>CM042695.1:197684941-198407961 GCA_023614405.1 Avena insularis | reverse complement strand
AACTTTGGCATTTGTCCTTGTCCAATTCCGAGAATTTTATTTTTTAGCTTTCTAAAAACCAAAACAAAGGTGTGAAACAGGCACTGTCGCGGGAATCTTGCTTCGGTTAGGTTAGTTCTAGAAAGTGTATAAAATACCCTCTCAAAGTGTAGACATAAAACATATAAAGTTGATACAAAATGCTATGGAGCATCAAAAATTATAGATATCGCTTAAGACGTGACTGCTCTCTCCCAAGTTTAACTCTTGCTCGTCTGCCGAGTAGGCAAGGATAAAATAATAATTGCTTCAGGACATGCATCACAATCAAGATCAAACCACTTGCAAGCATTGAAAGCCGATCAAAGAACTTCAAATACGAGCAAGAAAAAGATGGAGTTCTAATCAAGAAGACAAAAGTAACTATGCATGCAATACGAAAAGTTACAAACAAAGATTCATGAACATGCATTGAAAAAATGTTTTGCTTTGTTTCTACATATAGAAACATGCATAGTGTCATTTAATTTCAGACTATGGAGTAGCAAATATTTACATGATAATTTCTAAAGTTCATATAAGAGTGACTAGATACAAATAGCACAAGAACAAGTAATACTGGCTAATATGCATCCATTAATAAGTTTTTGGACAATGTACATAGAACTAAGAATGGCAACCATGTTCTTTAACTGGGTGCCTGTTGATAGAAGGTGAAGCATCGTAATATATTAGTGAAGAAAGGCCCCTTCACAAAAGGGAAGGTGGAATTTCAAGTTTCAAAAAAGAGCTCCAAAATTATGGTTAGCTTTTATCCGCCGTTCCCTATCATAAGCATCTTGAAGTGATTAAGGTTAAAGGAATAAACTATGGAGTATATGTCGACAAAGTATAAGTTCGCAACTCATGTCTTAAGCACGCCAAGCTTCCTCATGCTACTTAACTTTAGAACTTGCAAGTTCTTGTCATAGTAAGTACATGTGTATCAGTAGAGAACTTAATGCTGGTACCCTCTTTGCACTTGATATTGTGATATCCCATAGTAAAATAACAAGGCAAAGCAGCACAATGAGCATCTTTATCAATCTTTCTTATTTTACCATGGGAATATGGTGCTTTTTCTCTCTCTTCCTCTTTTCAATATGTCTCTTTTTTATAAGACTAAAAGCTTCATAGATTGCTCACTATGGTGATGCTGCAAGTTTCTACCATGATTAGGGCATGTCTTAGGCTAGCTGCTCCAGATGTTTCTTCTAACACACATACACATAACTCCATGGACTTAAGCACGCTCCCTTTTATTTCACAACTTCCGCATTTACGAAGTATCCATACACACACAAAAGAGCATGATATCAACTTTGTACAAAGTACAAGTGCAATGTTGAAAAGCTGCCCCTCGCGACAACACGGTCTCTACCTAATTCCTAACGAGTAAGTATTAAGCATATACAACATAGATGACATAATGGTTCATTTTATTAGGGAAAGAAAAAACGAAGTGTGCCATCAAGTTTGTGACAGCTTTAATCACTAAGTTTTCACATAACAAATTGAATTTTTAATTGGAAGGTAGATGAAAACAAGAATATATATAGAATGGTGTAACACACCATGCATAGGAATTTATAGTGTATTAACTTTGGAATAACTTGGTTTCTTGGGAGTTGGATTCATGAGTAGAGCTTACTCATCCAAGTGGAGGCTAGCAAAGACCTGAGCGACTCAACTAAGAGAGCAATAATGGCCATAATCATGCAGAGCGATAAAAACATTACTAATCAAAGCATAAAGTGGTACCATGTCAAGGACTAAATGATCATAGAGGCTATGGTGACTTGTTTATAGTCGTAATACGGTGTAAGCATGTGCCAAGTCAACCCAAACAAAGCATCAAAGGAGAAAACCATAATACTATACTTTTTGTATGCAAAACAACGTGATGATTCCTTCAAGGTACATTAAGAAATCCTAATTGTTTGGAAATGTCATTTGCTACAAAAAATCACTACATAAGGTCAAAAACAATAACACCTAGAATTTCCCAGACATGATAAAGTCTAAGTCACAACAAAGCAAGCTCCTCTTGTACTACTCAAGCAAAAACTTTCTACTCCTCTCCAACACCAATCAACTTATTTGAAACAACACAGCAAGAATGGGGGTCCAAACTACTTTATCCAAGCAAACTAAGCAAACTAAACAAAAACTAAGACGCTCCAAGAACAACATAACGGTGCATAAAACAATAAAAACAAAGTGTCTAGAAAGACCTGAGCTTTTATTGATTTAAGAAGGGATGCCTTGGGCATCCCCAAGCTATGATGTTTGTACCTCTTGAATATTTCTTGGGGTGACATGGGTGATCCCCAATCTTGAGCTTTTGTCCATTCTTCATCTCATTACATCATTCTTTCTCTACACCTGAAAATTTTCCTTCATACAAAACTTCACACAATCTTCATTAGCAACATTAGTGTATTATAAAGATAATCGACCCTTGGTTTTATATTTAGAACAACAAAACTTTCACTAAATACACAAGATACTGTAGAAATTGCCTAAAAAATCTCAATTTCCCAAAAAGAGCCTCAAAAGGAATCAAGAAGAAGAAAATGCAAATAGTGATAGAAATTTGTCAAAAAATACAAGCAAGTAGAAACCGATTTTTTTGAAGACCATCTGTTGCTCAAACCAAAAGTGTTGAACTGTTGAACTGACTAAATTTAGCTAACATACTGGGGGATTTATCCAGAAAATATCAGCTCAATCCGACTTACAGAGATTTTACACAATTTTTTACGGTGGAGCACAAAAATATGTTTCGGGACAGCAACTCCCAAATCTTACTTCCCTCTCATTATAGGTTATTCTTGGCACAAAAAACAAATAAAAAAGGATAAGGAGAGGTCATTACTGAAGTAATAACTTACAAGACTCAATAAAACTTTTGGGTTATCTCCTAACAAATACTTTTCTTTTAACTCCTTTGGGTTAGGGCTTGATAGTTTGAGAAGATGCTCACATAAGAAATAGGAACGCCTACGTCTCAGGCGACTGAGAAATAACTAGTTCTCAGTCGGCTGACGTGGCTGGCTCAATCGAATGGAAACATGCATGGTTTACAAACAAAAAACTACAACCAGATGGCTCAATCGAATCTTGGAACCAAAATCCAACGGTAAAGAAGATGACCGAGAAATAACTATTTCTTAGACGCCTGAGAAATAGCAAAACCGTAAGAAATATGAATTGAAGTAAAAGAGAGCATCAAGAAACAATTTCAAAACACAATCTTATATTTACTAATTAAAGGCACCATACAAGCCTCCACGTTAATTCTAGAGATACAACAAGAATTAGTAAGGTCTTACCCGTCTGATCTTTTATTCCTCGCGTTTTAATCTGTTGGATCATCCCGTTATTCAGAGTCTGCTTCTTTTTTACTTGCCAGACCACGCCTCCTAGACAGGCTACTCGATCTCCTTCCGAAGAAGTTTACCCCATTGTCGCCGCCTCCTCCTCTCATCAGCGCCCTCTCTTTTCTCCCTCACAAGTCACAACTCTGGCTGTTTCTATCGCCTAATCAAAATACAAATGACCCAACTAAAATCCTTGGTTCATGCGTCTAGGACGTCTTTAGTTATTGCTGTGCAGATGAGCAAGTCCCCTGCCCTTTTATACCAGGATGACGTGTGATCTAGGGATTAACGGATCTTATAGGGAATGGACTCCTGCATGTGTCAGTTTTACTGTCGATGGCTGCGAGCAGATGGTATTCATGCCAGCAGATGGAGGTCACTTGAAAACCAGATGATGGCAGCTTGCAGTGTCTATCCATTGAGCACAACGATGGCAGATTGATTCCAATTGCTGGCGTATTTTCCTCTCTTTGGATTGCTTTTTCTTATAATTCATGGCGGAAATCACATCAAAGCTGCAACTCAAAGTTGAGACAAAGGACATTCTCGCCGAGGCCACACTGTCCAACACATACAACATTTTGGTACTGAACGGGTATGTTTTCTTTCTTTGCCACGTACTGTATTGAATTGTACAGTGAAAATTACTCGCCTCTGATCTCATGCGAGAAAAAGATGGTCAAATCAAACATGCATCCCCTTATGTTTTTGCCATGATTGACAAGTGCATAGCTGGGGTGAAGCAAATACATGCACTATTGCAGATTAGTTCATCTTTGTCTGTTCGTCCTCACATTGATGACTAACCTTTCTTTTCTTTGATCTAGGAAAAGAGGAGGTTGTTACATGCCACACACGTATAATTGTTGGTGTTTACAAAATATAATAAATCCATTGATATATTTTATTCCTACAAATTTCAAAAGAAAAATAACTTAATTATGGGATATTTCATTCTGATGAAATTTTAATGTTGTACTGCTCTTGTTTAATGGATACGTCTGTTTATTCCATAAGTGGCTCATGTTATTTGGTGCTTGATTTTCCTCAAGTGAAATGCACTAAGCGGTTGCAATATATGGAGTCTCATAATATGAAAGCCTTTATCTATAAGGAACAAGAGAGCCTAGAGATGATGTACACAGTTAATGTATAAAGCTTTAATTTCTAGATTTTTACCGTGCTTAGCTTGGTGCAGTTGAGTTCAAGGTTCTATAAGGATCAACATATAAATTATTTTCTATTTCTATGCCAAGCGATAATATTGAAGGCAATTTCCCGTTCAATTCAGATATGTTTGTAGGATAGTAATCAATTACTATGGCACCCCCAACAAAAATTATGTTTGTCGGTCCATATAGATGCAACTCCAAATCACAAACCTCAATTTTTCCTTTAGCACTCTTGAATGGTTAAATGAAATTATTATCTTATTGCTATATTCATTTGCATATTACTTAGGTAAAAAGAAATAATAGTAGGTTATATGGGTTCCCAATATATCAGCAAGGAAATGCCATACATGTTATTTGTACGATGGCCTTAATCAAGCGAAAAAACAAATATCCTTCAATTTGGATATATTAGACATAGTATGCTTGCGGCCTACTGAAAATAAAAAGACCAGAATAACAGGCCTTCCAAAAGGGGAAAATAATTTGTCTTTTTACATAGAGTCTGCTACAGTTCCCTACGCTGATTTGACAATTTAAGTTATGAGGATTAAAATATATCTTGTGGTTATTTAACATAGGCTACTGTATAGATGGAAGGATCTAAGGTCCATGTACATGTTCCACTCTGCATGGTTAGATCATGCATTTCTTATAAACTTAGAACTGAGCATCTAAAAGGCAGTTCGTCTTAAGATTCAATGGTTGCAATTCTCCATTTGCTTTTTTTGTAGTCCATTATATTTTCTACTTTTACTTCATGTAAGATAAAAAATGATACATGCATGTCAGAGCTTCATATGCATATATGAGTCATGTATATGGCTACATTTTGTAGGAAATAATATTATTTTCTACTAATTACTCTATAGGTTTATGTAATTTTTGAATCACTAATTATGATTATAAGTTGAGTTCCTTTTTCCCCGAAAAAGAAGGAGCATTGCATGTATATACTAAGGCATGTATATACTAAGGCACGAAAACCTTACTCATCATCGAAATAACCTGCAACATAAAAAATTGCAGCCAAGAATGGTCAATACATTTGAATTGTATTGGCAAGATGTCACTGTTATGTGGACACAATAGGCAACCTGTCATATACATGCACACTTTGGCTAGTGAAGTTTAGGCTATTTGCATAAAGCAGCATTTTCTCCTACCTTTTCAAATTTAGTTTTAGCTCTTCAAAATAACTAAGAACAACTCGAGTCACACGAGAGCTCCTAAAACTATGGACACATTGAGTCACTCAAGTGCTCCTATAACCCATTATGTTCACCCATCAAGCTTTATTAGAGAAATTGGAATGAATGAGACTTTTCAACTATGTCAAGAGAAGTTACTCATAATTGTCCATTACCGGGGACACGGCTAAGTACTTAGTTCATAAACCATCCTACAGAGGTTAGTACACTTACCCACAAGACCCGATCAACCCCTTTTGAGAGAAGACCAGGACTTAGACTTTGGGAAACAGAATCATGAGCCTAACTCGGACTGCACTATCCTATCAACACCTACATCTGCTAGTCACGGTAGACATGATCCCATAACTTACTCAGTCAAGTGAGCCCATATGACATGTGGTTGTACATGGAAGTTACTAATCAAGACCACTTATTATCTCTTTGAAGCCCGGGTGGCAATCCTCACCAAAATCCACACTGATGACCCAATCAATGCCATTCCACCCAGGTGATTCTTTGATTATGTGGTTTTCATTTAAGCAAAACATAATTCCTCTCATACACATATGTATCATGAAAACCACCCATGCAACTAATAGCATGGCTAAGCATCTACAATACGATGGCTATCAAGGAGTCAACTGGGTCTATGATAATTCTATTGGGTACTCACACCATAGCATAACATATATAATATAAAACATTTCCTTCAATGCAAGCTACTGAAAACTAAGTGCATAATAAAACAATAGGAGATTCATGATAGTGACACTTGCATCAGTTGTAGTAATCGTTCACACATTCGTCGCAATCACAATAATCGCACTCCAGGCAAACTATCACGCAAAACAATAAACACAATCAATCATACAGTAGATCAACACAACAAAACGGTATGCATGCATTTTAGAGAATAGAAACAAGCTCAAAAGCATTTCATAAATATTTTCCATTAAACAAATAGGCTTTTAATAGGCATTAATGAATTCTAAATACTTTCAGTACAGAATAGTTTCACAAAAATTATGGGAACCATTCTACTGGATAGGTAATGTTCATAGCTTTAATTTGCCACTGGTTTCAATTCTAAAATGATTTACAGATTAAAAGTTATAGCCAAAATACCAATTTGATGGATTTAATCATAGATAATTATTTTGTACTATAAAAAAATCAACTATTGCTACAGTGACGTAGAATACAATTTTCTGAATCCATAGACACCAAATTTGCGAATTTTGGAGTTGTGGATATTTTCCTATGAATTTAATACCATATATTATATTTAAATATTACAGAAAATATGCATTGGTAAAAGTACGAATTTTATTGCAAGATAATATTCTACACATTATTCTGAATCCATGTATATCTTATTTGTATTTTTCTGAGCTATAATCAATTTCCTACAAATTTTACAAGTTCTGCAAATATTCTGACTATTTTCTTAAAAGCAGATTACACAGTCAGCAGACAGGCTTGCCACATGGCGCGCTGTGATTGGCTTCGGGCGCTGAGTGGGCGCTTTGACGCGGATGCCACGTGGCACACTAACACTGGTCGGTACCCCTTCGTCCAGAGATCTAATCCTGGGCGTCGGTGGTGGATCCGACGGACGGGGAAACAGGGCGTCAGTGCTCACCGGTGACCCATGCGAGGCGGCGGCGGACGGCTCTGGCGATGATGGTGCGGCGGGCGATCTCGGCGTCGGCGATGTGGTCCAGTGAATTGGATGAGTATGGGGGTACGATGGTGGTCTTCATTGGCCTCCTCCTCCGGTTCAGCAGCAACTGAGGAGTGTCAGGCTCTGCTTAACTCCGGAGAGCAATCGGAGGTGCTCCAGTAGTCCCGTGAAGGGGAAAACAGCGCGGGTGAGGTGGTGGTCACGGGGATCACATGAGGCGGGAAAAGGGGCGAGCGGGGAACTCTGAATTGAGCTCGATCCGAGCTCCCCAAGCGGGCGTATGTAAGAACTCGTGGTGGCTCCGTTCGGTGCTAGGTTTCTCGAAAGAAGAATAAAAGGCTCACAGGCGATAGGGGGCTTTAAGTAGGAGGGGATGTGTGCAGAGGGGCTAGGGGTCGAACGAATCGACCAGATTCGACAGGAATCGCGGCGGTTGGGGCGCCGTCGTGTGGAGCACGAGCTCTGGCCAGACGAAGGAGAAGGGGGGTGGACCCCACCTGGCAGAGAGAGAGGGGCAGCGGGCTGGGGCTGATGCTGATTGGTCGCAAGCTACTGCTCTGAGCGGGTGGGCGAGCGGCGAAGAGGAGTGGGCCGGCCCAGGTGGCTGCCCGGTAGGTAGGTTCTTTTTTTTTTCTTTTGTCTTTATTCTTTTTCTATTTTCTGTTTTCTTTTGTAACTTTTGAAATATAGCTCCAAATGAGCTCAAACCTATTTGTAAATTTTTCTAAAATTCAGGATATGCTTATGTACTACTAGGGATACATAATCCTTTCCAATAAAAATATTCAAACAATAAGTTTTATTTAGAAACCCTAATAGATTCATAAAGGATTTTCAAATAGGGGTTTTCACAAATGGTTTTAAAATTGAGATTTTTGCAAGATGCTTAATGCAATGCCTATGAATCCTATGAATCTTTCCGATTTTAAAAAGCTGGGATATTACAGACTAACCCCCTTAAGATGAATCTCGTCCTCGAGATTTGAGATGGCTAGCAATTAGGTTATAGTGGTGTTCTCGGGATCCTTGATCTAGCTTGCAAAATAGCTTCACCTTACTGTGGGTACATTTATCAAGCTAACTCCCTTAAGATGACTGAACTTGGTATCTCCAAACATCCAAGACTTATTTGTGGTATCTTGTACCAGCTATCAATTTCTTCTCCAAAGGAGTTCACTTAATGCATCTTCTAAGCAACTCCATATGTGACTAATTTTATCCATGAATGCCTTATATGAACGAATGCGATGCACTAGTATTGAAGAGGTATGAGTGCATTGCATAAATTAACTAGAAGCTACCACCACAGAGCATGTTTTATTGAGTCCTCTTCATGTTCATGTGGTTCACAGGGCTTGCCTTCACTTGAGTTTGACTTGGTTCCATCTTCTGGACAACTGTAGGCATAGTGTCCCAACTTCCTGCACATGTAGCATTCCACATTACTGAGATCTTTATTTCCATTATGCTAATGTCCATTGCTACCTTTGTTGTGGCCATTACCTAGGCCATTAGTCTGCTTGTTGTGGTCAATGTAATTGTCATTGCCATCATGGAAGGTACGCTTATGATATGATCCTGAGTTGTGATAGCCATTGTGCTTCCTCTTATGGCATTCCACTTGCTTGTGCTTTCCTTCCAGATTCGAGTTTTATACATCAGCTCCTGAAATGTTGGGCAATAAACCACTAATAGCTGCACCGAGAGCTCATCACTGAGACCATCCAGGAATCTCTCTCTCCTCTTGGAGTTAGTGTCAACGTGTTCAGGTCCATAGCGTGACAGATTATTAAACTCTTCTATGTATTCTCGCCAAACAGACGGTTGGTTTGGTGCAAGTTGCGTAAACTCCTTCCTCTGCACTCAAGACCCTGAAGAGACATGGTTGGTCTTGAATCCATCTTCAAACATGGCCCAAGTAATAGTGTCCAAGGGTGGTGATTTGGAAAGTATCCCACCAAGAAGCGGCTAGTCCCTCCAAAGAGGGTGAGCAAAGAAATCTTACCTTCTCAACATCAATGCATCCAACAAATACTAAGTCTTTGTTCACCGAGCTAACCAGTCAAGAGCAATTATAGGTTCAGGTCCAAAGGAGAACTTAGCTGGCCTAAGTTTCAGAAAACTAGTGAGAGCATCCTCCCGGTCCGGTTGTTCTGCTATTGTTGTTGTTCAAGCACCATGAATTGAGTCATCACCTGTGCTAGCTGTGTCTAGGCTGCTATCATCCGCTTCCATCTCAAGGGTCATGGCGGCGGCTAACTATTGGGACAACAGAGATAAGTTATAGATAGAAGGGACTAGAGAAAGAAGAACAACCCATAACTATATCAATCAATCAGTGAAACAAACAACCAAACAATCATAAGAAATCAACAAACAAGCAACCACTTGCATAACAACATTACAGAGGTTTAATCTTAGCAGTATATATCCATAAAAAATAGTTTGAAAGCATTGGGAGCACTACTAGAGTAAAATATAGCAACATATAAGCAATACACAAAATTTGTCAAAATGGTGCAACAGGTTTCACTTAATTTTTCCGATCGACTTAAACACTGTGAAGTTTAGCCAAATTTTGTGCATATAGTATAGGAAGTTTTGCACCAAACCCTATTTTTTAGATTTTTCCCAGTTACCAAAAAAATATGAAAAATCTTATAGTACAGCAGGTCCGGAAGAAAACTGCAGCAGTAATATCAATGAATTTCAATCAATTCACACCAATAAACTAATCTAAAATCCACACAAAATTTTTAGAAACTTTGAGTTCAAAACTAACTGATCCTAACAAGGCATCACACAAAATAACTCAATACAAACAAGCAAGCAACCTATATTGTCATACCACATAAGTTGGTAAGATCAATATTCTAACACGATAGCGATGATGTCCTAAAAAGATAAATATGGTGGACCAAAACTAACAAAACTTGATGATACATTCCTTTCTGTCATTCTATTTCTTATTCTACGTGTAAGAAAACTCTCATATAGGTACCAAATGAATGGACAACTACAAATTTTGAACAAGAAGAGGTTCTAGAAAAGATAGACTAAGGAATATAAGAACTCTCATAAGTAGAAAATATGATAGTTCTCCTAATAGCGGTCTTATATTTCTAATCCAGTTCTAAGGTCACGAAACTATAGTTAACGCAATGCTCTGATACCATCTGAAGCGATCCAACCCATTAAGAATTGGATCCTGTGTTTACAGTGCTAGTCCCTTGGATCGATTAGCTAGCACACACAGTTTCAATGAATAAAAGAGTATCAATGCGTCACATTATTACAATGATTGATCCAAGAATATAATTATTACAAAGTTGCTTAGCTCACAGCTAGCTCGAATAACATAGTTCAGCAAATAAACAATATATAAAGACTCCATCACGCCACGTGCAACTCGCTGAGTCGAGATTCGCAACCTAAACGAAAACCTTACTCATCGTCGAAATAACCTACAACATAAAAAGTTCCAGCCAAGAATGGTCAATATATTTGAATTGTATTGTCAAGATGTCACTGTTATGTGGACACAATAGGCAACCTATCATATACATGCACACTTTGGCTAGTGGAGTTTAGGCTATTTGCATAAAGCATCATTTTCTCCTACCTTTTCAAATTTAGTTTTAGTTCTTCAAAATAACTAAGAACAACTCGAGTCACACGAGAGATCCTAAAACTATGGACACATTGAGTCACCAAGTGCTCCTATAACCCATTATGTTCACCCATTGCTTTATTAGAGAAATTGGAATGAATGAGACTTTTCAACTGTGTCAAGAGAAGTTACTCATAATTGTCCATTACCGGGGACACGGCTAAGTACTTAGTTCATAAAACATCTGCAGAGGCTAGTAAACTTTACCCACAAGACCCGATCAACCCCTTTTGAGAGAAGACCAGACGAGACCTTTGGGAAATGAATCATGAGTCTAACTCCGGACTGCATTTCATCCTATCAACACCTACATCTACTAGTCATGGTAGGACATGATCCTATAACTTACTCAGTCAAGTCAGAGCCCATATGACATGTGGTTGTACATGGAAGTTACTAATCAAGACCGCTTATTATCTCTTTGAAGCCTGGGTGGCAATCCCCACAAAAATCCACACTCGACCCAATCAATGCCATTCCACCCAGGTGATTCATTTATTATGTGGTTTCTACTTAAGCAAAACATAATTCTTCTCATACACATATGTATCATGAAAACCACCCATGCAACTAATAGCATGGCTAAGCATCTACAATATAATGGCTATCAAGGAATCAACTGGGTCTACGAAAATTCTATTGGGTACTCACACCATAGCATAGCATATATAATATAAAACATTTCCTTCAATGCAAGCTACTGAAAAATAAATGCATAATAAAACAATAGGAGATTCATGATAGTGACACTTGCCTCAGTTGTAGTAATCGTTCACACAGTCGTCGCAATCACAATAATCGCACTCCGGGCAATCTATCGTGGAAAACAATAAACACAATGAATCATACTGTAGATCAACACAACAAAACAGTATGCATGCATTTTAGAGAACAGAAACAAGCTCAAAAGCATTTCATAAGCATTTTCCATTAAACAAATAGGCTTTTAATAGGCATTAATGAATTCTAAATACTTTCAGTACAGAATAGTTTCACAAAAATTATGGGAACCGTTCTACTGGATAGGTAATGTTCATAGCTTTAATTTGCCACTGGTTTCACCCTAAAATGATTTACAGATTAAAATTTATAGCCAAAATACCAATTTGATGGATTTAATCACAGATAATTATTTTGTACTGTAACAAAATCAACTATTGCTACAGTGGCGTAGAATACAATTTTATGAATCCATAGACACCAAATTTGCCAATTTTGGAGTTGTGGATATTTTCCTATGAATTTTATACCATATATTAGATTTAAGTATTCCAGAAAATATGCATTTTTCAAAGTACGAATTTTATTGCAAGATAATATTCTACACATTATTCAGAATCCATGGATATCTTATTTGTATTTTTCCGAGCTATAATCAATTTCCTACGAATTTTACAAGTTCTGCAAATATTCTGACTATTTTATTAAAAGTGACACATGGGCCAATGGACAGGCTTGCCACACGGCCATTGTGATTGGCTTCGGTGCTGAGTGGGCGCTGGGATTACACGGATGCCACGCGGCACACTAGCATTGGTCGGTACCTCTTCGCCCGCAGATCTAACTCGGGCGGTGGTGGATCCGACAGACGGGGAAACAGGCGCCGGTGTTCACCGGTGACCCTATGAGGCGGCGCGCCGCCTGCTCATGGCGATGATGGTGGCGGCGGTTCCGCGATCTCAAGGCCGCTATGTGGTCCAGGTGAATCGGATGAGTATGGGGTCCGATGGTGCTCTTCGATTGGCTCCTCTCCTCCTAGTTCAGCGGTAAACTCCGAGCAATGGAGGTGCCCACTAGTCCCATGAGGCGTAAAACAGCCAAGGTGAGGTGGGCACGGCGATCACAGACGCTGGAAAAGGGGCGATCGGGGCTTAACTCATGGTTCTGAGCTCGATCTGATCTCCTGAAGTGGCGGCTAAGAACTCGTGGTGGCTCCGCTTGATGCTAGGGTTCTCAAAGTAGAAAAAAGGCACACAGTGATAGGGGCTTTAAGTAGGAGGGGATGCAGGGGGCTAGGGGTCGAATCTAATCCATCGGATTCGACGGAATTGTGGAGGTTGGGGCGCCGTGGTGGGAGCACGGCTCTGGCCAAACGAAGGAGAAGGGGGTGGACCCCACCTGGCAGAGAGAGAGGCATCGGGCTGGGTCGATGTCCGGGTCGCAAGTCTGCCTCTCGAAATGGGCAAGAAGGTGAAGAGGAGGGCCGACCTAGGTGGCGCCCGGTAGGTAGGTTATCTTTTTCCTTTGTCTTTATTCTTTTCTATTTTCTGATTTCTTTTGTAACATTTGAAATATAGCTTCAAATGGGCTCAAACCTGTTTGTAAATTTTTCTAAAATTTAGGATATTCTTATGGACTACTAGGGATTTAGGGTTTAGGGTTTATTCAAACAATAGGTTTTATTTAGAAACCCTAATAGATGCATAAAGGATTTTCAAATAGGGTTTTTACAAATGGTTTTAAAATTGAGATTTTTGCAAGATGCTTAATGAAATGCGTATGAATCCTATGAATCTTTCCCATTTTAAAAATCTGGGATTTAAAGTCTGAAGAGCTATTAGATGTCAAGGATCGTTGCACTGTGGAGCACAACTTGGAAGTAGCAGGAGTTGAAGCCAATGAGAAAGTACTGTTTGCCACCCATTATTTGGCAGGAGATGCAAGAGCTAGGAACAAAGATCCGTATTACCATGAACAAAGGATGATGATGATTCGGGATGAATTCAAACTAAGTTTTGGTGAACCCATGTGCCACCGGGTTTAATCAATAGGATGAGAGATGAATTCAGAGAATTGAAGCAAGGGAGGATGACGGTAGTTGAGTACCGTGACAAAGTTCTATCATTAGCTAGGTATGCACCAGATGAGATTGACACTAAAGCCAGGAAGAAAGATAGATTTTTGAATGGTCTGCATGATGTGATGCAAATGGTATTAGTCAACATTCCTTTCGCTGACATTGAAGCCTTAGTGGATTATGCAATCCAGATGGAATGAAAGATCAACTAAGCCAATGAGAATCGCAAGCGTTGAATGATGCATCAACCAGGAACCCACCATACCCCAAAGTATCGCCCTAACCCGTCTGCAGGATATGCCTCAAGAAACAATAGACCCCCGATGACCCGTCCGAACGATCCCAACCGTGGAGGAGGAAACCCAAGGCCCAGAGGAAACCACAACAACAACAACACTGGCAACTCCAACAATTTCAACTGTGCACCGCCCAAGTTCAAAAACAACCACAATGCCAATAATACCAATACTGCCCCAAGGACAAGAAGCAATGTTGTGCCTGTTGCAGGAAAAGACAAGTCTTAGGTTACTTGTTATGAATGTGGAACCAAGGGTCACTACTCCAATGAGTGCCCCAAGAAGCTTGCCGCATCCCCCAATGTGAATGCCCTAGCTCAGCACAACGCCGTGTTCAGCCTGGAAGAAGATTTGCCCCAGGGAACTCACTCAACCGCAACGGGTGTCTGTTTCACATGAATGCTGAAGAAGCCTTGAAGCGCTAGATGTCATGCTGGGTATGTTTTCTGTTAACTCGATACTTTCAAGAGTGTTGTTTGATTTTGGAGCATCACACTCGTTTTACAGAAGAATTTGCATGCACTATTAAGATTCAACCAACAAAATTGAAGCATGTTATGATAGTTCAAATACTTGGTTCAACCACCAAAGCTAGGCAAATTTGCAAGGCTGTACCTACCAGAATCCATGGCATAGATTTTTATGCTAATCTAATAGTACTTGGAACCAAAGATTTGGAAGTAGTACTAGGAATGGATTGGATGTCAAAACATAAAGGATTAATCGACTGTGCCAAGAAAGCCATAACCATAACTAGTACCGCTGGAGTATCAGTAGAGCATGCATCTGAAACCTTGCCCCGTCAATTCTAGTGCAACAAGAGTCTAACCCAACCAACCATTGGGTAGTCTGCAAATACCCCGACGTATTCCCAGATATATTTCCCAGTAGTCCCCCAGATTGGGATATCGATTTTATCATTTAACTAATCCCTGGAACTGGACTCATAGCTCAGAGACCTTATACTATGAACCTATCGAAATTAGCGGAGCTAAAGAAGCAACTGGATGCTATGCTGGAGATAGCATTGATTTAACCTAGTGCATCGCCATGGAGATCACTTGTCTTGTTTGTGTATAAGAAAGATGGAGGTAACCGTTTATGCATGGATTATCGGAAGCTGAATGATGTCACCATTAAGAACAAGTACCCACATCCGAAGATAGAAAATTTGTTTGACCAGTTGATTGGTGCCAAAGTTTTTTCTAAAATAGATCTTAGAACTAGTTATCATCATCTCAAGATTCACGCAGAGGATATTCCAAAGATTGCCTTTACCACCAGATATGGACTGTATGAGTACACTGTCATGTCTTTTGGATTAAATAATTTCGCTTATTTCATGAATCTCATGAATAAGATTTTTATGAACTTCCTGGATAAGTTTGTCGTTGTTTTCATCGATGACATTCTGATCTATTCCAAATCAGAAGAAGGACATGAGCTACACCTAAGGACCATCCTTGGAACCCTTAGGGAACATTAGTTGTATGCCATGTTTAGCAAATGTGAGTTCTGGTTAAAGGAAATAGGATTCCTCGGACACATCGTGTCGGCAGGAGGAATTGCTATCGACCCTGCCAAGGTTAAGGATGTCGAATAATGGCAAGCCCCGACCACTCAAACCCAAGTTCGTGCATTTCTCGGATTAGCGGGATATTACCGCAAGTTCGTAGAAGGATTCTCGAGCATCGCAAGAGCGATGACCCAATTGTTGAAGAAATATAAGAAGTTTGAATGGAAGGACAAATGTGAAGCATGTTTTCAAGAGCTTAATAAGAGATTAATTTCAGCCCCAATCTTGATTATGCCGGATATTACAAAGCCTTTTGATGTGTTTTGTGATACATCCAAGGTTGGTCTCGGATATGTGCTGATGCAAGAAGGGAAAGTCATATCCTATATGTCCTGATAATCAAGCAATATGAGTGAATTACCCTACCCATGATCCGGAACTAGCAAATTTTAGTTTTAGCCTTGAAGACATGGCGGCATTACCTCATGGGTAATCGCCAGAGATTTATTCGGATCACAAGAGCCTCAAGTATATTTTCACCCGTATGAGTTGAATATGTGGCAAAGGAGATGGATAGAGATAATCAAGGACTAATTACCTTGACATTCACTATCACCCCGGCTAAAGCCAATGTGGTAGAGGATGGTCTTAGCAGTTGCCGTGGTTGATTGAACACCATGATTCTGAAAAGTACAAACCAATTTTGCACAAGGAGTTGAAGATTTCAGAATGGAACTAGTTAGTGAAGGATTTTTGGCTACCATCGATCTTTAAACCACTTTGATCAACCAAAGAGGGCGTAAAGGAAATGCTAGTATCGACGGAATCAAATCGTCAGACGCAGACATGGAAAGTACCGATTCACCGTAACATGAAGAAGGAGTTTTGTGGTACAAAGGACGATCTGTGGTGCCAGATTTAGAGTTGAAGCGTTATTTTGAAAGAATCCCATGATACTTTTATTCTATCCAATTTTGAGGAACCAAGATGTATCAGATTTGAAGGAGCAATTTTGGTGGCATAAGATGAAGAGAGAAATCGGAAGCTACATTTCCAAATGTGATATCTGTCGAGAGCCAAAGAGGGACATCAAAGACCATTGGATCTGTTGCAACCATTGCTCATTCCATAATGGAAATGGGATTCAGTTGGAATGGATTTTATCACCGTTTGCTCACATCTAGTAGGGGAAATGACTTATCCTGGTCATATTGATGACTGCCTAAAGTCGGTCATTTCTTACCAAGACAACTTATCGTAGTTCAAGCTAGAAGAGTTGTACATTGTCGATAGTCAGCCATACATGGAGTCCCAAGAACATTGTGTCGATCAAGGAACCCGCTTAACCTGTAGATTTTGGAAGAAAGTCCAAGAAGGATTAGGAAGAAGACTGGATTTCAGCACAAGTTATCACCCTCAAATTGATGGACAAACAGAGCGAGTAAACCAAATATTCGAAGATATGTTGAGAGCTTGTGTGTTGGAATATGGAACAAAATGGGAAGATTGTCTGCCTTTCGTAGAATTTTCATACAACAAAAGTTACCAAGCCAGTTTGCAAATGGCCCCATTTGAATTCATGTATGGAAGGAAGTGACGCACCCCTTTGAATTGGTCGGAAGTAGGAGAGATTTAGATTTTCGGACCCGACATCCTACGAGAAGCTGAAGATAAAGTTCACAAGATCCGTGAGCACCTCAAGACCGCCCAATCCAGACAGAAGAGTTATGCCTATAAGATACGTCAAGACCTAGACTTCAATATCGGAGATTTTGTGTATCTTAAAGTATTACCCTTGAAAGCAATGCAACGTTTCCAAATCAAAGGAAAGTTAGCCCCCCGATATATCGGACCCTTCAAGATTTTCAATCATCGAGGAGAAGTATCATATCAACTGGAACTGCCGGAAGAGATGTCAACCGTGCATAATGTGTTTCATATTTCGCCATTTAAATGCCTAGAAGTCCCGGAGAAGACCGAAGTTTTCAACAATATTGATCATAGAACCATAGATATCAATGAGGACCTAACATATCCCGAAGTACCCATTCGTATTTTGGAGGAAGCCTTTAGAACCACCAGAACCCGGAGTATCAAGTTTCTCAAGATCCAGTGGAGTAACCACACTGAAGAAGCTACCTGGGAACGAGAAGATTACATTAGGACTGAGTGTCTATATCTCTTTGAATCCTAGTTTTATTTTTACCAAATCTCGGGACGAGATTTTGTTTTAACATCCCAAAAATATAAATCAAGATTATCAAGTTCCAATCACCCAAGTTTAGGGTTAACAAAAACTTTTTTTATTAAAATCAACATGAATGCATGTGTGTATGTGATGAATTCATGAATGCTTGCAATGACTTGTTTGATTGCTATGAGTGGCAAGGATTGGTTTAAAGATGAAAACAACATCATCTAAATCATTTCCAAGCAGAACCAAAAGAAGAGAAATTCAAATATAAACTTTATAAGCAAATGGTCATTTTGACCAAAGTTAACCACTAGACCACCTTGAGTGTTTCTAGTCCAAGTTTTCTAAAAAAAAAATCAATTATTGTCTCTGCACCATGCCGATAGCACGCCAGAGCGCCACGCCCGACACGCTCGCACATGCCACGCCTTGCCTTCGTCGCCTGCTCTCGAATCACCGCTGACACCAAGAACTCCCCTGCATATCTCTGTCACCGCCAGACGACCCATAGCACCCGTGCGTCGTCAAAACCACTATCGATGCCGCGCAAAGAGTTGACCATTCCCGATCATTTTTGACAGCCCCTTGCCATGCCATTACATCCTTGAGCATCGCCAGAGATCGCCAAGACCGCCTATACCCTCCGCCATGCCTTTAGCTCCTCAGACGCTGACCTTGTCGAGCTCCACCCATGCCGCACTGCCTTTCTCACTCGTCTATAAAAGAAGGCCACCCTAGCCTCAATTCGCCACACCATTCCACTCCCCACATCTCACAGAACCTCCCACACCTCTCCCCGGAGCAAGGCGAGCTCCGCATCGCCAGAATTTCACCGGAGTCTGCCGTGGAGGAGGATCAGAGGAGCCGCTGGTTGGAGACACCTCAGATCCGCTGACCACCGAACTGCTGGCTGCTGACAACTTCTGCCTTCTCAACACCGACCCTTGATAGAGCCTCGTGAGTCTCACACGCACCCCAACCCATGTTAGGTTTAGACCTTGCGGAGCTATTCGTCAGTCGATTTATGATGAAGGGAATATGCCCAGAGGCAATAATAAAGTGGTTATTATCAGACATTTATTTATGATAAATGTTTATTTGACATGCTATAATTGTATTAATATGGAAACGTTAATACATGTGTGTTTAATAAACAAAAGGAAGTTCCTAGTTATGCCTCTCTTATAAACTAGCTCGTTGATTAACAAGATGATCAAAGGTTTCCTGATCATGGACATTGGATGTTGTTAATAACGAGGTCACAACATTAGTGTAATGGTGTGATGAACATTCATCCGAAGTATATCATTACGATCAAGGTCATTGTGTTTATATTGCTATAACATCATACGAAGTAATCTTAGTCCTTAGACCATGAGATCATGTCAATCACTAACACCGAAAGAGTATCTTGATAACATCAAACGTCACACCGTAACAGGGTGACTATAAATATGGGTTCAGTGCTATGAAGGTGTTATGTTGAGGCTCATGGATCAAGAGTGGATCAAGAGTGGATAGATATACTATTGTCCTCTCGTGATATCACATTAGTTGGCTTGCAAGCAAGTGATTTGATCACTAGAATGTTATATCATGGGAACGAGAAAAGAGTACATGTTGGTAACAAGATCAAACTAGGTATGGAGATACCGATCATCGAATCTCGGACATGTAATATATCGTGAGACAAAGGGATTGTTTTACATGCGATAAGGTCTACACGATCACGTAAGTCATCGTTGAATGTGTGGGAGTCAGTACGGATCTCAAGGTCTCGCTTCTGATTATTGATCCGAGAGGGGTCTCGATCATGTCTACATTATTCGCTAACCGTAGGGTGACACACTTAAGGGATACCAACACCATTTGGAGCAAATGATATGACAGAGAAAGAAAAAGAAAGCGCAGGAATTTATTTCACTAGACACCGAAACTGTTTTTGTTGAAATTGCTGAAACCGTTCTGCATGTGAAATTGAATACTAGCAAGAGGTTTTATGTGAATGTTTGTTAATTAAAGTAATTAAAAAAATCCTGAAGAAATAAATAAAAGAGTTTTATTTAAATGAGAGCTTGCATTAAATTTGGTGGAAATTAATGCAAGTGAGTGGAGGCTCTTTTATGGGAGTGGAGGCTTTTCATTTTGAGTGGGAGCTCCACCCACATGAATGTGGAAGAGGTGGGGGCAGCCAACATGGCTGGCTCCATGCCCCTTGGGGTGCCCCCCTCTCCCTATAAAAGGCCCCCTCTCCTCCTCTCAAAGCACACCTCCTCAAGGATCTCTCTCCCTTTAGAATTTCCCCATGGTCTCGGATCAGCGAGATACATGTTCCCAGTGGCTTTTTCTGGAAGGATTTGTTGCTTCCGCTGCATCGCTGGAGCGAGGAGGCGGAGGTTACTCGGTGTCTTGTACGTGTGTGCGAGCACGGATGCGCTGCTTTTTTGCGGCGCTCGGACTTCCTCTCGATCTTGAGATCGGCAAGAGATCGTCTACATCAACCACGAGTTTGGAGCCGTTAAGCTTTGTCGGTATTCAAGGGTATGTTATATACAGATATACATCCGCCCGTTGTTTGTATCTAGTAGATAGATATTGGTATATAGTTCAATTTTGTTTTCTATGCTGTGAACCCTTCAGTGGAATCAGAGCCGGATCTATGCGTAGATGCTTTGCATGGGTAGTACACATATGAGTATGTGGGCGATGATGATCATTTTATTGCTTCTTAGTTGTACTTTGGACATTGGTGGCATAGTGGGATGAAGCGGCTAGGACAAACTTTACATGTCCTCGCACATGAGACATGTTCCACGCTTGACATGCAACTAGTTTTGCATAAGTGGCTAGCGGGTGTATGTCTCTCCTACTATAGTCAATATCTAATTTGCAACAAGTTGTCAACAATTTGATGATCCTCGTTGTGGTTCATGTTCGTAGGTAAGAAAGGTTCTATCTTTGAAATCCCTAAGCCACATAAAACTTGCAATGGATAAATTAGAGGCGTCTAGTTTAGATTGTTGCTGGGCTAGTGTTATGATATGGTGATGTTGTAAGTAGAAGTATAAGATGATACTCTTACAACACACATAACGTGTAGGTTCCATAGACCTTGTCCTTACACATAGAGGCATGATAAAGATCATAGCAAGGTGCACATGATGGAACCATATCTTTTCACTTACAAACATGTGATGTTTGATTGTATCATATATTGGTTGTTTGGCGTTTTATTAGCATAATAAGATGATCCCTGATTTAAATATAAAGATAAAAATGTGTTCTTCCTTAAGTATGCACCAACAATGTTTCGTCGCTTCAAGACATCACGTGATGATCGGGTGTACTTGAATCCACGAGCTTATCTCGGGTGTAAGACAGTTACACACGCGAATACTAAGGTTTTTACTTGGCGAGCCTAGCATGTATGCATGGCCTCGTAACACTGACCAAAAGGTTAAGCATGAGTCATATGTTAGATATGATGCCCATTTTATGCTCGCCTTTGAATCTACAACGACTCATGTGATGATCGGACTTGGTGTAGTGGATTTGGTTCATGTAATCACCAAAAATACACGAGGGATGTCGTTTTTGAGTGGGAGTTCATTTCTAATTTGGATTAGTAGAACTCAATTTATCATAAATTAAATCAAATTTAATTTGCATAATTTGTTGTAGTAATTGGCATTCGTTCACCACCTTATGCATAGTTGTAATTCAGATAATATAACTATTGAATTCTAGATTTTTACTTTACGAACCGGTATCGTATTGTGTCGATCGTCAATCTCAAGTTTAAAGTCCTATTGCAAACTTTCAGCAAACTCGTTTACTCTGTGAAATTTAATAATTGGTATTAAATCGAGAGTAAAATTCCAGTGTTAGTATCTTAAGTATCATGTTTGCCTCCATGATTCTTGATTGTTTTAATATTAAGTTTATCTAGGAGCTGAAAGAATTGTTTCAGAAACCATCATGTCTGACAGATATAATGATATCTGAAACAATGTTTTGGTTGCAATATGATTGAGTATAATGTATGTTCTCATATTGGATGAGAATTTGCAAAGGATGGAGATGCTAGACATCCTAATCGTCCAAAAGGGTTTTGGAAAGTAATGTTATACTCATGATTCTCCTTTATAAGCTACATTAGCTTGATCATGAAATTCGTCATGATAAGGGCGAATAGAAGATGTATGTAAAGTGTTTACTACAATAAATATTACTAAAGAATGGATTTTGAAAGAATACCGATCATTTGATGATGGTGATCAACTTCAAAGTGCAAGTCCAAAGGTATTATTATTTGAATATACACGCTTTGGACTATGTGTCATGTATATGGCGCCACTATTGATGTTGATAGATTCTTTTTAAAAAAGAAAAGGAAATGCTGAAAGAGAATCTATAAAATATATTTGGCAGAAAAGAAAAGATTGGAAATATCCAATTTAGGTATATAGATGATATACATGTTATGGTTGTATTCTTTCCTTGTTAAACAATGTGGTTCTTGGGTATTGGATACCGAATTGGTTGGTATGAAATTTCATACGGACGACGTAATTCATGAACCAGAATGGCCTAAGTAACTAGCAAGAGAATATATGATGATGTTCATCAAAAACAAACAAACCGTTGTTTGTATTTCCCGTTGACATCAAAGCTTGACTTCAAGATTTGTTTTAATAATTGTTATTTAAATCAGTTATTATGAGAACAAAGTTTGTTCAAATAATTATCGTATTCCATATAACATGGATGATTTCCAAATCTATTGGAGAAATCACATCCATAAAAACTAATGCTAAAATGTCGGAAGACAAATGATTGAAAGATCACTTACTAAGTGAGATCGCCGTTTAAATTATATCGAAAACAAAACATGAAGAATCTACATTTTCATGGATTTTTGGAGTATTTGATTTGATCAAGTGACACTTGTGAGACTTTCCTCGGATAATTAAAACTTCGTTCAAAGGACAAAGAAGAACGAATGACTAAATATTGGAATTTATACATATCGATGTATGTAGTTCATTATTTATAGTCTTAAGCGATGGATTTCAACTTCATATGCTTTCTCCGAAAATTTGAGTGAATGTTCACTTAATGAGAAAGAGGTATGAAATATTTGAAAACGTTAAAAGACTTTCAAGATGAAGTGGAAAATCATTGTAACAAGAAAATAAATGGTTTATGGATTTATCATAAGGAATTTATTTGAGTTATAAGTGTAACAAGAAAATCAATGAATTATGATTTATCATAAAGGGTTTTATTTGAGTTGGAAGTTTAGCAAAACACCTAAATTTACATCTCCCGAAACACCATAGGAGTATGGAGTGTTTGAGATTTGTAATGAAACCTTGTTTTACATGGTTGGATCAAAGGTGTTATTTATAAAACTTCCATTATGTTTTAAAAGATTAAAAGCTTTAGAGACTACCGCTTTTACACTAAAAAGAGCTCCATCTTGATCCGTTGAAATGACACCATGGAAGTTATGGTTTGGGGTAAAACCCAAGTTGTCATTTCTTAAATTTTGGTATGCTAAGCATAAGTAAGATGTTTACAACCAAAGTCGGATGAGCATGTCTTTGTAGGTTATTTTAATAACAATTGGTTATTCCTCCATAACAATCGAGGACAAAAGGGTTTGTCGTTTGAAATGTGAAGTTTCTTGAAAAAGTAATTTTTCGCAAAAGTTAAGTGGGAGAACAATAGAACTTTGATAAGGTTAACGAACCTTAGATAAATGTGCTGAGTTGCGCAGTGCTGGAAATCGTTCCGGAGGCTACCATGATGCTCATAGCTTATGTGCCTCAAAGTTTGTGTTCACAGAGATCCAAGTTCTTATTGAACCAAGTCGGTTGGATAAACAATCAAATACTGAGATTTGAGAGTAAATCATTATTGTTTGACAATGATGAACCGACTACATGCAAAGAAGCGATGATGGGCCCTGACTCCGTCAAATGGCTTGATGCCATAAAATCCATGATAGTTCCATACACGAGAAATCAAGTTTTGAACTTGGAAGACCCTCTAGAAAGGTGTAAAAACCTATCGGTCGTATTTGGATCTATAAAGAAACAGACATGGATGCTTCACATCTATGAAACACTCGACATGTCGGTAAAGTTTTACGACAATGTTTAAGGAGTTGACTATGACAAGATTTGATCTTTCATAGCGATATTTAGTCTGGACGGATTAAAGTAGCGACCACTACTATAATTTGGTATATGTTAGATGATTAAGCAAAACAAAGTTCTAATAGAAGTACATGACACAATCCAAAGGGTTGCTAAAAAGGGCATGCAAACTTCAATGGTTGAAGTAAGCATCGCGGAGTTGGAATCTTCACCCTGATGAAAAGGAGTTTTCATCAGGAGACGATGAAGATGCTTGCATTTGCAAGAAATTAAGTGGGAGCACTGAGACATATTTCTAATACATTATATGGAGGACATCTTGTTGATTGGAAATGATGTATATTTTATTGACAAAGGTTAAGAATTTCATTTCGATGAAAGACTTAGGCAAAACCCGAATATTTAGCATGAATGTCTATAGTGGATAGACTGTGACGCTTAATATGGTTGTGCCAACGATATATATTATATATTGAAGGAGTTCAATATAGAAACGACAAGAAATGGTTCTTGTCGCATGGAAAGGAATTAAATCAAGATTTAAGTGTATTGACATTTGATAAGTGCAACAAGATTCAAGTGCTTTGACACTTGATGAGTGAAATCACAAGAATGTTTTGATCAATCATTCCATGATATGTACACATCCAGATATGTCCTATACTCTAAGTGTTATGAGCATATACCAGAAGGCATCATAAAATGACCATTGGACGATAGTAAGGATATTCTTATGATCTTTTGGAAGAACTAAGAATATATTTGTGTAGAGGTGACAAACAATTACAAATAGTTCATTGTAAAGTGTTACATTGATACTAGTTTTGTCACAGGATACAAATTAAGTTTATCTCAATTTAAACTATGGGTGGCACAATGAAATGGAAAGAAAGTTTCCATGATGGATTTGGAAGAGTTCCAAAGTTAAGGCATTGTGATGAATACTACTCCCTCCATTTCAAAATATAAGATGTTTTAGTTTTGTGAAGCAAATGTACCTAGACTAATTTTAGTATATAGGTTCACTCATGTTTGGAGTGAATCTACACACTAAAAAAGTCTAGATACACTTTCTTCACAAACCTAAAACATCTTATATTTTGAAACGGAGGGAGTACAACAAAAGGGTAAGTATATGACTGCTATAGTAGCAGCAAAGGAGGGCATTTGTGTCAAGTAGTTTGTTATCAAACTAAGGTGTGGTTCACAACGGGCTATCACTAAAGATATATTGTATGACAATAGTACCGACATGATTTAACCCCAAGGAACTAAAGGTCTCACCAAAAACCAAATTTATACAATGTCATCTCATTAGAGAATGAGTGATGCGTGAAGACGCAAAGACATGCAAATACACATGGACCTGAAAGTGTCAGATCCATAGATTATGTTAACCACTTGGAATTGCGTACATGGACCACCAGAAAGCCATAGGTGTTCAATACGCAAAGCTTTCAAACTAGATTATTGTCTCTAGTGCAAGTGGGAGACTAAAGGGAATATGCCCGAGAGGCAATAATAAAGTGGTTATTATCGTATTCCTTATTTATGATAAATGTTTATTTTATACGCTATAATTGTATTAATACGAAAACATTAATACATGTGCGTTTAATAAACAAAAGGAAGTTCCTAGTAATGCCTCTCTTATAACTAGCTCGTTGATTAACAAGATGATCAAAGGTTTCCTGATCATGGACATTGGATGTTGTTAATAACAAGGTCACAACATTAGTGTAATGGTGTGATGAACATTCATCCGAAGTATAGCATTACGATCAAGGTCATTGTGTTTATATTGCTATAACATCATACGAAGTAATCTTAGTCCTTTGTCACATCCCAAGATTTTCCAAATCTTGTAATGTGAAAAATAAATGAATAAAATAAAACTTTGTTGATTTTCAGGGTGAGAAGAAACTTTTGAAACCAATTGGAAACTTTCAAAACCTATTTGGATCAAATAAAATCCTAAAGGAATTTAAAAGATAAATAAACAATAAACTTAAAAATATTAAAATTACTATTTTGAATCTTTTAATAAAAGATATGGTTTTCAAAAGAAAAGGTGGATTTATAAATGAAGATTAATTTTATAGAGCCAAATTAAACCTTGGCCAAGCTTTTGAAATAAAATGTTTTTGCTTTGATTAAAAGAGTAAAGGTTTATTTAAATAAAATAATAAGGGTTTAATATCCAATTTTATTTAAATAAAAGGTTTTACCATTTTAATTAAAACATCAAAACTTATTAAATTATTTTAAATAAGTTTTTCCAAGTATTTTATTTTCTCAAATAAAACCTACTGAAGTGTTTTGGTTTTATTTTAGATTTCAAAATAAAGATTTTAATAAAACAAATCCTAGTTGATTTAATAACTAAGGTCCATTTTATTTAATCAATAATGGACCCTAAAATAAAAATGTTATTTATTTTAAACAAGTTCTCCAAGTATCTTTTATTTTAAATAAAACCTACTGATTTGGTTTTGATAATATTTAGTTTTCAAATGGAGATTTTAAAATAAATGAAATTCTATTTTGATTTAATAAACAAAGTTTATTTATTTAATTAATAATGGACCCTAAAATAAAATATTATTTTATTTTGGGACTTTGGTTTGTGTTGATTAAACAGAACCAAAACTCAATATAAATTTTAGTGGAAGTTTATTTGATTGGAGTGTTTGATTTGTTTGTTTGAAATTCAATCAAGAAATTCAAACAGAAAAAAAAGAGAAAAGATTCAGAACAAAAAAAATATGGAAAGGACCCAGCCCAACAAACTGGCCCAACAAGACCCAGTCCAACCCACCTACTCTCTTCCGCGGCGAAACGTTTTTCACCGAGATGTAACTCAGAACCAATGACCGGTGGACCCATTCCCCTCTCTCTCCCTCACTGCCAGATAGACCCCACCGCCACGTATCCATCGTCTTCACCCGCGGACTACGCCCCTCCCCCTCGCCGGCCGTTGCAGGCGTATAAAGTCCGGCGTAATACGCGTTAACCACGCCATTAATCGGCCCCTTGACCACGCACGTTAAAGCTCCCACTCCTCCTCTCCATTTCCCCTCACGCCTCCTCTCTCGCCTCAGTGGACAATTTTGCCACACACCCTCACCGCCGACCATCGTCCCCAGCCAATTCCGGCGACCCCGCGCCGCCCCTTGCCTCCCCAAGCACGCAGGCAAGTTCACCAGACTCTGGCGCGGGTGTGGCCTCACCGAAAGTGCTTGTGTAACGCCTCAAGCCAGCTTCCAACTCAGCCGCCACCGCTGCCCGTCAAGCCCGATTTAACTCCCCTGGTAAGCCTCGACCGCCCAAGCACCTCCCGATGATGCTTCCTTACTCGCGACCTTTGTGTGCATCTAACCGTGCCTCTCTTTTGGTTTAGCGAGGTTCCAAACGACGCCAGCGACGACGACCCGAGAACACCGCCGCCCATACCAACTCCGGTGAGCGATTCCTCCTGTCCCCGTGCGCCCCTTGCCAAGACGACTCCACGTTGAGCTTGGCCGCCGCGATCACCGTGAGCATCTCCCCACCTTCCATTGCTTCTCGCATCGCTGCCCGCTTCTATCCGCCGCCCGCCAGCCTGGCCACCGCCGCTCGTTTTAGGTCAAGCTCGCAGCAGCCGTCCGATCTCGATCTAGTGGATAGGATAGAACCACTTAAAGCGAAGACGTACGCAACCTGTGCCGCACGATCTGACTTGATGCAACGCACCAGAGAGTGTGATCCGGGCAAAACGGTATCTGCGAATAGGAACAGGACGCGTGTCACTGGTTTGATTTAAAACAAACTTTCAATCTGAATTAGATGCAGATTTGAAAACCTTGTAACTTTTGATCCACACGTCCAAAAATTGCAAACTTTATATCAATGGAATCAGTGAGACAAGCCCTAGCCAACCATGCCATTTGTTTAGTAAAAAGTTTCTGTTTAATTATTTGTTTTTGCAGAAACATTTGTATGCTTGTTTAGGTTATAAAAATTGTTCAAAAATGATTTTGGGGATAAAATCTTTGGCAAATGGTGTGATTTGAACCTACTGACCATAGGAAACACTTTCTGGTTTCAAAAATATATTTGGTGAAGAAAAAGAATGATTCTTTGATTTAAAACCATTTCTAGTCAAATAGAAATATGGTTTATTTATTAAAAATGGTTTTGGAAGAAAAACCTTTGGGAAATATTTTGTTTTAAACTCTCTGACCCTAAACACCAAGTTTTATGGGTTGAAAACATATTTGGTGAACCCTATAGATTAATGCCTTAGTAAAAATATTTCTACACCACATAAAATGATACCTTGTTTTGAAAATGGTTTATGAAGTGAAATCTTTTGCAAATGACTATGCCACTTTATAAAATGACCATTAGGTGTTTTCAAATGTTTATGACCCATTAGGAACCACTTTTTCAAATAAAACAAAGCTTGGCATGCTTGCATGCATTACTTTGACTTTATCATTTTATTTGTTGTTTGCTTGAATGGTAGATTGAACTTGTGCCTTGCTTGATTGAATTGTAGTGACTTGAAGAGTGTGATTGTTGCAAGGACAAGGAGTGAACTTATACTCTACCAAAAAGGCAAGTGATTCTTCATACTTTTTGTCCCATTACTTTCACTATGCATTAGTGATTTTTCTAAGTAAAACTTGCATGGAATTTTGCTAAGTATAAACCTTGCTATAGGAAAACCTAGTAGATGAAACCTTAGTGGAACATTTCCTAAGTTAAGATTCCTTCTACTATCAAGCTTAGCTTAGCTAATAGAAAACAAGGGTGGATTATACATTCATACTATGGAAAAATTTCTAAGTCTGAGGACTTGTGTTTTTGTTTAATAAAACAACTAAGTTAATGAATCACCTGGGTGGAATGGGACTTGAATGGTGGTTTTTGGTTGAGTGGTTCACAAGGCCCATGTTTATGGTTGACCTTGTGTATCTCACTTGTGGATGGCCACCCAGGAACAAAGAGATTTGAGATGTCTAGTGTTGAGAAGCTTCAAGTGCAGCCACTTGGCATTATGGGCTCTGCCTGGATCATATAGGTTGCAAGAACTTAGCCATATGGACAGTTGGTGGTAGAGTTTTATAGGTTGGAGCGCGTCCATTTTGGTCTAAAGGAAGGCTTCTGAAAGATCTTGTCTTGGGAAACCAAGTCTTGTGGGGAAAGTGCACCACCTCTCCAGAGTGTAAAATCTAAGTACTTAGCCATGTCCCTGGTAAAGGACAATTTGAGCATCAAGACATGGAAGCAATTAAGAATCTCATCATCCAAATTTCTAAGTTAAAAACTTGTGGTTGAACAAGGGTTAAAGGATCTTCAATCTTTGATTGGGAGATGCCTTGAGGAAAGATTATATTTATCAAGCAAAAACTTAGTGTTTTCAAATGATAAGGAAAATCTATTTTGAGCAATGCAAGCCTAAGCTCCACTTAGCCAAATGCATATAGATGATAGACTCCATTATACTACCATAGTATCACTTGCCAATACAATTCAAATGTATTGACCCTTGTGGCTGTAACTTGTTATGTTGTAGGTTTGATTGATTTAGTGAAGTGTGTTGATTAGGATTACAAAGTCTACAACCAACATGTTTGCCTGTGGCACTTTGAAGATGAAGGACCCCATGCTTATAGATTTTCTGCTGCAATGTAATGTAATAGCCAAATGAGCTATGTAAGATGTAATAAAATTATGTTATTCCTGGTTATAAAGTTGTATTATGACCTTTGTTCCTTGATATTACATCTTGACTGTGGATGCTAGCTATTGATCCAGGGACTAGCATTGTAAACACAGGGGACTCTACCTTATTAAAGGTTGGGACCCTTACATCCTTAGACCATGAGATCATGTCAATCACTAACACCGGCAGAGTATCTTGATAACATCAAATGTCACACCGTAACAGGGTAACTATAAAGATGGGTTCAATGCTATGAAGGTGTTATGTTGAGGCTCATGGATCAAGAGTGGAATTTGACCATCCCGATGATGGATAGATATACTCTGGGCCCCCTCGGTGATATCACATTAGTTGGCTTGAAAGGAAGTGATTTTATCACTAGAATGTTATATCACGGGAACAAGAAAAGAGTACATGTCGGTAACGAGATCAAACTAGGTGTGGAGATACCAATGATCAAATCTTGGACATGTAATACATCGCGAGACAAAGGGATTGATTTACATGCGTATAAGGTTCACACGATCACAGAAGTCACACTACAAGAAATGTGTTAACTTATGACCTTCTCATAGTGACGAGGAATGAAATCGTCATAGAACTGTGACAATTTCACTCAAGATGGTCATAGGCTGTTTGGAGAGGTCAAAATCCTATATAATTACGATGATTTGGTCAAAATCGTCGTAATTTCAGGATAAAAAATCGTCATAAACTCTAGGATACAACATACATCCTTATTTATGCCCCATTATGACCAATTTAAATCGTCATATCGTCTAAAATATGATATATTGAATTGACTAATTTGCCAAATCACCAATTATGTCTACTTGGCATGTTACCGCTCTTTAGAAAATAAATCAAAAAAAGGTGCAGGTCCAAGAATCGAACACACGACCTTGCCCACAAATTAACAATGACAACCAACAGACTACACCACAGTTGATGTTTTACTTCCGCTCACTTGTCATCATATCACCACTGATCTAATCAAATAGACTTGCTGTTTAGAAAATAATTCAAAAAATATGTGGCTCTAGGGATCGAACCCACGACCTTAGTCACTTGTTAACGATGACAACCAACACGCCACACATCTTTGCTGATTTACTTCCGCTTGGTTACCTTCATATGTTCGCCTTTCTCGCGAATAAATAGCTCAAAAATAGGAGGTTGAGGGGATCGAACCAGGGACCTCCTACAAGCAACAAGCGCGCTTAACCACTGGGCTCCTTCTTCTATTTGGTATTAGAACCGCACTATAGGTTTATGAATATGCATCTTTGGTTGGGCCTGGGCCTTGGCGGACAGATTTACTGGGCCTAGGCCTCCGCACTACAGGTTTACTGGGCCTTGGAGTCTGGTAGATAGGTCCGTTTCAGCTTGGGTGGTCTATTTAGGAAAGTTTTTTTCCTTTTTCTATATTTTAAATTCTTTTGTATCTTTTTCATAAGAAGTCCAAATGAATTAATTTTTGTACCTAATTTTTTATAAAATTCAGTATATCCTGTTAGTTTGTTATTTATCAATAGTTTTATTATTTTAAAATAGTGGATTTACTAATCTCACATTAGTCCATGGTAGGGATAATATCATAATTCAAAATATAATTTTGAAAATAGGGAATTAAATTCAAAATTTTGGGCTTGAGCCTCGCTAAACTTTCATTAGATCTCTGAAGAAACATGATATTGTGAGTCTAAAAATGATTTTTTCAAAAAATCACGAGCACTAGATCATGTACATGTAGTTCAAATCAGACCCATTTCCTACCGATTCGGCAAACATTTGTCTTTTTCACGAGGGGTGGAAAGAAAGGTTTGAGATACCTGGGTTGGGACATTTGTCCATGTAAGGTGGACTATTATTTTTGAAAAATGGGATGGTAGCAGTTTGAAACTTTCATTTGGTGGTTGCTTCACAAAACGGCCCATTTTTTGCACATGGAAAATGGAAAATGGTTTTTTCGTATGACGAAATGGAAAACTTCCTGCTGCAACATTGTTCGCCATCCCATGATGCACATGTATGCACAATACAGGTGCATTATCACAAACTATGCCCTGATTCTAGCCATAACATTGGTCATTTGACACGAAAGCCATGAAACCTCGAACATGATAGGTCATTTTGTGAAGGGTTTTTGAGAAATACTCAATTTACCAAGTTTGGTATTTTTTCTTGCATCTATGTGACATAATAAGACACCCTGCAAAGGATTTGCGTTGATCGGACCGTTTTTGAATTTTTATGCCCCTTTTAAACTATGGTCAAAACGGCGGTCATGAATGTTCTTAGCTAGGGGATGAGCCTTGCTAAAATTGCGTTGGATCTATGAAGAAATATGATATTGTGAGTCTAAAAAATATTTTTTCAAAAAATCATGGGCACCGGATCATGTACCGGTAGTTCAAACCGGACCCACTTCCTACCGATTCGGCAGGAATTTGTCTTTTTCGCCCGGGGAGGACGGAAAGGTTTGAGATACCCGGGTTGGGAAATTTGTCCATGTAAGGTGGCTTATTATTTTTGAAAAATGGGATGGTTGCATTTTGAAACTTTCATTTGGTGGTTGCTTCACAAAACGACCCGTTTTTTGCGCTCGGAAAATGGAAAATGGTTTGTTCATACGACAAAATGGAAAACTTCCTCCTGCAACATTGTTCGCCATCCCATGATGCACATGTGTGCACAATACAGATGCATTATCACAAAATATGCCCTGATTCTAGCCATAACATTGGTCATTTGACACGAAAGCCATGAAACCTCAAACATGATAGGTCATTTTGTGAAGGGTTTTTTGAGACATACTCAATTTATAAAGTTTGGTATTTTTCCTTGCATCTATGTCACATAATAAGACACCACGCGAAGGATTTGCGTTGATCGGACCGTTTTTGCATTTTTTATACCCCTTTCAAACTATGGTCAAAACGGCGGTCATGAATGTTCTTAGCTAGGGGATGATCCTTGCTAAACTTGCGTTGGATCTCTGAAGAAACATGATATTGTGAGTCTAAAAATGATTTTTTTCAAAAAATCATGGGCATCGGATCATGTACCTGTAGTTCAAACCGGACCCACTTCCTACCGATTCTGCAGGAATTTGTCTTTTTCGCCAGGGGTGGAAGAAAAGGTTTGAGATACCCGGGTTGGGACATTTGTCCATGTAAGGTGGCCTATTATTTTTGAAAAATGGGATGGTAGCATTTTTAAACTTTCATTTGGTTGTTGCTTCACAAAACGACCCGTTTTTACGCCGGAAAATGGAAAATAGTTTTTCAGCGTAAGAAATGGAAAACTTCCTCCTGCAACATCGTTCACCATCCCATGATGCACATGTGTGGACAATACGGGTGCATTATCACAAACTATGCCATGATTCTAGCCATAACATTGGTCATTTGACACGAAAGCCACGAAACCTCAAACATGATAGGTCATTTTGTGAAGGGTTTTTTGAGACATACTCAATTTATAAAGTTTGGTATTTTTCATTGCATCTATTTCACATAATAAGACACCACGCGAAGGATTTGCGTTGATCGGACCGTTTTTGAATTTTTATGCCCCTTTCAAACTATGTTCCCAACGGCGGTCATGAATGTTCTTAGCTAGGGGATGAGCCTTGATAAACTTGCGTTGGATCTATGAAGAAATAGCATATTGTGAGTCAAAAATTGATTTTTTCAAAAAATCATGGGCATCGGATCATGTACCTGTAGTTCAAACCGGACCCACTTCCTACCGATTCGGCAGGAATTTGTCTTTTTCGCCAGGGCTGGACGGAAAGGTTTGAGAACCCCCGGTTGAGACATTGTGCATGTTAGGTGGTCTAGTAATTTTGAAAAATAGGATGATAACATTTTATAACTTTTATTTGGTGGTAGCTTGACAACACAACCCTTTTTGGCTCTCAAAAAATTGTTTTTATTTTGCAACCAATCAAATCGCAGGAATCTGGCTGGTGCTGCTGCACCAGCTGATTGGCGCCTTGCACAAAAGGCTGCAAAAGGCACCACTCCTCAAAAAAAAGGCTCGGGGACTATGCCCAAAGAACGAGGAAAACAAGTTACACATACGAAAAACGCTCGGGGGCTCCCCCCGAGACTTAAAGAAAAACGATCAGCAGAGCATCCTACAGATGCTCGGGGGCTTCCCCCGAGACAAGAAGCAAAAACAAAAGTGATCAGTAGATCAACCGAAAACACCTGGGGGATCCCCCCGCGGCAAGAGCAAAGAAACTTACGTGATCATACGGCGACTCCGAAGGTCTAGCCGAAGTCTTCTGGGGGACAACCACCCGAGCCTCCTGCGGATAAGGGTTCGAAGCAGTGCCCTCAAAGGTGGCCACCGTCTGAGGAGGAGGAGGAACAACCTTCGACTCCGCCACCATCTCCCGAGCACCATCGCTGAAGGAGCCATCGGAAGAGTGGCTACGAAACAAAACATCAGACAAAAGCAATCAAGAAAAATCAAAATAAAGCAAAAGGAAACTGGAAAAACTTACGAGTCGAAATCGCTCAAGTTGAAGACATGCGGGGTCCTCCTTCCCTTCTTATCTTCCTTCTTCCGCTTTGCAGGCAGGTACAGTGCTACAGCCCACACGGGAACATCAGGAATAGGAGAGGAAGAGCCCCCATGATCACCACTATGACGCTTAAGGCACAGCGGTTCCCTAGGCGTCGGCGGAGTCGAAGCATCTGACATTTCACTCGAGCTCCGCGTCCGCTTTCGAGTGCGCCTCTCGCTTGACTAGATGGCTTCTTCGGCCAGCGACAGCGCCGATGGAAGCTCAGACATGGAGTCCACTACCTCATTGTCCGGTGCATCCGGGAACAATTCGGGCAGCGGAGGCAACATGCCTGGCACCTTGAATTCCTGCGTAAACAAATTTTCAGCACAAAAAAGTACAAGAAAAAACGCAGTCAAAAAGAGCGCTATGCGCACGTCATAGATCTACACCTGCGGAACCGTACGAGAAGTGGAGAACGGAGAAGTCAGCGACTTCCCCGGGATTTCCTCTCCAGCCTTGTATTTCAGCAGCGGGTGAAGAATACCGTCGAGATCCCCCTTGGAGAACTCCTCAGCCGAAACCCTAGTCGGATCGCGTCGACCAGAATAAAGAAACATCGGGTGCGCCCTAGCCTGGAGCGGCTGCACCCGACGTTTGAGAAAGGTAAGGATGATATACACACTGTTAACCTCCTTATCCGAAATCAGCTGAAGATCCTCCACTCGACAATAGACCCCCTCTATCTCCGCCACCTCACCATCCAAGATCTGGTTCTTCCAGGACCTCTTCGGCTCGATTTTCTGGGAGGGGTCGAAAGGAGCAAGGACAAATTCGTGTCCGGCCACTGTGGAGTGGCGGATGTAAAACCATCGCCTCCGCTAGTACTAGATAGATTCAGACATAGAAAAGGAGAAGAAAATAAGGTTGGATTTGAGGGAAATGATGCAGCCCCCAATGGGGTAAACATCCTCAGAGCCAGGTTGCCTCTTCAATGAATAGAGTTTCCGGAAGAGACCAAAGTGTGGCTCGATACCGAGACAACACTCGCAAAATGTGATGAAGCAAGCGACATGAAGAAGAGAGTTTGGTGAAAGATGATGAAGCTGGACGCCATAAAGAAAAAGCAATCCACGGAGAAAATCATGGATTGGGAAGGAAAGGCCCCGAAGGACAAAGGCGACAAACATAACCCGAAACCCAGCGGTAGGACGGGGAATTACTCGCCGCCGGAAGTTTGACCTCCCTATCATGCGGGATCAGGCCCCGCTCACGGAGCTTGCGGAGGTCACCCTCACGCGTCTCCGATCGCCGCCAGCCACCGTCCGTGACGCGGGTGGCGGTGAAACCCTTTTTGCCGCCGGCGGCCGCACTGGTGCCAACTGCAGTGGAGGACTTCCTGGGCTTCCCCATTGCAGTGCGGCGGCGACAATGACGAGCACGCAGAAACAAGGAAGGAAAGGCTCGGGGAAATTCTAGCACGCAGTGAGAAAAACTCAAAGAAGATGGGAGCAGTGAAACATGAATGGCTGCGGTGAAACCAAATTCACCTTTCCCCAATGATTATAAGGACGAGGACGATGCACGACGACCGTCCATCGGGAAGACCTAGAGCCAACATCAAGATCTAGCCGTCCACATGTCAGCACAACAGCAAACCGTCGCTCACACGCCGTCCACTACGCACGGAAATAGAGGCGACGCCGTAATTATCTCCACGCCGCGTGTGACCAGTCAACTCAAAGTCAGAAGGTGGGACCCATGTTCGCCTAGTCAAGTCATCTCTGTCGCCGGAGACGCTTGAGGTCACCGATCGTCAGCACTGATGTCATCAAAAGCTATACTAGCAACGGTTACAATTCTTCGGCTACACAACTAAGAGTACTCACTCGAATCTACGATTTGATTAACTACTCGGGGGCTACTCCTATCAGTAGCGCTGGCCACGCACCCGAAAAGTAATCAAAATACTATACCATGAAAATATTCTTCGAGTCCTACGTCGAGTCTGCGACTCCACTACGAACTCAGGGGCTACTCCCATAGGGAGGATGGATTCAAGCATCCGAAAAATTTGTGTCCTATGGACGTGAAGCCAAACAACGGCTGAATTAAAGTCTCGCCGAGTCCGCGACTCAATGTACACTTGGGGGATACTCCCATAGGGAGCGCTGGTCGTGCACCCTATGAATCTTTGACTGCGATCCTGCGGATCAGTATGCAAAAAAAATTCGGCAACTCTGCCCCAATTAACGCTAAGTGAGTAGCATCCTCTTTAGCCATCCGAAACACCTCCACGGTGATAAACATTCGGATGCTGCGTTTGCGACGCAAAGATAAGACCTATAGATACCATCTGATGGCCTGGTAACGCACATGACTGCGCTCTGCTTGTAATAATCCGTGCCAGCAGGCGCGATGAAAAATCCAGACGGGCACGTTGGGTACATCATTTAAAATTCACTGGAATTCCACTCCAGTAAGTCCTCCGCGGCCTAGGTCGAATTATGCCAGCATGTGTTCCGGGTTCGAGTCGGGGGACTCAAATCTGAAGGAGATCGTGTTATTTTGTCCTAAGACAGTTAACTGACCCTGATCCGTCGGGAGAGTCAGGCACACGTATCAACAATCCCTACACACTCGAATTAGTTGCACCCAAAGGATTGAATAGTCCTTAGCCGAATCTACGATTCGACTGAACACTCGAGGGCTACTGACATGGTTATACCCTGCGGGTACACGATCTTAGCATACCTGGTCCAGCCCAAGAAAGGCCCACAATAAATATGCGCCAGCCCATGAAGATTTTCGGGTGGCCGAGGCCCATGATGCCTTCGGATCCTTGGAGAGCAAGACTAGAGTAGATAGACTATTCAAAGGGGTAAGCCCTAAAACCTGTAACCAATTTGATCTATGCCTGGGACCTGCCTATCTCTATACAAAGGCCAGGAGGGCACGACGAGGAGGCTCTCTTACAATCACTTGCACACCACCGCATACACACCTCCACGCCAGATTGCATCTGCACACCAGATTAACCTTTGGTTCCACCATAATCAGAGCAGACAAGCAGGAGTAGGGTTTTCCCTCTAGGGGCCTGAACCTGGGTAAACCTCGTGTCCCCGTGTTGCTTGTTTGCTAATCGTTCCGCGATCTCCAGCATCCCCATATTCTCCAAAACCCAAGTCATAACAATGGGCATTGACGAGATTAAGCCTCGTCATCCATGTATCGGCCATCCATGACTGATCTGGGATTTTCAATTTCCATCCAAGGGCTGTCCTTTGCTCAAACAAACACACGCACCCACTCTTCCTGACAGCTAACCCTAACCTCTCCAGATCGTCTCCAGCCGAACCCTAACCTCCTGATCGCCTCCGGATCCTCCAGATCGCCTCCCCATGCGCCGCCGATCTCCCTGGCCGAGCGTCCAAACCCTAGAGGTCTCCTCCGCGTGCGCCGCCGCCACCCCTCGATCCTCGCTGCCACCACCTAACCTCAAGATCCCCATCACCTCCAGATCCCATCACTCCGCTCCACCCACGCACATCCCACCCAACACTGCCCGCCCCCACACACTTCCCTCCCTGTTTCCCTTGATCTTCAGATCCACTGCCGCAAGCCCAAGAGGAGCTCTGTGGCCGGTGCTTCCACCACTGATCGGAGGACAAGCTCCACCTCGAACCAACGGCCGCCGCCGCCGTCTGGGAGGCGAAGAGTAGGCGGGGGGTCCTACTCGTGGACACCAAGGCCGCGACCGGAGTAGGTCAACTCGCTGGTTGCCGGAACACTACGGGAGGAGCATGTCGAGGGTGGAGGCGGCGGCATGGCAGGGACCAGAGGCGACGACGCGAAGGCCGACCTAGGCACTAGAGGCTGGAGCGTGCTTCTCCACCAAAGCATGGATGGGATGGAGGTGGAGCTCGGTCTAGCGTCTCCGGTCTTGGCCATGGAAGGATGCTACAGATCAAGGACGACATAGGTTTGAGGACCAGCGGCTGCTATGGATCCCAACCATGCTGCGGCACTTCCAGGTCGTGTCTCTCTCTTTGACCTACCTCGCCCCTATCTCTCTCGGTTCCTCTCTCAGCACCTCTATCTGCGGTCCCCTAAAATACAAAATGATAAGAGATTTGCATCCCCTGAAATAGGTAATTGGTGCTAATTGAAAGATTCAGACTCTTTCACTTCTTGAAACCTACAGTTTTAAACATGCTATACATGAGGGTATAGGTTTTATATTACTATTGTTCTTAGTTTTTGTTCAGTTGTTTCTAGCACTAGTATTTCTTCATAAGAGAAGTCTAAGATCTTGGTTTGTTAGTTATCTTTCTGCCATTTAGAATGTTTCCCGTCTGCCTGTTTGGTTTGTAAACCAACTGCCAATGATATTTCCTTTCTTGCTGATAAGTGATCATCCTTTTGTGGAATATTTGACAATGTACTTGAGATGGTTAATACATGTTGTTCTGTAACTTGAGATATATCCTTTAGAACAGTTTGCCTTGGTCCAATAAATGAATATTTGACTATGTTAATAGCTGCTTGTATGCTTACTACTCAATTTGTACTACTGAGAATATATATGTTCACATGTACACTTGACTGAGGGTACTGTCCGACTTGATCGCTAGTTGTTTAGTCTCCGTCTCCTGCGTTCTCTTGCCATACTACCTGCGTGAATTTATCTTGTGTTTGTCCTCTGTGTTCTTGCGTATTGAGAGAGTTTTTGAGATTGATTCAACTGTCATTTGCTATTTTCTACTACTATATGTAGATGTGCGTTGATTTTATTGAACTGGGAATATAGCTAGTAGTTAGTATTTTCAGGACGCATGGGTAATCTTCAGAGGTTGACATTTCAAGATCAAAATTACTATTATTATATCAAAATTACTGTTAGTATTGTCAAAATTGCTGTTAGTATTGTCAGGATGCATGCAGAATGTTGTTTTGTTAGATAAGATGCATGCGTGGATATTTTATTGAGTGAATCACTGATGAACTACATGGGCAATGGTTATTTTATTGAATCATAGTCTTAGCGTCTTGATAATTGTTGTTGTTCGATGCTGCAATATGCCGTCTTTTCTTCTACAATCTATTGTCTCTTTTTGTGCATCATCGTAGATTCTTCATAAACTATTGCTAGCTGGTTATTTAAAATCTTATTGTCATTTTTTTGTGTGCATGTTCGAGCTATGTTTAATAGATGATCCATGGACGATAACAAGGAGTCGTGGTCAACTTCATCGATCACTTTGACGAGCATGATGGGTCCAGTTCCGCAGACCGAACCGCTCTTTATCTCCGGATGTCAGGCATGTTTCCTCCTTGCTTTCTTGTCCGTGCCTACTAGGCTCTAGATCTGTTGGTTAAATTATAGGGAGTTTTCCTTATAGGTTGAAAATTATGGTCACCAGCTACCAGATGCACCCTGTACAGTTTGGTTCGCTAGCCTAAATGATGCAGATGCATTCTTCTCCCATGCATGAATACCTGTGTTTTATCACTATCATGTCTCTCATGCTGATTAGTAAACATACAGTAGCTTGCAATTAAGTAACCACAAATTTTTACTGGAGAAGTGAAGTTCTAATAAGCTATTGTTGTAGTTTCTATTGTTAATGATTAAACTTGTGAAAGTTTCATGGTGGTTGCTAGTGATTTGTGTGTAACCTTAACTTGAACCCTTTTTTGTACTATGGAGTATTTTCTGAAAGTTTTTTTGTTGCATGCTTAACTTGTGGAGTAAATTTGTGGAGTATTTCCTGGAGCTTAATTTTCTTGCTGCTGCACTTTTCGTGTGCATGGACTATTTCCTGGAGCTTAATGTGTGCTAGTACATTTGTTCTATCTAGTACTTGTAGTGTCCTAGTCATGCATTTGATGAACTAAATGTGTATATTTGAGTGCTAGTAGCGATTACTTTGTGATCTTCTAGTCCCATTGAACTTGTCTCTGTAACTTTATTACTGAATGTAGGACTTCCTAGCTTGTGATTATTGAAGTTTCTCAAATTAATTTATCTTGAAGAATAAATCTAGAGAAGTTTCTATTTCTGCAGTTTTGGTGATTACTATTCTGTCAATTTTGGTGATGAAAACTGCAATTGAACAGGGTTTGTTGTTGCATTATCACTGTTATAATTTTGGTCATTCAACTGCACTTGACTGAAACTCCACTTAACTGTATTTTTTTGCATTAAATTGGTTAATTCCTAATTGCCAAATTCATGTCCGAGAGTATACCTGCATTGCTTTCTTGCGGAGGAGTATACCTGGAGGTGCTCTTTGGTGCCCTGGTGGATGCTCTTCCCCTGCTAGGTGGGGGTGAGCTGCCACTGGTTTATTCGGACGAGCTACTGGTGGGGGCAGGCTGCCGGCGAGCTACTGGGTATAGATCCAGCTGACCAGCATGTTTCGAGGATCCATCCCGGCTGCCAGCGAGCTACTAGGGATCGATCCAGCTGACCCGTGTGTTTTGAGGATCCATCCTGAATGGAGGGAGTACTTCTATGTGTAATAATATTGTTTGTGTGTGGTATGTGAACCTAGCTGCACGTCATGGTGTTCTGGAATTCAAATGGTGTTGTCAAATATTTATAGTTGTTTAGATTCCATCCTTTGTTTCATTGTATATCTACTGGGAAAATTAACTTCTTTATATCTTTTAATTGGGCTACTGAAAGTAAAGAGGCCAAGGCCCTAACAGTATTGCACTATTGAAAGGCTACTATTATATTGGACCAGTTCTGTAACAAGGCCTATAAAGCTGAGACCCATACGATTTGACCCATACAATTCTGAATAAAAGGCCAATAAAAGTAAAATGAATGGACGTAAAAAAGCCAAGGCCTAAAAAAAATTCATCCTAAAAAGGCCATGACTTAGAATAAAAAAGGATGAATTAATGGTCTTTGCCCATGTAAGCAACCATAATGGATCGGGGTGAATTTGCACTACGACGTTCTCGTTTTTATCATAATTTTTCCATGTAGGATCGGCCATGTAGGATCTGATATGGCCTGGCTAGATACCCCTTGACGATATTGGATCGTCATATTAGTTATGACGATCGAATATCGTCATAGACGGTTATGACGATTTCACAAAAACTTCGTTGTATGCAATTACTAACGCTTAGTTTTTGACGATAATTTTTTCGTCATAAGATCGTCATATATTATAGACAATGATGATTCAGTGACGAAAATGGAGGGTCATGTATCAGCAGATTCCTTGTAGTGTCATCGTTGAATGTGTGGGAGTCAGTACGGATCTCTAGGTCCCGCTTCTGATTATTGATCCGAGAGGGGTCTCGATCATGTCTACATTATTCGCGAACCGTAGGGTGACACACTTAAGGGATACCAACACCATTTGGAGCAAATGATATGCAAGATAAATAAAAAGAAAGCGTAGGAATTTATTTCACTAGAAACCGAAACTGTTTTGGTTGAAATTGCTGAAACTGGTTCTGTATGTGAAATTGAATACTAGCAAGGGGTTTTATGTGAATGTTTTTTAATTAAAGTAATTAACAAAATTCTGAATAAATAAATAAAAGAGTTTTATTTAAATGAGAGATTGCATTTAATTTGGTGGAAATTTAATGCATCTGAGTGGATTTTTTAGTGCAGGCTCTTTTATGGGAGTGGAGGCTTTTCATTTTGAGTGGGAGCTCCACCCACATGAATGTGGAAGAGGTTGGGGCAGCCACCATGGCTGGCGCCATGATCCTTGGGGTTCCCTCCCTCTCCCTATAAAAGGCCTCCTCTCCTCCTCTCAAAGCACACCTCCTTGCGAAGGATCTCTCTCCCCCCTTTAGAATTTCCCCATGGTCTCGGATCAGCGAGATACATGTTCCCGATTGCTTTTTCTGGAAGGATTTGTTGCTTCTGCTGCATCAATGTAGCGAGGACGCGGAGGTTGCTCGGTGTCTTGTACGTGTGTGCGAGCACGGATGCGCTGCTTTTTTGAGGCGCTCGGACTTCCTCTCGATCTTGAGATCGACAAGAGATCGTCTACATAAACCACGAGTTTGGACTCGTTAAGCTTTGTCGGTATTTAAGGGTATGTTCTCTACGGATATACATCCACCCATTGTTTGTATCTAGTAGATAGATCTTGGTACATAGTTGTTCCCATCGTAGGAAATTTTTTGTTTTTTATGCTGCGAACCCTTCAGATGAGCCTCGACCGTTAGATTAGATTCTAACCGCACGGTCCATATTGCCACTTACCGCTTGGCGTAGACAGAGTCGGCCGACGCTGTCATCACTTAACTCAGCCAGCACGCACTATCATGCTATGGGCGCCGAGTTAGTTCCCGCACGAACCAGTAGATTCAAATATAGATTTTTCAGTTTAGTTAAAACTCTAGTTCTGTCAGTAGATTTAAAAATCAATTCAGAGAGATTCACTGAACCAAATTGTATGAAACTAATTTTGTTAGAGAGGTATTTAAATCGTTAATCCATGCCCGTTGGATTCAAACCATTTGACGTTATAGATCATCTATAGTAAAGATAACAAGGCAGAGACTTTTCTGCATTCAAACATTTTTCAAAAATCAACCATAAATGATTTTGAGTTGATTCCAACTCTCAAAAATCACATTTGACCAGACTTTTCTGAATATATAAAAATATCTAGCTTTACTTGCAATAATAATGGACAAGTACTAAAAGAATGCCCCATAGGCATTTCGAGTCACTTTAATTAATTAAAATAATAATGTTAAACCTTATTAAATTGTGACACCACTTTAAATCACATTCCCAAGTATTGGAATATGTGGTGATGACATGTGTCAACATGATCCCATATTTTAATTTCAGGATATTAAATCTTAAGTTGTTTTCAATGAGTAGAAATTACTTTTCCAAAATAAAATAAAATAAATAAGACTAAGCCTTTAATCCTTGTGATGATTGTGATGATGCTAGATCATCAAGTGTGAACCTTTGTTTGCCAAATAGAAGTAGTTAAGTATTGTTATGATGTACCTCATATTTATTTATAGATGCTAGTACCGACCAAGCATACGAAGAGGAAGGAGACTACTACGAAGACGAATCAGAGGAGAACTACAACCACTGCACTACTCAAAGAAAGCTCACACTTGCAACTTTGCAAGCCATCTTAGCAAGATCACACTTGCGACTTTGCAAGCCATGTTAACAAGCTAACCCTTGCATGATAACTATGCAAACTAGAGGCCTTAGGCATATTTGGTTATACCCCTTTATTATACCAAATCCCAGTTTTACTTGCAAGCTTTATTCTTTTATTTATTTATCAAAACTTCTTTATTGCTTTTACCTTGTGAATTTTGGAAAGAAATTATAGGTAGCATAAAGAGCATAACACTTTTCCTAAGTTACTTAGAACTAGATGTCATACTGAGGCATGAGATTAGATTTGGATAAGTCACACTTGTTTAGCACCCCACATTATTGACTACCCCCAACTCTAGTGGCTAGTGCTAAGCATAAAACTTGATCACTTTAGATGGGAATACTAATGATTATGAAAACCTTAGAATGATGAGTAATTCTAATGAAATGTTTTGACATGTATTATGAAAACCAGATGATCTGATGATGAAAATGTTGTGGCATGAGCCTTAGCCCTTTTATAAATGCTGATGGTTGGGTTCGGATGCGATACCATTCCAATATTACCGTACAACCACAATACCCGAATTTGGGTAGGGCTTGATTGGAAGTTTTATGTTAGTATGGGTTCCCTTGCGACCTAGGTTTGAGCTGAGGCTACCTCGTGATGATTGTCCAGCTGTGCAGTTCCCAAGATGACAGATGGTCATGGTTGGGAGGCCAAACTCATAGGGGAGGTGCCTATACTAGGGTGTGTAATTGAAAGGTTAGGGTTGATTCTCCGCATACTGAGTATGGTGATTCAGGATTGTTCCTGACGGATGTATCAAATGTTGTGGTGAAAGTGTATAATCTCTGCCGAGTGTCAAACTATTCGAATAGACGTGTCCGTGGTTATGGACAGTTGGAGTGGCCATACTGTTATGTCGTCAGATGTTTTCAAAATGACTTGTGAAATGAACTATGACTTGACCACAACAGGGTTGTGAACATGAAAACCAAGTTCGCACTTAGATGTTATAGAACATTAAACTAGTTTTCTTTTCTTCTAAACTTAGTTAGAGATAAACCTAGCTTTTTGCAAAACAACCTAGAACTTAGGATTCCTACGTGAACCACTTTACTTATTAGTGATAGTTTGTGAGTACTTAAAGAGTACTCATGGCTTTCTCCCTGGCTATTCCTATGGCCAGACTATGAGGAGGACTACCAGGAGAATGGACAGCAGAAAGTCTATGACAACTAGGAGCATCTCCCATCGTTAGCATTGCCTGTGACCCCTGAAGATGAAGCTTTGACCATGCTATCGTTCTTATTATATTCTGCTATGTTGATTGTATTAAGACTGGATCATGAGATCCTTTATTTGTAAGACCTTTATTATGGTTTGTAATGGATGATGAACTATGGTACCAAACTGTTATGTCTCGCAAAAATGGTTATCCTAGCATTGCGATGTATGGCATAACATGCATCTTGAATTAAAATTAAGGGTGTTGATAGATAACCTTAATATTAAACCAATCTTTTGAATATCAAGAATCATGGAGGCAAACATGATACTTTAGATACTAACACTAGAATTGTTACTCTTGATTTAATACTTATTATTAAACTTCATGGAGTAAATGGAGTTCGCTAAAAGTTTGCAATAGGACTTTTAAACTTTAGATTGACACTCTAAACAATACGATACCAGTTCGTAAAGTAACTGTCCAGAATTCTGTAGTTCTATTGTCTTAATTATGACTAAGCATAAGGTAGTGAACGGATGCCAATGACTATAACAATTATGCAAATTCAGTTTGATTTAATTTATGATAAATTGTGTTCAAATTTTAATCATATTACTATTGAACTTCCACTCAAAACAAAATCCCTCGAGTCATTTTGGTGATTACACGAACCAAATCCACTACACCAAGTCTGATCATCACGCGAGGTGATGTAGCTTCAAAGGCGAAAAATCAACATGTTCATCATATCATCCATATGACTCATTCTTTACCTTTCGGTATTCCGTGTTCCGAGGCCATGTCTATACATGCTAGGCTCGTCAAGGTTAACCTTCGCATCCGCATGTGCAAATCTGGCTTGCACCTGTTGTATGCACACATAGAATCTATCACACCCGATCATCACGTGATGCTTCAAAACGATGAGTCTTAGCAATGGTACCTACTAAGTATGAACATTTTATTACTTGATATTTAGTGAGAGGGATCATCTTATAATGCTACCCTCGTGATCTAAGCAATACAAGATTCATAAAAAGGACTAACATTACATGCAATTCATAATATGTGATATGATACGGCCTTTCTTCTTGTGCCTTTGATCTCTATCTCCAAAGCACGAACATGATCTCCATCATCACCGGCGTGGCATCAAGGTCAATGGCACTGCTTCATGGTCGTCCATCACCAACAACAACTATTACAACTACTTGGAATAAAGCGATTACATGATGAATAGACACGTAGGTCTTAACGAATTTAAAGACAACCATAAGGCTCCTGTCAGTTGCCAACTTACAATAAGGATCATTGCATACATCATATATAATCACAATCACATCATGGACATATCACATCATAACACAAGCCCTGCAAAAACAAGATAGACGCCTCTAATTTTCTTTGCATATTTTATGTGTCTAGGGCTTCCGAATAAGAAGCTTTCTAACTTAACATGAACCACAATGTTGATACAATGGTGGGAGATACAGACACCCGCAAAGCCACTTGTGCAATGCAAGTTGCACGTTGAGTGTGGAGAAAATCTCATGTACAATGACATGTAAGACTAACTCGGGACGCATCATCCCACCATCCCGCAAGATGCAAAGTACACAAAAAGCAAACGACAACAAAAGGATCAATGCCCACAAAACCATTGTGTTCTACTCGTGCAACAGATCTACGCATAGATTCGGCTCTGATACCACTTTAGGGTTCACAGCATGGAAAAATATTCTATCGCAGGAACACACAAAAGACAATATCTAATCTACGAGATCGGTGCAATGAGTATGTAGAGGACTAACCCTCGTAGATCCAAAGTGTTTAACTTGATCAGATTCTTCTGGTTGATGTAGTCGATCACTTCCCGATCCCAAGATCACAAAGACGATCCTATCAGCACCACGTTCCAGTAGCGCTTCCGTAGTCGGTCACACGTATGGTAGTCGATGAAGACCTTCCTCTCTGGGGTTCTAGCACGTAGCGGAGGTTGTAGATCTCTTCGCAATTCGAGCAGCACGACGGTGCGGTGGTGGAGGTGGAGAAGTAGATACTATAGGGCTTCAGCTGAGAAGTAGTAGGTATGATGGAGGAGGGAGGGCCTCGACGGCTATGGCGTAGGCGCCAAGGAGAGGGAGGAGGAGGCGGCTCTAGGGTTTAGGGCAGCGGCGACTTGGAGGAGGGCTCGTGGCCTAGGTCAACAGGTGAGAGGGGGTGGCGCCCCCTCCCCTCCTTATATAGGTGAAGGGGAGGCAGCCAGGGTTGCCGAGTCCTCCCCCAACTACCCTTGTGTCCGGAGGCTTGGACAGGGATAGGGAAACCTAGTCTCCCAAGGTTTCCTTTCCTTCCTCCACTAGGACTTTGATTTTTCAATTGGGATTTGACTTTTCAAACTAGAGTTTGATTATATCTTCCATATCCTTGTCCAAATTTACCTAGTGGTCTATGCTCCTACTCCATTAGGGTATGGTGCATTCAAAGTACCCCCTCCGGGTGGTGGACCTCCTAGAACTTTCTGGAAGCTTCTGGTCAAAACACCGAAAACATTTCCGAACATTGGAAATTGACTTTCCTTATATGAATCCTATTCTCCAGACCATTCTAGAACTCCTCATGACGACCTGGATCCAATCTGAGACTCTGAACAACATTCTGTATCCAACTCATATTCCATATCTACTAAACAACATCGAATCCTTAAGTGTGTCTCCCTATGGTTCGTGAACTATGTAGACATGATCGAGACACCTCTCCGATCACAGTTTGTTCATGATATGCATATGTTGCAATATCGAATCAAAGCTAAATACCAGGAACAACTAACTGGCTGGATCACAGATTTGCACTAGGACTACACTTCTCCTTTTCCTTTTATCTTGTAAATAGTTGTAAATAACTCTTGGTTTATTAATAAATTGTTGTGGGGCTTTTGCCTCACAGCTTGCAGTAAAAAAACCATTAGAGGAATCTGGAAATCCATTATGGATCCCACATATTTCTATGATTACATTGTGATCGAATGAACCATTTTCATAAGATACCGATTCCCTTTGTCGCGTGATACTTTACTTATTCAAGGTTTGATCATTGGTATCTCTATACCTAGTTCAACCTCATTACCAATAAGTACTCTTTACTCTTTCCATGATAAAACATCCTTTGTTACCTAGTCACATGCTTGCAATATGACATTCCATCGAGAGGGCCTAGAGTATATCTGTCCGTCATATGGATGGACAAATCCCACTCTTGATCCATGTGCCCCAACACATACTTTGGGAATACGTAATGCCACCTTTATAACCAGCCAGTTATGGAAGTGGTGTTTGATGTCATCAAAGCACTCATATGGTGATGGTGATTAACATGATCTCATGGTCAAAGGATTAGGTTACTATGTATTTAAAATCTTTGTAGCAAACAAACTTTAATGACTTAATATTATGCTATGCTTACTATAGGAGTGTGTCCATCACATTATTTTCCTAATGATATGACCTTGTTTTTAATAACATCCAATATTCATGATCAGGAAACCATGATCATCTATTACTCAACAAGATAGTTTAACAAGAGGATTACTGGGCACACTTTTATGTTTACAAAACACATAAGTATTAATGTTTACTGTTAATACAATTATAGCATGGGATGTAAACATTTATCATAAACATACAGATATGATAATAACCATTTTATTATTTCCTCTTGGGCATATCTCCAACAGATCCCTCTAAGATGATGAACGTAGGGGTAGGCTTAGACCGTGCATAGGAAAGCGCGATCATCAAGTTCCTCAAAGCTAATAAATATATCTTTGCATGACAGTCTTTTGACATGAACGGAGTAACTAGGGAACTTGCTGAGCACTCTCTTAATGTGTACCCTGACGTAAACCCATAAAACAGTCCTTATGATGGTTTGGTGACGAAAATCACAAAGCTATAACTAAGGAATTAGCCCAACTAGAATTAGCCAGATTTATCGCATAGGTCATCCATGCTGAATGGGTGGCAAATTCTATACTCATCCCTAAGAAGGACACTATTGATTTAAAGATGTGCATTGATTATACCGCCTTGAACAAGGTTTCCCTAAAGACCCGTTCCCTTTGCCTAGAATCGATCAAGTTATCGACTCTACGGAAGGGTCAGAATTACTCTGTTTTCTCGATGCATACTACATATATCACCAAATACCGATGAAAGAATCGGATCAACTCAAGACGTCTTTTGTCGCACCTTTCGGAACCTCCTGCTACAAAACTATGCCTTTTGGCTTAAAGAACGCAGGAGCTACATATCAACACACCATGCAACAATGCCTTAACGATCAAATCGGACACAACATCCATGTATACGTACATAATATAGTAATGATGTCCAAAAAGAAGGAAACACTTATTTCCGACTTAGAGGAAACATTAGCTACCCTACGAAAATTACACATAATTCTAAATCCGAAGAAGTGTTTCTTTGAAATCCCAGCCGGAAAATTGTTAGGTTGTATTGTGTGTAAAAGAGGCATAGAGGTGAAGCGAGAAAAAATCAAGGCTATACTCAACATTACTAGGACGACTCGCCTAAAGGACGTGCAACTTCTCACTGGTTGCATTGGAGCAGTGAGTCGGTTCGTCAGCCGACTCGGAAAAAGAGTTGCGCCTTTGTACAAACTCTTGAAGAAATCTGACAAATTTTTCTGGACCCAGGAAGCCGACGCTGCCCAACAAAGTTTGAAGTATCTACTTTTGAATCCACCAATCCTCGCAGCACCAGAGCCACAGGAGCCTATGTTACTTTACATCGCAGCGACTAACAAGGTCATAAGTGTGGTAACATCAGTGGAGCACCCAAGTTTTAGTTAATCTAATTAGTGTTTTGATTGTGCATTCATGAGCATCATTTTCTAAAAGTGCATGCAGCAAAAAGAAAGCAAAACTCTAAACCCTAATCTTTCCCCTCTCTTTGCAACTATTTCAAACAGTGTTAAATATTTTTAAAAGGTAAAAAAGTCATGAAGCCCAAAATGTTACAAGGGCTTCACATTATTTTAAATGTTTTACAAAATCTGTGGCATTTTTAAAATGCCCAATTTTTTTGAAATGAAACTACAAAGAGAAATATAAACAGAAATGGAAAAGGTTTAAGAAAAATAAAACTAAGACAGCAGGCCGGCCAATTTTTTCTCCCTCTCTCCCTGCCGCTCAGCGTGCAGAAGCCAACAGCCTGCGCCGTAGATTCGTGCCGCTCACTTGCCGCCATTCGTGCTACCCGGAGAGGATAAGATGGCCACCGCGAGCACGTCTCTCTCACCCTCATCCATTTCCGCTCGCTCTAGCACCCTACCTCTCTTGTTCCCTTCAGAGACCGAAACCCTAGCCACCGGTGCCGATGAATCTTCGTCGTCTCTGGCCTCTACTCGCTGTTCTGATCCTATAGGAAGCACCGTCTCGCCGTGCTGATCTTACTCGACAAAGGAATCGAGCAGGGGCGCTCGTAATCGCCAGCAACGTCGTCGTCTTCCTCAAGCCCAAGGACCTCCGCCGCCCAACTTGTCGTCACTCCGGTTACCGCCTCTCCACGACGTAGCCACCAACCGCTCTAGGGTGAGATTCTAGTGCTCGCGCACCCTCTTGCCGCCTCGTTTGCTTGATGTACTACAGACGCTCTGTCGACCTACAAGCTCCGCCACCGCTTGCTGTCGTACTCTATGCTCCGGTGACCTATAGATAGCGGCGCCGGCAGTTCTAGGTTCGCCTTGCTCCCGCAGTTCGAATGTGTGTAATCTCATAGCCGCGTGCGCCCTCTCCCACCGTCACTATTGACCAATAGACGGTGGCCACCGATCTGACATCATCGTGACCTCACGCCGATGTGGCACGTGGGCCCGTTGAACGCTGACCGCCAGCGTGGTTGCTGATGTGGCCTCGGGCCTAGCAGTCGGTCAAAGTGGCTAGGGCCAGCTCATGTGTAAAATGGTTTACCTGCCTATGCTGACGTAATGATGATGCAGTAATCCATTTTAATATGTTTTAATAATTTCAGAAATTGTTATAATATTATAAAATTGATATCTAATTATTTGTAAGCCAAAAAATATGTATAATATATTAAAATGTTCAGAAAAATTATATCTACTATTTAATATATAATCATGCATTATTCAACAACTTTCATCACAAGATTAATTATAAGATCTAAATTAACCCCTGCATGTGATTTCGAGGTTTGTCTGTTTTAGGGTTTGTATCCCTTGGAACCCCGTTTAAATAGTCAAGCATGCTCTAGGGTTTCATTTCAATACTACTCAACTTGTCATATCATCATCCTTGCTTGAGCATAGCATCGATTCCATGTGTTAATTGTTTCCCTTTCTTTCCGGTTTTTGGTTCTTCTCTGATAGAATACAATATCGAAATCGAGATTGAATATTGAGATTAACACCGTCGAAGCTCGAAGATTAATACTTGTACAATTGTAACCAAGTCAAGTGCCAGATGTCCGAATATCCGGTTATTGGTTATCAATGGGCAAAGGCAAGCATAGACCCACCATGATATCATCCTATGATTTTGAAAGCATTTCAATTCTTACCATGATGCATACGATTCTACTATGGTCTTTTATCGATAGATAGAGTATCCTATCTGTTCTATTACTCTATTTGAGCTTATATTACCTGATCCACTACCTCTAGCATACCTAGGTTTGGCTTGTGTGCACTGCTAGAGATTATATTCATGTTCTGCTTAGCCATGCATAACTGTCAGTGCTGGTTCATCCAGATGATGTATCAGATTGCAGATAATCTAGTATGATAGGAGATCGAGGTATACTGATGAGGTGATCGAGATATGAGATATACTGATGTATCAGATTGCATGGGAGTCCATGGTGGGATGTGGTTTTTGTAGTCCCGAAGTTATTTCCTCTTGGGAACCCCTCGACTGATTAACTTTCCTAGTAGATTCCATGAGTCACATAGTTTGGGCTTTCCATTTTGCAAATGCATTGAAATATTTTTGAAAGACGAGGTGAAGGAGGTCCATTCATAATAGGTAGGGAAGCGTGGACTGGGTTGCTTGGGGTCGATGGAGCCCCTGGTAAACCAACCTCACCTCACATATCTAGGGACCGGCTTCGAGACTTGACCCATTATGGCAAAACCATCCTTAGCACGTGACTCATGGTCTCAGCGAAATAAGGGTAAAGGTTCTAGTCACCCACCCTCTGTCGGTGTTCCAATGAAGAGGGCTAATCATTATGGCATTAAGAGTCGGTTGGTACGTGTGGGTAAAGTTGTACACCCATGCAGGGTATTAATATTTTCAAAAATCCATGTCCACGGTTGTGGACGACTTGGGAATAAACGTGATGATCATAGAGAACTATAACCTAATCGTAAAACTTGGGAGATCAATGTGTGCTTAAGGATGCTTCCTCATGGGTACGAGGGGGTGATCCTAGTTGGTAGATGGTGATGATTTGGTGGATATCAACAGATGCTGATCAATACTTTGGAGATGTCGCTCTCTTATCCCTTTGTAAAATATTCTGATTAGACGAGATTCTTCTCCCTCTTGTTTTATAAACAAAATATAGCTTTATGCAAAAAGGCTCCACCAACCATAAGTGTTGCTAAGTACACCCTGTACTCACACTTTCTTTGTTGACACTTTTGTAGTAGAGTAAGTGTTTCCATGAAGACATGTTTTGTATGACATCGACACCGACGAGTAGCTTGGGGTTCCCGGCTGGCAGCCTGGAATCTATGGGCTGGGATGTTATCATTATGGTTCAAGCCTCTTAGTCCATTTATTAAGTTTTCTATACTTAATAGCATCATTTTCCTTCCGTTATTTGATGTTTGTGGTTTGTGACCTCTTCTTGTAATAATTTGGTTCTCTGCTCAATTATGAGCTTGCTGTAATAATTTTGTGTCGTAGGGTCACATTTGTGTTATCGATTCTTCACTGGATATCCTCGAGCTCATGGATAGGCTTCATTCAGAATGAGGTCTGGGTTTTTTCTGATATGCTATTCACGGAGGTTTCACAAGGTGGCTCGGGGGCTGGCTTGGTGCTCATGTCACCCCAAGGAGATATGCTATTCTATGTGTTACAGATACACTTCAGGGCGAGCAATAATATTGCCGAGTATGAAGCACTGTTACATGGAATATGCATGGCCAAAAATATTGGCGTAACTAGACTCATGTGTTACGGAGACTCGGATTTAGTTGCTCAGCAAGTATCCAATATCTACAATGCAAACAAACACATGACACCTTACAAATCTGTCATGGATGAATTATCTAAATTGTTCGAGGGTTTTGAGGTTCAACCATCCCTCAAGGAGAAAATAAGGAAGCACACGCTTTATCAAGAATAGGATCTGCGCGGAAACAAGTCCCGGATGGCGCTTTTCTAGGGCACCTAAAAGTCCCCTCCATCACTAGAGTTGATGAGGACTATCCGCGAAATCTAACTCACCTTTAGTAGCAGTTCTGGTTGTAATTCGTAGCTGGACTAAACCCTTTTCGGATTTCCTGATAGACGAAAAATTATCCAAAGACGAAGTTCTGAGCCGGCAGATCGTACGACGAGCAAAGCCTATACGAAATCAATGGTGAGCTCTATAAGAGGAGTGTTTCTGGGGTTTTCTAGCGCTGTATTTATCCGGAAGAAGGAGTGGAAATCCTACAAGGAATCCACGAAGGCAAGTGTGGTCACCATGCTGCAGCCAAATCTTTACTGGCAAAAGCTTTCAGACACAGATTCTTTTGGATCATAGCTAAGGCAGATGCCGAGAATCTGGTTAAAACATGCAGAGCTGCCAAAAGTACGCCCCTCAAGCACACGTTCCGGCTGATAAGGTACGAACAATCCCTATTACATGGCCATTTGCGGTCTAGGGGCTTGATATGGTAGGACCGTTTCGAACGGAAAAATGTGGATTTACTAACCTACTAGTGATGGTGGATAATTTTACCAAATGGATTGAGGCTAAACCTGTAACAAATTGCAACCAACCACCCACAACCATAAAGTTCGTCGAGGACGTAATCATCAGACTCGAATATCCGCATAGTATTATTACTGACAACGGGAGCAAATTTTCCATGGGAGAATTATCCGAATTATGTGAAGAACAAGGGATCTGACTTGATATTGCCCAGTCGCACATCCACAAGATAATGGACAAGTCGAAAGAGCAAACGGTCTCATTTTAAAAGGACTTCGATCTCGTCTCAAGGAACCACTTCGTATTCCCATGGGGGCTTGGTCGAAAGAATTATCGTCTGTGATATGGACCTTGTGTACAACTCCTAATAGATCAACCGGATAAACTCCTTTCTTATTGGTCTATGGTGCAGAAGTAGTTATTGTGAGTGAATTAATTCATTGGTCTCCTCGAGTCAAAGCGTATATCGAAGAAGATGTCGAAGTTTCTCGACAAGATGCTCTCGACATAGTCGAAGAAGTTCGTGTCGTTCCTGATCAGAGATCTACAACCTATCAGCAGAAGTTATGCAAGTATCATAATCATAGAGTGCAAAATTGTTCTTTCAGGAAGGGCGATTTGGTTCTCCAAATCGTGCAAAACAGAAATCAGAAACTTCCCCAATTTGGGAAGGACATTTTATGATCAGCAGAGTTGTGCATAACGGGTCATATTATTTAACCTATATGAGACCAATCAAGAAAATACCTCGTACTCGGAAAAGAATGAGAGATGGCTGTAGTACAGACCCGGACGAATTAGAGTGACCTTGGAATATTGCACATCTATGACCCTTCTATTTGTTTCCTTGTAATCATATATGTACATATTCAGAGAGAAATAAAGTATTTGTTTCCTCATATATTCTTTTTGAGAAGTTTTTTGCCATCTTTTTTCCAAAAGAGCATGTCATTTTCAAAAATCCTAGGATGCTTGAAAGTACTTTATGCTCATGTTCATTCTGGTTATGATTTTTTAATATTTATAAAAAATGTTACCTTAAGGTATAAATCTAATTTTGTGTTTATACTTTGGTTTTTTATATGATTGCTCAGATGCGGGCATTCTCCGAGTAATGAATTGTTGGTACTGGAGGCCGGCTCTGTTTCCAAGTTTAAATTGGTTTAGCAATTGTGTTCCATTGACTCGGCAAAGTTTCCGTTCTAAAAGTTCGTCGGCTCATGAAAGGGATGAGGCAGAGAGCCAGATAAAACGAAAAGTGTAAACGCGAAGTGCTTAAGAAAATTTTGAGCACACATATCAAAATATATACAACAAGTGCTAAGTAGTAAAGCATCAGTTCTTACATACCAGCACATTTAAAACAAAATATTGTTCCCATCATTACAGGCCAAATGAAAAGATCAGGATAATGCATCAAATGTTTTATGCTGGAGATTCATGCGGTGGTGGTGGATACCTTGGAGCGCTGGAGTCGACATTGTCGCCACCTTGCTCTAGACACTCGGAAGTTTCTTCATTTTCAACGAGTCTATCTTCCGAATCTTCGAGAGAAGGAGGCACATCGACGGACTAGATGAATGGTGTCGAATAGTTCGTGATCTCCGCCACGCGACAAGCATAACCCGCGCAAGGTTCTTGGATGGCCTTGATGTCTTGCGGGTTACCCTCATCGTCCTTGTCAGCAATGCCCTTGGTGACATGCTAGATTTTCATATCATTGTGGTGACTCATCACCATAGTGAGGACAGTCTAAGCAGTGGTTCGGGCGTAGGAAATATTCCAATCCTCTATGAGCTTTGGAATCTCCTTCGCTCTGTCCCTCACCTCGAGCACTGGCAATTTGTTTAAACCGGAAAGTCTAACCAAATTTCCATCCTCTTCAAGAGTCTAGAGAAAGTCGAAAAGAACATCTCCGACAAATTTGATGCGCTTGAGATGAGGTTCAGATGAAGAGGTGGGAAGATGAGAGGATTTGGGAAATAACAAAAATAAAAATCTAACTAAAAGAAATTCAAAAATCAAAGGAAGAGTAAAGGTCAGATATATTACATAGCACATAGTGGTTCCACTGAGAATGCTCCTCCTGGAGACTCTTCAGTTCTACTTCTGTGGCCTGGGCTAGATCCCTCTAGCTGTCGAAATCCTTTCTCAAATCATCAAGTTGTTTATCGCAGAGGGCGAAGAGCTTCTCGAGCCTCTCAGTCGCCATATTGCTTGATTCCAGGATGGAATTCACGGATTTCAACAATTCATTTTTATGCTTCTCAAGGTCATCGTGGAGTTCAGCATTTTCCATTTGTAAGACCTTGAAGTTTTTGGCCTCCTCCACCATCTTGCTGGATTGGCTCAACAATTCTACAAGGAAAAAACTATCAGTCATCTAAACAGTTCGACTATGACAATCACTAAGGTCAATTTCGGACAATATTACCTTCCGTCTCATCCTTCTCAACCTGCAGCTTGGAATTCTCAAGATGCAAGGCCTTAATCTCCTTACGCTTATTGAAAATGTTCTTGAGCAAATCCTAGATGTAAGATGCAACTTTCTGTAAGTTAAAGATGGAGTACCGTCATATGGATACTAAGACTCGGGATGCAACTTTAACAAAGTCAAAATCCATCACGAGCCTTGGGGGCTACACTATATCGTTCTTTTGCATCCTAGAAGCATCAATTCAGATCTTATACTATTACCTTTTATCCGACTTTATGTTTGGGGGCTAGAGGATATGATAATAAAATATTGCAAACAAGAATCGGAAAACTTACAATGTGCTCCAGGTGCAACTTTTCACATCCGAGTTTCGTGTTGTGGAACACATTCTCGGCAAGGGAGAGGGGAGAAACGATAGTCGCTGGAAGCTCGCCAGACTTGATATTTTTATCTCGAACTAAAAATTGGTCTAGGAGGTTCACCATCTTGACATCCTACGTATCCTAGCTCACTGCCTTTGGAGTATGTACTTGCTTCTTGAGATTGGATTGTGCCAGCCTGAGAATCTCCTTCTTTTTCTGCTTCAGGCTGGAGTCAGCAGAGCCGACCATCTTATTGATCCTCCCTGGGGATATTACCATGGGATCATTACCCTTTAAGGGCTCACCCTTATCATTTGCCTGGCTACCAATGGTAAACAGAGTTTGTGAGCTTGTGGCAGAGTCAGGGATGACAGAACTGGCACTAGGAGAGACAGAAACCTCCGGTGTTGAGGTTTGAGTACTGCTGGGAGTTGGAGGAGGCCTCGCCGGATATAATGCAAGCTTATGCTGGCGTAGTTGCTTGGCTGGCTTGCTTTATGACTTAAGCTTACTCTTCTAAACTGATTTAGCTCAGAAGCACACCGGGAATGAATGTTAGGTGTGCTTCAGAAAGAAATGATGTACAAGTACTAAAATCACAAGATGATTACCTTTTATCCAATGGCAACACTTGTGTAGCGGTAACAATAGTCTCCTTGGCCTTACGCATCTTGGGGGAAGAGACAGGAACTTCCCTCGCCTCGTCGTCCTCCGTTGCCTCGGAGTCATCTGAAAGATAGCCCTCAAGAGGGGCAAGCTAAGATTCGGGGAGTTTCTCGAGCTGATAAGTACTGAGTATGTTAGTAAAAGTAAAGTCGGATGACATGGCAGAAAAGGGAGAAAAAGCTTATAAGAAAGTCGAAATATTTACCAGAGTCAGAGGACGGTCGGTAGTGAAACTATTCATTGAGACTTTAGGGATATTTTTTCCACTCTCTCCTTTATCAAAAACTGCATCCGGGTCTTGTAGTCCTTCGCAGATATGCGAGTCAGACTTACCCTCAGGCTGTCTTTCCAGTCTCCGGTAACCATATATATCAAGCGGTCTCCGTGATACTGCAATGGCTGAATCCAGTGATCCAGCCAGCAGTGGATCAAGTCGGATCCACAGAGCCCCTTGATCTGCATCAAAAACTAAATCCACCTTTTGGCAAGGACCAAGTCTTCTGACAGTTTTGGCGCTTCTGCATCCCACAATTCTTGGTGGGGAGCAACACCGTCGACTAAGGCTGGAAGACCTTCCGCATTGTTTGGTGCCGTAATATCCTTATGATAAATGAAGGTTCTGGCCCATTGTTTTACTGATTCACTAGCATTAATTCTAGGATAAATCCGGTTTCTCCTAAGGACTAAGTGTAGCACCCCCCCGGGATTAGGGTTAAACTAACCTCAGATCACCATCTAAGATAAGCTCAACTCTAAGCACGTAAGATCACAGTAAGATTCGGTAACATTACAGAACTCAGGGATTCAACAGCATAAGTTTAAACTCTTAACAGAGAACGATATGAGAGTTATTACAAACCAGAGGTCATAGACCCAACATTACATCACATAGCTAAAGCAAAATATGTTGTTCTACACAACAACTTAGCAAAAGTCCTAAGAGGCCATAAAAAGAAGCGACATCCATCCCATAGTCCTCAGGCTGCTAACTAGGACCCGCAACTACTCGTCGATGTCAACGAAGAAGCCACCTTCAGTTGTAACTAGATCATCTATAGAAAAACAACAATGGCACAAGGCTGAGTACGAGAATGTACTCCGCAAGACTTAGATAACCTAGTATCTACATTTTCTCTGGATTTAGTTTTGCGGACAAAAATCTTTATTTGTAAACAAGAGAGAGAAGAGGATCGTCTACTCAGAATATTTTAAAAGGGATAAGATAACCATTTCTTATCGTGTTCATAATATCTTGATAACCACCAGCTTCATCATAACCTCCTGTCTAGGATCACCCCCTCTACCTAGAGGAAGCATCCTTGGGACTCATGGATCAACAAGTTTTATAATGGTTAAGATTATCTATGATCTTAGAATCTGGTCACCAAGCGTTCATAACCGTGAACACGGCTTTTCGAAAATATTTAACCCTGCAGGGGTGTACAACTTTACCCACACATACCAACTGACTCTTAGTGCCACTTGACACACTTCCGTGGTGTGCTGGAAGAGGGTGTGGTTGACCAGGACCTTTACCTTGGTTTTGCCAAGACCATGAATCACGCAATAAGTATTGTTCCGTCGTAACGGGTCAAATCCCGAAGCCGGTACTTAAAGATGTGATGCGAGGTTTGTTTACCAGGGGCGCTATCTACCCCAAGCAACCCGGTCCATGTTTCCCTACCCGTTATGATGCACCTCCATCACCTCCTCTTTCGAAAACGTTTTCAATGCGTATGCCAAATGGAAATCCCGAACTATGTGACTCATGGAATCTACTAGGCAAGTTAGTCAGTCAAGGGGTTCCCAATCCCTGTGTGGTTGTACGCTCGTCTCGGTTCCAAAGGAAAGAACTCAGTTCCTAGTGGTGGAGAGCATGGGACTACAAATACCACACCCAATGTGGCCTCCCATACAAGCCATAGCATATTTATTTATCTCCATTGATGATACCTCCACCTCCAATCTTTCTAGATTCTTCGGCACCTCCGAATGTATTAGACGGTACTAGTAAGAATGGCTAAGCTGTCAGTCGTTAAATCTCTAGAAACGCTCAGATGCCACACCTAGGTATGCTAGTAGCAGTGGATCAGGAGTATAAGGCTAAAAAAGGGAAATTGTGTAGCAGATAAGTAACCCTAGCTGCTGACAAAAGAACACATTGGAATCGTGTGCAACATAGCGAGAAAGTAATATACTTTGTAAAAGTAGGTTCATAATGAGAGGCTACGCTTGCCTTGTCCTTGAGTAGAAAAGTATGGATCTTCGGTGTCGTTGACTTCAGCCTTAGGCTCGGATACTATCGCGAAGAACCAACACCAGAAAGAAAGGCAACAATCAAGACATAGCATCAATGCAATGCTCAAACATGGATGATGATATGACAAGTTTAATTGCATTGAAATGAAACCCTAAGGCATGCTTGACAGTTTAAACGGGGTTCCGAGCGTTGAAAACCCTAACTCGGGGAAACTCCGGATGTACATGAGAGGTGTTGGTTTGTTCTTCTAATTAAACTTGTCATGTAAGTTGCTTAACAATGCATGATGATAGTTTAAAAAGATAGAACTCATTTTTATGAACATTTTGATATATTATACATATATTTCTGACTTATAATTAAAAAGATATTGAATTTATAAGATTTAAACCATTTTCTGAAATTATTAAGAAATTTAATTGATTTATTGCATCATTATGACATTAGCTAGGGGGGCAGGGTTGTTTTTCACCTAAGCAGAATCTAGCCACAATGGCTGACTACTGGGCCCGAGGCCACATCATCAAGCCACGGTGGACACGCTTGGTCAACAGGCCACGCCGAGGCCACGTTGACGCCACCTAGACGCCACGTTGGGCTCGCCGGAGACACGTCGACCAGCGGTGGTTGGCGGCGCTAGAGGGCAAGCGGGGACCCGCGGAGGGGCGGGTTCGAACGAGCGATGCAGGGCGAACCTAAAAAGGGCGGCGCCTCTACGATTTGGTCACCGGAGCGAGCTACACGGCGGCGCGTGGCGGCGAAGCTCTCAGATCGACGACGAGTGGCGGATACCGCAAACCAGAGGGTGCCTGAGCACTAGGAGCTCACCACGAGGCGATTGGTGATGACGACGAAGGCTCGGGAGAACAGAGGCGCGAGAATCGACGGCGGCGGTGGTCGTCGGGCTTGAGGGAGACGAGTCCGATGTGGTCAACTAAGAGCTTCCCTGGTCGATTCCTTCGGCGAGCTTGATCAAGACGGCGAGGCGGATCTTCCAGCAGGCTCAGAACAGCGAGGGGAGGCCGGGGACAGCGAGACATCGACGAGGTCTGGGCTAGGGTTTCGACTCCGTGCGGAAGAGAAGAGAGAGGGGTCTCTAGGGAGGGGGAAGAATGGATAGGGGAGCAAGGACGACGGCGTGGCGACCTTATCCTCCTCCCGAGCTCGACAGACGGCGAGGATCAGGCGGCGGGATCGATGGCGGCGACGCGGGCACGCAGCAGCTTGCCGTTGTCGTCGAAGACGACGGGCGAAGCGGTATCGGGCCCAGGTGGGCTACGCCTCGGCCGAGCTGGGCCGCGGTTTCCTGCGTAGGGCGGCAGGGAAAGAAGGTGAGAGGGAGAGGGTGGCTGCTGGGCTGCGTCCTGTTAGATGCTGCTCCTCTATTTTTTTCTATCAAATTATTTTTTTCCCATTTTCTGTTTTGATTTCTTCTTTGGTAATTCATTAAATCTGTTTTTGGGTAGATTTAAAATACCAAAGAGGTTTTGTAAATATTTTTTTAAATACTAAAGAGCCCTTATAATCCATTTGGCCTCCATTAATTTTGGTGGTTTTCAAAATTCAAACCACTTTGAACGGATTTCAAAAAGAGGGGGAAGGACTAGGGTTTAGGGTTTTGCACTTGTATTTTGGTTCACACACTTGATCACATGCAAATATGTTATTGAGTTTAACACATGCATGCAATGCTTAAGTACTAGTTACATATATTACAAAATTGGACTGTTACACTAAGCTAAGCGTGCGAGTGGTGAAAGGAACACCGGCAGTGATGGAATTCTTCCCGGTACCGTAGTAGTACTAGAAAAGGGTAAGACTCGGCCTAATGCCAAGAAACACCTCACTAAGAGCCGTGTGAGCGCTAAGCTCAAGCAAGGAGTTAGGAGGGAGATTGTGAAGTTGCACACCGTAATGTTGGAGAACATAGGTGAAGAACTCCGACGGTGTAAGGCTAAGGCCACGTTCAACGTGCGTACCGAAGAGGACTCGCTCGTCGTCACGTGGTGCGGGAACGACATCTCTAGTGCCGCTCCGCCACACGCCGGCAACGAGGTAGCCCTCGTTCTCCATAACTTGAAGCTCAGCGTTATCCATGGCTCTTAGGACCTAGAGGCCCCATAGCTTCCTCTCGTCCGCCACCATCGTGCCTGTCGCCGCTTCCTCTCTGGAGCTTGATGGCGTTTCCATCTCGCCGGAGAAGGTAAAGAACTGGCGGCGCTAAGGGTTTTTTGGGTGTGCAGATGCGGGTGGATGCGGAGCGCTCGAGGAGTATGAAGAGGCAATGAAGAGCGGTGATGAATGAATCTGGGAGAAAAGGATTTCTTCTTTTATTAACCTCTGTGCCAAGATTCTCGCTGATCCACCCGATTTCCACCACGCGTATAGGAGATATAGAGGTGGCTTCCTCACAACGCCTCCGCCCCCTTGATTCTCGTGCGGGCATTCAAATGGTGTTCTGCTCCGTAAAGATCCGACCCACCAATGGTCATGCTAACGGGACGTTTGTCAGTGACAAGACCTGGCCTAGAAAAGTTGTCATACAACATGACATTGTTTAAATGTGGCTCATGTTTTGAAACAAGGAGGAAAATGACTGAACTGAAGAAGACATATCCGACTCAGGTAAGACTCGGAATCCTACACTATTGGATGAAGTTTTTGGGAACCCTTAAATATTTTCAAGACGTAGAAATCATCAAGCTAGAGGATTTATCCGACTTTGGATCTTGGAGACTTCTAGGGGCTACTTTCGGGGATATACTTTCCGGGTATACCCACAGGACTCGCTGACCAGGGTGTCCCACCAACTAGTTAGATCTTTGCTTCACGGGCTGCCTAGTCACAGAAATAGGAGGAGTCACTTCCGGCTACGACAAGGCCGAGAAGAGTTACCAACTTAGGCATGTAGAATTACTTGTAGTCCAAGCTGTATCTAGTTATTGACTCTGTAACGTAGCCGGATTGGGATCTCCTGTAATCCTAGTCCCTGGTGACTATATAAATCAGACCTTAGCGAGCCTTTGGGACACACATAATATCACCAGATCATAGATCAACCATAACCTACTCGCACAGGCGAACCTCTCTTGTAATCCGCTGTAACATCCGGCTCTCGTCGATATATTACTGGGTTGCTAGTAGGAGTAGGATCTGATCACCGTAGTCAGATCTGAACCTGGGTAAACTTATGATCACCGCTCCTGGAACACTGTAAGTCTCACACCCCATCTTCTATATGACTTCAGGACCCCCTATGGCATACTTGTCAACAATCCGATGACAACTTACTTTTAGGTTAAAAAAATCCATGGGCGGTGGGAGTACATTTTACATCAAGAACCTAAAAATGGAAAATTACATCGATGTCCTTATACATCTAGCACGAAGAACCATAAAATTAACCAAGGAAAACAGTGGGATCGGCATCTTCTCATCAAAGCACCTCATCAAGCCATACTCTTCATACTACTTCCTCTTGGATTGTTTCAAAATATGGCCAAATTCGGAAGCATGCAAATTCTTGGATATGGGATCATCATCGATAGAAAATATGAGTTACATATTGCCATGACCTTGCTAGTTTGGCTTGAAATCCAAAAATATTCATACTCATTAACACCTAAGATTAAATTCGTTTAGATTTTACCACTCACTTTTAGGTTAAAATTTTACACGGACCGGGAGTGTACATTTTACATAAGGACCGATAAAAGAGGAAATTGCATCGAGGTCCATAAATCTAGCACGAAGCACGATAAAATTAAGCAAGGAAAGCAGACAGGTCGTCTCCTTCTCGAAAAAGCACGTCAGTGAGCCATACTATTTATCGTGGGAATGGCCATTGCAGTCACTGCTAGGAGGGACGATTGAATCAAAGTAGGGTAAGAGCGAGTCGCCATCCATGGATCGAGATTGGGCAAGACACAAGGTTTACCCAGGTTTGGTCCCCGGTAGGGTAAAGACCTACTTCATGCTTGTTTCTGTTGACAGCGAATGCGATTACAAGGTGGGCAAACTCGGTGTATGGGCAGAGAGTCGCTTTATTGGGGTAGATAATAGCTCGTGCCTACAATGGGAACCCTGGGAGGCTTATATAGGGGTTCCTTGCTAGGGTTTTTATAGGATCTGAACCGAATTAGTAAAGGTTTTGGGAGTTTGACCTAATCCGACTGGGCCTAGCTACAGTCTTGGGATTTCGTGTCCAGTCGTCATTCTTCTTTGAAACCTCTTTTACAGTCGCCGTCATTGCTGGCCCTCTCGACATTGTCTTGTGCCAGTCGCTTCCTACATTCGTGGATACCCCAATTGACATATCCCCATCAGTAGTCCGTGAGTGCATAAGGGGTTTGGCGTAGGAGTCAACTCGGAGGTCGGAGTTGGCAAATCCGGGTGGACACCCAATCGAATTAGTGACAAACTCCTCCAATGAAGGGAGACGCTCCAAGTCTTTAGTCGCATTTTTGGCGAAACATTTTTCTTCAAGTATCCCACTTAGTCAATGTGAGTACGTGAGTGGTACAGGAGAGTGGTCAATTTGACCAATGTTGGACCGTCAGCATGGTCAAACTAGCCCTTAGTTAATTTCTAATGGTAACTTTGGTGATTTTACCATGAAGTAACGGCTAATCCCATGATTATTAGAGACGTGACACAATAAATGGCGAGTGGTAGAGGAAAATGAGGATCACACTGTGCCGTTCTCGTCCTTTTTTTCTTTACCATTCGTGCCTACTTTTGATCCGCACCTTAGATCTCAGTGAGCTCGTCCAAATGGCGCCCTCATGGTCCAAGTATAAATGCACCAAAGTCACCCTGCAGTCCTTACTAAGGGAAACTTGTTGGGTCACGCAGAGATAAAACAAAATAAAATTCTCTAACATGGTCATACCAAGATCTAGCTGAGGTAGAAGGCCAGGAGGATTACCACTAGACGCATGGTTGCCACAGACCCAAAGTCATGACGGCGGGGCCTAAGTCATGACGTTTCCCAGACCCAAAGCAAGTACATGGGGGCCACCCCACTAAGTCTCCCCGCAACGAAGTCGGCCGGTCTCCGAGACGGACTCAGGGTTTGGGTGGACGGCTGTAAACGATTGGAACCCAAAAAGATGACTGGGCTTGTCGATACAGCGAAAACGTGTCCCGATCCTAAACAGTACAGGTGCAGTACATCGCACAATTTAAATAAAGCAGTAAAGCATGGCATAAGTACAGAATAGTAAATAAAACCTCAAACTAGTTGTGGCCCCCGGTACAATACTTTGAAATCAGGTACTAATCGATGGGGTGCCCACACATCCCACATGTGGTTAGCGCGCTCGATCTCGGAACAGGTGTCAAGAACTCGGGGAGCGGTCGGAAACCAAATATTGTCTATCACCCACCGGTGCCTCTGCATTACCTACTTCAATTTTAGTTATTAAACAGTAATTAAAGTCTTGATCAACTCCAACATTAAACACGCGGCATTACTCCAACAACTGTGGTACTTGACGACACGCAAGAGCACTTGAGCAAGCGACTACGACGCGCAAGTCCAACTATCTACCAATCAACAGGTAATAGGATGTGTACAAGGCAATATAAGGCTGCAAGGGATATCACGGGCACGAAAAACTAGAGCATCGCAACCCAGATAGCAATAGATCAACAGGAGGGAAATAAATACTATAAAAGTAAGATAGGTAGAAAGAGGGAGATGCTCGCCTGACAAAATTGCCGAAGGTTTATCCGAAGATCGGATCGACACTCGCATCAACTCAACGGCCTTATCCGCGAAGATCCAAAACACTAGAAGAAACACCGGATGCACTATTTATTACTATGGCAAAAGATCGGGCATGATGCATGTATGATGTATGACATGGCAGGCATGCGATGCAATTAGGCCATATTAAGCGGAACCGGGGTTCCGACATTTAATTAGGCGGTTCATGTTATTTAGATACCCCGCAAATTAAATGTTGGATTAGCAAGACAAAACATGGCTTCGGTTCGCTATGCCAATTTAAATGGAGTCCGGAATAAGACAAAGATATCCCGCAGATGGACTCCATGTTTAATGTAGGTGAATCACCTAAATACCCCCAACAACCACAATATGTATGCGAGTATGAACAATTTAATATGCAACAGTTGATAATGTCATATTATAAAAATAATGGGGTCTCGGATAGGGAATCACATTAGGGTTCGGCGAACTTGGGCTCCGAGGGGTTCGGGGTCGGGTCTCAGGGTCCGGATCTGGGGTTCGGTCTCGACGGAATCATTCTCGGATAACAGAGTAGATCTTGGCGTTCCGCGAAGAAGGACTTGGTTCGGCGTCGAGGGCACATCGGATCCGCCCTGGTCGGTGTCGATCTTGACGTCACGAAGATCTTGTCGGGTCCTCGTATCGGTTCGGTCTTGGCGTTCGGGATGAAGAACTTGGCGTCCTCGAGGCAGTACTTGTCGTATCCGTGAAGAAGATCATGTCGGTCCACGGGGTCGGGCTTCGAAGCCAGGAAGGAGTACTTGGCGCCGAGCGGAAGTCTTGATGGTCCTCGGTCCGAGAAGATCTTGTCGCACGTTGTCCGGGTAGGCGAACTTGTCGCCCGCGGTTTCGATTGTCAGTGTCGGACTCGGTTCTCGGCACTGGGAGATCTTGGTGTTCCGTGACGGAGAACTTGGTTTTCGGGGTAGGCGATCTTGCCGGCAAAGGCGATCTTATATCCGCACCGGTGGTTCTCGGATTGGGTCGATGGTGAACTTGGGGATTAACGCCGAGGTCGTCGAGATCTTCTTGGTCCATGCAGCAGATCTTGCGTGTCTTCTCGAAACCCCTTGGATACAGGCGGTCTTGGGGGACACCGTGTTCGGTCCGACTTTCTCTTTGGCCAGCAGCAGATCTTGGCGAAGGCACGCTCGTATTTGGGTACCACACAAAGATCTTGACGGATACGGAGCCATCCCTAAGACAGAGAGGCTCAAGAGGGCACAGATAGACCAACGTGACACCAAACAAAAATTACAGCATCTGCGCTTGTGCGCAACCAGAGCATCATCAACCCGTCGGTACCAAGCGTGCACACAGAGCATAGGCGGCCGGAGCTTCCAGGGACCGCGGTGGCAGCGACAAAGGGCGACAAGAGGCCGGCGGAAGGGCGCCCGAGCTTGGGTTCCCGCGCGTGGCGGCGGCCCGAGGCGGAGGACGTTGGCGGAGCCGCGCGACGCGGAAGGGAGCGAGGAGGCGGGAAGGCGCCGGTGCAGAGGAGATCCAGGGTGACGGGGTCCGTGCGAGGGCGGACGGGGCCTGCAGGGCGTCGACAGCGGGATCTGGTGGGGCTCGGCGAGGTCGGGCGGTGGGGCAAGGCGGGGGGCGAGGCGCTGGAGGCGGCGGCCGCTGGCGAGCGCTGCTGGCGGCGGCAGAGGAGATCGAGGGGAGGGTTGCGAGGTGGTTGGGCGAGCGACAGGGGTTGCGGGTCGGGGAGGAGTCGCGGCCAGCGAGGGGAGCGGCGTGGGCCGAGGAGAGGATCCCACGGCGGCGCGGCCGGGCCAGAGAGGCGGCGGAACTGCGAAGGCGGCGGGGAACGACGACGGCGAGCGGGGGCGGAGGAGGCTCGAGGAGGTCGCGGTCGACGCGGCCGGCGACGGGCTCGCAGAGGAGGCGGAGGCGACGCGGTGGCTTGAGGAGAAGGGTCGTGGCCGACGGCGCAGCAAGGGTGGGCGGAGGACTGCGGGCGGCCGGAGGACGGGGTCGCGCGCCGGAGAGGAAGGTGGAGGCGTGGGAGCGGCGCACGGGGCAGGGAGTGGAGCGGGGCGTGCGTGGCGTTTGCGTGTGGGACGCGGACATGGTGGGCCAGGGGGAGAGAGAGAGGGGGTTGGGGCAGGGTGTCCACCGCGTGTGGTGGTGGGGCCAGGGCGCGGGGACCGGGGTGGGTGGTCGGGGCTGGCTGGGAGTTGGAACCGGGCGGGGGAGTGCGTGTCCAGGAGCGGGTGCGGGGTGGGTTGAGGGAGTGGTGGGGCTGGGGGTTGGATTGGTGGTGTAGGGGCGTGTGTGGCTGTGTGTGTGTGTGCGCATAGGTGAGGGAGTGGGGTGGGTCCGGCTGGCTGATGTGGCGGCAGGTGATAGGAGGGAGTGATGTGGCTGGGGGCTGGGTAGGTTAGGGTTAGGTAGGAAAAGGGTCTGGTTAGTCTGGTTTTGTACTGGGGGTGGCCGACTGGGTCGGATCGGCCCGGTACGGCTGCCCCCTAAAAATAATTAAACATTTTATTTATTTCAAACGGGGCTTTTGCAAACCGTGTTTAGACAAAACGAAATAATCCGGAGAACCGGGTTTTGGATTTGAAATAAAGGCGGGGTATTTAGAGAACAAAAATATGTTTTTCGAAAATAGTTTTCAGACAAACAAATGCATGAGGATGACGATGCTCAAATGCAATGCGGCATGATGACATGAGCATGCGGTCATGATGATGCAATGCACAAAAATAACGCGATTTTCTAGTAGTGGTTTTTGCGGGGCGCCACAATTCGACACCACTAACAATGGATCTCGCCCTCGAGATCCGCCTCATGGTACCGGAAGGAAGGCGGCGATCTGCGTCTTCTCGCTTCGTGTAGATCCTCGCGACACCACTAACAAGAGGTCGTTGTCCGTGATTGTCGAGAGAACACTCCGGGAAACAAAGGGCGAAGGTAGAGGTATCAACAAATAAAGCCACCTCTAGCTTCGATAGAAATAGGGAACCGATGCATTCTCATCCACTTCAATGTACAAAAGCGAATAGAAGGGGTAGTCGGCATGGGGGCCAATCCATCACGCACCCAAACTATTACTCTGCCCAATCAGTAGAAAAGCGTGCAACCATTCTCGGAATCAGACTGAAGATCTCGATAATCGAGGTTCAGAAACAAAGGAGTGATGCAGACTCTGCATCAGATCTAGCGTAGATGATGTCGTCGCGTCGGAAAACAACGGAAGGCACAAACAAGGAACAAAGAATGGTACCACAGAAGACGGATTCCTCAGATATCATGAACACCGGATGATAGAACACCGTCATCAAAGGAGGAAGCGAAACCCTGAAGGTACGACGGAACCCAACCACGAGAAATCCTGGACTTGAAGAAAGGTAAGAGAGTGGATTCAAAACACGCAGAGGTAAGAGGAGAATAGCAGAGGGGTAAGGAGTAAAATCAGACCTAATCAGAACTATCCAACCGATTTTTGCAAAAATAGTTTTGGACACTCTACTTCGGCCGTTAGCTAGGTTATCCTACAGGCTGGACTTGTGGGGTATCGCAACTGCTGGGCTCTGATACCACTCTGTAACACCCTCAGAATCGGCCCTATGCAAGTTTCAGCGCTTCACGCCAAACCCGCATAGAAACGATTCAAAGGTTCCCACCAGGCACTTGCGTGCGGGTGGAAAACGAAGTAATAACATTACACAACAGTCCTCGATGGGACCCACAGAACAGATATATACAACAGCGACTCAAAGAGTCAAGAATACAGATATACAATACCAAGATCCAAATCACCTTTAAGACGATATAGCGTCCGAAATGCGGACAAGATGCAAATTGAGCTAAGAGCCCGAAGAATAACCAATGGCGCCCATAACCTGCCCTGAGCCAAGCCGGAAGGGTAACCCTGCTAACGACGTCGATCTCAAAGCCTGCTTAAACAAAAGGGGTGCCGACAAAGGGCAAAGGAAAAAGAGAGAGCGGTCAAGATCGAGGCCAAGACACGGCGAGGCTAGAATTGGCGGTTCCTCGCCACATAGGTATGGTGGATCAAGCGGCAAGCAGCATACACTAAACAACCTATAGAGACTCAATATAACTGTCGGCTATCAGAGAGGGATAAGAAAGACCTATTCGGAACCAACCTGATGCTACCACCAAACATACCCATCCTGGTATTTCCCCCTCGAGACCAAACGAGGAAGTCAACCGAGGAAACTCACACAGTTGGCAGTTTTATTTATTGAGTTATCGTTGCAGCAATTATTAGTCAGGTATAGATAGTCATCCTGATAGAATAAGCAGTGGTCAGTTTTAGTTAACCATTCCGTGGTGGTTGCAACACTTACTAGTCAGATACAATTAGCATGAGATATCCCAAATCCAGCAGTTGTTGGTACTTTTATTTAGCCATTCCGTTGTAGTTGAGCTGATTACTAGTCACATCGGATACAAGTCAAATTATAACAGTAAACTTTAGTTATAGTTGTCTATGATCGAGAACTGTGCTCCAAGTCGTCCATAACATGACACGGCTTCGAAAAGATTTAACCGCAGGGTGCACCAAAGTATCCACACGCACTTCGACCCTTTTTGCCAGATCAATTAACATACACCCATCGGTATGTCGGCGGGGCCTAAGTCATGACGTTTCCCAGACCCAAAGCAAGTACATGGGGGCCACCCCACTAAGTCTACCCACAACGAAGTCGGCCGGTCTCCGAGACGGACTCAGGGTTTGGGTGGACGGCTGTAAACGACTGGGAACCCAAAAAGATGACTGGGCTTGTCGATACAGCGAAAACGTGTCCCGATCCTAAATAAAGACATGCAAGACATCGCACAATTTAAATAAAGCAAGAAAGCATGGCATAAGTACAGAATAGTAAATAAAACCTCAAACTAGTTGTGGCCCTGCACAATACTTTGAAATCAGGTACTAATCGATGGGGTGCCCACATCCCACATGTGGTTAGCGCTACCGATCTCTAACAGGTGTCAAGAACTCGGGGTCCTACGGGACACCAGTGAGCGGTCGGAAACCAAATATTGTCTATCACCCACCGGTGCCTCTGCATTACCTACTTCAATTTTAGTTATTAAATAGTAATTAAAGTCTTGATCAACTCCAACATTAAACACGCGGCATTACTCCAACAACTGTGGTACTTGAAGACACGCAAGAGCACTTGAGCAAGCGACTACGACGCGCAAGTCCAACTATCTACCAATCAACAGGTAATAGGATGTGTACAAGGCAATATAAGGCTGCAAGGGATATCACGGGCACGAAAAACTAGAGCATCGCAACCCAGATAGCAATAGATCAACAGGAGGGAAATAAATACTATAAAAGTAAGATAGGTAGAAAGGGGGAGATGCTCGCCTGACAACATTGCCGAAGGTTTATCTTAAGATCGGATCGACACTCGCATCAACTCAACGGCCTTATCCGCGAAGATCCAAAACACTAGAAGAAACACCGGATGCACTATTTATTACTATGGCAAAAGATCGGGCATGATGCATGTATGATGTATGACATGGCAGGCATGCGATGCAATTAGGCCATATTAAGCGGAACCGGGGTTCCGACATTTAATTAGGCGGTTCATGTTATTTAGATACCCCGCAAATTAAATGTTGGATTAGCAAGACAAAACATGGCTTCGGTTCGCTATGCCAATTTAAATGGAGTCCGGAATAAGACAAAGATATCCCGCAGATGGACTCCATGTTTAATGTAGGTGAATCGCCTAAATACCCCCAACAACCACAATATGTATGCGAGTATGAACAATTTAATATGCAACAGTTGATAATGTCATATTATAAAAATAATGGGGTCTCGGATAGGGAATCACATTAGGGTTCGGCGAACTTGGGCTCCGAGGGGTTCGGGGTCGGGTCTCAGGGTCCGGATCTGGGGTTCGGTCTCGGCGGAATCGTTCTCGGATAACAGAGTAGATCTTGGCGTTCCGCGAAGAAGGACTTGGTTCGGCGTCGGGGGCACATCGGATCCGCCCTGGTCGGTGTCGATCTTGACGTCACGAAGATCTTGTCGGGTCCTCGTATCGGTTCGGTCTTGGCGTTCGGGATGAAGAACTTGGCGTCCTCGAGGCAGTACTTGTCGTATCCGTGAAGAAGATCATGTCGGTCCACGGGGTCGGGCTTCGAAGCCAGGAAGGAGTACTTGGCGTTGCCGAGCGGAAGTCTTGATGGTCCTCGGGTCTGAGAAGATCTTGTCGCACGTTGTCCGGGTAGGCGAACTTGTCAGTTCCGCGGTTTCGATTGTCGGTGTCGGACTCGGTTCTCGGCACTGGGAGATCTTGGTGTTCCGTGACGGAGAACTTGGTTTTCGGGGTAGGCGATCTTGCCGGCAAAGGCGATCTTATATCCGCACCGGTGGTTCTCGGATTGGGTCGATGGTGAACTTGGGGATTAACGCCGAGGTCGTCGAGATCTTCTTGGTCCATGCAGCAGATCTTGCGTGTCTTCTCGAAACCCCTTGGATACAGGCGGTCTTGGGGGACACCGTGTTCGGTCCGACTTTCTCTTTGGCCAGCAGCAGATCTTGGCGAAGGCACGCTCGTATTTGGGTACCACACGGAGATCTTGACGGATACGGAGCCATCCCTAAGACAGAGAGGCTCAAGAGGGCACAGATAGACCAACGTGACACCAAACAAAAATTACAGCATCTGCGCTTGTGCGCAACCAGAGCATCATCAACCCGTCGGTACCAAGCGTGCACACAGAGCATAGGCGGCCGGAGCTTCCAGGGACCGCGGTGGCAGCGACAAAGGGCGACAAGAGGCCGGCGGAAGGGCGCCCGAGCTTGGGTTCCCGCGCGTGGCGGCGGCCCGAGGCGGAGGACGTTGGCGGAGCCGCGCGACGCGGAAGGGAGCGAGGAGGCGGGAAGGCGCCGGTGCAGAGGAGATCCAGGGTGACGGGGTCCGTGCGAGGGTGGACGGGGCCTGCAGGGCGTCGACGGCGGGATCTGGTGGGGCTCGGCGAGGTCGGGCGGCGGGGCAAGGCGCTGGAGGCGGCGGCCGCTGGCGAGCGCTCCTGGCGGCGGCAGAGGAGATCGAGGGGAGGGTTGCGAGGTGGTTGGGCGAGCGACGGGGGTTGCGGGTCGGGGAGGAGTCGCGGCCGGCGAGGGGAGCGGCGCGGGCCGAGGAGAGGATCCCACGGCGGCGCGGCCGGGCCAGAGAGGCGGCGGAACTGCGAAGGCGGTGGGGAACGACGACGGCGAGCGGGGGCGGAGGAGGCTCGAGGAGGTCGCGGTCGACGCGGCCGGCGACGGGCTCGCAGAGGAGGCGGAGGCGACGCGGTGGCTTGAGGAGAAGGGTCGTGGCCGACGGCGCAGCAAGGGTGGGCGGAGGACTGCGGGCGGCCGGAGGACGGGGTCGCGCGCCGGAGAGGAAGGTGGAGGCGGGGGAGCGGGGCACAGGGCAGGGAGTAGAGCGGGGCGTGCGTGGCGTTTGCGTGTGGGGCGCGGACATGGTGGGCCAGGGGGAGAGAGAGAGGGGGTTGGGGCAGGGTGTCCACCGCGTGTGGTGGTGGGGCCAGGGCGCGGGGACCGAGGTGGGTGGTCGGGGCTGGCTGGGAGTTGGAACCGGGCGGGGGAGTGCATGTCCAGGAGCGGGTGCGGGGTGGGTTGAGGGAGTGGTGGGGCTGGGGGTTGGACTGGTGGTGTAGGGGCGTGTGTGGCTGTGTGCGCATGTGAGGGAGGGGGTGGGTCCGGCTGATGTGGCGCAGGTGATAGGAGGGAGTGATGTGGCTGGGGGGTAGGTTAGGGTTAGGTAGGAAAAGGGTCTGGTTAGTCTGGGGGTGGCCACTGATCGGATCGCCTGCACGCTGCCCTCTAAAAATAATTAAACATTTTATTTATTTCAAACAGGGCTTTTGCAAACCGTGTTTAGACAAAACGAAATAATCCGGAGAACCGGGTTTTGGATTTGAAATAAAGGCGGGGTATTTAGAGAACAAAAATATGTTTTTCGAAAATAGTTTTCAGACAAACAAATGCATGAGGATGACGATGCTCAAATGCAATGCGACATGATGACATGAGCATGCGGTCATGATGATGCAATGCACAAAAATAACGTGATTTTCTAGTAGTGGTTTTTGCGGGGCGCCACACCTTTCCAATGTGAATTGCGTCCGAGTCCCTTTTGCCTCACGATATACCTTGTCAAACTATAGGCGAATATTTTTCATCCATTAAATAGTCTTACTCTCTTATCGATCCGAGATAAGTGATTTATCCGACTAACTCTTAGTCGATCACATCAGTTAACACTTAATCGAGTCATGCATGTCCATGCTTTCCGAATCATATCATTTGAGAGGGCCTAGAGAATATATCTCCAACTAGAGTGGCAAAATCCCATCTTGGTTATTCACATCACACATCTTGATTCTCAGTCGACCCGAACTCTGCCTTTATAACTGCGCAGTTACGGATCAACATTGGACAGAACCTAAGTCAGTGATCCTTAACTCGTACTTTGCAACAACCTCAGGTCTAAGGATTACATTGATTGAGATATACAAATGAAAACTTGTTCGTTGTACCTCAATATGGGTCTATCCGACTCGCTAAACTATTTAGTCGAAGCTGTGTAAGTCGGAATAGCATCACCATGCCCATGACAAGTGGAACTGAGTCATCAGCCGACTTTCACATTGGTCTAAGTTGTGTGTCTAGCACAACCTCAATGACCAAGGATATTTAGTATAAACAACATGAATGTATAGTTCCATAACTAAATCACATATTCAATGAGACACTTCATATGTTTATACGAGGACAACTTAATATATTTATGAATACAATGGGAAATATCATCATACATGATTGCCTCTAGGGAATATTCCCAACAGTTTCCCATTTGCACTAGAGTCAATCTTCCGACATCACATATCTAGGCATCTAATGCCCATATCTCTCAGGTGTGCCTCATGCTTCGTCTGTGGAAGCGGATTTGTCAACGGATCCACAACATTTGCATCCATGTGTACCTTTCATTACTTGATATCACCCTGATCCACGAACTGGCAAATCAGGTGGTACCACTGGAGTATGTTCTTGTTCTTCTGGTGTTGTGTAGGTTCCTTTGATTGTGCAATAGCAGCATTGTTGTCACAATACACGTCTAACGGATTGGACGAGCCCTGAACCACACCAAGATCCATGAGGAAATTCCGCATCCAAACAACTTCCTTTGCTGCCTCCGAGGCGGCAATATACTTAGCCTCTATTGTAGACGCAAACACATTCTCTTTCTTGGAACTCTTCCAGCTAACAGCCCCTCCGTTTATCACAAACACATACCCGAATTGTTAACGAGGATCATCAGAGTCAGTAAGATAACTCGCATTCGTGTAACCATTTACACTGAGTTTATCTTCACCTCCATAAACCAAAAACATACCATTAGTCCTTCTCAAGTACTTCAGGATATTTTTAGCCTCTATCTAGAGGATTTCTTCAGGATCAACCTGGTATCTGCTCACAACATTTAGAGCATAGGAAACATCCGGCCTAGTACAAGTCATGTCATACAGGATGGATCCGACCGTAGAAGCATACAAAATCACACTCATCCGGCTTCGCTCATCAGTGGTTAAAGGACACTGAGTCTTGCTAAGTTTCACACCATGGGACATTGGTAAGAACCCCTTCTTGGACGATTCCATGTTGAATTTCTTCAACACTTTGTCCAAATATGTACTGTGACTCAATCCAATGAGCCTTCTTGATCTATCTCTATAGATCCGGATTTCGAGAATATATGTTGCCTCATCCAAGTCTTTCATTGAGAAACTCCTTTCTAATGATTCATTGGTCTCTTTCAACATTTGGACATCATTTCCAATCAGCAATATGTCATCCACATATAAGATCAGAAAGTTTACTTTTATCCCACTAAATTTCCTGTATAAACAAGAATCATGATCACTTTTGATGAAGCCAAACGATTTGACCACCTCATCAAAACGAATGTTCCAACTCCGAGATGCTTGCTTGAATCCATAAATGGATTTTTGAAGTTTGAAACCTTGTCATCATTAGCCAGATCAACAAAACCCTCGAGGTGTATCATATACACGTCCTCGGTTAAATTTCCATTAAGGAAAGCCTTTTTGACATCCGTCTACCATATCTCATAGTCGAAATAGGCTTCTATAGCTAACATGATCCGGACTGACTTAAGCATCACTACGGACGAGAAAGTCTCATTGTAGTCAACTCCTTGAACCAGTCTGAACCCCTTCGTGACAAGCTGTGCTTTATAGACAGAAACATTTCCATCCATATCAGTTTTCTTCTTAAAGACCCATTTGCACTCAACGGGTCTTGCACCGTCTGGCAGATCAACCATGTTCCAAACATGATTTTCATCCATGGACTTTAACTCAGATCTCATGGATCCAAGCCATGACTCGGAATCATATCCCACCATCGCTTCCGAATAAATTTGCCGGCTCATCACTTTCTAACAGTAACACATCATGAACACTTTGTAATCTTGCCGATCTTCCTAGTGCAGGTGCTTCTGTCGACTTAGCTACCACGACTGACTCAAGCTCCATGGTTTTTGCCGACTCTCTACTAGCTGGTTCGTCTCGAATTTCTTCGATCTGCACTATGCTCCCACTGACTCCCCGATTGCGAAACTCTTTCCTAAGAAAGACACTGTTCCGAGTGACAAACACTTTGCCCACTTCTCGGTTATAGAAGTAGTAACCCAAGGTTACCCTCGGATACCCCACGAAAATACACTTATTCGACTTATCCATAAGCTTGTCTGACTGAACTCGCTTGACAAATGATTCACAACCGAAAGTCTTAAGAAAATACAAACTCAGCTTTTTGCTTGTCCATATATCATGGGTGTCTTGTCTACCGATTTTGATGGTACTCTATTTAGTGTGAACACTGCAGTTTCTAGACAATAACCCCAAAATAATAAAGGCAGATATGTCTGACTCACCATTTATCGTACCATGTCCAACAAGGTCCGATTTCGCCTTTCCGCGAGACACCATTCCTCTATGTTGTTCCCGGCAGAGTAAGTTGTGGAACTATTCTACAACCTTTCAGATGGTCATCAAACTCATGGATCATGTACTCGCCTCCTTGGTCTGACCAGAGAAACTTTATTTTCTTGTCGAGTTGATTCTATACTTCATTCTAGAATTCATTGAACTTTTCAAAGGATTTCGATATATGTTTCATCAAGTAGATATATCCATACCTACTCAAATCATCTGTGAAGGTAATGAAGTACTCATAACCACCATCGTCTTCTGTGCTCATTGGTCCACATACATCACTATGTCGTAGTCCCAACAAGTCGGACGCCCTTTCACAATTCTTTGCCACAGGTTTCTTGGTCATTTTGCTGAGTAGGAAAGATTCGCATGTCTCGAATGACTCCAAGTCGAACAAACTTAGGACTCCATCATCATGGAGCTTCTTCATGCATTTCCAATTTATATGACCAAGCTGACAGTGCTGAAAGTAATTCACATTCAGATCATTTGGTTTCAACCTTTTAACATTTATGTTATAAACCGACTCACCGTCAAGATTCAAAATAAATAACCCGTCCTGGGTGCAAAGTTGTTAAACATGTCATTCAAATATAAAGAACAACCATTATTCTTGATATTCGACTCATACTGTTGCATCATCAAACATGAAACAAAAATAATGTTTCAGCTGAGCGCTGGAACAAAATAACAATTATTTATTTCCATAACGAATCCGGAAGGTAAATGAAGTTGCATCGTGCCGACTTCCACCGCAGCGACTCTCGCTTTGTTTCCGATGTGTATATCAACCTCGCCTCTTGCTACGCTCCTAGTTCTTACTAGTCCCTGCAACGAGTTGCAGATAGGAATAACTTATCCGGTATCATATACCCAAGAACTATTAGGTTCATCAGCAAGATAAATGTCTATGACATTGCAAACAAGTGTACCTAAGTCAGAAGTCATACCTCCACTCTTGGCTTTGTCATCCAAATAATTGTTGCAGTTCCTCTTCCAGTGGCCATCCTCCTTGTGGTATAAGCAAGTGGATCCGGCTGAAGGAGAGGGCTTAGTCCCTGAGGAAGTGTCATGGGAATGGCCACAACAGATACTGTGATTGGCAGCGAGTAGTAGAATGAGGGGCAAGGGTGGCCATCCATCTCCGGTGCGAGATGAGGGCGGAGACACAAGGGTTTTACCCAGGTTTGTCCCCCGGAGGGTAAAGACCTACTCCAGCTAGATTGTATTATCAAGAGATTACAGTGGGCGAGCTCGGCGACTAGGCGGCGATTCGATGGGTTGTATGATGGAACGTAAGTGCTATACATGCCCTAGGGAGGTTTATATATGGGTACCTCGCTAGGGTTTACAGATCTACAACCGACTTGGATAAGTACTCGGAGGGATTTGACCTAATACGACTGGGCCTAGCTATGCTTATGGGCCTTCAGCTTCAAGTCGCATGGCTCCCTCTTGGGTCGCCATCCAGTCGCCATCCTGCAGGCCCACTCTCTGAGAGTATGATCATTAGGGAATGTCCTGTTGTGTATACCCCACTCGACATATCCCCATTAGTAGTTCCTGAGGCCGTTGTTGATTCGTTGCAGGTGTTCTTTGGAAGTCAGAGTGTTCGGGTCCAATTTGGACTCCCAGTCGAATCATCGGTGGACTCCTTCAATGTAGGAAAGGATCCTTAGTATGTTCCTTCAGTAGCAATATCGGCGACCAGTCGAATCGCCAATTTGGTAAGTAGTCGAATCACAGCTTTGGCGAATGGGTCGGCGAATTGAGTAGATGAAGTTGGACCGTCATTTTTGGTCAAACTAGCCGTTGGGTAATCCAACGGTAATATCGGCGTTATCACCGAGCGGTAACGGCTCCTCTGAAATTGGCGGGAGGCACCTGCTATATAAGGATAGTGACAGGTGAGTTGCGAGTCTTCCTCACATTTCCTCTGATTTCGCGTGCCCTTTAGTCTCCCATTTCCTCTTGATCCAGAATTTCCGGATTGAGTTAGCGACTCCAGATATTCGATCCGACGGTGCCCCTGAAGGAATTGTGGGGAAAATCCAAGTGCACCAGGGTGACACTAAAATCCTTCAAAGACGCAGGGATCCTCTACGCGGGAAGATGCCTAATCCCCTCGACCGGAGAGGTGGAGCCGGATCCGCGCACCGGCGAGTTCATCTGCTTGACCAGCCACCTGGAAAGGGGGTTGGGATTTCCCACCTCAATCTTCTTCCGGTGGTTCTGCACCTACTACGCCATCAAGCCTTCCGTTCTGGGGCCTCATAGCATCGAGCAGCTCGCCATTTTCATAGTGTTCTGCGAGTGCTACCTAGGTGCCGCCCCTACTTCCTGTTATGGCAGCAGCTGTTTCACGGTCATTGGACGCAAAGGAGCCGGCGGCCCGATGCTGCCAGCGGGGGGCATCACATTCCAACTGAAGAACAAGCCCCCCTTCCTCGACCTCAAGATGACAAAGAAGGCGGCCAACGAATGGAAGAAACATTGGTTCTATGTTAGCAAGTCAACCCCAGACAACAAGGTGCCGCTCCCTGCATACACCGCCGAACGGAGCGAGACATGCCGGCTGCAGGTGGCCAAACTCCTACACGACCAGAGGATGGTCGTGGATGAGATGGTGATGACGATTTGGCAGCTCAAGAAGGATGGGATCGATACCATCAACTTGAACAATTGTTGGCTCGGGCGACGATTGGTGCCACTAGCCAGTCGCTCCCACTGGATGTACGATTACACCGGCAGGGACGATGGGACCAAGGCCTGCACCGCCGAGTGGAAGGCCGACGATTACTCCACCGTGTTGAAGAAGATCACCGACGCAGAGTATAGCGATCCAAAGGCCAGGATCACCCCATATACTGCGAAGCACAAGGCGCCGATGGTGAGCCTTTTAATCTTGTCTGTCTTTGCAGTCGCAAGAGTGCAGTTGCATTTTATTAACATGCGCTTGTCTTTTCAGTTCTTCCTAGTTGTGGAGGTCTGGCTCCCTCCTGTCGATGATGAGAGCTTTGAAGAGGTCGAGGAAGACCTGAGTGAGTCCTCCTCTGATGACGACGACGAGGCGGTGGAGGTCGCCGCGCCCGCAACTCAGAACACCCGCGGGCAGCGGCGGCACGAGCTCGAGGATAGCCGGAGCCTCGAGGGACATGGCGGGGGAGAAGGCGACCCAAGAACATAGTTCACGGTGCGTGGCCATGCCATCAAAGAAGAAATTTCCGGGGAAGAAGAAGGTGCCTAAAGTGGCGTCTCCGCCCCAGTTGGCGGCTAGCTTCGAGGCGACCAGCGATGCTGGCGACGCAGAGGCGGAGGCGTCGATGAAATCGCCGGAGATGACGGATCCGGCCGAGGTGGATAACGATGCCTCTGGAATCAATTCCCCCTCCGTTCTCAATAGTCGTGGGGCTTGGGGTTGCTTCAACCGCGGAAGCCTCCCATCGAAGGAGGCGCCAACATCGACTGGAACGGTGGTTCCTACGGCCGCGGCCTCGTCTATGAAGAAGGCTTCAGTGTCATAGGATCCTTCCCTGTTCGAGACGGGCATCGGCCAGAAGCTGGTCCCGGAATTGGAGAAGCCGGCGCACATCCGCACCGGCCTACGCTATATCCCAGTCGCCAGGTAGGTCCTTGCCGTGTCGACTTGTAGTGGTGCTTCGTAGCTGTTTTTTGCATTACTGATCGTTACTTTTGCAGGACTGGTGTGAAGAAAATTGGTCACCCCTTTGTGGCCAAGGTACCACCCATCGCCATGGGATGGGAGGTTGATCTCTCAAAGAAGAAGAAGGGCGACGACGCTGAGGCACCCGCTAAAGGTGCGAAGAAGAAGAAAGGTGATGACTCCATCATAGTTTTGGACAAGCTAGCCGACACGCCGAGCGAAGCTCGGACTAGAGTAGACATGGCCACGAAGGCCAAAGTGGTTGTAGGGTCACAGTCGATTGACCCAACAACATCGCTCATGACGTCGGAGCCCACGACTAGCGCCTCAGGGGCCATGGAGACAATGTTTCCTTGCTTTATGGCGAGGGCTTCCACCGCGGGTGCCACGACGCAATCACCTCAGGTTCTCGAAGTCCAGGGCGTGGAGACCAAGCAACGTCACGGGCGAATTCCCTTTGTGCTGCCGTCGGCGGACGCGTTCGAGCTGCATAACATGCTGGGTGCAGCTATCCAGGTATATTCAGTCCCTGAGGATCTGCTCGCTAAATTTCAGCGAGTAGATTCTTATTATTTTCGCTGTCCAGTCCTTAGGAATTTTTTGGTATCCAGTCCCCGAGTGGCTAGTCGTTGAATTTCAGCGTCTAGGCACTTAGGAAGTTTTTATCGTCTTCTCACATTTGTTGATCTTTGCAGGGCCTTCAGCATGAATCGGTAGAGCGACTGGCCGCCAAGGAGCACTTGGAGCGCGAGCTCCGATCCGTGTAGGAGGTGAATAGGCAGCTTCAGGCGACTCCAGGTAGGTGTTTGGGGTACCTTCTCAATTTCTTTGCTTCTGCTTGTTTGGGATCTCACTCTTGTTTTGCTACATAGGAGAACTCCGCCATGGTTGCCAAGGCCCGCGAGGGTCTTGTCCCAGCTAGCGAGTTGGACGCTGCCAAGTCATCATTGACTGCCGCGAAGAGGCGGGTCGCCAAGCTGGAGAAGGAGCTCAAAGACACGAAGGTGGAAGCGAGCTCGTTGGAGGAGAGGGCTAGGCTGCTGTCACTGCAGCGGCGAACGAACGGAAGGTCTTCGACGCGCTTCTCACCGGGTTGCAGGATGAGTTGTCAGGTCTCCAGGGCTTCGCCACTAGGCTTTGCCGTCCACTCATTGGTGAACTTATTTAACCTTGTTGTTATGTCAGCGAGTCCCCGAGCGGGCGAGTCGCTTATGTCGGCGAGTCCCCGAGTGGGTGAAGCCGAAATTGTGCGTCCTTCTGATACTGACTTGGTGGTGATTGCACGAAAAGTACTTGGCGATGACCCTGAGGCGCAAACTTATGACGCCAAGTAGTGCGTGACCATGCTAGTGGATTGTGCCGCCCTCTAAGGGACGTGCATCCGCGCCGTTCTCTAGGAGATCTCTCCCACTGATGTGATTCCCAGCGAGCTCACGGAGGTATGGCGTTACCTTGAAAGGGCGCCGACCGTGGTCGGCTGTATGTCGCGGTCGGTGTTTCGACATGGGGCCGCGACTGCGCTAAGCCTTGGGCTAGCGCATTTCCCCGACGACTTCGACCTCGACGACATCCCCAGCAGGTACCCATCAGCGACCGGCTTGGTGGAGATCTGTGAAGTCTTGAAGCTGACGCCAAATGCGGCCGCGTATTCCGAACGGATGTTAGCGATGGGTGACCTTCTGCCATACCAATAGATGGTGTTGGCTCCGAATGACACCGAGCCAACGCACCGTGACCTCAAGACGGAGCAGCCATTCTGTTCGGTGATGGCAGCCAGCTTGACGACGTATCCATCGAATCCGTGGGTGCCCTTCATCCGTGTTCGCGGTGGTGGCGGCGCGTCGTCCTCGAAGCCTATGGAGTAGACAGTTTGTCGACTGGCGTTTGTATTAGTACAAATACTTATGTCTGTGTCCTTGTAAGCGAACAATATTTTGTTGCTATAAGGAATGGATGCATATTGAGTAAGTTCAATTTGAATTTGGATTGTTTTGTTATGCGATTCCCCGAGCGTGTCCGACCTTTAATAGGGTTTACCTCATGTTTTATGTGTGTTTGTTTGTTTTTAGACTGTTAGTTAGTTGAAGTCGACTCGCCATGGCTTGGGAAGCCAGTCGCTTGGCGACCCCAAGGGGTGCTCTATACTTAGCCATTTTCCCAGACGTAAACGGGGTCAGTTGGGAGAGTCCCCGAGCGTGGTACTTAGCTATTCTAGTTGCATGCCCAAGGTAGGTGAGGCTGAAGCGCGTTGTACATGGCGCGTCACTCCACCTGACTCGAGGAGCCAGGCGCATGGCGAGTCCAGGGCATGCTCTCATACTTGGTGTATTCCCAAGCCGCGCGGGTTTATACTGAGGCGAGTCCCCAATCGTGGTACTTAACCATTCGAGTTGCTATGCCGAAGATGCGGAGGACCAGGTCGTTGTATGAAGCATCTGCGGTTTCTTGGCCCGGCGGGCCAGTCGAGCGGGGCAACTTCGATGGGTGCTTCGGGTTGGCATTTTTCGTGGACGACGCAAGGCCTGAATTTCTTTGATGCCCTTGCACCGCACTACCTAGCCGTGTCGGTCACGTAGACAAGGATTGACTTCCGTGAGTAGCATAGTGTTGTAGTTTTGAGTGTGATTGGCACAAGAATTTGAGAGTAGACACAATTTGTGCGAGTCGAATGTATTTTATAGCATGGCGGGGGGAATACAGGTCGGAGTTCTATGTGTAGAACTTCCTTAGGAGATTTACATTCCATGGCCGCTTGACGTCGAGCTATCCAGTCGTTGGTACGGTCCCGCCCTCGAGATAGCAGAGGTATGGGGCGGTCCAGTCGTTGGGTTCTACAATCATGGCGACCAGCGCGGGCTCTGGTTGCAGTGGGATCCAGAGGTCGATATCCTTCGGAGGAGAGACGGAGGGCTTATGGATGGTGTCGAGGAAGATGCCTGTGGGTGGTGTTTGTCGAACCAATCTGATGCGGGAGAGGGCTTCGTCTTCCTCGTTCTTGCGCCGGTCCATCCACTCGACAGAGTAGCTGGTGAAGTGCCCCCCTAGCTAGTCCACTTCTTGGCAGTATACCGCCATGGTGGGGTAGACGGTGTCGCATGTACCGGCGACTTGCACGACGACGAGGTCGAAGTCGCCGTAGCACCATATGCAATTGATGTTCATTTTCTTGGTGTCCCGCATGCCATGAAGTAGGGCCTCGTACTCGGCCATGTTGTTGGTTGTCACATCCCATGATTTTCCAAATCTTGTAATGTGAAAAATAAATAAACAAAATAATTAATTGTTGAAATTTAGGGTGAAAAGAAACTTTTTGATTCAAAATAATCCTAAAGGAATTAAAAAGGTAAACAAATAATAAATAAAATTATAATAGTTGGAAACACTATCTTTGGATCTTTAAATAAAAAGATATGGTTTTATAAAGAAAAGGTAGAAATATAAATAAGGAATTAAATCTTGGCCAAGCTTTTGAAATAAAATATTACTATTTGATAAAAAGAGTAAAGGTTTATTTAAATAAAATAATGAGGATTTATTAATATCCATTTTTATGAAAGTAAAGGCTTTTCCATTTTAAATAAACACTAAAACTTGTTAATTTATTTAAATAAGATTTCCAAGTGTTTTAGTTTTTCAAATGAAACCTACTGAAAATATTTTGATATTATTTAGATTTCAAAAAGAGTTTTAAAACAAATTAAAACCTATTTGAATTAAAGACTATGGTCTATTTATTTAATTATTACTAGATCCTAAAAGAATTATTTTATTTTGAACCTTGAAATATGTTGACAAACAAAATAAAAAAAATTCACCAAAGTTTGGTGGTGATTTGAAATCAAATGGGGATTGAAAAATATTATTAAATCTTTTTTAATTAATACTAGAGCCTATTTTAAATAATTAAAAAGCACTAAAAAGGATAAATATATTGTTCTAAATTTGACTTTGGAATGTGCTATTAAACAGTATATGAATCTACACAAATTTTGGTTGAGGTTAGAAATCAAATTGATGTTTGAATTAAATAAACAAAACCAAAACGGATTAATAGAAATGGAAAAAGGAAAAACAACCAGATCAAACAAATGGAATAAGACTCAGTCTAGCCAGCAGGCCCAACTGGCCCAGCATCAGCCCACCCCCTCCTTCCCCGCGGAAAATGTTTCCCACCAGAAAACTTAACCGCGCAGTCGCTGACGACCAGGCCCCACTCCTCCTTCTCTCACTCGCTGCCAAGCGGACCCCACTCGGCCGCGTAATCATCTTCCTTGCCCCGCTGACCCCGCCCCTCACCTCGCCGGCCGTTGCAGTCGATTAAGACTCGAGTAAATACGCAGTAACGCCGCAGTAAAATCACCCCGCGACCATGCCATCTTAAGCGCCTCGATGCCCTCTCTCTTTCCCCTCCGTCGCCAGACCCTCCCCGCCACCAGGCTGCTCGGAATCATCTCCGAAGCTCCACTGCCTCCTACGCCCTCCGGCGACAATTCCGGCCAGTCGACGTCGCCCCTCGCCTCCTCGAGCACACGAGTGTGACCCTAGTCCCTGGCGCTTCTCTCTGCACCCTCGTCTTGCTCGCGCGTGCCCCCTAACATCGGCAACCACCTCGACTGACCGCGCCACCATCTGCTCCAACTCCGACGAGCTCTACGGGTAGTCTCTGACTGCGCCGCCCCCTCTCTCTGATGCTCCCATACTCCCTACTCTTCTACGCGTCTAACAGCACCCCCTGTTCCCTCTCCCGTGCTCTACAGCAACGTCCCCGACAACGACAGTACGAGCCCGTTGCCAGGCATCTCCCCGGCGAGCAATCACCGTCATCCCCGTGCGCCCCTGACCCTGTGGCGACCACGTTGAGAATCAGCGCAACCCTACGAACCTGGTGAGCTTCTCCCCGCCCTCTCTCGCTTCCTGCATCGCCAGCAACGCAACCGCCAGGCCGCTCCGCCGCTAGTCGCCGCCGCCAGCACCGCTAGTGAATGGTCAGTGGTTATGCTCCGTAGGATTCAGATCCAACGCACGCGATAGAAACTTAATCGAAGGGGTATCTTTGATCTGTACCGTGCGTAGTCAGTTAGATCTGATGGTCCAGAAAGCTCGATCCAACCGAAGCGGTACCGCCCAATGAAATTGCTCCACGTGGCCCTGTCTGTTTGAATAAAATCAGAAATGATCTATTTGATGTTCCAATTTGAAAAATTCATAACTTTCAAACCACACGTCCAAATTTTGCAAATGTTATATCAATGGATTCAGAAAAACAAGTACTTTCTGACCATGCACTTTGTTTAGTAAAATGTTTCTGTTAAATGGATTGTTTTTGCAGAAACTTATGTAGGCATATTTAGAATATAAAATTTGTTCTAAAATTAATTTTGAGATGAAACCTTTAGCAAATGGTTTTTTTTGAACCTACTGACCTTAGAAACCAACTCATGGATTTAAAAAATATATTTGGTAAATCTAAAGAATAAATCTTTGATTTAAACCACTTCTAGTCAAATAAAAATATTGTTTACTTGTTAAAAATGCTTTTTGGAGGAAACCTTTGTGAAATGTTTTGATTTAAACTCTCTGGCCCTAAACACAAGGTTTTATGATTTGAAAACATATTTTGTGAACCCTATAGATTGTTGCCTTATTAAAAGCATTTCTCCACCACATACAATAATGCTTGGTTTAAAAAAGGTTTATAGGAAGAATCTTTTGCAAATAGTTCTGCCACTTTATAAAATGACCAATAAGTGTTTTAGAATGTTTATAACCTATTACAAACCACTTTTGTAAATAAACAAAGTTTGGCATGCTTGCATGCATTGTTTTGATACTATTATTTTATGTGATGGTTGCTTGAATGGTAGTGTGAATATTGCTTGTTTGATTGAATTGTAGTGATTTGAAGAGTGTGAATATTGCAAGATCAAGGAGTGAACTCATATTCTCTACCAAAAAGGCAAGTGATGCTTCATACTTTTGTCCCATCATGTTCACTATGCGTTAGTGATATTTCTAAGTAAGACTTGCATGGAATTTTTGGTAAGTATAAACTATGCCATGGGAAATCCTAGTAGATGAAACCTTAGTAGAAATTTCCTTAGTTAAGATTCCTACTACTACCATGCTTAGCTTAGCTAGTAAAAAACAAGGGTGGAATATATTCATACTATGGAATATTTCTAAGTCAAGGACTTGAGTTTTGTTTAATAAAACAACTAAGTGAATGAATCACCTGGGTAGAATGGAAGGAAGGGTTTGTGTTGAGTGGTTCACAAGGCCCATTTATATGGTTTACCTTATGTATCTCACTTGTGGATGGCCACCCAGGAACAAAGAGATTTGAGATGTCAAATGTTGAGAAGCTTCAAGTGCATCCACTTGGCATTATGGGCTCTGCCTGGATCATATAGGTTGCAATAACTTAGCCAAATGGATAGTTGGCGGTAGGGGATTGATAGGTTGGAGCGCGTCCATTATGGTCTAAGGGAAGGCTTCTGAAAGATCTTGTCTTGGTGAAACCAAGTCTTGTGGGGAAAGTGCACCACCTCTGCAGAGTGTAAAATCTAAGTACTTAGCCATGTCCCTGGAAAAGGACAGTTTGAGCTTCAAGACATGGAAGCTATCAATAATCTCCTCATCCAAATTTCTAAGTTAAAAACTTGTGGTTGAACAAGGGTTGAAGGATCACCAATTTCTATTGGGAGATGCCTAGGGTGATTTTGTCAAGCAAAAACATAGTGTTTTCAAATGATAAGGAAAATCTATTTTGAGCAAAGCAAGCCTAAGCTCCACTTAGACAAATGCATATAGATGCTAGACTCCAATATACTACCATAGTATCACTTGCCAATACAATTCAAATGTATTGACCTTGTGGCTGTAACTTGTTATGTTGTAGGTTTGTTTGATGTTAGTGAAGTTTATTGATTAGGATTACAAGTCTACAACCAACATGTCTGCCTGTGGCACTTTGAAGATGAAGGACCCCATGCTATTGTTATATTCTGCTGCATTGTAATGTGATAGCCAAATGAGCTATGTAAGATGTAATAAATTATTTTATTCCTGGTTATAAAGTTGTATTATGACCTTTGTTTCTTGATATTACATCTTAACTGTGGATGCTCGCTATTGATCCAGGACTAGCATTGTAAACACAGGGATATCTACCTTATTAAAGGTTGGGAACCTTACAGATGGTATCAGAGCATTGTGTTGCCTGTAGGATTTGTAACCCTAGGATTGGACAAAACCCCTTAGAAAAATAGGATTTGTATTTGTTACAAAACTTATTTACAAACAATCTTGTAAACTCTTTCCTCAACCTTTTTGGTTTTGACTCTACATCTCTTCTATTGCAACTTGATGGATAAAGCCTTTCCATGGCCAAAGACTTCACCATGTGCAAAGGACTTCATCAACTCTATTGACTTCAACATCTTCAAGTAATTTCAACCTTAGTCTCAACAAGGACTTCAACTTGGATATCACTAAGGACTACAGGTGAGACAAGAAATGTTGCTCAAGACTTGAAGACTAAGGAAACACAACTTGGGAATCATCATCACCTTTGAAGTTTTGTGACCAATAATTTTCCCAAGGAAACCATGATCTCATTCAAGAAGAATCCACCAAGAAGGATAGAATGATTCAAGTGAACCAGATAGTTGGACCACCATATTTACATCAAACCAAATTCACCAACTTATGTGGTGTAACAAAAATATTTTATTGCTTAAAGATGTGCTTGAACTTGTTGTTTAAAGGGAATGTTTGTTTGTGATTGCATGCGCATTGCTTGAGTGAATTGTGATATTTGTGATTAGAATTGATTCCTTAGAAATATTTTTCCATTCTAATCCCAATCCAACCCAAACAGATGACTTCTCCAAGAGACTTCAACACCAAAAATGACAACAAAAACAATAACCAAGAGATGCACATGAGAGAACAACTACTAGTAACCCAAACCTAGTTGAACCAAGTGACAGCTCAATTTTTAGCCAACACCAGTGAGGTAGATCCAAACATGCAAAGGTTATTGGAAACCCAAACCCAATTGTTGCATAAGGTGACAGATCAAATGATCAACATGGGAGACAACTCTTCCCAAGGAGGTTATGACAACAAGGATGTCAAGGATGATATTCTAGAAGGAACCCAAGATTGCAATATTTGTGGAGACAAGGATCAAACTTCCAAAGAGCATGAAGATCAATGCCCCAATTGTGAAGAGAAACATCCAGTTAATCAATGCCCCACATCTCAAGCTACTTGTTACCTATTTGAAGGAAATAATCATGTCCCTATCCAATGCCCCATCTATTCCATAGTTCAACAAAGGAAACAAGGTGGAGTGCAACAACTGATTGCAGACTACCATAAGGGAACAACTTCTACCAAGAAGGATGAAGACAAAGGAAAATCTCAGCTTGCACCTCCATGCAATATGACTGAATTTAAAGGACCAAAGAGGAGACATATGTATTATGCAAGGAAAAGGTCAAGGAGACCAGGAAACTTTCCTACCTTTGAGATAAGATATGAAGAGCATGAACTAGAAGCAGTCCTAGCTTTGGAGAAACCCAAGAAGAAGAAGGACAAAATCCAAGTGCAATGTTGTCATTGCAAAGAGATGGGACACTATGCCAATGGATGTCCAGAGAAGAAGAAGAAGTTTAAGGAAATTAGCCAAGTGTGGTGCAACAACTGCAAAGAGCTAGGCCATTATGTGTCAACTTGTCCATAGAAGATACGTGAAGAACTCAATCTTATCACATGTTACAATTGTGGTGACCAAGGAAATTATGCAAGCAATTGTCCAGAAAAGATGAAGCACAAGATAAAGCCTATGAAGGATCTCAGCCTTGTCCCATGTTTCAAATGTGGAAACAAAGGACACTATGCAGATGTTTGCCCAGAAAGATTTCAACAAGATCCCAAGCAAGCCAAGAAATAATCTAGTTGGAAAATTATTAAGGGTGGTAGTACCCTAGTTGCTTTGAGCCAACTTGTAACCCCTAGCCTCCCCAAATCACGGGTCGAGATTTATTTTAAGGGTGGTAGCCTGTCACATCCCAAGATTTTCCAAATCTTGTAATGTGAAAAATAAATAAACAAAATAATTAATTGTTGAAATTTAGGGTGAAAAGAAACTTTTTGATTCTAAGTGAAAACTTAAAATTCCATCTTGAACAAACTTTGGTCAATGTTTGAATCTAACTAAATTCAAATCAAGTGGAATGCATTCTCTTTAAATGCATCTGGAAATTTAAACACTTGCGAAATAAACCAAAACCCTAAATCCCTAATGGAAGAAAATCAATTTCAAAGTTATCTCTAAGACCATGGATTTGATCCATATAAAAAGTTGTCAAGCAAACATTTCAAATTGACCAAGAATGATTATGAGAAATATTATAAAACCATATAATAGGTTTCACTTACCTTGGAGCCATGAATAAAATCCTATGAATTTAATAAGGTAAGGAAAAGTAATTTCCAAAGCTAATAAAGCAACCATCTAGAGATCCATACCAAATGGTGAGCAAATAATCCTAAAGGAATTAAAAAGGTAAACAAATAATAAATAAAATTATAATAGTTGGAAACACTATCTTTAGATCTTTAAATAAAAAGATATGTTTTTGTAAAGCAAAGGTAGAAATATAAATAAGGATTATTTTATAGAGACAAATTAAATCTTGGCCAAGCTTTTGACATAAAATATTACTATTTGATAAAAAGAGTAAAGGTTTATTTAAAAAAAATAATGAGGATTTATTAATATCCATTTTTATTAAAGTAAAGGCTTTTCCATTTTAAATAAACACTAAAACTTGTTAATTTATTTTAAATAAGATTTCCAAGTGTTTTAGTTTTTCAAATGAAACCTACTGAAAAGATTTTGATATTATTTAGATTTCAAAAAGAGTTTTAAAACAAATTAAAACCTATTTGAATTAAAGACTATGGTCTATTTATTTAATTATTACTAGATCCTAAAATAATTATTTTATTTTGAACCTTGAAATATGTTGACAAACAGAATAAAAAAAATTCACCAAAGTTTGGTGGTGATTTGAAATCAAATGGGGATTGAAAAATATTATTAAATCTTTTTTAATTAATACTATAGGCTATTTTAAATAATTAGAAAGCACTAAAAAGGATAAATATATTATTCTAAATTTGACTTTGGAATGTGCTATTAAACAGTATATGAATCTACACAAATTTTGGTTGAGGTTAGAAATCAAATTGATGTTTTAATTAAATAAACAAAACCAAAATAGATTAATAGAAATGGAAAAAGGAAAAACAATCAGATAAAAAAAATGGAATAAGACTCAGCCCAGCCAGCAGGCCCAACTGGGCTAGCATCAGCCCACCCCCTCCTTCCCCGCGGAAAACTTTTCCCAACAGAAAAATTAATCGCAGTCGCTGACGACCAGGCCCCAGTCCTCCTTTCTCTCACTCGCTGCCAAACGGACCCCACTCGGCCGCGTCATCATCTTTCTCGCCCCGCTGACCCCGCCCCTCACCCCGGCCATTGCAGTCGATTAAGACTCGAGTAAATACGCAGTAACGCTGCAGTAAAATCATCCCGTGACCATGCCATCTTAAGCGCCTCGACGCCCTCTCTCTTTCCCCTCCGTCGCCACACCCTCCCCGCCACCAGGCTGCTCGGAATCATCTCCGAAGCTCCACTGCCTCCGACGCCCTCCGCCGACAATTCTGGCCAGTCGACGTCGCCCCTAGCCTCCTCGAGCACACGAGCGTGACCCCCAGTCCCTGGCGCTTCTCTCTGCACCCTCGTCTTGCTCGCGCGTGCCCCCTATCGTCGGTAACCACCTCGACTGACCGCGCCACCGTCTGCTCCAACTCCGACGAGCTCTACAGGTAGTCTCTGACCGCGCCGCCCCCTCTCTCTGATGCTCCCGTACTCCCTACTCTTCTACGCGTCTAACAGCACCCATTGTTCCCTCTCCCGTGCTCTACAGCAACGTCCCCGACAACGACAGTACGAGCCCGTTGCCAGGCATCTCTCCGGTGAGCAATCACCGTCACCCCCGTGCGCCCCTGACCCTGTGGCGGCCACGTTGAGAATTAGCGCAACCCTGCGAACCTGGTGAGCTTCTCCCCACCCTCTCTCGCTTCCTGCATCGCCAGCAACGCCACCGCCAGGTGTAACATCCCAAAAAGACTAAGCTTGGATCATTAAACTCTAATCATCAAATTTAGGGTTAACAAAAACTTTTCTGAATAAAATTATGAATGCATGCATATGTGTATGCATTGATTTTGAATTCTTTTAAAACCCCCTTTTTTGTTTATTTCTTTGCTTGGAAAATTTTTCTTAGTTGAAATAAACATCATCTAAAACATTTCCCACACTTCTCCTAAAGACAAGTAAATCAAAACACATATATTAAATGAATGGTCACTTTGACCAATTTAACTCTCATGCCTACTTTGGCTTTCTCAAACTTTCAGAACCTAACAGAAACCTTTCTAGATCTTTGCACCCCTTGAATGTACTCATAACAAAGTATCAAGACCCACTTTTTGATCATCCAGAAACTTTTAAATGCATAGTTTAAATGACAATTCAAAATTGAATCTTTATCATATGGGAAGATCCCACTTTTTCAAAAACCACTCAAACAAGCTCAACTTTCAAAACCCAAGCATCTGCAGACTCACCATCACCAATCTAGAAAACCCACCAAAAATCTTTTCAAAATTCAAAACTTGATTTCATGGGGCCATTTTATCAAACAGGTTGCAGACACAAATCCAACAAACATCAAACACTATTGTGATCAGTGATTCTTGCCCAACTGGTTCCCCATTTAGCTCACAACCAGCTCAGTAGATCACCTAGCAAGATTAACCAAGCACTAGCACCACTGTGAGCTTGCCATTGCCATCAATGGTGAACAGCCGAGCACACCCTTGCCACCCCATAGTCGACAGCAAGCTAGGAGCAGCAGCAAGCCTAGCCAGCATGTCTAGGAGGCAGCCCACCGTCCACCGCCACTCACTGTCCCAGCCGCGAGCGTAGCCAAGCCCTGGACCACACGCACGAACCGCGCCCAGATCGCCAGAGACCATGCCGAGCGTGCGCCAGAGCACCACCCTCGACCGAAGCCCACAGACCGTGCGCCGCCCTCGCCGCGTGCATACACAATCCCCACCGACCTAGGAGACCGCCAGACATCCCCGTTCGCCGCCCCGTGACGTACAGCCACCGCTCGCCGTCGAAGACGACGCCTCTGCCGCTCAGAGAGTCGCATGTTCCAGATCAAACCACACCATCCCATGCCTCGAAACCATGTCGTTGAGCATCGCCAGGGAACACTGCACCGTCCCCTACCACCGCCCATGCCAATAGCCGCCTGTAACATCACCCCCGACGAGCTCACCGTGCGCCCTGACGGTCCCCTCGCTCGACTATAAATAGAGCCCACCCCCGCTCGATTTCTTCACACCATCTCACTCCCCTCTCCTCACTGATCGTGCCACACCGTTCTCAGAGCAAGGCGAACACCACCCCGCCGGAATTTCACCGGAGCCCGTCGCCTCTGGAGAAGAAGGGAGCCATCGATTTCATCCACCCCAGGAGCTGCCACGACCACCCCTGAGTTCGCTGTTGTTGACTTCATCGTTCGCCCGCATCGCCGACCCTTGCCCGTACCCCGGTGAGCCCCCAGCACCCCTCACTGGCCGCGCTAGGTTTCATTCTCGCCGGCGTTGTCTCGCGTCGATGATGACTCCCAGCCGTTGGATTAGAATCAGATCGAACGATCCACGTTGCCCCGAACCGCTTCGCCCAGCCCCGTGTCACTGACGAGTGGGGACACCCACTTAAGCAGCCCGCCGGAGCACTGCGCTTAGCAGGCCGGCCCGTTAACTTTTCCCGCGCAGCCCAGTGATTTGAATTAAACTCTTTCCATTTCATTTCAAACACACCTCTGTACCCAACTTCAAAAATCAACCCCGATCGATTCAGTGCACCAATTTAAATGAAACCTATTTTGTTAGAAAGATCTGTGAATGCTGAATCCAAGCCCGTTGGATTCAAGTCATTTGGATCTGTAGATCATCCTTAGTAAAAATAACAAGGCAGAAGCTTTTCTGCATTCAAACATCTTTCAAATTTAAACCATAATAGCTTTTGAGTTGATTCCAACTCTCAAAAATCACATTTAACCATACCTTTCAGAATATATAAAAATATATAGGTTTACTTGCAGAAATAATGTTCAAGTAATAAAAGAATGCTACATAGGCATTTCTAGCCACTTTAATTAATTAGAATAAAAGGGTAAAACCTTATTAAATTGTGACACCACTTTAAATGACATTCCCATGAACTACAATATGTGGTGATGACATGTGTCAACATGATCCCATGTTTGGTTTGGAGAATATTAAATCTTAAGTAGTTTTTCAATGAGTAGAAATTACTTTTCTAAAAATAAAAGGAATTAAATCAAGCCTTAACCTTGTAATGTTAGAGATGATGCTAGATCATCTATAGGACACTTGTGTGTGATGATTGCAAGTAGTTAAGTATTGTTTGGTGATTGTATACCTCGTATTTATTCATAGACGCTAGTACCGACCAAGGATACGAGGAGGAAGGAGGATACTACGAAGAAGAGGCCGAGGAGAACTTCAACCACTGCTCTGCCCAAGGCAAGCCTTACTAATCAAGTTGACCTATGCAAGCTAATACTTGCAATTTAGCAAGCTTATACTGATGTTGTGCAAGCAAATACTTGCTTGTTACTATGCCTACTATATGCCTTAAGCATATGTGATCATACCCACTTGATAAACCAGTCCAAGTTTTATTTGCAAGCTTCTTACTTTATTTCTTTTATCAAAGCTTTAACTTAGAGTTGACTTAAGTAACTTGTAGATACTAGAAAGATTCTGAAGGTTGCATAAAGAGCACAATATTTGGCCTAAGTTAGAAACCTTGATATCATCCTAAGATATAAGGTTGTACTTAGTTAAAACTCCACTATTTTACCACCCCTCATTAGTACTACCCCCACCTATAGATGCTAGTGCTAAGCATAAGACTTGATCAACTTTAGATGGGTTTACTTGGTGGAAAAATGGTTATGAAAACCTTGGAATGATGGATCATTCTATTGTAATGTTTTGGACATGTGTTTCCAAACACCTGATGATTTTGGTGATGAAAATGATGAGGCATGAGCCTTAGCCCTTTATAAAACTGATGGTTGTCTGGATGCGATACCATTCCAATTTTATCGTACAACCATAATACCCGAATATTGGGTAGGGCTTGACTGGAAATTTATATACCTTAGTATTAGTTCCCTCACGGCCAAGGTCTGAGCTGAGGCTACCTTGTGAAGATTGTCCACCTGTGCAGTACCCAAGATGACAGTTGGTCATGGTTGGGAGGCCAAACTCACAGGAGAGGTGCTTATACTAGGGCGTGTAATTGAAAGGTTAGGATTGATTATCCGCATACTGAGTATGGTGAACTCAGGATTTGTTCCTGACGGATGTATCGAATGTTGTGGTGAAAGTGTACAATCTCTGCAGAGTGTCAAACTATTCGAATAGCCGTGTCCGTGGTTATGGAAAGTTAGAGTGGCCATACTGTTCCCCCGTCAGACTTTTCAAAATGACTTGTGAAATGAATTGAGACTTTGACTTGACCACAACAGAGTTGTGACCTGAGTTACAACATACCACCTAGGAGTTATAAAATTGTGACCAGCTTCGGAACTTAGTAGAGATAAATCTGGCTTTTGCAAAACAACCCTAGAGCCTAGTGTCGTATTATCCAAAAACACCTTTACCTGTTAGTATTAGCTTGCAAGTACTTAAAGAGTACTCATGGCTTTGTCCCTGGCTATTGCCATGGCCATACTATGAAGAGGAGTACCTGGAGGACGGACCCCAGGGAGGTTACGACAACTAGGATCATCTCCCATCGTCAGCATTGCCTGTGACCCCGAAGATGGAGCTTCGCCTATGCTACCGTTATTATTACGTATTCCGCTGCTTGAAGTTGTATTAAGAACTGGACCATGAGATCCCTATTTGTGTAAGAACTTATGTACCATTTGTAATGGATGATGTACTATGGTATCCAATTCTGTTATGTCTCGCAAAAATGGTAATCCTGGGATTGCGATGTATGGCATAACAGGCATCTAGGATTGAAAAATCCGGGTGTTGACAAGTTGGTATCAGAGACATCCTGACCATAGGAGACCCTTGTTAGACTGGACGTTTGAACCAAAAACTTAGTTTCAAAACCAAAGAAAACAAATATTTACAAAAACTTATTCTCATTCTTATCTCTTTGATTCTTTCATAAAAATTCATGTTCCTCAAAAACTCTTGAAAAATACATAAAATTTTGACACACTTGATCACCCTGCTAATCTACTCATCCTCTATTCTTATAGATGGACGTGAAGTACAACAAGTTTTACCAACTTTGGAATGGAGGAGACCTTATCTTTGAGAGGGATTTGGACCAGCTTTCGGAACTTCTGGAGTGTCCGCACCCCGAGTTCTTCGGAGCTCAGCTCAATGATCAAGGAGGAGAAGACCTGCAGTGGCTAATTGTTGCAAGTCTCCGAGTAAAGATTGAACCTCCCACTGCAGAGGGAATTCAGTTTACCTTGAGAGAAAACAACTGGCTCGATGGACTTGCCAGAGCCATGCAAGAAGCTCTTTCCCATCTGTGTGGGCAGAGCATCAATCAGATCAAGGGTACTCGCTTTGAGTTTTGCCCAAGGCGTGATGCAAATGGACAACCACTGGAAGCCCCATACCACCCCGAGCTGAAGACTCAATTGGACCACCTTAGCGATGATGTATGATCGTCAGCAGGAGTTGGACAACTGTCGTGACTACTGCAACCACAATTCTGCCATCATCAAGACAAAGGATCAGACCATCGCCATGCTAGCAAAGGATCGCAAGTCTCGCCGCCGCCAGCTCGACAAGAAGGAGCGCATCATTGCCCGTCTTCGCCACCGCATCTCATCATTGGAGGAGACCATCCACGAGAGAGACATGCAGTTGGAGGAAAGGGAGAATGCCGGAGAGGATCTTCGTGGAGACCCCTACTCCTATCTCAACGATGATGACGATTTTCTGGAGGATCAGGCCATGGACTTCTTCATCGACGAGGATGATTTCGCCTTCATCGATGATGATGAATATGATGAAGCCACATACTCCTAGGATTAGTAGCACTTGAGCACTAGCGTAGTGAGAAGTATTTGGTCCCAATGTATCGTAGCTCTCAGAATGGTCCTTAAAACCATCTGTTTTTCTTTGTTGTGGTGTGTGTTGTACTGTGTGCTATGAATGAATGAATGAAAAAAAGCAAGTTGCTAGAAAAATCTGAGTCAAACCATTAAAACTTTTCAAAGTCCCCGAAACCTTAGAAATTTCCCTCTTTTCTCATGATCTATCTAAATCTTCAGATGCCACGTGGAGGAAGTGGTTCAGCCCCGGACCCGATGTTGCAGATTCTGCAAATGTTGACTTCTGACCGCGAAGCTGAAAGAGCGGAACCTCAAGCCAACCTAGCCACTCTGCAACAGATAGCCCAGCTAGCCCACAACAACCAAGGCCATGGAAATAAGGGACAACCATGGATCTAAGCTCAAGAATTTCCAGAATACCAACCCACCTGTTTTCACTAAGTCAGAAGAACCCCTAGACGCCGATGATTGGCTGCAAACCATGGCAAATAACTTAGAAGTTGCTGGAGTAGAAGCCAACGAGAAAGTTCTGTTTGCCACCCATTATCTAGCCGGAGATGCCAGGGCATGGTGGAACAGTGTTCGCGCAATGACCAGAGGCCAGATGATGACCTGGGAGGAATTCAAGGTCAAGTTCAGCAGAACCCATGTGCCACTGGGTTTGATCCAGAGAATGACAAACGAGTTCAGAGAGATGAAGCAAGGAAGGATGACTGTAGTGGAATACCGAGACAAATTTTTGTCATTAGCTAGGTATGCCCCGGACGAGATAGATACGGAAGCCAAGAAGAAGGAGAGGTTCCTGAATGGTCTGCATGACGAGATGCAGACGGTGTTAGTCAATATTCCCTTTGCGGATATTGAAGCCCTTGTCGACTCTGCCATCCATATGGAAGGAAAGATTAACCAAGCCAATGAGAACCGCAAGCGTCGTATGATGCATCAGCCAGGAACCCATTAGACCCCAAAGTATCGCCCCAACCCATCTCCAAGATTTGCCCCAAGAACCAACAGACCCCTGATGAACCGTCCAACCTATCCCAACCGTGGAAACCCTAGACCCGGAGGAAATCACAACAACCCCGACAACTCTATAAATTTCACCCGTGCCCCACCCAAGTTCAATAAGAACAATGTTACAGCCAACACCAACACTGCCCCGAGGACTGGAAGCAATGCTGTGCCTGTAGCAGCCAACGACAAGTCGCAAGTGACTTGTCATGACTGTGGAAATAAAGGCCACTATTCCAACGAGTACCCCAACAAGAAGAATGCTACAGCCCCCAATGCCAATGCCCCAGCTCAGCAAAAACGTCGTGTTCAGCCAGGGAGAAGATTTGCCCCAGGGAATTCACTCAACCGCAATGGCCGTCTTTTTCTCATGCATGCTGAAGAAGCTCAGGAAGCGCCAGACGTCGTGCTGGGTATGTTTTCTGTTAATTCAGTACTTGCAAGAGTGTTGTTTGATTCTGGTGCATCGCATTCATTTGTCACCGAAGAATTTGCACGCACTAGTAAAATTCAACCAACCAAACTGAAGCATGTTATGATTGTTCAAATTCCCGGATCAACCACCAAGGCTAGGCAAATTTGCAAAGTCGTCCCTATCCGAATCCATGGCATAGATTTTTATGCTAATCTGATAGTACTCAGAACTAAAGGTTTGGAAGTAGTACTAGGAATGGATTGGATGTCCAAACATAAAGGATTGATTGACTGTGCCAAGAAAGCCATCACCATGACCAGTACAGCCGGAATATCAGTCGAACATATATCTGAAACCTTACCTCGCCAATTCAAATGCAACAAGAGTATAGCCCAACCTACCATTGACCAAGTCCGGATAGTCTGTGAATACCCCGATGTATTTCCAGATGTTTTGCCTGGTATGCCCCCAGATCGGGATATCGAGTTTATCATTGAACTAATCCCCGGAACAGGACCCATAGCCCAGAGACCCTATAGTATGAACCCGTCAGAGCTCGCAGAACTAAAGAAGCAACTGGATTCCATGTTGGAAATTGGATTGATTCAACCAAGTGCGTCACCATGGAGATCACCTGTCTTGTTTGTGGACAAGAAGGATGGAGGTAACTGTTTGTGTACGGATTATCGGAAGTTGAATGATGTCACCATCAAAAACAAGGACCCCTTGCCCAAGATCGAAGATTTGTTTGATCAGTTGACCGGTGCCAAAGTGTTTTCTAAGATTGATCTTAGAACTGGCTATCATCAACTCAAAATTCGTGCAGAGGATATTCCAAAGACTGCCTTTACCACCAGATATGGATTGTATGAGTATACGATCATGTATTCTAGATTAACCAATGCCCTCGCTTATTTCATGAACCTCATGAATAAGATTTTTATGGACTTCCTGGATAAGTTTGTCGTTGTTTTCATCGATGACATTCGGATTTATTCCAAATCACAAGAAGAACATGAGCTACACCTAAGGACCATTCTTGGAACCCTTAGAGAGCATCAGCTATATGCAAAGTTTAGCAAGTGTGAATTCTGGTTACAGGAGGTAGGATTCCTGGGTCACATTGTATCAACTGGAGGAATTGCCATTGACCCTGCCAAAGTGAAAGATGTAGAAGATTGGCAAGCCCCAACCACTCAAACCCAAGTTCGCGCATTTCTCGGATTGGTGGGATATTACCGCAAATTCATAGAAGGATTCTCTAGTATCGCCAAACCCATGACCCAATTGCTGAAGAAGGACAAGAAGTTTGAATGGACCGACAAATGTGAACCGAGTTTTCAAGAACTCAAGAAGAGATTGATTTCAGCCCCAATCTTGATCATGCCGGATATCACGAAGCCCTTCGATGTGTATTGTGACGCATCCAAGATTGGTCTCGGATGTGTGCTAATGCAAGAAGGCAAAGTTATATCATATCTATCCCGACAATTGAAGAAACATGAGCAAAACTACCCAACCCATGACCTCGAACTCGCAGCCGTAGTTCTAGCCCTGAAGACATGGAGACATTACCTGATGGGAAACCGTTGTGAGATTTATTCGGATCACAAGAGCCTAATGTATATATTCACTCAGAAGGAGCTGAATATGAGGCAGAGAAGATGGATTGAGCTAATCAAGGATTATGACCTGGACATTCACTATCACCCTGGTAAAGCCAACGTAGTAGCCGATGCCCTTAGCAGATTGCCGTGCCGCTTGAACTCCATGATCTTGAAGGAGCAACCAAGCTTGCACAAAGATATGGAAGATTTTCGAATGGAAATAGTAAGTGAAGGATTTTTGGCTATCATAGAACTCCAGCCCACCTTGATCAGTCAGATTAAGGAGGCACAGAAGGAAAATTCTAGTATCGACGGAATCAAGCGTCGTATCGGTACAGGCAAAGTACCCGGATTCACCGAGGACGAAGAAGGACTGTTGTGGTACAAAGTACGCCTTTGTGTACCAGTAGATTCTGAATTGAAAGAAGTTATTTTGAAGGAGGCTCATGATACTCTTTATTCTATCCATCCCGGAGGAACTAAGATGTATCAAGATTTAAAAGAGCAATTTTGGTGGCATAAGAGGAAGAGAGAAATCGGAAGCTATATCGCCAAGTGTGATATTTGTCAGCGAGTCAAGGCAGGACATCAAAGACCCGCTGGATTGTTGCAACCTTTGCAGATTCCGGAATGGAATTGGGATTCTGTAGGAATGGACTTTATCACTGGACTGCCTACTTCTAGTAGGAGAAATGACTCTATCTGGGTCATAGTGGACAGATTGTCCAAAGTCGCCCATTTCTTGCCCGTCAAAACCACATATCAGAGTTCGAAGCTAGCAGAGTTATACATCGCTAGAATCGTTAGTTTGCACGGAGTCCCCAAGAACATAGTATCGGATCGAGGAACTCAGTTTACCTCGAGATTCTGGAAGAAAGTACAAGAAGGTTTAGGAACCCGCCTAGATTTCAGCACCGTGTATCACCCTCAGACCGATGGACAAACGGAGCGAGTAAATCAAATACTCGAAGATATGCTGAGAGCATGTGTGTTAGAATATGGATCCAAGTGGGAAGACTGTCTGCCGTTTGCAAAATTTCCCTACAACAACAGTTCCCAAGCCAGTTTGCAAATGGCCCCATTTGAATTCATGTACAGAAGGAAGTGTCGCACCCCTTTGAACTGGTCGGAAGTAGGAGAGAGTCAGATTTTTGGACCCGACATCCTACGAGAAGCAGAAGAGAAGGTTCACAAGATTCATGAGCACCTCAAGACCGCCCAATCCCGACAAAAGAGTTACGCCGACAAGATACGTAGAGACCTCGCCTTCAATATAGGAGATTTTGTTTATCTGAAAGTGTCGCCATTGAAGGAAATGCAGCGTTTCCAACTCAAAGGAAAGCTAGCCCCCAGATATATCAGACCTTTCAAGATTTTGAACCATCGAGGATAAGTATCATATCAATTGGAGCTACCCGAAGAGATGTCAGCCGTGCACAATGTATTCCATATCTCGTTACTTCGCAAGTGTCTCGAAGTCGCCGAGAAGACCGAAGTATTCAAGAATATCGACCATCGGACCATAGAGATCAACGATGACCTGACCTATCCCGAAGTACCCATCCGTATTTTGGAAGAAGCTTTCCGAACCACCCGAACCCGAAGCATCAACTTTCTCAAGATTTAGTGGAGCAACCACACAGAAGAGGAAGCTACCTGGGAGCGCGAAGATCACATCAGGACAGAGTTTCCCGATCTCTTCAAATCTTAGGTAATCTTTTCGTCCTTTTTCAAATCTCGGGATGATATTTTGTTTAAGGGGGGAAGGTTTGTAACATCCCAAAAATACTAAGCTTGGATCATTAAACTCTAATCATCAAATTTAGGGTTAACAAAAACTTTTCTAAATAAAATTATGAATGCATGCATATGTGTATGCATTGATTTTGAATTCTTTTAAAACCACCTTGTCTGTTTGTTTCTTTGCTTGTAAAATTTTTCTTAGGTGAAATAAACATCATCTAAAACATTTCCCACACTTTTCCTAAAGACAAGTAAATCAAAACACATATATTAAATGAATGGTCACTTTGACCAATTTAACTCTCATGCCTACTTTGGCTGTCTCAGAATTTCAGAACCTAATAGAAACCTTTCTGGATCTTTGCACCCCTTGAATGTACTCATAACAAAGTATCAAGGCCCACTTTGTGATCATCCAAAAACTTTTAAATGCATAGTTTAAATGACAATTCAAAATTGAATCTTTATCATATGGGAAGATCCCACTTTTTCAAAAACCACTCAAACAAGCTCAACTTTCAAAACCCAAGCATCTGCAGACTCACCAGCACCAATCTAGCAAACCCACCAAAAATCTTTTCAAAATTCAAAACTTGATTTCATGCGGCCATTTCATCAAACAGGTTGCAGACACAAATCAAACAAACATCAAACACTATTGTGAGCAGTGATTCTTGCCTAACTAGTTCCCCATTTAGCTCACAACCAGCTCAGTAGATCACCTAGCAAGATTAACCAAGCACTAGCATCACTGTGAGCTTGCCATTGCCATCAATGGTGAACAGCCGAGCACACCCTTGCCACCCCATAGTCGACAGCAAGCTAGGAGCAGCAGCAAGCCTAGCCAGCATGTCTGGGAGGCAGCCCACCGTCCACCGCCACTCACTGTCCCAGCCGCGAGCGTTGCCAAGCCCTGGACCACACGCACGGACCGCGCCCAGACCGCCAGAGACCATGCCGAGCGTGCTCCAGAGCACCACCCTCGACCGAAGCCCACAGACCGCGCTCCGCCCTCGCCACGTGCATACACAATCCCCACCGACCCAGGAGACCGCCAGACATCCCCGTTCGCCACCCCGTGACGTACAGCCACCGCTCGCCGTCGAATACGCCGCCTTTGCCGCTTAGAGCGTCGCATATTCCAGACCAAACCACACCGTCCCACGCCTCGAAACCATGTCGTTGAGCATCGCCAGGGAACACCGCACCGTCCCCTACCACCGCCCATGCCAATAGCCTCCTGTAACATCGCCCCCGACAAGCTCACCGTGCGCCCTGACGGTCCCCTCGCTCGACTATAAATAGAGGCCACACCGTTCTCACTCCCCTCTCCTCACTGATCATTCCACACTGTTCTCAGAGCAAGGCGAGCACCACCCCACCGGAATTTCACCGGAGCCCGCCGCCTCTGGAGAAGAAGGGAGCCATCGATTTCGTCCACCCCAGGAGCTACCGCGACCACCCCTGAGTTCGCCGTCGTCGACTTCGTCATTCGCCTGCCTCGCCGACCCTCGCCCGTACCCCAGTGAGCCCCCATCACCCCTCACTGGTCGCGCTAGGTTTCGTTCTCGCCGGTGTTGTCTCGCGTCGATGATGACTCCCAGCCGTTGGATTAGAATCAGATCGAACGACCCACGTTGCCCCGTACCGCTTCACCCAGCCCGGTGTCACTGATGAGTGGGGACACCCACTTAAGCAGCCCGCGGGAGCACTGCTTTTAGCCGGCCGGCCCGTTAACTTTTCCCGCGCAGCCCAGTGATTTGAATTAAACTTTTTCCATTTCATTTCAAACACACCTTTGTACCCAACTTCAAAAATCAACCCAGATCGATACAGTGCACCAATTTAAATGAAACCAATTTTGTTGGAAAGGTCTGTGAATGCTAAATCCAAGCCCGTTGGATTCATGTCATTTGGATCTGTAGATCATCCTTAGTAAAAATAACAAGGCAGAAGCTTTTCTGCATTCAAACATCTTTCAAATTTAAACCATAATAGCTTTTGAGTTGATTCCAACTCTCAAAAATCACATTTAACCATACCTTTCAGAATATATAAAAATATATAGGTTTACTTGCAGAAATAATGTTCAAGTAATAAAAGAATGCTACATAGGCATTTCTAGCCACTTTAATTAATTAGAATAAAAGGGTAAAACCTTATTAAATTGTGACACCACTTTAAATCACATTCCCATGGACTACAATATGTGGTGATGACATGTTTCAACATGATCCCATGTTTGGTTTGGAGAATATTAAATCTTAAGTAGTTTTTCAGTAAGTAGAAATTACTTTTCTAAAAATAAAAGGAATTAAATCAAGACTTAACCTTGTAATGTTAGAGATGATGCTAGATGATCTATAGGACCCTTGTGTGTGATGAGTGCAAGTAGTTAAGTATTGTTTGGTGATTGTGTACCTTGTATTTATTCATAGACGCTAGTACCGACCAAGGATACGAGGAGGAAGGAGGATACTACGAAGAAGTGGCCGAGGAGAACTTCAACCACTGCTCTGCCCAAGGCAAGCCTTACTAATCAAGTTGACCTATGCAAGATAACACTTGCAATTTAGCAAGCTTATACTGATGTTGTGCAAGCAAATACTTGCTTGTTACTATGCCTACTATATGCCTTAAGCATATGTGATCATACCCACTTGATAAACCAGTCCTAGTTTTATTTGCAAGCTTATTACTTTATTTCTTTATCAAAGCTTTAAATTAGAGTTGACTTAAGTGACTTGTAGATACTACAAAGATTCTGAAGGTTGCATAAAGAGCATAAAATTTGGCCTAAGTTAGAAACCTTGATATCATCCTAAGATATAAGGTTGTACTTAGTTGAAACTCCACTATTTTACCACCCCTCATTAGTACTACCCCCACCTGTAGATGCTAGTGCTAAGCATAAGACTTGATCAACTTTAGATGGGTTTACTTGGTGGAAAAATGCTTATGAAAACCTTGGAATGATGGATCATTCTATTGTAATGTTTTGGACATGTGTTTCCAAACACCTGATGATTTTGGTGATGAAAATGATGAGGCATGAGCCTTAGCCCTTTATAAAACTGATGGTTGTCTGGATGCGATACCATTCCAATTTTATCGTACAACCACAATACCCGAATATTGGGTAGGGCTTGACTGGAAACTTATATACCTTAGTATTAGTTCCCTCACGGCCAAGGTCTGACCTGAGGCTACCTTGTGAAGATTGTCCACCTGTGCAATACCCAAGATGACAGTTGGTCATGGTTGGGAGGCCAAACTCACAGGAGAGGTGCTTATACTAGGGCGTGTAATTGAAAGGTTAGGATTGATTATCCGCATACTGAGTATGGTGAACTCAGGATTTGTTCCTGACGGATGTATCGAATGTTGTGGTGAAAGTGTACAATCTCTGCAGAGTGTCAAACTATTCGAATAGCCGCGTCCGCGGTTATGGACAGTTGGAGTGGACATACTGTTCCCCCGTCAGACTTTTCAAAATGACTTGTGAAATGAATTGAGACTTTGACTTGACCACAACAGAGTTGTGACCTGAGTTACAAGATCCCTAGGAGTTATAAAATTGTGACTAGCTTTGGAACTTAGTAGAGATAAATCTAGCTTTTGCAAAACAACCCTAGAGACTAGTGTCCTATTATCCAAAAACCCCTTTACCTTTTAGTATTAGCTTGAAAGTACTTAAAAATTACTCATGGCTTTGTCCCTGGCTATTCCCATGGCCAGACTATGAAGAGGAGTACCTGGAGGATGGAACCCAGGGAGGTTACGATAACTAGGATCATCTCCCATCGTCAGCATTGCCTGTGACCCCGAAGATGGAGCTTCGCCTACGCTATCGTTATTATTACGTATTCCGCTGCTTGAAGTTGTATTAAGAACTGGATCATGAGATCCCTATTTGTGTAAGAACTTATGTACCGTTTGTAATGGATGATGTACTATGGTATCCAATTCTGTTATGTCTCGCAAAAATGGTAATCCTGGGATTGCGATGTATGGCATAACAGGCATCTAGGATTGAAAAATCCGGGTGTTGACACCAGGCCGCTCCGCCGCCAGTCGCCGCCGCTAGCACCGCTAGTGAATGGTCAGTGGTTACGCGCCGTAGGATTCAGATCCAACGCACGCGATAGAAACTTAATCGAAGAGGTATCTTTTGATCTGTACCATGCGTAGTCATTTAGATCTGACAGCCTAGAAAGCTCAATCCAACCGAAGAGGTACTGCCCAATGAAATTGCTCCACGTGGCCCTGTCTGTTTGAATAAAATCAGAAATGATCTATTTGATGTTCCAATTTGAAAAATTCATAACTTTCAAACCACACGTCCAAATTTTGCAAATTTTATATCAATGGATTCAGACAAACAAGTACTTTCTGACCATGCACTTTGTTTAGTAAAATGTTTCTGTTAAATTGATTGTTTTTGCAGAAACTTATGTAGGCATATTTAGAATATAAAATTTGTTCTAAAATGAATTTTGAGATGAAACCTTTGAAAAATGGTTTGTTTTGAACATACTGACCTTAGAAACCAACTCATGGATTTGGAAAATATATTTGGTAAAGGTAAAGAATAAATATTTGATTTAAACCACTTCTAGTTAAATAAAAATATTGTTTATTTGTTAAAAATGCTTTTTGGAGGAAACCTTTGTGAAATGTTTTGATTTAAACTCTCTGACCCTAAACACAAGGTTTTATGATTTGAAAACATATTTTGTGAACCCTATAGATTGTTGCCTTATTAAAAGCATTTCTCCACCACATACAATAATGCTTGGTTTAAAAATGGTTTATAGGAAGAATCTTTTGCAAATAGTTCTGCCACTTTATAAAAATGACCAATAAGTGTTTTAGAATGTTTATAACATCTTACAAACAACTTTTGTAAATAAACAAAGTTTGGCATGCTTGCATGCATTGTTTTGATACTATTATTTTATGTGATGGTTGCTTGAATGGTAGTGTGAATATTGCTTGTTTGATTGAATTGTAGTGATTTGAAGAGTGTGAATATTGCAAGATCAAGGAGTGAACTCATATTCTCTACCAAAAAGGCAAGTGATGATTCATACGTTTGTCCCATTATTTTTACTATGCATTAGTGATATTTCTAAGTAGGACTTGCATGGAATTTTTGCTAAGTATAAACTATGCCATGGGAAATCCTAGTAGATGAAACCTTAGTAGAAATTTCCTAAGTTGAGATTCCTACTACTACCATGCTTAGCTTAGCTAGTAGAAAACAAGGGTGGAATATATTCATACTATGGAATATTTCTAAGTCAAGGACTTGAGTTTTGTTTAATAAAACAACCAAGTGAATGAATCACCTGGGTGGAATGGAAGGAAGGGTTTGTGTTGAGTGGTTGACAAGGCCCATTTCTATGGTTTACCTTGTGTATCTCACTTCTGGATGGCCACCCAGGAACAAAGATATTTGAGATGTCAAATGTTGAGAAGCTTCAAGTGCAGCCACTTGGCATTATGGGCTCTGCCTGGATCATATAGGTTTCAATAACTTAGCCAAATGGACAGTTGGTGGTAGGGGATTGATAGGTTGGAGCGCGTCCATTCTGGTCTAAGGGAAGGCTTCTGAAAGATCTTGTCTTGGTGAAACCAAGTCTTGTGGGGAAAGTGCACCACCTCTGCAGAGTGTAAAATCAAAGTACTTAGTCATGTCCCTGGCAAAGGAAAGTTTGAGCATCAAGACATGGAAGCTATCAAGAATCTCCTCATCCAAATTTCTAAGTTAAAAACTTGTGGTTGAACAAGGCTTGAAGGATCACAAATTTCTATTGGGAGATGCCTTGGGTGATTTTGTCAAGCAAAAACTTAGTGTTTTCAAATGATAAGGAAAATCTATTTTGAGCAAAGCAAGCCTAAGATCCACTTAGCCCAATGCATATAGATGATAGACTCCACTATACTACCATAGTATCACTTGCCAATACAATTCAAATGTATTGACCTTGTGGCTGTAACTTGTTATGTTGCAGGTTTGTTTGATGTTTGTGAAGTTTATTGATTAGGATTACAAGTCTACAACCAACATGTCTGCATGTGGAACTTTGAAGATGAAGGACCCCATGCTATTGTTATATTCTGCTGCATTGTAATGTGATAGCCAAATGAGCTATGTAAGATGTAATAAATTATTTTATTCCTGGTTATAAAGTTGTATTATGACCTTTGTTTCTTGATATTACATCTTAATTGTGGATGCTAGCTATTGATCCAGGGACTAGCATTATAAACACAGGGATGTCTACCTTATTAAAGGTTGGGAACCTTACAGATGGTATCAGAGCATTGTGTTGCCTGTAGGATTTGTAACCCTAGGATTGGACAAAACCCCTTAGAAAATAGGAGTTGTATTTGTTCCAAAACTTATTTACAAACAATCTTGTAAACTCTTTCCTCAACCTTTTTGGTTTTGACTCTACATCTCTTCTATTTCAACTTGATGGATAAAGCCTTTCCATGGCCAAAGACTTCACCATGTGCAAAGGACTTCATCAACTCTATTGACTTCAACATCTTCAAGTAATTTCAACCTTAGTCTTAAACAAGGACTTCAACTTGGATATCACTAAGGACTACAAGTGAGACAAGAAATGTTGCTCAAGACTTGAAGACTAAGGAAACACAACTTGGGAATCATCATCACCTTTGAAGTTTTGTGACCAAGAATTTTCCCAAGGAAACCATGATCTCATTCAAGAAGAATCCACCAAGAAGGATAGAATGATTCAAGTGAACCATATAGTTGGACCACCATATTTAGATCAAACCAAATTCACCAACTTTTGTGGTGTAACAAAAATATTTTATTGCTTAAAGATGTGCTTGAACTTGTTGTTTAAAGGGAATGTTTGTTTGTGATTGCGTGCACATTGCTTGAGTGAATTGTGATGTGTGTGATTAGAATTGATTCCTTAGAAATATTTTGCCATTCTAATCCCAATCCAACCCAAAAAGATGACTTCTCCAAGAGACTTCAACACCAAAAATGACAACAACAACAACCAAGAGATGCACATGAGAGAACAACTAGGAGTAACCCAAACCCAGTTGAACCAAGTGACAACTCAATTTTTAGCCAACACCAGTGAGTTAGATCCAACCATGCAAAGGTTTTTGGAAACCCAAACCCAATTGTTGCATAAGGTGACAGATCAAATGATCAACATGGGAGACAACTCTTCCCAAGGAGGTTATGAAACAAGGATGTCAAGGATGATATTCTAGAAGGAACCCAAGCTTGAAATATTTGTGGAGACAAGGATCACACTTCCAAAGAGCATGAAGATCAATGCCCAAATTGTGAAGAGAAACATCTAGCTAATCAATTCCCCACATCGCAAGCTACTTGTTACCTATGTGAAGGAAATAATCATGTCCCTATCCAATGCCCCATCTATTCCATAGTTCAACAAAGGAAACAAGGTGGAGTGCAACAATTGATTGCAGACTACCATAAGGGAACAACTTCTACCAAGAAGGATGAAGACAAAGGAAAATCTCAGCTTGCACCTCCATGCAATATGACTCAATTTAAAGGACCAAAGAGGAGACATATGTATTATCCAAGGAAAAGGTCAAGGAGACCAGGAAACTTTCCTACCTTTGAGATAAGATATGAACAGCATGAACTAGAAGCACTCCTAGCTTTGTAGAAACCCAAGAAGAAGAAGGACAAAAGCCAAGTGCAATGTTGTCATTGCAAAGAGATGGGACACTATGCCAATGGATGTCCAGAGAAGAAGAAGAAGTATAAGGAAATTAGCCAAGTGTGGTGCAACAACTGCAAAGAGCTAGGCCATTATGTGTCAACTTGTCCACAGAAGATACGTGAAGAACTCAATCTTATCACATGTTACAATTGTGGTGACCAAGGACATTATGCAAGCAATTGTCCAGAAAAGATGAAGCACAAGATAAAGCCTATGAAGGATCTCAGCCTTGTCCCATGTTTCAAATGTGGAAACAAAGGACACTATGCAGATGTTTGCCCAAAAAGATTTCAACAAGATCCCAAGCAAGCCAAGAAATAATCTAGTTGGAAAATTATTAAGGGTGGTAGTACCCTAGTTGCTTTGAGCCAACTTGTAACCCCTAGCCTCCCCAAATCTCAGGACGAGATTTATTTAAGGGTGGTAGCCTGTCACATCCCAAGATTTTCCAAATCTTGTAATGTGAAAAATAAATAAACAAAATAATTAATTGTTGAAATTTAGGGTGAAAAGAAACTTTTTGATTCTAAATGCAAACTTAAAATTCCATCTTGAACAAACTTTGGTCAATGTTTGAATCTAACTAAATTCAAATCAATTGGAATGCATTCTCTTTAAATGCATCTGGAAATTTAAACACTTGAGAAATAAACCAAAACCCTAAAACCCTAATGGAAGAAAATCAATTTCAAAGTTATCTCTAAGACCATGGATTTGATCCATATAAAAAGTTGTCAAGCAAACATTTCAAATTGACCAAGAATGATTATGAGAAATATTATAAAACCATATAATAGGTTTCACTTACCTTGGAGCCATGAATAAAATCCTATGAATTTAATAAGGTAAGGAAAAGTAATTTCCAAAGCTAATAAAGCAACCATCTAGAAATCCATACCAATTAAATCTTGGCCAAGCTTTTGAAATAAAATATTACTATTTGATAAAAAGAGTAAAGGTTTATTTAAAAATAATAATGAGTATTTATTAATATCCATTTTTATTAAAGTAAAGGCTTTTCCATTTTAAATAAACACTAAAACTTGTTAATTTATTTTAAATAAGATTTCCAAGTGTTTTATTTTTTCAAATGAAACCTACTGAAAAGATTTTGATATTATTTAGATTTCAAAAAGAGTTTTAAAACAAATTAAAACCTATTTGAATTAAAGACTATGGTCTATTTATTTAATTATTACAAGATTCTAAAAGAATTATTTTATTTTGAACCTTGAAATATGTTGACAAACAGAATAAAAAAAATTCACCAAAGTTTGGTGGTGATTTGAAATCAAATGGTGATTGAAAAATATTATTAAATCTTATTTTTTAATACTAGAGCCTATTTTAAATAATTAAAAAGCACTAAAAAGGATAAATATATTATTCTAAAATAGACTTTGGAATGTGTTATTAAACAGTATATGAATCTACACAAATTTTGGTTGAGGTTAGAAATCAAATTGATATCTGAATTAAATAAACAAAACCAAAACAGATTAATAGAAATAGAAAAAGGAAAACCAACCAGATCAAAAAAATGGAATAAGACTCAGCCCAGCCAGCAGGCCGAACTGGCCCAGCATCAGCCCACCCCCTCCTTCCCCGCGGAAAACGTTTCCCACCAGAAAACATAACCGCGCAGTCGCTGACGACCAGGCCCCACTCCTCCTTTCTCTCACTCGCTGCCAAACGGACCCCACTCGGCTGCGTCATCATCTTCCTCACCCCGCTGACCCCGCCCCTCACCTCGCCGGCCGTTGCAGTCGATTAAGACTCGAGTAAATATGCAGTAACGCCCTCTCTCTTTCCCCTCCCTCGCCACACCCTCCCCGCCACCAGGCTGCTCGGAATCATCTCCGAAGCTCCACTGCCTCCGACGCCCTCCGGCAACAATTCCGGCCAGTCGATGTCGCCCTCGCCTCCTCGAGCACACGAGCGTGACCCCCAGTCCCTGGTGCTTCTCTCTGCACCCTCGTCTTGCTCGTGTGTGCCCCCTATCGTTGGCAACCACCTCGACTGACCGCGCCACCGTCTGCTCCAACTCCGACGAGCTCTACAGGTAGTCTCTGTTCGCGCCGCCCCCTCTCTCTGATGCTCCCGTACTCCCTACTCTTCTACGCGTCTAATATCACCCCCTGTTCCCTCTCCCGTGATGTACAGCGACGTCCCCGACAACGACAGTACGAGCCCGTTGCCAGGCATCTCTCCGGCGAGCAATCATCGTCACCCCCGTGCGCCCCTGACCCTGTGGCGACCACGTTGAGAATCAGCGCAACCCTGCGAACCTGGTGAGCTTCTCCCCACCCTCTCTCGCTTCCTGCATCGCCAGCAACGCCACCGCCAGGCCGCTCCGCCGCCAGTCGCCGCCGCCAGCACCGCTAGTGAATGGTCAGTGGTTATGCGTCGTAGGATTCAGATCCAACGCACGCGATAGAAACTTAATCGAAGGGGTATCTTTTGATATGTATCGTGCGTAGTCATTTAGATCTGACGGCCCAGAAAGCTTGATCCAACCGAATCGGTACCGCCCAATGAAATTGCTCCACGTGGCCCTGTCTGTTTGAATAAAATCAGAAATGATCTATTTGATGTTCCAATTTCAAAAATTCATAACTTTCAAACCACACGTCCAAATTTTGCAAATTTTATATCAATGGATTCAGCAAAACAAGTACTTTTTGACCATGCACTTTGTTTAGTAAAATGTTTCTGTTAAACTGATTGTTTTTGCAGAAACTTATGTTGGCATATTTAGAATATAAAATTTGTTCTAAAATGAATTTTGAGATGAAACCTTTGGCAAATGGTTTGTTTTGAACCTACTGACCTTATAAACCAACTCATGGATTTGAAAAATATATTTGGTAAAGCTAAAGAATAAATCTTTGATTTAAACCACTTCTAGTCAAATAAAAATATTGTTTATTTGTTAAAAATGCTTTTTGGAGGAAACCTTTGTGAAATGTTTTGATTTAAACTCTCAGGCCCTAAACACAAGGTTTTATGATTTGAAAACATATTTTGTGAACCCTATAGATTGTTGCCTTATTAAAAGCATTTCTCCACCACATACAATAATGCTTGGTTTAAAAAAGGTTTATAGGAAGAATCTTTTGCAAATAGTTCTGCCACTTTATAAAATGACCAATAAGTGTTTTAGAATGTTTATAACCTATTACAAACCACTTTTGTTAATAAACAAAGTTTGGCATGCTTGCATGCATTGTTTTGATACTATTATTTTATGTGATGGTTGCTTGAATGGTAGTGTGAATATTGCTTGTTTGATTGAATTGTAGTGATTTGAAGAGTGTGAATATTGCAAGATCAAGGAGTGAACTTATATTCTATACCAAAAAGGCAAGTGATGCTTCATACTTTTGTCCCATTATTTTCACTATGCATTAGTGATATTTCTAAGTAGGACTTGCATGGAATTTTTGCTAAGTATAAACTATGCCATGGGAAATCCTAGTAGATGAAAACTTAGTAGAAATTTCCTAAGTTAAGATTCCTACTACTACCATGCTTAGCTTAGCTAGTAGAAAACAAGGGTGGAATATATTCATACTATGGAATATTTCTAAGTCAAGGACTTGAGTTTTGTTTAATAAAACATCTAAGTGAATGAATCACCTGGGTGGAATGGAAGGAAGGGTTTGTGTTGAGTGGTTCACAAGGCCCATTTCTATGGTTTACCTTGTGTTTCTCACTTGTGGATAGCCACTCAGGAACAAAGAGATTTGAGATGTCAAATGTTGAGAAGCTTCAAGTGCAGCCACTTGGCATTATGGGCTCTGCCTGGATCATATAGGTTGCAATAACTTAGCCAAATGGACAGTTGGTGGTAGGGGATTGATAGGTTGGAGCGCGTCCATTCTGGTCTAAGGGAAGGCTTCTAAAAGATCTTGTCTTGGTTAAACCAAGTCTTGTGGGGAAAGTGCACCACCTCTGCAGAGTGTAAAATCTAAGTACTTAGCCATGTCCCTGGCAAAGGACAGTTTGAGCATCAAGACATGGAAGCTATCAAGAATCTCCTCATCCAAATTTCTAAGTTAAAAACTTGTGGTTGAACTAGGGTTGAAGGATCACCAATTTCTATTGGGAGATGCCTTGGGTGATTTTGTCAAGCAAAAACTTAGTGTTTTCAAATGATAAGGAAAATCTATTTTGAGCAAAGCAAGCCTAAGCTCCACTTAGCCAAATGCATGTAGATGATAGAATCCACTATACTACCATAGTATCACTTGCCAATACAATTCAAATGTATTGACCTTGTGGCTGTAACTTGTTATGTTGCAGGTTTGTTTGATGTTAGTGAAGTTTATTGATTAGGATTACAAGTATACAACCAACATGTCTGCCTGTGGCATTTTGAAGATGAAGGACCTCATGCTATTGTTATATTCTGCTGCATTGAAATGTGATAGCCAAATGAGCTATGTAAGATGTAATAAATTATTTTATTCCTGGTTATAAAGTTGTATTATGACCTTTGTTTCTTGATATTACATCTTAACTGTGGATGCTAGCTATTGATCCAGGGACTAGCATTGTAAACACAGGGATCTCTACCTTATTAAAGGTTGGGAACCTTGCATTGTGCAGGGGGTGAAGTCGAGGTACAACACGTAGCGGAGCTTGTCGCCCTTGGGCAAGGTGAGTATGATTCCTTCCCCTGTGTCGTCCGTGTTCTTGGAGCTATTGAAGTGGAGCGACCAGTAGTGGAGGTATGGCAGCTTTTCTGGCTGCTGCGCCTCTTCCTAGTCGGCGAGGAAGTCTGGTAGAGCCTGTGACTTGATCTCTTTGCACGGCTCATACTTCATGTTGTGGACGTCGATTTAGATGACACACTTGGCAACCCACCTAGTCGCCTGACAGTTGTGGATGATGTCCTATAGCGGCGCGGAGGAGACGGCCGTGATTGGGTGCCCCTGGAAGTAGTGCGGTAGCTGTCGCTGGGCTTGAAAGACCGCATACACCAGTTTCTCGTATTGCGGGTAGCGCTGTCTTGAGTCCGTCAGGACTTCGCTAATGTAGTATATGGGGCGCTGTATGGGGAGGTCCTTGCCCTCCTATGGTCACTCGATGACCATGACCACGTTGACGACTCGCTCAGATGCCTTGACATGGACGAGCATCGGCTCCTCGTCGACGGGGCGGTGAGTAGAGGTGCAGTGAGTAGCACTTTTTTGAGTGCTCGAGCGCGTCATCTTCCTCCTTGTCCCATAGGAATATGGGGTTCTTGCGCATCAAGCGGTAGAGAGGCATTGCCTTCTCTCCTAGCCGGGGGATGAAGCGACTGAGAGAGACGAGTCGCCCGGCCAGCTTCTGGACGTCACAGAGGCACTCGGGTTTGCCGAGCTGAGAAATCATGTCAATCTTGGTGGGGTTCGCCTTGATGCCTCGCTTTGAGACTACATACCCAAGTAGCTGTCCAATGGGTACGCCGAAGGTGCACTTCCCTAGATTGAGCTTGATCTTTTACCTCCACAGGTTTGCGAAGGTTTCGGCCAGGTCGGCCAGTAGATCGCTCTGGCGATTGGAATTAACCACCACGTCGTCGATGTAGACGTCGATGTTGCGGCCAATTTGGCTCACAAGGCACTCCTGCATGCACCGCTGGTAGGTCGCGTCGGTGTTCATGAGGCCAAACGTCATGGTGGTGTAGCAGAAGGCACTAAAAGGCGTGATGAATGTCGTCTTATCCTCGTCCTCGACCGCCATCTTGATCTGGTTGTAACTAGAGTACGCGTCGAGGAAGCACAGCGACTCCGAGCCTGTGGTCGAATCGATGATCTGATCGATGTGCAGGAGGACAAACTGCTCCTTTGGGCAGGCGTTGTTGAGGTTTGTGTAGTCGATACACATTCTCCAGGTCTTGTTCTTATTTTCGACCAGGACCGGTTTGCCAGCCACTTGGAGTATTTGATGGGCCGGATGAAGCCTGCAACGAGTAGACACTGCACTTCTTCGGTGATTGCTCGATGGCGCTCTTCATTGAAGGGCCGTAGTGACTGCTTGACAGGTCGCTCTTTGGGGTCGGTGTCGAGTTTGTGCTCAGCGAGGTCCCTCGGGACACCTGGCATGTCTGATGGCTTCCATGCGAAGATGTCGCGATTCTTTCAGAGGAACTCGATGGGCGCACTTTCCGATGTAGGGCTCATGCCTATCCCAATCGTGACCGTCTAGCTGGAGTCGCGGGGGACAAGCTCAACGGTGCAGGTGTGCATGGGAGCCTCGAACGCGGTCGACCCGGCGTTTTCCGTGTTGGGCTTCTTCAGTATTGTGAGGTCGTCTTTGTCGACCCCACTAGCATATCTGGCGAGCTCTTCTGCGTGGTTTGGCCTCTGCGGTGATGATGGCATCCACAACCTGCGTGCCTTTCTCCTCACGCTCGATGCCATGTCGGGGTCTCCGTGGATGGTGATGATGCCGCATGGCCCTGGGAGCTTCATCGTGTTGTACGCCGTGGATGGTGAATATGCAGTGGTAGGGGCTGTTGAAGTTTACTAGCCCGAAGACGATCTGCTCGGTACGGAAATTGACTGGTGTGCCAAAGGTGACTTGCAGCGTTACCTTGCCGATCGGGTACGTCTTCCGACCGGGGACGAATTCATGGAAGGTGGTGAGGGTTGTCTCGATCATTGACTGCGGGAGCTGTAATCGCCTGAACGTGTCTAGGTAGAGGATATTGATGGAGTTCCCACCATCCATCAATGTCTTAGGGAGCGAGTAGGAGCCTACTTTGGGCTTGACTATGTGATGCGCTGCTCGGACTAGTTGAGGAAGCGGGGTGCATCGACCTGGGACACCGCGTTGACGGCAATGGCGCGGGTGAGGACCTTCGTTTCGCGCTTTGTGCCGAGCCTAGTGAAGGTGTGGAGCGAGCCGGCCTCGTTGCCGAAGGCCCCGCCATTTGGCGGGTTGTTTTTGGGGTCCGCCCTTGAGTGCTGTGCCTTCTCGATAGTGAGTGGAAGTTGGCGGTTATGTGCGTGGCTGGCTTACCCTCCTTGCTATGGAACACACACGGTTGGTTGAGGAGAGATGCGGGGTCAAATTTCGGCCTCGCTCGGTAGTTTTCGCCATAGTGGTGCTGGCCTCCGTCGCGGCGGAAGCTCTTGGAGTCGCATGACGTGTAGCCGGCATTAGCGACAAAGTTGACTTCCCCGTAACCGCGACACTTGTCGGTGAGGCGAGTGTTGCTGTAGCGCAACTCGTGCTGCCTGCCATTGTTGTGGATGCTTGGGCGGAGATTCCCACCTAACTCATCGTCGGTTTCCTGGTTTGGATCTTCCTCCACATATCTTTTGGCGATCTCGAGGAGGTCGGGGATGTTGTCGAGCGTCCTATACACCCTCTTGATCTTGGTGACCAGGGGCTCATATCGGCATGAGTTCTTGAAGTAGTGGATCGCCGTGTCCGGGTGGATGCCGGCAGCGTTGAGCCACAGGTCTTGCCACTGTTGCACCCAGTTGCGGGTCAACTCGCGGGGTCCCTGGACGCATTGCTCTAGGTCCTCGATGGTGGTGGCGCAGGTGTAGGAGCCCTCTAAGTGCCTGACGAAGGCCTTGCGCATGTCCTCCCGGGAATCGATGTTGTCCGCGGGGAGGGTGTTGATCCACTGCCGAGTCGCTCCCTCCGAGGTAGCGAGCGGCGAGTAGGTCGGTGTGGCCAGCGATTCCCATCGCCATGAGGTATGTGTCCAGCTATATAGCCGGATCGTACGTGGGATCATAATTTTTGATCTCCTTTGGCGCCTTGAAGTTCGTCGAGTATTTCACGCCTCAGATCATTGGTCTGAAGCACTGGGGGCCGACTGGACTGAGCGAGCCCCTTGGCTCGCTGTCGTTGCGGTTTGTGAGGGTGTGCCTCAGTTCGTTGGGCTAGCGTGCGCGCCAACTCTAGTTGTTGATGATGTGGGTCCGCGTGTCAATCGCTGCCCGTTGGCGGCGACGTGTTGTTCAGCGGTCGCGGGTCATTGGTGGAGAGCGCTGGGTGCACAATCCGTGGCTGGTGCTGCAGGAGCTCGAGGGGTGGGCAGTTGAGGGTGTTTGCCATCCATGGGCTGCCGCTCGAGGCCTCCCTGCTTCCGGATGAGCGGGAGTACATGCGCCGCCGCGAGTCAGCTCCTGTGACTTGCTTCTCGACAGCCTTGGTGAGTAGGGCCTTGGCGTACTGCATTTGCAGCATGCCCTCCGCTGTGACATTTAGGTTGGCGACCGCTGCCCGCCCTGCGATGATGTTGTCCATTAGGGTGGAGTATAGCGGGAGGCCATTCGCATCCCGCTCTTGTAGAGAGATTAGGACTCTCGGCTGATCGGGAGGGGGCGCACGGCCCGGTGATGGTGGGGGAGCTCCACTCATGGGGGCTCCTATTGGCGGACGGGCGTTGAAACCTAGCGACACATTCTCGCATATTACACGATTAGCCACGCGAGCAGGGTTGTTGTCGTCATCGAACATCAGGGCGCGGCCCTGAACGGTGGGGTTCAGGCATGTCCTGATGTGGCACTTTGTGGTAGAGCGATAGATCCTGCGCTGTTGATTGCTCGAGGCAAAAAAAATCGCGCTCGGTTTGCTCCTTGTGTACTTCCTCCTCTAGGCGCATGTGCGCTTCCTCGACTTCCCCTGCTGTCACGGTCGGCATGAAAAAGGGGTCCAGAGGGGCGCTCACGTCGCTCGCCATGTAGGTCATGATGAAGCGACCGGATCCGGCATGGAGGTCACCAAGGTTCTCTAACCCGGAGTCAGAATCGAAGATCCCGAGGATGGATGGATCCTCGAAATCCCCACCATTGGAGACATGCGTGATGGAGCCTTCTAGCGACGCGACGATGATGGATCCAGGAGCCAAAGATAGGGTTGGTCTCGAACACATCATTGTTGGCCGAGTCATACTCGGAGGCGAGGCGATGGATGGTGCGGACTTGGCTCCCAGAGAGCCGATCGCATGGCGGCGACTCGCCGATGAGCGCCGAGTCCTCTGAGATGATGATTTCCGTGAAGCCGACGAAGAGGTTGATCGTTCCGACTGGCATGATGTCCGTGAAGCAACGTCGGGACATAGCTGCTGGGCAAGATCTATAGGATCTCGCTGATGGCGATCATGCAGCCGGTGGAGATCGACCGGTTGATTGGCAAGTAAGGTCTCTCCGTAGAACATAGGCCTGACCGGCCAGGCCCCATGGTGGGCGCCACTATCGGGGTAATGACCACGACAGATGCTATGAATGGCCACGACAGAACGAGGGTCAAGGGCGGCCATCCATCCGCGGTGCGAGATGAGGTCGGAGACACAAGGTTTTTACCCAGATTCGGCTCCCGGAGGGTAAAGACCTACTCCTGCTAGTTTGTATTATCGAGATATTATAGTGGGCAAGCTCGGCGACTAGGCGGCGAGTCGATGGGGTGTATGATGGAACGTAAGTGCTATCCGTGCCCTAGGGAGATTTATATAGTGGTACCTCACTAGGGTTTACATATCTACAACCAAGTTGGATAAGGACTCAGAGGGGTTTGACCTAATCCGACTAGGCCTAGCTACGCTTCTGGGCCTTTAGCTTCCAGTTGCCGGTCTCCCTCTTGGCACTACTAGGAAAACGGCTATAGGTAATCAGCACATCCGTGGCTCACATGGTTTAAGTGCCCCACGGCTAAAACAGGCGTGGCTCACCTGTGGGCAGTGCCCTACTAGTAACTAGAACAACCGTGGCGCACATGACAATAGTGCGCCACAGATGTGTGTGGGCCAGGGCCCTGTTGGCCGCACGCCAAACATCTGTAGCGCACTATAGTCATGTGCGCCACGGTTGTTAGTGTCATCTGTGGCGCACATGGGGGGGTGCGCTACGCCTAAGCGCACGCCCCCCTCTGCTGTGAAACGGCCTGGCTGTCATGGCGCACTCGGCCTAGTGCGCCACAAGGGTAAGCGCATCTCATGGCGCACATGGCATGGTGCGCCACAGATGTTTGTACTCCATGTGGCGCACTGGGGCCGTGTGCGCCACGGATGTGTCGATTTTTTCAGGACAGCTCTTTATGTGCACATGTGTGACCACATCCCACCACCCCACACTTCACTTTCCCCTTCTTCTTCCTCCTTAGATCTAGTCGGGATCTTCTCCTTCCCACCTCAATTTCTCCACCCATTCACCATTTTTAGCATGTAAAACTTGCTTTGGATGTTACATAAGTAATAGAGGAGGTCTCCGGTCTCTCATCTCCTTCTCCGGTCGACGCGCGCACCTCTCCTTTCCATCTTTCTCGCGATCGGTCTCTCATCTCGGTAAGTTGTCCATGTAAGGATGTGTTCATGTGTATATGGATGATGTGCTCATATGAATGTAGATGATCAATGCTCATGATGTGTGTATGTGGAGAGGATGGTCATATGTGTGTGTATATGGAGAGTATCGATGATGCTCATGCATGTGTGTATGGAGAGGATAATGATATGTTCATGTGTGTATGGATCGGTCTCTCTCTCTCTTGTGTTTGTATGTGAACAAGTTGCCATTTGTTTTTCCAAAATGTTGATTCATTTCCATTTTGGCAAGACTTTGGCATTTCGCAAAGGTCCTAATTTTAGGATAGGTCATGCCGAAATTTTCTATCGACCATTGCATGCATGCATTCATTATGTGGTTCTAATAGACTTCAAAATTGTACCGTGTACACCGTGCAGGCAAAAATGGTCCGCATAATGAGCGAAGGCATTGTGGCTAGATTTTTAAAATGTGCGACGGCCGACATGATACGAAATAACAAGACAGATATAAGATGTCCGTGCAGAAGATGCAAACTCAATTGGGTGATCGACCCAGATTCCGGGAATCTGCAGGCGCACCTGCTCCGCCATGGTTTCATGGATGGATACACTCATTGGATAAGCGATGATGTAGATGATGGAGACGGTGAAGGTGGCCAACATGACGATGATCATCATCACGGCGAAGCAGGCGAGATGATGAAGAGTCTCTGGAGATGGTGAAGGTGCGAAGGCATCGGGATGATGATGATCTAGATGCCGGAGGAGCAGACGACGATGGAACAACGTCAGGCTGGGTGCGGGACCCTTATGTGCAAGAGCTACTTCTCAAGCAGACGAGTAACGCCAGGGCTGCCGCTAGAGAGAAAGCCAAGCTTGCGCAACTTGAGAAAGACGCGGTTACTCCATTGTATGAAGGATGCAGGCCCGATGATACCCGGTTGAATGTAACGCTCAAGGCTATGGAGATGAAGGCAAAACACAAATTGAGCGACGCAAGCTTCGACGATATGATGGCATTCTGGCACGATCGTCTCCCGGAGGGGAACACATGTCCAACTAGTATCGAGGATGCCAAGAAAATTGTCTGTCCTCTCGATCTACCGCACGTTAGATATCACGTATGCATCAACGATTGCATCATTTATCGGGGCGAGGACGTGGAGAAAACCACATGTCCGGTGTGCGGCGTGAGTCGATACAAGAAAGGGAAGAAAGCACCTCGAAAAGTGGTATGGTACTTTCCTATCACTCCTCGTCTGCAGCGCTATTTCGCGGACCCTAAGGAAGCGAAGCTCATGCGATGGCATGCGGAAAGGAAGAAGCTAGGAGATGATGATGACCCCAAAAAGGATGAGCTGTTGACGCACCCTTCAGATGCTAGCCAGTGGAAAGCATTGGACCTCGAATTCCCAGAATTCGGTGGAGATTCGAGGAACATCAGGCTTGGTGCGAGCACCGATGGACTCAATCCGTTTGGTAGCCAGAGCAGCACCCACAACACTTGGCCCGTGTTTGTATGGATGTACAACCTACCTCCATGGTTGTGCATGAAGAAGAAGTACATACAAATGAGTATGCTAATTCAAGGGCTGAAACAACCTGGTACCGACATCAATCTGTATCTCGAGCTGTTGAAAGAGGAGCTAGCCACGTTATGAGAATCTGGAGCCAATACTTACGACGCCGTCGCACAAGATTATTTCACTATGAGAGCCGCGTTGGTCACTACGGTGCAAGACTATCCAGGTTGCGGGTATATCTCGGGGAAGGTTATCCAAGGATTCTGCGCATGCGTTAGGTGCATGGATAACACAAGCTATCTCCAACTAGAGAAAGATCCAGGGTCATCGAAAACCGTGTTCATGGCGCACCGGAGGTGGCTCGGCAAGAATGATCCATGGAGAAAACATGGAGACCTCTTCGATGGCAAATCAGAGACCCGAGGAATCCTAGTGCGTAGGAGCAACGAAGAAGTGGAAGAGTTGCTGAAAAACTGGAAAGATTGTCCTAAGCCAGGAAAGAAGGGAAAGAGGCAGCAACAAGACAAGCCACTGATGAAGGTATGGAAAACAAGGTCTGTTTTCTTTGAGTTGCCATACTGGTAGTTTCTCCGCACGCCTCTTAGCCTCTACATCATGCTTATAACGAAAAACGTGTCCGAGTCTGGTCGCCACCATAATCAACATGCTAGATAGGACGAAGATGGTCAAGCAAGGCACGACCTGATATGCTTGGGTATCCGGAAGGAGCTTCACGGAGGACTTTTACTCCGATGATCGGAAGATGACGATGATCATGAGTCGAAGGCGACACAAGGTCGTCGGAAGGGTAAAAGTTCAAGAAGAACGAATATTACGCCCTCCTTCTTGCTTCACTCTAAGCCGTGATGAGATCAAACAGTTTTCAAGTGCCTTCTAGGAGTCAAATTTCCTTACGGCTACGCGGGCAAGATAAGCAGATACCTAGACGAGGCGAAGCAGAGGTTCAGTGGCATGAAGTCTCACGACTGTGTCGTGCTAATGACGCAGGTACTTCCGGTCGCACTAAGAGGGATAATGGACGAGCACATCCGTGAAACGTTATTTGGCCTATGCAAGTTTTTTGACGTCATCTCTAGGAAGTCGATTGGCGTGAATCAGCTCGGAAGGCTACAGGAGGAGATCGTGGTGATACTATGTGAGCTTGAGGTCTACTTCCCACCCGCATTCTTCGACATTATGGTGCATCTGCTGGTCATGTCATGGAGAACATTGTACAACTCGGGCCAATGTTCCTCCACAGCATGATGGCGTTCGAAAGGATGAACGGACACATCAAAGGATACGTTCGCAACAGGTCCCGTCCAGATGGAAGCATAGCCAAGGGCTTTCTGGCCGAAGAGTGCATCTCTTTCTGCATGAATTATCTAGACATCGAGAACCCTATCGGTCTTCCCGTCAACAGACACCTTGGCAAGCTCGACGGATCTGGTCACCGAGAGGGTCGTCGCATACTGCATGCAGACTTCGATTTTCGACGCGCAGACTTTGATCGAGTAAACCTCGTCGCGCTACAGCATTTAGAACTGGTCTATCCTTGGGTACAGAAGCACAAAAGGTTAATCGAGAAGAAGTACAGTGACCGGGGCATACAGAGGACGCAGGGAGAAATAATCAGGGAGCACAACTCAGATTTGACGCGTTGGTTTAGGCAGACGCTCCTTGATAATCCCCCGCGCTCGCATTCTTCTGACACGGAAAAGATCACATTCACCTTGTCGTAGGGACCGATGCAAAACCTGGTGACCTATCAGGCGTATGATATCAACGGCTACACATTCTACACAGAGGAAAAGGACAACAAGTGTGATTATCAGAACTCAGGCGTAACGTCGGAATTCTACACCGATGACAACGTGAAGGAAAGATTCTACGGAAGAATCGAGGAGATCTGGGAGCTCGAATACTGTGGAGAAAAGGTGCCGATGTTCCGTGTCAGATGGGCAAAGAGCGTCGAAAGAGAAGACCGGTATTTCACAACCATGGTTATACCCGAAGCAGCCAAATCCAAGGCCGCTGGTGCAAACGTGGCCGCGAAAAATGAACCGTGGGTACTGGCTACCAAAGTGGACCCATGTTTTTTCATTACCGACCCGACAAAGCCTAGCCGTGTTGTCGTGAGGAGAGGAAAAAGAAACATCATCGGAATGGATGGAGTCGCCAACGAGCAAGATTTCGACCAGTACGGCGATCCAAAGATTGAAGATGACGACGACTACCATGCAGCAACATACATCACAAAAGAAAAAGGACAACCCTACCCAAAAAAGGTAGCCCGTTCGAAAGAAGAAACATTAAAGTGCCGGGGCTAAATTATTCAATCGCGACAAAGAAGGGAAAAAATATTGTAAAACGCTAGCTCAAAAAATATTGTAGAACGCGTGGTCAAAAAAGATTGTAATATTCATGGACAAATTATTATGAAATTTAGTTATACTTTAAATCATATTTGTACCACTTTTATGACATATATTATCACTTTTGGGCATTTTTGGAATATTTAAAAGTATTTTAAAATCAAAATAAAACTTCTATGGCATATATCACCACTTTTGGGCATTTTTTGGAATATTTAAAAGTATTTTCAAAATAAAAACAAAAAATTGGGGCACCAGGATTCGAACCTGGGTGCTCTCAGGTTTAGAATAGAGTAGTGGGCAGAACCAGTGGGATAGGCTAGTATAGTTGTTAGCTAGTAGGGCTGTAGTATTCTTATGCAGTAGTTAGAAGCCGATAGGCGTAGCGCACTAGCCCATAGTGCGCTACAGAAATCCGTAGCACACTATGGCTTAGTGCGCTACGCCTAAGTGGCTTTATCCACACGTGGCGCCCGACCCCCTCTCATCCCCATCTCTCCATCTCTCCATCTCTCAGCCCGAGCACGATCCGCCGCTGCCGCCGCTCTCGATCCACCGTCGCTGCGTCTGAGGAGGAGGAGGCCTGCCCGCGCCCGAGGAGGAGGAGGTCCGCCCGTGTCCGAGGAGGAGGTCCGCCCGCGTCTCAGGAGGAGGCCCGTGTCCGAGGAGGAGCAGTCGCCGCGTCTCAGGAGGTGGAGGCCGCCGCCGTCCGCCCGTCGTCCGCCCGTCAGAGGTGAGCGTCGCCTCTCCCCTCTCTCCCTCTCTCTCCCTCTCTCCCTCTCTCAGTACCCCCATCACAACACATGTTAGAATATCAGAGCCGAAAAGGACTCGGCTCTGCAGCCCGGCCATTCCCATACAGCAGGAGTGTTCTTCAAACCTCTATACGGTGTTTTGACATGACCACAATGTATAGCTCCTTATTGGTTGGTGGTTTGATGTCACTGATGGCTTTGGCCCTGTTCGCTTTTCCTGAGCTGCGGATAATAACTCGGGTTTCCTGTCAGTTTTGACATTTTTCAGTTTTGTTGGTGAACTCATTGTGTGCCCATGTAGCTTCTTCTGATTCTATTGAGATCTGATTTCCTGGAATGGTATTGGAACTGCAGGTGTATGCAGCTTGCAGCCCCTGTAAGATTGCTAATTAGTTTTTTATTTCTTACGATGGTTGTAGGGCTGCGAGTTGCAATCTAGAAAACAAAGTGTACGTGTACTTATTTATTATTACGATGGCTTATCTACGTATCTGCTACGCTGCACTACAAGCTGGAACGAAATAGGCACTTGAGATCATTGCCTCAGAAATACTCCTACTTCTGTAAACTTCGATCGGATTGGGCTTTCATAATTTCATTTCGGTCTAAATCAACTTGAAGATAACCCGGGAGAGGTGTCACAGAAAACACGAGAGTGGGTGTGGTGTTGCGTTAGTGTTCTTTTTTTTTGTTCTACTAGTATACTCCAAACCGTAGGTGATGGGGGTATGATCTTGTAATTATCTGTTTCTATAAAGTTAAAAGGCATTCTCTTGTAAAAAAAGACAACCTGGGAGAGCTGTCACAGAAAACGCAGAGTGGGTGTGGTGTTGTTGGTGTTGCGATGGGGGTATGATCTTGCAATTATCTATGGAGGTACACCCCGTAGTACTAATTCTAGGTGCTGCTACCTGAGTGAGCTACATGATTGCTACAGGTCTACAATAGCCTTGTGTAGACAGAGAGAGGGTACTGTAGAGCTAGAAATGGATGGTGTGTTATTGGTAGTAGTAGGTTTAGAAAGTAGTAGGTTTAGATGGAGTATAACTGATTGCTGTTAGATGGAGTACCATCATTACACAATGTACCATGTTTTAATAGCCAGTACACAATGTACCATGTTTCAGTTAGATGGAGTATAACTGATTGCTGGAAGCCTGTAATCTGGACAAGGAGGAATAGTTACCACTATGCCAATGTAGTAGTAAATTGCTGTCAATTGCTGCTGTCATTTGTATTCTCATTTGCTTAGTCTGAAGTAGTAAAAGAAAACCTGGCTGTCAATTGCTGCTGTCAGTTGACAGAAACATGTATGCTTGGGTTTTAGTTGCTGCTGTCAATTTCTTGGGTTTTATTTGCTGCTATCAATTATTTATTTGTAGTAAAATGGAACTTTGATGTCATTTTCTTGCTATCAGTTCCTTGCTGTCATTTTCTTGCTTGCTATCATTTGTGCTTCTAAGTTAGATGTTGTAGGATTGCAGCAAATGACAGCAAGCATTAAAGTGCAATTGGTTATGAAGCACTTGAAATTGTGCTTGTGCTTGTATATGAAGCACTTTATTATGTGTGTATGCAGGTTCTTGTATGAAATGAGTCCCGATTCTTGCCAGAATGTTGATTAACTTCCGTTTCGGCAGAAATCGGGCACTCCTAGTTTAAGAAAATTAGCAAAGGTCATGCCGGATTTTTCCGTGCATTTAACCAAATTTTTTTTATTAGTGCAAAGATGTGTGACAACGACGAGGTTGGATGTTCTAAGCGCATCAGCGCTGCAGGAGAACTCAGACCTCCAAATAAATAATTGACATTCTGGGAGGCGGCCCAACGGCTATAAGACGATGAATAATACCATCCTTCGGAGAGCGAGGATGATGAGATGGAAGACGTGGAGGAAGAAGCCGAAGGAACGGCGGATGATGAAACCACTGATGGCGGCGAGGGCACAGGGAGTGGTAGCAACCCTCCTAAGAAGAAGAAGAAGCCGAAGGACCGGCGCCTGGACACGGTCGGCACGGTCATGGAGGAAATTACCGAAGTGAGCCCATCAGGGGTTCCTTTGGAGCCCGCCCTTGTCATCAAAGGGTACGGTGGGCAAGTGGCGGCGATCACCCGGACAACCATCTCGATCAACACCGAGAATCTCCGGCATAAAGATAATGGCCACTTGCGCACACTCCTCTTCGAGAAGCTGCACGCAAGATACAAGTTCCCCGCTAAGTATCAGAACACAAATTATCATGGGAACAAAGTAAACAAATCCGCCCTCACAAAGATGAGCACCGCCCTGGCCAGCTGGAGAACCCGGATAAAGAAGAAGATCTATAAAGAAGGAAAAAGTCTCGAGGAGATCCAGAAGATTGACCCGCAGATCACCGAAGATCAGTTCCGGGAGTTCAAGGAGAGGTGTGAATCCGAAAGAGCCCTGGCCAATAGTAATCGGGGAAAGATGCTGCAGGCGATGAATATAGGTCATCACCATCTCGGATCTGGTGGATACAGAACCGCGGAGGCCAAATGGAATAAGGAGGACGAAGAGTATAGATCCAAGGGGATAGAAAACCCCTTTGATAAATTCGAACCCGGGCAGGTTCGAAACTTCATCAGGGCCCGTTACCATGTGGACCCAAAAACCAAACAACTCACCGCGGATCCTGCGGTGAAGGAATTCGAGGAAATTGTGGTAAGTATAATCTAATTACCGCGGATCAACACGATTGTAATCTAATCGATGATCTAAATGATTCACTGTTACTTCTTCTGCAGGAGGAGGAAATTGTTGCTAGTCATGGATCCCAGGGTTCCTCATCCCAGGGGTCGACGGCGGCCACCCGGTGGGATAACCCTTTTAACAGGGTGATGAACCGGGCCAAGAAAATAGAGCCGGTTACGAAGAAGCCGTCGTCGGCTGGCCGTATGGCCGGCCTCGGGGGTAAGAATTGGGTGGATCATTTTGGTCCACCGCCGAGGACGATGTGGCGCCGTCGGGAAGGAGCGAGGAGGAAAACCGAGAGGTTCAAGAACTTAAGGCACAAGTGGCGCTGATCCCGCAGATCGTCCAAGACAACCTGGCAATCACCCTCACGTCCTTCCTGCCTACCTTGGTGGAGTCAATAGCGAACTGGAGTGCTGGTGGTCGAGTAGGGCCGTGCCCGATTCAAAGCATGGTCAGCAGCCACTCGAACAACACGGCGCTGACGAATCAGGCGAACTACGTGTTCGTGACTCCTCCCGCTAGCACCGCGGCGCCGCAAGTGTTGGTGACTCCCCCTGCCATCACCGCGGCGCCGGAGTACATGTTGGTGCCCCCCTGCCATCGTCGCGGCGGCACCGGAGCTCCAAGCACCCGTCGGTAGGGAGAATACACCGGCGGCCAGCACCGCGCCATCAAGCAGCCCTTCCGTCTCTTGCACGCCCATCGCCGTATGCGGTGCGTCGACATTAGCCGATCTCGACGCCATCACGGTAAACAAATTGCTTTAATTACCGCCTTTCATGCCATCTATTAATCTTATGGCATCTCGCTCTGACGACGCCGTACATGTTTTCTGCAGACGGATGTTCCTTGCACTCTCTTATGCTACGTGAACAACGAGCTGAGGGATGTTGCCAAGGGTACCATCGTTCAACCCTTGCAGCGCACGTTCCACTCAAAGCCGATGCCAGATATTGTGCACAGGGTTAAAATTAGTCGGGTGCTAAGGGGCTGTGACGACCTGGAACCTCCCATTCAACCCCCAGGAGCGGATGAAGAAGAGCCGTCTGTCCTCAGAACTTTCTTCGGCTTATTCTTGCTATGGCCAAAGAGCATGATCCGTTTGGGGACGGCGGGGGCCATCACGCCACAGACAACAGCACCGCCTGTCGTGCCAGCGACAAGCGGTGGCAAGGCCCCCTTACCGCCCTCGCCGTCACCTCCACGCGGTGGGTCGGATGATCATGTTGATGATATGCACATGGCGCAGGATCCGGCTGAGGACGACGAAGACTGGAATGATCACTTCATTAGCACTCATTTTGGCAACGAAGAAGACCTAGCTGGTGGCCCCACAGAGAAAGCCACTATCACCAAGCGTCTGTTTGGTTCTCAGGAGATGCCTCCAGCTTGCGCCTTTACAGAGCCAGCTGGTACAACCAACCGGCCCTTTATTCTAAGCCCTGACACACTACATAGGGCGGCCGGTGCTCATATTGCGGTGCCTTCCCGCTCTCCAAAAGGAAAAAAGGGCAGGAAAAGAAAATCTAGGAGCTCGAGCCAACCGGTGGCGTCAACAACTGCGAATCCGATCAGGTTTCGGGACGGGCCACCAAGACCCGAGGGAATTATGTGGAGGATTCATGTGGCGGGTGAGCCCATGCTACCTAAGAATTTTGGAAGCTTCGCCATTGAACTGCAGAGTGTGCATGATCTTGGCGATAGAGAGACGCCTTCTATCGGAGAAAGATCCCTCGCACCCGGTATTCGTGGTTAAGGTGCCACCAGGCTTGGGCTTCGTCGACAATGCCCCTACGGATCTGTTCTTCCTGCAGTTCGACGACATCTTCAATATGTTCCACCTATACCCGCTGCACTATACCATGGTCCGTCTGTTTTCTCTCAGCCTGGCCATGCAGATCATTAGAGAGAACACACCGGGCATCGCTATAGTGGACCCCTACTACATGCGTGACGGCTGCTTGGGTTCCCCCGCCGAACGATGTATCGTGGCCTCGTACCTAAAAATAATCCTCGTGGCGAACAAGACAAAGGAATACATTCTCGTGCCTTACTTTCCCGAGTAAGTCGTTTTTCACTCGCCACCGTCGATTGGCTTTATTAGATCATCATCATTCTTTTTCCAACACATTCCATTTGAATTTTTGGTGCAGAGATGAACACTGCACGCTCATCTCCTTATCGCCGAAGCATTCCCACGCCACGTATTTCGACTCGGGGAGTCTAGAAAAGAAGAAAAACTACGACAAGATCAAGGAAGTTCTGGATGATGCTCTCACTGGCTTTGCCTCGACGGAAGGCACCACCTTCGTGCGTACGAAGGTCAAGTTTGGCAGGCACGTCTTCAACCACGTAACGGAGTTCCCCTGTGTGAAGCAGCCGGAAAACAGTAAGAAGGAAGCCTACTACGCACTCCATCACATGAGGGCATTCCTACTTGACCAGCAAAATTCTACGCTGCCAGATCATCTCAAACAGTGGGCCGAAGCAAATTCCAAGATCAATGATTCAGATATTAGACAAGAGATGTATCGCATCCAGCAGCAGTTTGGGGTAATCATCTTTCGTGATGTCATGACTTCGGGGGGGATCTTCTACGGAGGAAATATCCCGAATAACCGTGACATAGAAGATCGCCTAGAGATGCAGGGTGACTATAGGAAGTTCATGACGAGACAGGGCGTCCTCCCGTTCCCTAAGCCGAGCAAGACGGCTTGATGTTGGCCTAGTTGTAGTTACAAACTATAGATGACCTTTGTGTGTGTGGACAAGTGTACTTATCTTATTAGGTTTATGAATCATCGCTTACTTATTTTGCTTATTATTATTATATATCAATCAATGCTTGTTTTTTTTGCTTACTCTTTGGTCCTTTGCTCAATTTGGTCCTTCTTTTTTTCCTTACTCTTTTTTTGAGAATAATACCGATGATTGAAATGTCGTGGCACACTATATATGTGAATGTGCTACGATGGGACTGTGAGCCTTGTGATATGCACAAGTCTAGGTCTTGTGCATCCTACTTGGCTCACCGTTCCATCGTAGCATATTCCTGTGTCCAACGACCTATGTATATATATGAGGCATTCTTTTCGAGTTATTTTTGTCTTTTTCGAGAATAATGCTGATGATTGAAATGTCGTGGCACAATGTATATGTGAATGTGCTATGATGGGATTGTGAGCCTTGTGATATGCACAAGTCCAGGTCTTATGCATCCTACTTGGCTCACGGTTCCATCATAGCATATTCCTGTGTCCAACGACCTAGCTAGTTATATATGAGGCATTCTTTTCGAGCTACTTTGGTATTTTTCGAGAATAATGCCGATGATTGAAATGTCGTGGCACACTATATACGTGAATGTGCTACGATGGGATCGTACGCCTTGTGTTATGCACAAGTCCAGGTGTTGTGCATCCTAATTGGCATACGGTTCCATCGTAGCATATTCCTGTGTCCAACGACCTAGCTAGTTATATATGAGGCATTCTTTTCGAGCTACTTTGGTCTTCTTCGAGAATAGTGCCGATGATTGAAATGTCGTGGCACACTATATATGTGAATGTGCTACGATGGGATTGTTCGCCTTGTGCTATGCACAGGTCCAGGTGTTGTGCATCCTACTTGGCGAACGGTTCCATCGTAGCATATTCCTGTGTCCAACGACCTATGTATATATATGAGGCATGATTTTTGAGTTACTTTGGTCTTTTTTGAGAATAATGCCGATGATTGAAATGTCGTGGCACACTATATGTGAATGTGCTGCGATGGGATTGTTCGCCTTGTGCTATGCACAGGTCAAGGTGTTGTGCATCCTACTTGGCGAACAGTTCCATCGTAGCATATTCCTGTGTCGAACAACCTAGTTATATATGAGGCATGCTTTCTGAGTTTGGTCTTTTTGATTTAGGAGTACTTTCTATAAGTGTATCTTCATATGCGACTTTAATTATATATGTTTTTTTTCAATAATCGGTTAATTATTATTGTCAACTTATAGATGACGTGGTACGTCGTGTACAAGGGACAGGTTCCCGGAGTCTACGATGATTGGGAAGACTGCCGGAGACAGGTGCATCGTTTCAGCGGCAATAGCTACAAAGGGTACAACTATGGCAGAGGCGAAAGCTAGATACACGCGCTATCTAGCGGGAGTTAGGACAAGGAACCGGATGAAGACCTACACCTTCGTCGCGGCGGTGATCATGCTTATCTTCTTTGGTTATTTATCCTGCGTTTGTGTCTAGCTAGCTAGTTTAGATGTCTAGGCGAGCTTCCGATCTCTAACTTGTTCGATCGACACATGTATTCGCATGTCACCAACTACTACTTTGTAACATGATCGAAACAATGTAACTTAGACTATGTATTCATGTATGAGACTTATCTATATGTATTTGTTTCAATCTTGTTTTTCATATTGAGTATTTATATATATAATTGTATATCTTGTATCTGTGTGTGTATATCTGCTGTAATATTGTATATAATCTGTATTGCATATAATCTGGCTCGGAAATTAAAAAAAACAAAAAATACATCTGTGGCGCACATGGTCTACCTTCTGTGGCGCACTACACCTAAAGCGCACTATGGAAGCTTAGTGGCACATTAGGTAGTGGCCACAGAAGATCCCAGGGGTAGCGCACATGCCCAAACATCTGTGGCGCACTAGCAGGTGCGCTACGCCTGTCTCTACACAACCGTGGCGCACTAGGCAGTGCGCCACGCCTGAGAGATAGCCGTAGCGCAAGGCCAGTGGCGCACTGCTAGTGCGCCACGGATGATGTTTCCGGGTGCGCCACTAAAGGCCATTTTCCTAGTAGTGTGGGTTGCGATCCAGTCGCCATCCTGCAGGCCCACTCACTAAGAGTATGATCTAGTAGGAAATGTCATGTTGGGTATACCCCACTTGGCATATCCCCACCTGGAAGAGCTTGGGACCGGGTCATGAGCATTACCTCCCGACTTAGTCTTCTTATTCTTAGTCCAAAACTATTCTTTAACTTAGGCTTATTCTGCACCATCAACACTTGACTGGCGCCCTTCTTGAGATCTGCCTCTTCCTGCTTGAGCATCCCATGAAATTAAGTGAGCATAGTATCCATACCATGCATGTGGTAGTTCGATATGAACTGACCATACCCACTAGGAAGAGAGTTCAGAATTATGTCTGTAGCGAACTCTTCGCTAATGGGGTAGGCAAGCCTTTCCAGATACTAAATGTAACCAACCATTTTGATCACATGCGGACTTAGTGGATCACCATCCTTAACCTTTCAACTCAGCAAATCCTAAGAGACTTGATACCTCTTGGTCTTAGCCTGAGCCTCGAACATACTTTTGAGGCTTTCGATCATATCGTAGGCCTCAGCATTCTCGAACTACTTATGCAAGTCTGGTTCTATGTGATGAAGCATAAGACAGCTAATATCTGTGGACTCATCCTTAGTCCGACGGTAGGCATTGGTGGCAGCGACAGTTGCATTCTCATCCGGCTCATATGGATGTGGGTTATCTACGACATGGTCCTTCTTTTCTTGTTTGAGAACAATTCTCAGATTTCGATACCAGTTGGTAAAATTAATGGCATTTAGTTTGTATTTCTCAAGAATGGTTCTCAAAGAAAAACTGGATATCTTAGGGTGACTGTTACTGGGTGCCATGATCTACAACAGAAAATATGCAAAACAATTAAGACATGTATTCATAAAAGAGCAAGCATATCAAACACTTTAATATTTATGCTCGCACTAGAACCAACACCCCTCTGATGGTTGCTTAGTGATCCAGGCTCCTAAATAAGCAAGTCGGCTAGTGAGCTTTAGTATCACAGCTAGCCGCCAAGTGATCTAGGTAGACAACTCCTTGTCAATCGTATCTCTGATGTCTACGCACTTCTATTCTTGTAGACAGTTGTTGGGCCTTCAAGTGCAAAGGTTTGTAAAACAGCAGCAAGTTTCCCTTAAGTGGATCACCCAAGGTTTATCGAACTCAGGGATGAAGTGGTCAAAGGTATTCCCTCTCAAACAACCCTGAAATCAAGATACAAGAAGTCTCTTGTGTCCCCAACATACCCAATACACTTGTCAGGCGTATAGGTGCACTAGTTCGGTGAAGAGATAGTGAAATACAAGTGGTTACGGTGCCAGAAAAGAGCTTCTAACTTGTTGTTGACATGGGGTAACATTTGTGAGTGAGGTAAAGACTAAAGCAAGCAAACATGCAACAGATCTAAATGCAAATAGTGTTTTAATGTTTAGAAACAAGGCCTAGGGATCATACTTTCACTAGTGAACACTCTATCATATAAATATCCTCTCTTCATGATACTACTCTTAACTACTCTCCGGTTGGACACTCTAATCCATGGTAAGGCCTTCCCCAATCTATATAACCCCACACTGTCACCTTGAGCGTTAGATGGTTCCACCAAACACCACAATTTCATAGAGACATCCAACTCCAAATATAACTCATAATAAATATTCAATCTAGCCAAAGTGCCACACACGGTATGCACGCTGTCACATTCACACACGTGGGGAAAAGCGTAGATCTATTAAATCATAAAGAGTATTTATGTAGAATAAAACCTAAGTGCCACCATGGCATGCATGCTGTCACTTTCACACACATGGGGAGAGCAAAGATCTAATGAAGCACTTGAGTAGCAAGGTAGATCTACTTGATTACAAAGCTCATGACCACAACAAGATCATGCATAGAGAGAGATGAACACATAGCTACCGGTAGAGCCCTTAGCTCGAGGAAGAACTACTCCCTCCTCCTCATAGGAATCAAAAACGGTGATGAAGATGGCGACGGAGATCGATGGAGATGGCTCCGAGGGCACTTCCCTGTCCCGGCAGAGTGCCGGAACAGACACTTTATGTCCCCCGAATATCCCTTTCGCTGGCGGTGGCTCTATGGAGGTTTTCGTGGATTTCTTCTGGATTGTTTAGGGTTTTTCCATCGGAGGCTTCTTATAGGCGCAGGAATCAAGGTCAGTGGGGGTCCAGGGGGCCCACACCCTCTCCAGGGGCCTCCAGGGTTTGCCCGCGCCTAGGGGGGTTTGGCCACCCTGTGGCCCCTTTTCGGCTCTGCTTCGTGGTTTGGTGTTGCTCCGGGAAAAATAATAAGTTTGGCTTTTGTCCCGTCCAATTCCGAGAATATTGATTTTCTGCCTTTCTGGAACCAAAAACAGAAGAAAACAGGCAACTGGCACTATCACAACTTGTTAATAGGTTAGTTCCAGAAAAGATATAAAAACACCTCAAAGTGTATCGAAAGCAAAGCAAAGTAGATACAAAACAAGCATGGAGCATCAAAAATTATAGATACGTTTCCGACGTATCAAGCATCCCCAAGCTTAACTCCTGCTCGTCCTCGAGTAGGTAAGTGATAAAAATAATATTTTTGAGGTGACATGCACCATCAAAACCAAGATCAAACCATTTGCAAGCATTGAAAGCTGTGAACAAAGAACTCTAATCATGTGCATGAAAGATGGAGTTCTAACAATAGGACATAATAGCTATGCATGCAACATGAAAGGCTACAAACAAAGATCATGAATAACATGCATTGAAAAACGTTTGTTTGTTTCACATACAAAAAACATAGCAAAGTGGCATTCAGCTTGTCCCTCATAGAGTAGCAAATAGATGCATAGGACACCTTCAAAGTTCACAAGGGTGACTAGAAACAAGTAGCACAAGAACAAGTAATATCACAATATGCATCAATCAATAAGCTTTGGGACACTGCACACAGAATGACAACTATGCTCTCTTAATGGTGCCTAAAAGGTAGAAGGTGGACACTCTGGTAATGGTGGAAGAAAAGCCTTTTTGTAAAGTAAGCAGGGATTAAAAGTTTCAAAAAGAGATTCCAAAAATTATGGTACTTGTTAGCTTTCAGCCCTCATTGCCCATATCATAAGCATCTTGAAGTGGTTAAGGTTAAAGTGGCAAGCATGGAGTATATGCTTGATGAAGTATAAGTTGGCAATCTCAAGTCCCTTGAATACGAGGGCCACACCTCATGCATACTCAACTTTAGGCCCAGGTAATTTCTTGTCAATGTAAGTATTTGCATATCATTGAGAACCGCCAAAGGGGTACCCCTTTCACATGGTATAGGAGCTTTCCCATAGCCAAAATGACAAGGCAAGCAGAAAATGAGCATCTCAGCAATCTTTTTATTTACCATATGCGTAGCTTTTTATTGAGGATGCTTCATAGATAGCTCACTATGGTGATGCTGCAAGTTTCCACCATGATTAGGCATGGCTTAGGCTAGCGGCCCAGGCGTTTCTCTAACACAGGATACAAACTCCATGGACTTACAAGTTCCCTCTTTATTTCACACCGGTGACATCCATAGACAAAAGAACATAATATCAACTGAGTACAAAGTACAACTGCAATGTTGAAAACGTTCCCCGTGACAGCACGGTTATGCTAATTCCAACTTATAAGTGCAAGAATATACAACAAATTTGTCACAATGGTTCAAGTTTATTAGGGGCAAAGAATATAAAGTGTGCCATCAAGTTCGTGAGGGCTTTAATCACTAAGTTTTCACATAACAAAATAGTTTTTAATTGGAAGATAGCTGAAATCAAGAATATACTTCGAATGGTGTAACACACCATGCATAGGAGTTTATAGTGGACACTTTGGAATAACTTGGTTTCTTGGGAGTTGGAAGCATGAGTAGAACTTACTCATACAAGTGGAGGCTAGCAAAAGACTGGGAGCAAACCAACTAAGAGAGCATAATGGCCATAATCATGCGGTGCAACAAAGCAAACTAATCAAAGCAAAGAGTGGTACTAAAAGTCAAGGATTAAATGATCATAGAGGCTAATGGTGACTTGTCATAGTCATAACATGGTGTGATCATGTGCCAAGTCAACCCAAGCAAAGCATCAAAGGAGAATACCATAATACTATGCTTTTGCATGCTAAAACAACGCATAATTTCTTCAAGGCTCACTAAGCAATCCCAATTGTTTGGAACAAGACATGCTACAGCAATAATCACTAAGCATAAGGTCATAACAATACCTAGCATATCATGCTAAAGTCTAAGTTACAGCCAATGCAAGCTCCTCTTGCACTTCAAGCAAGAACTTACTACTCCTTTCCAACACCAAGCAACCTATTTGAATCAAATCACAAAGATAATAATCAATAAAGACCAGTGAGATTGTCTCACAAATCCACAAAGCAGAACTAAAAATTTCTAAGCTGAAAGCATAAGAAAACTAAGGCTGAACATAGTCCTAGCAGAAGTGAACACTCACAAAACAATAAGAGTGAAAACTAGAGTGTTCTAGGCAATGGAAACATAGTGTGTCTCTCTCCAAAAGAAGTGTGGTGTAACCAAGCAACTTACTCAAGCAAACTAAGCAAACAAAAACCAAAAACTAAAAATAAGACGCTCCAAGAACAACACAACAATTGATGAAAAAATAAAAACGAAGTGTCTAGAAAGACCTGAGATTTTTATTGATGAAGAAGGGGATGGCTTGGGCATCCCCAAGCTTTGATGCTTGTACCTCTTGAATATTTCTTGGGGTGACACGGGGTGGCATCCCCAAGCTTGAGCTTTTGTCCATTCTTCATCTCATTACATGATTTTTTCTCTACACCTACAAATTTTCCTTCATACAAAACTTCACACAATCTTCATTAGCAACATTAGTTTATTCAAAAGATATTATACCTCTGGCAAAGCTTTGAAACAGCAAGGCTTTTCTCTAAAAACACAAGATAATGTAGTAACTCTGTCTAAAAGCTCAATTCAGCTAAAGAGAACTCAAAAAGGGATCAATAAGAAGCAAATGCAAATAATGGCAGAAATCTGTCAAAACAGACCAGCAGGTAGAAACAGATATTTTTGAACATCTTCTGTTGCTCAAATCAACAAGTGTTAAACTAACGAAAGTTCTGTGGGATTTATTCGTATATTTTGAGCTCAATCCGAGTTACAGAGCCTCCTCATGAATTTTTTTGGTGGAGGACAGAAATCTGTTATGGGACAACAACTCCCCAAATCTTACATCCCTCTCATTAGAGGTCATTCTTGGCACAAAAAGAAAACAAAAAGGATAAGGAGAGGTTATTACAGAAGTAATACCTTCGAAGAGTCAAGAAAACTCTTGGGTTATCTCCCAACAAGTACTTTTCTTTAATGCCTTTAAGTTAGGCTTGATAGCTTGAGAAGATGCTCACATAAGAATTATGAATTGAAGTCAAAGAGAGCATCAAGGAGAAAATTCAAAACAGATTTAAGTATAACCCACTTCCTATGCATAGGAATCTTGTAAAGAAACAATTCATGAAAGCACAAAGCAACAAGCATGGGAAAGCAAAACAAGTGCAACTTCAAAACTTTCAACATAAAGAGGGGAAACTTAATATTTTTGAGATGCATAAGACCATGTTTCCCTCTCTCATAATAACTTTCAGTAGCATCATGAATAAAATTAACAATATAACTATCACATAAAACATTCTTATCATGAGACACATGCATAAAATGATTATTACTCTCCACATAAGAATAGCCATTCTTATTAATTGTAGTGAGAGCAAATTCAACAACATAGCTATCACTATTATTCTCATCACCATAATCATCAAATATAGGAGGCATATTGTAATCACAATAAATCTCCTCAATAGTAGGTGGACTGAAAATATCATACTCATACTTGTAATCATAATAAATTGGAGGTTTGGTATCATCATAAGCAATAGAATAGATATCTTCCAAAGCTGGGGGACTGAAAAGATCATTTTTATCAAAACTAGCTTCCCCAAGCTTAGACTTTTCCATAGCATTAGCAATAATGGTGTCCATAGAATTCATACTAATAACATTGCTATTAGCATGCAAATAAATTTCCATAGGTTTTTAATTTTCTCTTCAAACACTTCATGTCCTAACTCAAGATAGATACTTTAAAGCTCTTTAATTTTTTTGTTGTTTTCCATTAAGACTAACTAGTGAAAACAAGAAACAAAAAGACAAAATTGCAGAATCTAAAGGAAATAACTTCGAGCACTCACACAGGATAATGCGAGTACCTTTTACCTTACCTCCCCGGCAACGCCGCTAGAAAAGAGCTTGATGTCTACGCACTTCTATTCTTGTAGACAGTTATTGGGCTCCAAGTGCAGAGGTTTGTAGAACAGCAGCAAGTTTCCCTTAAGTGGATCACCCAAGGTTTATCGAACTCAAGGAGGAAGTGGTCAAAGTTATTCCCTCTCAAGCAACCCTGCAATCAAGATGCAAGAAGTCTCTTGTGTCCCCAACACACCCAATTCACTTGTCAGGTGTATAGGTGCACTAGTTCGGCGAAGAGATAGTGAAATACAAGTGGTAACGGTGCCAGAAAAGAGCTTCTGACTTGTTGTTGACGTGGGGTAACATTTGTGAGTGAGGTAAAGACTAAAGCAAGCAAACATGCAACAAATCTAGATGCAAATGGTGTTTCAATGTTTAGAAACAAGGCCTAGGGATCATACATTCACTAGTGAACACTCTCTCATATAAATATCCTCTATGAATGATACTACTCTTAACTACTCTCCGATTGGACACTCTAATCCATGGTAGGGACTTCCCCAATCTAGATAACCCCACACTGTCACCTTGAGCGTTAGATGGTTCAAACAAACACCAGAATTTCATAGAGACATCCAACTCCAAATATAACTCAATAATAAATATTCAATCTAGAAAAGTGCCACACACGGTATGCACGCTGTCACTTTCACACACGTGGGGAAAAGCATAGATCTATTAAATCACAAAGAGTATTTATGTAGACTCAAACCTAAGTGCCACCAGGGTGTGCACGCTGTCACTTTCACACACACGGGGAGAGCAGAGATCTAATGAAGCACTTTAGTAGCAAGGTAGATCTACTTTATTACAAAGCTCATGACCACAACAAGATCATGAATAGAGAGAGATGAACACATAGCTACCGGCAGAGCCCTTAGCCTCGAGGAAGAACTACTCCCTCCTCATCATGGGAATCAGCAACGGTGATGAAGATGGTGATGGAGATCGATGGAGATGGCTCCGGGGGCACTTCCCCATCCTGGCAGGGTGCCGGAACAGAGACTTTATATCCCCCGAATCTCCCTTTCGGCGGTGGTGGCGCTATGGAGGTTTTCGTGGATTTCTTCTGGATTGTTTAGGGTTTTCCCATCGGAGGCTTCTTATAGGCGCAAGAATCAAGGTCGGTGGGGGTCCAGGGGGCCCACACCCCCTCCAGGCGTCTCTAGGGCTTTCCCACGCCTAGGGGGGTTTGGCCACTCTGTGGCCCCCCTCCGGCTCTGCTTTGTGGTTTCGTGTTGCTCCGGGAAAAATAATAACTTTGGCTTTTGTCCCGTCTAATTCCGAGAATATTGATTTTCTGCCTTTCTAGAACCAAAAACAGAAGAAAACATGCAACTGGCACTGTGGCAACTTGTTAATAGTCTAGTTCTATAGAAGATATAAAAACACCTCAAAGTGTTGGGGATATGCTACATGGGTATTCTCATAGCATGTCTCTTATACGGATAACCCGGGTGGCCCACAGTTGGTAGCATGGCCCATTGCCTGCTGGGCGGCATAGTTAGATGGATGTAGAAGGTAGGCCCGTGCCGGATAAAGGAAGGCTACGGTGGAGTCACCAGCGTACCCGGAGCCTTGGAGTACAAGACACGCAAGACTAGTAATAGACGGTATAGGACTCTATAACCTGTCTGGCTAGGACTTTTCCCTGTAACCCTAGGACCTGGCGACTATATAAGTCGGGCCTATGGGAGCCTTTAGGGCACAACTTCAGACGATAACTTAGACAATCTCAGACAACCTCGCACAGCGAACCTATCTGTGTAACTCGGCATATTGCCATTATAGTGATTTATAGCAGGAGTAGGATTCCGCCACCGTTGTGGGATCTGAACCTGGGTAAGATGTGTTACCTCGTACCCGTCAACCGTCCGCCTTCCCCCATGTCTCTAAACACGCACTATGAGGACCCCTCCATGGAGTACTCGTCGGCAATACCACGACACAAAGTGTAGACAAAGCAAAACAAGTAGATACAAAACAAGCATGGAGCATCAAAAAATATAGATACGTTTCCTGTTGGTCGGGTGAAATCTCATACGACTCCTGTTGGTCGGGTGAAATCTCATGCCCCGACTCCCGTCCGACTTTTCGCCAAGTCCCAAAACCCTTGTGATAGACCCGTCTAGCTTACCGTGTGTTTCTCCTGTAAGAGTCCGACTCGAACCCACCTAGTCGGAAAGAATTGGCAGCACCTCAATTTTATGAGCCCACTACCAAAATTGTCCGAATTGTGATGGTGCAAACACTGGCGGGAAAACCGACTATACCTTCTTTGAGGATTAGATTTTACCGACTACCTAATAGAGGTAAAATAGATATATCAATAACACAAAATAAAGCAATTATAATGTGAAATGGTATGACTCTCTTCATGGCAATCTCCATCTCCACAAAGCATGTAATCCGACTCATGCCAACTCTTGTCACTTGCCGTCTTACTCCATGTTGCTGACTTGTACATCGACTTGTATGCCATCCGGGTTCTCCAAACAGATACACTAGCTTAGTAAAGTAAATTACATAGAGAATCCGACACACATGTCGTTGTACAATGAAATGACAGCACCTCGGCTCCAACCGGTTGACAAAACCGTGATTTGCAGATCACGTATGGATTACACACATCACATGCACATAATCCATACCATTCACAACTTCCTACAAAAACAAGTTATGCATAGATACGCTATCTGCCGGTGTTGTAAAATTATCAACCACATCTAAGGTGCTACGACAGGGCGAAGCCGGTGGTCCCGCGGGTGCGGGGATCAAAGGGGCAGCACCCCTCGTGGGTGCGGGCAGCGCCCGACGATTTTTTTGAAAACGTAGATATCATCTACTTTCTGAACATGGATTCCAATCATTGTTCCGACTCTATCAAACTTTTGAACTTCGATAACCGCTTTTGGATTTACGTGTCATAGTCTAACCCGATGGCGGAAACCGACCTGTAGGGGTATGTTGTTCCATGACCTTTGCAGTATGATCACGGAAATCAGATCTTCCATTCCCCGAGTAGGGTTGATCCAATCAACTTTGTACAAAACCGATCTATCTCATAGATCGACCACCAACATAGCACATAGATCCAATCTGCAGCCACCCGCATATCACATATGTGATATCTCGAGCCTAAAGCCAGAAGCTATCGCTCTGATAGCACTGTTGGGCCACATAGAGATAAAACAAAAACTTTTTCCTCTAACGTGGTGATCCCAAGATTTAGCTGAGGTAGAAGGCCACGAGGATTACCACTAGATGCGCGGTTGCGGATTACTGATGAAGTGCGTCAGTTGATGCGGTGTAGTCCTGACCATTTGATCCGATCCCGATCATCATGGTCCTGATCGTACAATACCTCTGCTGGTATCCACACGTACAATGAGGAGCGCCGATGGTGGACTGCTAGGTCTAGTACGGCGGCATGAATGCTATGGAGCTAGGGTTTCCAACGCATGGAATGACATAACCGTTAACCCACCTGGGTTTCTATGCCCCACTATATATACGGAGTGAAAGTGGGCTCCACTCACTCATGGCCCATTAACTAAAGCCCATATAATATTAGTCACTCTGAGTCTAACTCATTGACTTAGTCCAAAATCCGGGTAGGGTCCAACCCAACCAGATTTCCGGTTCAGATCCAATCCGAACTTTCTCCCGCTCTTAAGTGTGCGACCTCGCAAGCTCATGGAAACTTCGACACAATTGGAGTCCGACTCTCAATCGATCAGTCGGTAGCGGCTCCTAGCAGAACATGTCAACTCCCAAGTACCAAAGAGTCATGATGACATGCCTTTCCAATATGACTTGCGTCCGAGTCCCTTTTGCCTCACGATATACCTTGTCAGACTATAGGCGAATATTTGTCATCCCTTAAATTGTTGGGTTTGTAGCATAGAAAACAAAAAGTTTCCTATGATGGGAACTGTATACGCCACAATCCATCTATCTAGATACAATCAATGGGTGGATATACATCCAGAATAGAAACCCTTGAAGACGGACAAAACGAGCATGGACCCTTGATGGGAACTGTATACGCCACAATCCATCTATCTAGATACAATCAACGAGCATGGACTCGTTGGTGATGTAGTCGATCTCTTGCCAATCTCAAGACCATGTAGAAGTCTGGTAGCCCCGCAACTTAGCGGAGCATCCATGATCGCACGCACGTCCAGAACCCCGACAACCTCCACGGCCTCGCTCCAGCAAAGAGGCAGAAACAGCAAATCCTGGATCCAGAAAAAGCCACTGGGAACATGTATCTCGCTTATCCAAGACCATTGGGAAATTCTAGAGGGGGAGAGACATCCTTCACGAGGAGGAGTGATATGAGAGGAGGAGAGGGGCGCCTTTTATAGGGAGAGGCGAGGAAGCCAAGGGGCATGGCAGGGTGGCCATGGTGTCTGCCCCCACATCTTCAACATTCATGTGGGTGGAGCTCCCACTCAAAATAAAAAGCCTCTACTCACATAAACATGCCTCCACTCAAAAATCCACTCACATCCATTAAATTTCCACCAAATTTAATGCAAGATCTCATTTAATAAAACTCTTTTATTTATTTTATTCAGAATTTTTTAATTACATTAATTAACAAACTTTCACATAAAACCCCTTTCAACATTTCAATTTCACACATAACTAGTTTCAGCAATTTCACCCGAAACAATTCCGGTTTTCATTGAAATAATTCCATCACTTTCATATTATTTATCTGGCATCTTATTTGCTCCAAAGGGTGTCGGTATCCCTTAAGTGTGTCACCCTATGATTCAAGAATAATGTGGACTTGTTTGAGACCCCTCTTCGATCAATAATCAGTAGCGGGACCTGGAGATCCGTACTGACTCCCACACATTCAACGATGACTTCTTTTGATCGTGTGAACCTTTAACATTGTAACTAAAGACTTTTGTCTCGCGATATTTTACATGTCCGAGATTCGATCATTGGTATCCCCATACCTAGTTTGATCTCATTACCGACATGTACTCTTTTCTCGGTCCTCTGATATAACATTCTAGTGATCTCCATCACTTGCTTGCTATGTCAATGTGATATCACCAAGAGGGCCCAGAGTATATCTCTCCGTCATTTGGATGGAAAAATCCCACTCTTGATCCATGACCCTCTACATAACATTATGAGAGTATCTAAACCCACCTTTATAGTCACCCTGTTATGGTGTGACGTTTGATGTTATCAAGCTACTCTTCATATGTTAGTGATTGTCATGATCTCATGGTATAAGGACTAAAGTCACTTGTAATGATGTTATACAAATTTAAACATAATGACTTTGATCGTATTACTATACTTCAGATGAATGTTCATGACATCATTCCACCAATGCTGTGACCTCGTTATTAACAACATCCAATGTCCATGATCTGGAAACCTTGATCATCTTATTAATCAACGAGCTAGTTTATATGAGAGGCATAACTAGGAACTCTTTATTTGTTTATTAAACACACATGTATTAACGTTTCTGATTAATAAAATTATAGCATGAGAAAATAAACATTAATCATAAACAAGGAATAAGATAATAACCACCTTATTATTGCCTCTTAGGCATATTCCCTTCAGTCTCCCACTTGCACTAGAGTCAATAATAATATAGTTTGAAAAACTTGCGCATTCAACAACAATGGCTTTCTAGTGTTGTATATATGCGTTTTGTAGTTGTAAACATAATCTCCAGATCTAACACTTTCAAGTCCGTGTGTATTTGCATGTATTTGCATCTCCACGCATCACTCATTCTCTAATGAGATGACATTGTATAAATTTGGTCTTTTGGTGAGACCTTTAGTTCCTTGTGGTTAAATCATGTCAACACTATTGTCGTACAATATATCTTTATAGTGTTAGCCCATTGTGAACCACACCTTAGTTTGATAACAAACTACTTGACACGAATGCCCACCTTTGCTGCTACAATAGCAGTCATATACTTAGCCTTTTGTTTTAGTATCTGTCACAATGTCTTAACTTTGGAATCATCCAAACCCATCATGCAATCTCCTTTCCATTACATTGTGCCAACCATAGTTTAAATTGAGATAAACTTAATCTTGTACCTTGTGACAAAACTAGTATCAACGTAATACTTTACAATGAACTATTTCTAATTGTTTGTCACTTCTACACAATTTTATTCTTAGTTCTTCCAAAAGATCATAATAATATCCTTTCTATCGTCTAATGATCATCTTATGATTCATTCTTGTATATGCTCACCACATTTAAAGCATAGGACATATCTGGATGTGTACATATCACGGTATGATTGATCAAAATATTCTTGTGATTTCACTCACCAAGTGTCAAAGCACTTGAATCTTGTTTCACTTACCAAGTGTCAATACACTTGAATCTTGATTCAATCCTTTTCCACACGACAAGAACCTTTTTTTTCATTTCCATATTGAACTCATTCAATATCTCATCTATGTACATTTGGCACAACCATATTAGCGTATCAATCTGTCCATATACACATTGATGCCTAATATTCGGATTTTGCCTAAGTATTTGATCATAGTGAAATCCTTAACATGTGTCAATAAAAGATACATCATTTCCAATCAACAAGATGTCCTACACATAATGTATTAGAAATATGTCTCAGCGCTCCCACTTAATTTCTTGCAAATGCAAGCATCTTCTTCGTCTCCGATGAAATTAAACCTTTTAATTGTTTCATCACGCTGAAGATTCCAACTCCGAGATGCTTACTTCAACCATTGAACTTTTCATGCACTTTTAGCATCCTTTTAATTAACAAAACCCTTTGGATCGTGTCATGTACATGTCCTAGGTAACCATTCTATTAGAAGAACTTTGTTTTGTTTATTCAACTACCATATACCAAAATTATATGTAGTGGCTGCTACATTAATTCGTCTAGACTAAATATTGCTATGAAAGATAAAATATTGTCATAGTGAACTCCTTGAACATTGTCATAAAATCTTTTACGTCATGTCGACTATTACATAGATATGAAATATCCATGTTTGTTTCTTTATAGATCCAAATACGATTCATAGGTTTTACACTTTTTCGGAGGGTTTTCCAAGTTCAAAAATTTGTTTTCTTGTGTATGGAACTATAACGGATTTTATGGCTTTAAGCCATTTGATAGAATCAGGGCCCGTGATTGCTTCTTTGCATGTAGTCGGTTCATCATTGTCAAAAAATAATGATTTACTCTCAAATCTTAGTATTTGATTGTTTACCCGATCTACTTGGTTCAATAGGAACTTATACCTCCGTTACCACAACCTTTGAGGCACGTAAGGCATGAGCATTATGGCTGCCTCTGGAACATTTTTTAGCGTTTCACAACTCAGCACATATAGCTAAGGGTCAATAACCTTATCAAAGTTCTATTTTCCTCCCATTTAACTTTTCAATAAAAAATACTTCTCGAGAAACTTTATGTTCTAAGCGACAAACACTTTTGTCTTTGGTGTCATGTAGGAATACCCAAAGGTGATTTGAAATAACCTAGAAAGACATGCTGATCCGACTTTGCCTATAAACATTTTACTTATGCCTGGCATACCAAAATTTCATAAAGGATAACTTGGGTTTTATCCCAGACCATAACTTAAATGGTGTCATTTCAACGGATCACGATGGAGCTATTTTTAGTGTAAAAGCGGTAGTCACTAAAGCTTTAATGTTTAAAATATAATGGATGTTTTATAAATGACACCTTTGATCTTACCATGTCAAACAAGGTTTTATTACATATCTCGAACACTCCATATACCCATGGTGTTTCAGGAAATGCAAAGCTTTAGGTGTTTTGCTAAACTTGTAACTCAAATGTCTTCCTTTATGATCAAATCATAAATTCTTTATTTTCTTGTTAAAATGATTTTCCACTTCATCTTGAAAGTCTTTGAACATTTTCAAATATTTCACACTTCTTCCTCATTAAGTGAATATTCACTCAAATTTCCGGAGAAAGCATTGAAGTTGAAATCCATCGCTCACGACTACACATAATGGACTACATACATGAATATGTATAAATTCCAATAATTTAGTCGTTTCTTCCTCTTTGGCCTTTGAACGAAGTTTCAATTATCTCCAGGAAAATCTCCAAGTGTCATTTGATCAAAATCAAAAGACTCCACAATTACATCAACATGGAGTTTCTTCATGTTTTTCTTTCCAATATAATTTAAATAGCGATTTCACTTCGTAAGTGATCTTTCAATCATTTGTCTTACGAAATTTTTAGCATTAGTTTTAAGGACGTGATTTCTCCAACTAGACTTGTATATCATCCATCTATTAATGAATACGGTAATTATTTGAAAAACCTTTTTATTCTCATTATACCTGAACAAAATAACAAATCTTGAAGGCAAGCTTTGATGTCAACGAGAAATACAACAACATTTTGTTTGTTTTTTGATGAAGATCATCACATACATATTATCTTGTTGGTACTTAGGCCATTGCAGTTCATTAATTGTGTTGTCCTGTATGTATTTCACACAAACCAATTCGGTATCCAATACCCAAGAACCACATTGTTTAACAAGCAAAGAATACAGCTATAACATGTATATCATCTATATACCTAAGCTGGACATTTCTAGTCTTTTCTTTTTTTTTCAAATATTTTTGAGATTTTGTTTCAGCTTTCCCTTTAGCTTTTAAAAGAATCTATCAACATCAATAGTGGCGCCATATGCATGACACATAGTCCAAAGCTTGTATAGCAAATACTAGGGATTTCTATTTTAGTGCCCTTGGTTCCTTAGTTGTACTCACTTTTCCCTAGCCGCTTAACTTTTCCTCACTTTTGCCCATCTCCTTTTATGAAACTCTCACATGGTCTGGAACTTGTTGTCCGTCAGCCTTGTCTTTACATGGTGACAAGTGGGTCCGCATTCAATCGGGTCACGTAGTGGACCCTTGCCGTTATGTGATGACAAGTGGGGTTGCGGTCTGTCAGGTCCCGTAGTGGACCCTTGTCGTTACATGCTGACAAGTGGGGCCATGTTAAGTTGGTTCCCGTAGTGGACACCTCTCTCCACTTATCTAGATCAGCATGGGTCCCATAGCTTATCCACCTGAGCGTTGGACCCATAGCTTATCCACGTGAGCCAGCCTAGCGCCAGCGCACGTGTCATTGCCTCCCCTTTCTTCTTCTTCTCCGGTGATGACGACCCTTCTCTAGCAACGGCGACCCTTTGTCGAGCTTTACTTTGGCCTCCAAGTTTTTCTTGTCCATAGTATGGTGCCGTCCTGTTGACCTGTATGAAGGATGACAATGGCAACCATGCGCAGAGAAGGTTAGATCTCGCACCAAAATATTCTGATTAGACGGGGCTGCTTGCTGCGGAGAATGCGGTTGGCGAGCCATTCCGATGATTTAATTTGCTTATCAAGTTAATGTCTCATCTGCAATCATGTGAAAGAGTGTTTATAATTAAAAGTAGGGAGATGGATGTATAATAAATAAGAAAATGACACAACACTTTCAAATTTTAAAAATTATACAACTCTTAATGTACAAGAGTGTTTATTATTGACACAACCCTTGAACACTTTAAAATTAAAAAAAATATATAACTCTTTAATGTAAAAGAGTGTTTATAATTGACACAACTCTTGAACACTTTCAAATTAAAAAAATTATACAACTCTTAATCTAAAAGAGTATTTATAATGGACACAACTCTTAAACACTTTCAAATAAAAAAATTATATAGCTCTTAACATAAAAGAGTGTTTATCGTTGACACAACTCTTGAACACTTTCAAATTTTAAAAAATTACACAGCTCTTAATGTAAAAGAGTGTTTATAATTGACACAACTTTTGAACACTTTCAAATTAAAAAATTATTCAAGTCTTAATGTAAAAGAGTGTTTATGATTGACACAACTCTTAAACCCAACTCTTGAACTCTTTCAAATTAAAAACAATTATACAACTCTTAATGTAAATGAGTGTTTATAATTGACACAACTCTTGAACACTTTCAAATTAAAAAAATTATACAACTCTTAATGAAAAAGAGTGTTTATAATTGACACATGATAGGGGAAAGAAGGGAGGAGCATCCCTTACCTTAAGCCGAATTATAAGAAGGGAGGAGCATCACTTCCAAATAATGCAAGATCTGGCCAAGGTAAGCTGAGGCTTGGGGAAAAAGAGTGATTACCACATTACTCGGCTGACGTGTGAGCTAAGTCAGCCGAATAATATTGATTGACTTGTATGCAGGTGAAGGCCGAGCCGAGTTATGCGAGATGAGGCCGAGTAATGGGAAACTTGCAGGAGAAGGAGAAGGAAACCATAGTCAAACCCTAGTTGATGGCTAGGAGGAATCTACATAGAGCCAAGCACTAAGGAAAAAGAGCAGAGCTGCAGAGGGGCAGACAAGTGTCACGAAGGTGACAGTGAGGAAGCCCGAGGCACACATGTGAGGGTCTCTAGGTCTTTGCCGCCGATAGAAGGGGACACGGAAAGGAGTCCACCGAGTTACCACTTTGGTATAAGCATATTCCAAGAATATTCTTGCCACGTCAGCCCTAGGAGGAATCAAGGGACCCCTTTATAAGGAGGGGCACGGGCTCCTGGAGAAGGGATCGATTCATTTAACACTAGAGGACTCATGTTGTGATTTTCTTCTTCCTCTCTCGATACAGCTCTAGGAGCACTTGTAACTCATTCAAGGAGAAATAAAGATTCAAGTTCTAGTCAGTTGTGTGTAGAAATCACTACATCTTCCCTCCTAGATCCCACTAGCATCCATTGGCCCCATACTTTAGCCTACCCATGGCATCTGCCGTGCCACCACCATGATAGTTGGCGCCCACCATGGGGCAAAAACAGCAAGAAAGAGTAAATGAGCTAGTACGCATTGCGAACCAGTAGAATGAAGAAATGCTTAGGGATGACCTGGCAAAGCTAGGAGCTTCTCGCATGGTTCATTCGGCAGGAGCTGCCCCCACATTATCTGTGGCAGCGGCTTCCTTGCCCAGAAACAATGCGCGAAAAGACAGAGCAGTGACTTCGGGAAAAAGAAATAAGCAGATTGTCCCATATGATCTGGCGGTGGCCAGGAAGGTCAATCAGAATAGAGGCAATGGGAGCCGAGGTAACAGAGGTAATAGAAACCCCGACTGTGCAAACAGAGAGCACGGAAACCTCGGAAGGGGAAACCATGAGAACAATAACCCGGCGGAAGGGAGGAGGTACCCTTCGCAGGATCCTCAGCCGAGGTATGAGCCTCGGCAAGGGCAAGAAGAAAGACCAGCTCAACAAAACCAGGCAAATGATAGATACAATGATGGCTACTCGGAAATAGAGCATGCAGAGCATGGTGGGCAAAATCACTATGGAGTACAGGAGAGAGTTATCTATAGAAACTTGCCGTCAACTGACGCAAGATTGAAGCTTGATAAGTCCGAGCTGTTGGAAGAACAGGGTCCACCTGGACCGGCGTGTTTTGGACCTCGGATTATGGGAGAACCGCCCGTGCCAAACTTCCAGTTGGTAAGAGGCACGAAAACGTACAATGGGAGTACGAAGCCACAAGATTGGTTAGTTGACTATGCCACGGTAGTAAAAAAAGCTGGCGGAAATTTAAGATGGGCGGTAAGATACGTCCCACAGATGTTGGAAGGACCGGCCAGAGTATGGTTGAACAATTTACCAATAGGAAGTATCAACTATTGGTTAGATTTGGAAGAAATGTTTGTTAGTAATTTCACCAGTACATATAAGTGGCCAAACATGCCACAACAGGTCGCGATGTGTAAGAAGAAGCCGAATGAGACGAATAGAGAATTCTTGACTCGGTGGTGTAACCACAGGAACTCATCGAATCTCAAGCGATAGCCTGGTTTGCTCAGGGCTGCAGATATGCAAGCGTATTATGGCAGAGGTTGCAGAGATATATACCAACCACGTTGGCAGAAACCATCAGGATAGCAGATTCATATGCCTTAGGTGATCCGACTCAACCAGACTTAATGTGGGCAGAGCATCGGTAGCAGCAGGATCATTATGATAGAGATGGTGCCACATCATCGCGGCACAATGATACCGAGGTAGAAGAAGGGATGAGAGTCCGGATTACAGATACGCTTCCAATCAAGTGGCAGCAGTGGTGCAGGATCAGCCGAGTCATGGGAACAATCAGTGACAGAAGAATGGTCCTCAACGGTGGACGCCGAGGAATGAAGGGAAAAGGCAGTGGATGCCCGAACAGAAGAACTAATGGCAGGAGAGGCCAAAATACACATTTGAATGCATGTTGTATCAAACGTGTAAATTCCACACGCCTAACCCGGCCAAGCCAGCCAATCACACTACTCGCCAATGCGCTTGGATGAAAAGTGCAATGGGAAACCCGACGGGCATACAAGCACCTCCGCATCAAGTACATCAACAGCAGTAGCCACAGTTAAAAGTGGGGAATGCGCAGCAGCTAATGTTACCACCACCCCCTCCGAGGTATGATAACCCAGACTGGAGGGATGCAGTGCACCAAGTGGTAAATCAAAATCAAGACTAAAGGGGAAACCCCGGGAACAATGGACGCAATGATTACAGGGAGCATCACCAATCGTATTGTGTGTTCACAATTGAATAGCAAGATAGACAGAGCGTACATCGCCAGCATATGGAAGTGAATGCAGTTATGTCGGCATTACCGATATATGTGCCATGGTCCGATCAAGAGATAACCTGGAGCATAAAGGATCACCCGAAGATAATGCCAAATCCAGGGTCGTATGCCTTGGTACTGGATCCGACATTTGTCGGGCCTAGCATCAATGTGAAGTTCTCGAAAGTACTCCTAGATAATGGAAGTAGTATCAACATCATGCACAAAGACACAATGCACAAACTCGGAATAACACAGAATATGTTGCATCCAACAAGGACAACGTTCCATGGGATAGTTCCGGGGCTCTCGTGCGAGCCCATTGGGAAAGTCTGAGTAGATGTGTTATTTGGCACAAGGGAGAATTGTAGAGCCGAGAATCTAGAGTTTGAGGTGGCGGACCTAGAATGTTCCTATCATGCTTTACTCAGACGGCCAGCATTGGCTAAATTTATGAGCAGCTGTCACATTGCTTACTTGAAAATGAAGATGCCAGGGCCTCAGGGAGTAATAAAAGTAGTTAGGGATTACAGAAAATCAATGGAATGTGCTTCAGCCAGGTCAAACCTGGCCTAATCATTGGTAATTGCAAGATAGAAAAGAAGAATTTAGGAAGTGGCAGCTCTTGCTCAGTCGACATCGCTTAATATGCCGGCATTAGCCAACCCGCATGGAAGTGTATCTTTCCAGCCGACTAAGGAGATGAAAAAGATCCAGATTGATGATCAGTTCCCAGAGCGCACCATCACGATTGGTGCTGGCCTAGATGCCAAATACAAAAGCAAGCTCACCAACTTCCTCAGTGAGAATCGGGATATCTTTGCATGGTCAACACAGGACCTGCAAGGTGTACCGAGGGAGTTGGCTGAGCATTCTTTGCATGTAAGGCCAGGAGCAAGGCTAGTGAAGTAACCTCTCCGCCGCTTCGCCGAAGACAGGAGAAATATAATAGGGGATGAGATAGCTCGGCTCCTTGCAGCCGGGTTTATTATGGAAGTGCTTCATCCAGATTGGCTATCAAATCTGGTGTTGGTAGAAAAGAAAAAGGATGACCCAAATGTAGCTGTTGTATGGCGAATGTGCATCGATTACATGAACCTCAATAAGGCGTGTCCCAAAGATCCTTTTCCTTTACCTAGGATAGAACAAGTCATTGATTTGACCGCAGGCTGTGAGCTGTTATCATTTGTAGACGCGTATTATGGTTTCCACCAGATGCCATTAAACCCGGCTGATCAAATAAAGACTGCGTTTATCACCTCGTATGGGGCTTATTGCTATCGCACCATGCCATTCGGCCTGCGTAATGCAGGAGCAACGTACCAAAGATGCATGCAAAAGTGTCGGCATGACCAAATAGGGAACAATATGCAAGTATATGTTGATGATGTAGTTATAAAAACCAAAGAGAGCAAAACGCTCCTAGAAGATATTCGGCAGACATTCGCGAACTTGAGAAGGTTCCGAATGAAACTTAACCCAGAAAAATATACCTTTGGTGTGCTGGCTAGAAAATTATTCGGTTTCCTCGTATCTAGCCAAGGTATAGAGGCGAATCCAACTAAGATCCGAGCAGTTGAAAGAATGGAACTGCTGAGGTGCCTGAACGATGTACAAAAATTTATAGGGTTTATTGCATCACTGAGTCGGTTCGTATGTCGCTAGGGGAAAAAGCATTACCTCTATATCAATTGATGAAAAAGTCCGACAAGTTCATCTGGACACCGCAGGCTGATAGTGCATTTCATGAGTTAAAAAAGATGCTGGTCACGGCTCCGATTTTGGCTTCTCCATTGTCAAAAGAGCCTATGCTACTCTATGTGGCAGCTACTAACAGAGTGGTAAGTGTGGTAGTTGTTGTGGAAAGGAACGAAGAGGATAAGTCAGTACAAAGGCTGGTATATTACCTAAGTGAGGTAGTATCGGCCTCAAAGCAAAACTACCCACACTACCAGAAGATGGCTTACGGAGTATACATGTCGGCGAAAAAACTCAAACACTATTTTGAATAACACCCGATAAAAGTGATTTGTGAGGCACCCATAGCCAAGATATTAAGCAACAAAGATGCGAGTGGCCGAATAGAAAAATGGGCAATCGAGTTATCACCTTATGCTCCGCAATTTGATAGGTGAGATGCAATTAAGTCTCAGGCAGTGGCCGACTTCTTTGTGGACTGGGCCGAAGTACAGTATGAGCCCCCATTGCCAGATCCAAACTATTGGACGATGCATTTTGACGGGTCCAAGTTAAGAAATGGGCTAGGAGCAGGAATAGTACTGACTTCACCGAAAAAAATCAGCTGAAATATGTGCTGCAGATACATTTCGCTGCATCAAACAATGTGGACGAGTATGAAGCACTCGTGCATGGCCTAAAAAATGGCGAAAGAAATTGGCATACGTTGGATTCCGTGTTACGGGGATTCACACCTTGTAGTATGGCAAGTATCAGGGAATTGGGACGCACTAGATGCGAATATGGCCCTGTATAGGTTTCATGTGCAGAAGATCAGTGGTTATTTTGATGGGTGTGAATTCCATCACATACCTCGGGCAGAAAATGATGATGCGGATACACTGTCAAAACTCGGATCAACTAGGCAGTCAATTCCCTTCGGCATAGCTCTGGAACACCTGAGAAAACCATCGATTACACCTTCGCTAGAATCCAAGTCAATTCGTATCTCGGCAGAACAAATAGAAGGAAGTGTCCCAATGGAAATTGACAAAGAATATGACCCGAACTATTCGAGGGTTAATTCGGATGACCCACGGGTGAACGGGGAAAAGCCCAAAGATGTTATGTCGGCGGAAATTATGGCAATTGACAAGATAATTTTCCCGGAAAAAGTCACGCCAACATGGGCATAACCCATATTCTCATTCCTTAAAGAGGAAATCTTGCCGGATGATGAGGTCATGGCCAGGAAGATAGTGAGAAGAGCAAAATCCCACACAATCATAAACAATGAGCTTTATAAGAGAAGTGTCACGAATGTACTGCAACAATGCATTGTCTCGGCAGAAGGGCAGAAAATCCTTTTGAATATACATCAAGGAGAATGTGGGCATCACGCCTCGTCCAGAGCCCTAGTGGCCAAAGAATTTAGGCATGGATTTTATTGGCCAACCGCGCTGAAGGAAGCAAAGGAGTTGGTAACAAAATGTAATGGTTGCCAGAGATATGCCATCAATATACACCTACCTTCATCCGAGTTAAAAATAATACCAATCACTTGGCCATTTTCAGTGTGGTGTTTAGATATGGTAGGTCCATTTAAGCCAGCTCGCGGTGGAATGACTTATATTCTGGTCATGGTGGACAAATTCACAAAGTGGATAGAAGTAAATCCAATAAGAAAATTTGATGGGCCCACAACAGTGAAATTACTCAAAGATATTATCTTGAGATATGGATACCCACACAGTATCATCACGGATAATGGCACAAACTTCGCTGAAGGAGCTTTTGCTAGATTCTGCCAAGAGAAACACATAAGACTCGATGTTGCCTCGGTGGCTCACCCGGCATCGAATGGGCAAATCGGAAGATCAAATGGACTAGTATTGTTAGGGCTAAAACCTCGGCTAATTGAACCGCTTCAAAGGTTGGCAGGATGCTGGATTGAGGAACTTCTAGCAGTGTTGTGGAGCCTCAGGACCACCCCAAATAGATCGACGGGGTATACCCCATTCTTTCTTGTATACGGGGAAGAAGCTGTACTTCCAGCCGACATAATGCATGACTCGCCAAGAGTGGCCCAATACACAAGTGCTGAAGTAAACAAAATATCATGGCAAGACGATGTGGACTTGCTAGAGGAAGCAAGGGAATTGGCATTATCAAGATCAGCTATTTATCAGCAAGAGCTCAAAAGATATCATAGCAAAAAGGTCATTCCAAGAGTTTTTAAAGAATGAGATCTAGTTCTTCGGCTAGTGCAACGCAAAGCCGGCATGCATAAGCTCTCACCCCCATGGAAAGGACCATTTATCGTGAGTAAAGCATTAAACAATGATGCATACTACCTGATCGACGCCCGGACACCAGAAAAGAACAAGGCAAGCAAGGCCGGAGATGAATCAAAAAGACCATGGAACGTAGCCTTACTTCGTCCGTTCTACCCTTAGAAGCCCTGTATTGCATCTTGTGACGTGATGCACCAAATCAGGGTATCAAACATGTATCAAAAGTGACTCGGGGACTGCCCCATGTTATTCCTTATTTGTAACTATGTATCAAACTTTGGCAACCTGAGCAGTGACTCGGGGACTGCCCCATGTTATTCCTCATTTTTAACTATGTATCAAACTTCGGAAACCTGAGCAGTTACTCGGGGACTGCTTCATGTTATTCGTCATTTTTAACTATGTATGAAATTTCGCCAGCTCGAGCAATGACTCAGAAACTGCCCCAATTGGTTGTCATTTTTTCACTATGCATGAAACTTCGACAACCCGAGCAATAACTCGGGGACTGCCTCATATTGTCTGTTGTTTTTTGGTGTATGTATGAAAGTTCGGTGACTCAAGCAGTAACTCGGGGACTACCCCGTACTGTTTGTTCATTTGGGTATAGATGGGACCTTAGGAGCCCAAGCAATAACTCAGGGACTTCCCCGACTAATCTGTCATCAATCACAAATGCAATATAAACTTGCCTAGGCAACCGGAGAAATAACGCGGAGGAAACAACGAACAATTTATACTATCATAATAACACGAATGACAACATTAGCCATTTGAGGTATAACGAGAAAAGTACCCTATCTACATCATTTTACCAACAGATACCTCAGAAAAGGTAGTAAGGCCATCAATTTAAAAAGATGTATGGGCTTAGAACTCATAGTCCTTCAATGAGAAATTGCAAAACCGACAGTTTTACAACCAAGAATAGATGGATGCCAAATGAAATTCAGTCATATGAAAAATATGATCCGGATTTACGAAGTTAAAGTTTGGCAAAGCAAAGATACGATTCACATAAACTCAATTAGATAGAGTAACAACAATTACTATGGCATCACAGGCCAAAGGCAAAACGGTTCACATTGTACCAAAAGGCGGATAACTGTTTCAAAGGCAGCATACACCCAGCATACCGGGGACTTAAATAAATAGGAGTTGTTGAACCTAAATATCGGCAGAAGCCGAATCACCCGTTGGAGGGATAGTAGTAGCACCAGGAATTTCGGACATGGGTGTCTTGGATGCAGTTGGGACGACCTCGGTTTCCTTCAAAGAAGCATCCTTAAGAACTAGGGGCTCCAAGGTTGTTTGGGCCTCTGCAGAGGTTACCTCGGCATCGACGGAGGCTGTAGTAACGCCTGGGGCAAGCTCTGGCTTCTGAGAGACATCACCTTGGGCTCGAGAAGCTTCAGTTACTTTGGAGGACGATCGAGCATCGCCATCCCCATCTAAGCTATCATTGGAATCATTGGCATTATCAGAGCCTTCCTCCGATTCATCTTGATCAGCCAAATCACTACCAAATTCATCTTCAGTCTCAGCATCATCGGCCGGGTTAGGAAGAAAACTCGGCCCCTCGATCCAATAATGCACGTCAGCATACTCGATAAGCTGGTAGGCACGGGCTTGACGGAGAGCAACGAACTCCGGATTCTCAATCCAAGGAGAGCCAGTGCGCAAGTTCATCATAATATCGAGGGAAAGATCCTCGTACCATGACAAAATAGTTGTAAGCGCCATATCAGAACCAGCCCTTCCAGCAGATTCCCTCCAGAGATTAAGTTGAGTCTGAGATTCCATCAACCTCGCCACAAGCACTTCTACTTCATCAATATCCGGCTCATTCGGCCAGAGGACATGGTAGGCTCGAATAGCTGCTTGCACCAGATCTTTTCCCATAATTTTCATCGGCCCAATAGCAGCGCCAACGGCAATCAGGAAATCTTCCATGGAATATTCTTGATTCGGAGCAACGGGAACACCTCAGCGCTCGCGAGCAGAAATCACAGCCTTGGGGCTCACAGGTTTAGCTTCTAGGAAATGATCTACACGAAAGAACGTCATATAAGTTAAGATGAGCAAGGGAAAATAATAACTCGACGAGAGACAGAAACTTATGATGGATGTAACTCAGCATTTTCTAGAGATCCCGGGACCAGTCGGTCCTACTCTTATAAAAACGAGTGATTTCCTTGCTCATCGCTTGGATCTTTAATTCGGCAGCATCAAGAACTTCCTTGCCCTTATGAAGCTGCAGACTTAGTCGGTTCTTTTTGTCAGAGAACTCCTGATCAACCTTCTCTAACTCAGACTTCTGGGAGAGCTTAAGAGATTCAACCTTGGCGCGTAACCGGGTTATCTCATCATCCTTTTCCTTGCGTTGTGCCGAATGAGCGGCAACTTGTTCTAAAAAATGCAGCATCATATCAGGCATAGATATGCATTCTTGATGCGATGCTGCAAGCGTTTGTAACTCGGCTATACCAAAGCCAGGAGGTCATAAGATACCCAAGATTTACCTCGAACAAAAAGTCGACAAATTGAAAGGCAAAAGGAGTGACTAACCTTCAAGAGCACCAACTTTCTTGGCAAGACGGGTATTCACATTGTTGACACTAGCTGCATAACAGCAAGATACTAGTTGGTACAATAACTAAATCTTTCACAAGGGTAAGATAAACTAAATGAACCAGATAGTTTACCAGTTTTCTTCACAACAGGAACAATTTGCTCAAACTTATCTTGAAGTTTCTTGTGTGCAAAGAGCAACCTTTGAAATTCGGCTGTCCGCCGATCATGGGCAACCTAAAGATGACAACGAGTTACACAAAGTAAGATAGATATGAATCAAGTAAAACTTGACTCGGATCTAGATGGCTGGATATTCAAAAGTAAGACAGATCCTAATCAAGTAAAACTTGACTCGGATCTAGATGGCTGGATATTCAAAAGTAAGATAGATCTGAATCAAGTAAAACTTGACTCGGATCTAGATGGCTGGATATTCAAAAGTAAGACAGATCTGAATCAAGTAAAACTTGACTAGGATCTAGATGGCTGGATATTCAAAAGTAAGACAGATCCGAATCAAGTAAAAGTTGACTCGGATCTAGATGGCCGGATATTCAAAAGTAAGATAGATCCGAATCAAGTAAAACTTCACTCGGATCTAGATGGCTGGATATTCAAAAGTAAGACAGATCCGAATCAAGTAAAACTTGACTCGGATCTAGATGGCTGGATATTCAAAAGTAAGATAGACCCGAATCAAGTAAAACGTGACTCTGAGCTGGATGGCTGGATATTCTAGACCACGGTAATCCGAATCACGAAGAAAATTGACTTGGAATGTAATGTATTTGAAACAAGTTGAATCTTCCAAACGAATAACAAATCATCCGGTTGCAAGCCTCGGGGACTCGTATGTGTATAGTATCATCTGAATAATATACAAAGTATCAACGAAGGCCCTTACCTCGTTCATCTTCTCACTTTCAAGGACAATTTTAGCAGCCATATGCAAGCGACTGCTGATGTCGGAAAGCTGAAATGGTTGGCTACTCGGATTGCCTTCAAGTTGATCGGCGGCATTCCAGTTATTAGCATACTCCACCAGTGAGCCGAGGCTGTTCCCACTCTCAGTACGGGTCAACACTTTACCTCGGGACTGTTATTTAACTGCCGCCGCTGCCGGACTCTTATGAAGAATAAGCTAAGTGTCGGCAGCAAGGGCGACACGAGGTTTAGCGGTGGAAGCTCCCTTACAAAGTATATCAGCAATGCTGGGCTGAGAAGAGCTTGTTGGCCCCTTCTGAGATGGCAAGGATTTAGTGACAACAACTTTCTTGCTCTTGGTAGAGACTTCGGTAGGGGAAACAACTTCAGCCCTAGGGGCCACATCCTTGGCGACAGGAGGAACAACAATCTCCAAAGGGGCCGAGGTAGTGGTATCCCCGGTGGGAATTGGAGCAGGAGCTGGAACGGCAGTGGTCGAAGAATCATTGGGGGAAACCTCAGGAGTTTTGAGGGGGGTAAAGATTCGGCAGGGAGATCCGGCACTGGGCATCATCGGAGACAACGAGGGGAGCAATGGGCTCATCTCGACGAGGAGATGCATTAGTAGGCGCTAAAGGAGAATCAACACAAGGAGGACTGGGAACCCGAACATCCTCTGGACGCGAAGGAGAAGGCGGTCGAATAGTATGAGATGTCATACTCGGACCGCTTGGCTTTGCAGAAAGAGGAGCTCCGCAAAAAAAGTAGAAGTTGATTCATAAATAGAAAGAGAGAAACAAGAAATACAAATGAAAATATAAAGGGAAACGTACCCAGTTAGCCCAGGCATGGTCTTACGCCTCGGAATGTGCTGAGAAGATTTCTTGATTTGCTTCTTGGGGGCAGCACCGGAAGGATCCGTCGAAGCGGTGCGCTTCTTCGAAGCAAAGGGAGCTTCGAAAGCAAGAGGCTCGACGTCGTGCACCTGGCCAGCTTGATTAGCTGGGAAAGAAGGAGCCGGAAATGCGTAAGAGATAGGCACCGCGGCAACTACCTCGAGAATTTGGACGTCGTTCGAATCACCTTCGTCAGCTCAGGCCGAGGTCTTGCTCCGGGCGCGAACAGGGGCGGCTTCAGGCTTAAGAATGAACTCCTCCAGATCAGGCTCTCTATTGTCCGGGGTATTGTGATCAGCGGTCCAAGGAAGAGCCAAAACCTCGGCGTCTTCCGTGGACTCCTCCGCAAACCTCTGCGAGAAAAATAGATGAGGTTTAGCAAAAGAACAATGGAAGAATTACTCAGAAGAAAACACCTATGTTTAATATACCTGAGGAGGAGGATTCCCGCGAGAAAATGTCCTCAGTCCCCATGTCCATTCCTCGGGCATCTCAGTCTTATAAATAGCCCGGACACATTTATAGATCTGATAATTATCAATCTCAACCGTAGAAACTCGGTTGGGGTCTAGAGGACCACTCATGTAGCAGAGCTTATGGGAGCGAAGCTGGAAGGGGAAGATTCGGCTGTTGACAAACACAGTCATCAAGTATTCACCTCGGAGCCCAGCACGAGTCAATTCCTTAAGCCGAAGCTCGAATGCCTCGGCAAGAGCATGAGTCTTCCTCGGATTATAGATCCAGTTCTTCTTTGAAGGACGACCGATAGAGAAAGCAGGTAGCCGAATCTTATCTTCCTTCCCAGTGTTCTTGACATAAAAAATGATCTATGCCACTTCTTACAGACTCTATGCCACGGAGTTTTTTCAAGGTGTAATGGAGGCAGCCCCGCATTGGGTGAGAGATTTCTCAGAGGGATGAAGAGATTTATCCGGCACCACGTTAGATCGGATCTGAAAGAATTTAGACCAAACGTCTATAGAAGGCCAAAGGCCGAAGTACCCCTCCGAAGCTAATATAAAGGCCGACAGGGAAGCTATGACGTTAGCCGGCAGGTGATGCGGCTGAAGGCCGAAGTAATCTAAGAAGCTCCTAGCGAAGTCACTAAGAGGAAGGCCGAATCCACGAGCAAAGTGGGACATAAAAACTACGAACTCACCCTCATCAAGTACAGGGGAGGATTCTTTGTCGGGTAAGCGACAACTTACCTCGGCAGGGATTCAGAGAGTCTTGATAAGCCATTCGACCTCCCGACGAGTAACCGTGGAACCTTGCCAGGAACCCCGTTCTGGACCCGCCGCTAGGTCTTCTTCCCCGAAGAGAGCGCCGCTGGCGTAACTAGACATGGGCTCATCGGAGGAGAGGCCTAGAGGTGCACGGCCCCGTCGCGACGGTGAAGGACGCGGCGGTGGAACAAAGAAAGAACCGCCGCAGGAAATCGAGGAGAACTAGAAGAACACCTAGCGGAGGATGCTAGCGGTGGCGCTATAGAGAAACTCACCGGCGAGAACGCAAAAGAGGAGGCATTGCGGCAAGGTCGCAGGAGATAGAGAACCGCAGCGTGTCCGTCGAGGAGAAACTGCGGTGGCGCGGCTACTGGAACACGAACATTGGCGGCGGTGCGAGGAAGAGGACGAAGGGAGTAGGATTGGGAAAAGTGAATCACCCTACCACCATTCCCCTATTTATAACCGCATAGGGAAAGCCATAGTGGTATCGTGGCTGTGCCACGGCAACCACATAATCGTGTGTATCGCATAACCACGCACGGAGAGTGGAGCCACAGCGAGGGTCACATGGCGCGGGAGGATATCGGTACATCTGACCGTTGCGGTTATCGAGGCGTCACTGCGACAACGCGACGAGCGCAGTAATCACTGTAGCATGTCAGTAAACACTATAGAGGAACAAAAAACTAGGGAACAATGATGATGAGTACACATAGGACGAGGCTTACTCAGGAAGCCAAGCAAATACCCCGAACCAGAGAAAATAACTCAGAACATAGTTTATAGCGGGAAAAGGTAGAAATAAGGAAGAGGGAAGTAGAAAAAGAACGTTGGCTAAGAAATACCTCGGTAAGAGAGTGAGAAATAATAAATATCTGGAAACTGATGTGGCCCGGCTAAGGTTTCCAGCAGGACCGCACCAGCTTCGGGGACTAATGTTGGGGGAGTGACCCCAGGTAGGGTCAAGATAGGGGCAACAAGGGAGGAGTCTCCCTTACCTTAAGCCGAATTATAAGCTGAGTCGGCCGAATCATGCAAGATCCGGCCAGGTAAGCTGAGGCTTGGGGAATAAAGAGTGATTACCACATTACTCGGCCGGCGTATGAGCTAAGTCGGCCGAATAAGATTGATTTACTTGTATGTAGGTGAAGGCCAAGCCGAGTTGTGCGAGATGAGGCCGAGTAATAGGAAACTTGCAGGAGAAGGAGCCCATAGTCAAACCCTAGTTGTTGGCTAGGAGGAATATACACAGAGCCAAGCACTAAGGATAAAGAGCAGAGAAGTGTCATGGAGGTGACAGTGAGGAAGTACGAGGCACACATGTGAGGGTCTCTAGGTCTTTGCCGCCGACAGAAGGGGGACATGGAAAGGAGTTCGCCGAATTACCACTTTGGGACAAGCATATTCCAAGAATATGCTTGCCATGTCAGCCCTAGGAGGAATCAAGGGACCCCTTTACAAGGAGGGGCAAGGGCTGCTGGAGAAGGGATCGATTCATTTAACACTAGAGGAATCATGCTGTGATCTTCTTCTTCCTCTCTCGATATAGCTCTAGGAGCACTTGTAACTCATTCAAGGAGAAATAAAGATTCAAGTTCTAGTTAGTTGTGTGTAGAAATCACTACATCTTCCCTCCCCAGATCCCACTAGCATCCATTGGCCCCATACTTTAGCCTACCCATGGCATATGCCATGCCACCACCACGACAACACAACTCTTGAACACTTTCAAATTGAAAAAAATATACAACTCTTAATGTAAAAGAGTGTTTATAATTGACACAACTCTTGAACACTTTCAAATTAAAAAAATTTATAAAACTCTTAATGTAAATGAGTGTTTATAATTGACACATCTCTTGAACACTTTCAAATTGAAAAATTATTCAACTCTTTATGCAAAAGAGTGTTTACAATTGACACAACTCTTGAACACTTTCAAATTATAGCGTCCTAAGAAAATCTTGAGAGTTTACCATTTTTAGAGCGTGAAAAGTCATCCCTAAACTTCCGTATACAAAAATTATAAAACTTTGAACACTATGAAATCGCACTTAATACATGATAATGACATGGTAAGAAAATCTTGAGAGATTATCATTTTCATAGAATGTAATGCATAAACTTGCATATGGAAAAAATTATACACCTTTGAACTCATTGAAATCGCACTTAGGACATGATAATGTTGTTCTCCTAAACTCCTGATCATTTATCATTTTCATGGAGTGAAATATAATGCATAAACTTGCATATACGAAAATTACACACCTTTGAACACTTTCCCTTCAAATATATTCAAAATAATTTGTTTATGGAGTTAAAGTATCGGTGGCAAACTCGTTAGTTTGCATGGATAGAGGGTGCCCCCGATAGATACATGGGTTATCTTGACCTCTATATCACAGAGGATCAATCAGAGGATCAAGGTTGGTGGGTACGATCCGCGTGACAACTGTCTCGACCAATCAGAGCGTAGAAGCCAAGATGAGCATATGTGTTAGAGTTTGTGACTAAGAGAGAGGGGAAAACTGAGTAGAACTAAAAAACAATGCCAAACTTAGTAGAACTTAAAAACCAAGCTAAAAACTGACAAAGGGGTTCAAATATAAAACAGAAAGATTTAAAAAATGGAAAATTCTTATTTTATACAATAAAATAAATCTTGGCATACATCAAACTATCTGCAATTAAAATATATATCAGTTTGAAAATTATTGCCTCATTCAGACAAATTATGTTTTGGGGACGGATGTTTTAGGAAGAGGCTTGAGTACAAAGGCATGAACCTAGATAGTAGGTGATTAGAGAAGTGGTGATTTAGGATAAAACTTGACTTATATATATTTCTTATGGTGGAAGGTCACATAATAAGACTCCCTGGGTAGATGCCACTATGTTTTGATCTTTTTGAATTTGTTGCGCATAAAATGACTCAATTAGCTAGATAAAACCCATTCGTTGACTCTCTGTTGACCAGCGACCGAGGGTAAAAGTGAGTATATTGCACACGGCAGTGTTAGTACTAGAGGGAAAAAATGAGTACAACCAAACTACCAGTGTTACACTCGAGGGTATAACTAAGCACAACTAAGGGGCCACGGTTAGACACGAGGGGAAAACATGACGTACGGTACGCGTGTTGTGGTCCACGGGGCCGTAGAGAATGTGTGTGGCCGTGCACGGTGCAGTAGCATACGTGGTTATGCGGTGCATGGTGGTGCAATGAAACATCTCTTCCCTTCACCTTTATAGAGGCCTCCTCACTCTCACTCGTCACTCGCTCACTCACTCACTCACGCAACCATCTGCACTGTCACATCACCTTCTGCAAACCCCCAAGAAAGACCCAACCATGTTGGCGGTGGATAAGAATGGCGCGGTGGACATCGTCGCCTCCAAGGCCGCCGGCGAGGAGGCTCCTGCCCCGTACAGGCCCCATCGAGGCATTGAAGGCAACCGCCGTCCCGTCTAGACCCCTTTCCCCGCTTACGCCGTAGCCATCAGCGAGGAGGCCCCTGTCCTTGTACAAGCCCTCATCGAGGCATCGAAAGAAGCCGTTGTCCCCGTCTAAACCCTTGTCCTCGCTTTTTCCATAGCTGGCAGCGAGGAGGCACCCGCCGATCTCCGGCAAATCCTGCACGGCTAGGACCCCTACGAGGAGAATGATTACATCAGGTCGAAGAACCCCTACGATACCAGCTTACTGACCCATGTTCATAGGTAACTAGGGTTTTCTCCCCTTCCTTTGTTCTTCCCCCATTCCCATTGTTGGATGCTAGATCGTGTGTTATTAGGGCTCGGTTGTTCGTATTTTCAATCGTTGGATGCTAGGTATTTTTATAGTAGCTAATCCTCTTGTGTTAGATCTCGTATTTCGATGAATTCCCAAGTTAGTACTAGCACCGATCTGTAGTTAGGATCAGTATTCGATTTCGTTAGAGATTTGGGGATTGGGGAATAATCACGGGATCTCAATCGGTTAATTTATGCAAGTAATCAATCCAGATAATCAAGGTATCTAAATCATGTACTTATTGCACTCTAGTTTTTTCCAACAGGTGGATAATAGCGACGTCTGCAGCGACAACGAGTCCACGAACACTAAGAATCGTCAGGTGTTGAGGAAGCTGAAGTCCGGCCAATACGACAACTTCTTTGCCGGCAACGTCTACATGTGCCCCTTCTGCACTAGGAGGCTACACGCCACTGACTTCAAATCCCTCGTGATGCCTGCCGAGGACGTGAAGACCTGCGGCCCATCTGTCAACATCCACGGCTTTAGAGCCAAGCACCAGGCGCTCGGTTTTCACCTCCGCAACCTCCAGAAGGCGGCCATCAGGGAGGGTCGCATGCCCCCGATCAAGCCCAAGGCTCCCAAGGTCAAGGGACTGGGCAGCAGGAAGTGGAGGAAGTGCCAGAGGGAGGAGGCAGAGGCCCTCCTAGAGGAGGCCATGAGGTGCCACTGATCTTGTGCTGATGTTACTGCTATAAAGTAGCTTCTTTTCTTTTGTTGTCTGTGTTTAACTTGTTTACTGCTGCTAAGCAGCCTAATTGTCGAACCTCATTTAGTATCATACTATATATCCTATATTAGTTGCTTTATCTACATCTGCTCTGTTTATATATATCCTATATTAGCTGCTTTATCTACATTTGCTCTGTTTACTGAATTTATTTATGGTGCTGGTTAGATTTGCTACTAGATTGGGAAAAAACGAGGGCAATAAGGAACCATGAATGAGGAGAGAAGCTACTCTAGATTCGCTATCTTTTTGGGCAAAAATTAACACAAATGTTAGCAACATAAAGGGGAAAAAGGCTCTTAAAAAGGATAATGATAAAAATAACAAAAAATAAATATACCAATTTGGGCGACAGAGCGCACGTAACTACCAAACGCGCCCCACATGGTCCCACACCACATTCCCCAAAACGCGTTCCCCAACAAGTCGGCCCCACGCAGTCAAACATGGGGGGTCCTACTATGGGTCCCGAGTGAACGTGGCCCCACTTGTCAGCACGTAACAGGGGGTCCTGCTTGTCAGCATATTATGGTGAGGATACAGCACGGGACCCGACTTAATGCGTCCCCACTTGTCAGCACGTAACAGCGAGGGTCCACTAACTGGACCCGACGGACAACAAGTTTAATACCGTGCGAGAGTTTCAGACAAGGAGATGGGCAAAAGTGAGGAAAAGTTAACCGGCTGGAGAAAAGTGAGTACAGCTAATGAACCAGGGGCATGAAAATATAAATCCCTAAATACTAATACCTTTGGACTTGCAATTTGAAGTAGATCACCATCATCAAATGTCTGGCTTTCTTTCAAAAAACATTATTTAGTAATCTTTTAGTGTAGTAAACATTTTACCTACATCTTCTATTCTTCCTTATCATGACAACTTTCATGATCAAGATAATGTAGCTTATAAAGGCGAATCATGAGTATAATTTTACTTTCCAAAACTTTTTTGTATTAGGATGTCTAGCATCTCCAACCTTCGCAAATTCTCATCAAATATGAGAACATATATTTTGCTAAATTATACTCTATCATATTGCAACCAAAACATTGTTTCAGATATTGTTATATCTTTAACACATGATGGTTTCTGAAACAATCCTTTCTGCTCCTAGATAACCTTGATATTAATACAATCTTTTGAACATCAAAAATCATGGAGGCAAACATGATACTTTAGATACTAACACTGTAAGTGTTACTCTTGATTTAATACTAATAATTAAACTTCACGGAGTAAACGAAGTTTGCTGAAAGTTTACAATAGGACTTCTAAACTTTAGATTGACACTTAACACAATACGATACCAGTTTGTAAAGTAAATATCCAGAATTCTATAGTTAATTATCTCAATTATAACTAAGCATATGGTAATGAACGGATGCCAATGACTACAACAAATTATGCAAATTCACTTTAATTTAATTTATGATAAATTGAGTTCAAATAATACAAATTATAAATGAACTCCCACTCAAAGCCAACATCCCTCTAGTTGTTTTGGTGATTGCATGAACCAAATCCACTACACCAAGACCGATCATCATGTGAGTTGGTGCAGCTTCAAAGGCGTGCATCAATGTGGGTATCATATCAACCATATGACTCGTTCTTTACCTTTCGATTAGTGTTATGAGGCCATGTTTGTACATGCTAGGATCGCCAAGTAAGAACCTTAGTACTCGCATGTGTAAAACTGTCTTACACCCGTTGTATGCAAACATTGAGTCTATCACACCCTATCATCACGTGGTGTCTCGAAACGACAAACTGTTTCAATGGTGCATACTAAAGGAAGAACACATTTTTATATTGATATTTAAATAAGGGACCATCTTATAATGCTACTAAATCGCCAAACAAGCAATATAAGATGCAAACAAACATCATATGATAAAAGTGATATGATATGATATGGTTCTTTCACTTGATCACTATCTAGTGCATCGTGGTATGATCTTTATCATTCCTATGTGTATGAGGCCAAGGTCTATGGAACTTAAATTTTGGCATATTATAATTTCCAATAGTATCAAACCATACTATAAATTATAATTCTACCATATCATAGTACTTGCCTGCCAAAACCAAAAAATTTGACACCTCTAATTTATCTTTTGCATGTTTTACGTGGCTGAAGGCTTTCGAAGATAGAACTGTTCATACCTACGAACATGGAACCACAACGATGATAATCAAATTATTGACAACTTGTTGTAAATCAGATATTAACTATATTAGTAGAGACATACACCCGCAAGCCACTTATGCAAAACTAGTTGCATGTCAAGCGTGGAACAGGTCTCATGTGCAAGGACATGTAAAGTTTGTCAGGTCCGCTTCATCCCACTATGCCACCAATATAAAAAATAGACATAAGAAACAATAACGTGACCATCAGCTCCCACATAACCATATGTGTACTACCCGTGCAAAGCATCTACGCATAGATCCGGCTTAGATACCGCTGTTGGTTTTGCAGCATAGAAAACAAAAAACTTCCTATGAGGGGAACTGTATACGCCATGATCCATCTATCTAGATACAATCAACGGGTGGATATACATCTAGAATACATACCCTTTAAGACTGACAAAGATCTACGAGTATGGAATCATTGGTGATGTAGTTGATCTCTTGCCGATCTCAAGATCGTGTAGAAGTCTGACATCCCCACAGCTTAGCGGAGCATCCGTGATCGCACACACGTCCAGAACACTGACAACCTCCGCGCCCTTTCTCCAGCAAACCAGTGGAAGCAGCAAATCCTTGCTCCAGAAAAATCCACCAGGAACATGTATCTTGCTGATCCAAGACAATGGGGAAATTCTACAGGGGGAGAGATCCTTCACGAGGAGGTGTGATATGAGAGGAGCTGAGGGGGGCCTTTTATAGGGTGAGGGGAGGCAGCCAAGGGGCATGGTGTGGTGGCCATGGTGACTTACCCCACTTCTTCCGCATTCATGTGGGTGGAGCTCCCACTCAAAATAAAAAACCTCCACTGACATAAACATGCCTCCACTCAAAACTCCACTAACATCCATTAAATTTTGACCAAATTTAATGGAAGATCTCATTTAATAAAACTATTTTATTTATTGTATTTAGAGTTTTCTTAATTACATTAATTAAAAACATTCACATAAAACCCCTTGCAACATTGCAATTTCACATGCAGAACCAGTTTCAGCAATTTCACCCAAAACATTTCCAGTTTCCATCGAAATAATTCCAGCACTTTCATATTCATTCTCTGGCTTCTTATTTGCTCCAAATGGTGTCGGTATTCCTTAATTGTATAACCCTATGGTTCATGAATAATGTATACATGTTCGAGACCCCTCTATGATCAATAATCAGCAGAGGGACCTGGAGATCCGTACTGACTCCCACACATTCAACGATGACTTCTTGTGATCGTGTGAACCATTAACATTATAACTAAATCCTTTTGTCTCACGATGTTTTACATGTCCGAGATTCGATCATCGGTATACCCATACCTAGTTTAATCTCGTTACCGACATGCACTCTTTTCTTGTTCCTATGATATAACATTCTAGTAATCTCCATCACTTGCTTGCAAGCAGAAAAAGGGCACGCTCGCGGATGTACGCTCGGCAATGCTGCTCGCCCCAGCACATGGATGATTTGTTTATGTCCCGTCAATCGGGGGTGTCTTATTTTCTCGACACGTGTAGTTCTGGTAGCGCTTCTGGCTGTGTGTGTGTGGGAGGGGGGGTAGTTTGGCGATTTTCTTCCATCGTGGGACATCGGCCGGTTTTCTGTTTTGTAGCCGGGTTTTTCTATTTTCCGGTTTGTATGAACTACGGAATGGGTGTCGTGCACTACTTATAGGAGGAGTTCGAGTGGCGTGCTTATAGTACAGGGAGCCAGTGCATGATTGAAAGTCTAGGCAGTGGCGCAGTTCTATGTTTTTCTTTTTCAGTCCTTTTTTCTCTTTTTCGATCGTGTTTTCTATTTTTCGATAGTTAGTATCTAGTTTTATTTTTTTACTTTTTTATTATTTTGTCTCTTTTGTTTTATTTATGGGAAATGGAGATTTTGTGGGGTGTAATGCGAGGAGTCCTGCTATTTTTCACTATACTTTTAACTAATTTTTTAATGGTATTGTTTTCAATGTATTGTGCTTGTAATATTAATGGGAGGCAGTGTAGTGTTGGATTCCAGGTAGTGCAATGAGGCGGTGCATTAGGCCGTTCTTGAGTTATAACATATGCGGTGTGGTAGGCCTTGTACTTCTTAGGATGATTTCGAGTGGCGTGCTCGTAGCACAGCAACACAGTGCATTGTTTGAACTGCGCGTAGTGCATGGTGGGTAGTGCTAAACCTATGATGTGTGATGGGCCGTGCACTACTTATAGGAGGAGTGTGAGTGGCGTGCTCGTAGAATAGAAAGGTAGTGCATTGTTGATACCCTGCGCAGTGCATGGGGTTCAGTGCTGAACCTGTGAGGTGTGTTGGGTCATGCACTGCTTATAGGAGGATTTCAAGTGGTGTGCTCATAGTATAGGGAGGCTATGCATAATTCACAGTCTGCGAAGTGGCGCAATTCTATGTTTTCTCTTTGTCGGTAGTTAGTATATGGTTTTATTTTTTCCTATATGTTTATTTTGTCTATGCGACTGGAGATTTTGAGGGGTGTAGTGGGAGGGGTCCTTCTTTGAACACATTTTCACTATACTTTTAACTAATTTTTAAGCTTATTGTTTTCAATGTTTTTGTGCTTATAATAGTAATGGGAGGCGGTGTAGTGTTGAATTTCAGGCAGTGCATTAGGCCGTTCTTGAGTTATAACATCTGCGGTGTGGTGGGCCTTTTACTTCTTATAGGAGGAGTTCGAGTGGCGTGCTCGTAGCACAGAGAGATAGTGAATTGTTTGACCTGCACGCAGTGCATGGAGTGTAGTGCTGAACCTGCGAGGTGTGCTAGGCCGTGCACTGCTTATAGGAAGAGTTTGAGTGGTGTCCTCGTAGCACAGAGGGGCAGTGCATTATTGATACCATGCATAGTGCATGGGGTGTAGTGCTAAACCTGTGAGGTGTGCTGGGTCGTGCCATGCTTATAGGAGGAGTTCGAATGGCGTGCTCGTAGTATAGGGAGGCAGTGCATAATTGACAGTCTGGGCAGTGGTGCAGTTCTATGTTTTCTCTTTTTCGGTCATCTTTTCTCTTTTTTGGTCTTGTTTTCACTTTTTTGGTAGTGAGTATCTCGTTTTATTTATGGGCAATGGAGATTTTATGGGGTGTAATGGGAGGGGACCTTCTTTGAACAAATTTTTCACTATACTGTTAACTAATTTTTTAAGGGTATTGTTTTCAATGGTATTGAGATTCTAATAGTAATGGGTGGCAGTGCAGTGTTGAATTCCAGGCAATGCATTAGGCCGTTCTTGAGTTATAACATCTATGGTGTGGTGGGCCTTGCACTGCTTATAGGAGGAGTTCGAGTGGCATTCTCATAGCACAGAGAAGCAGTGCATTGTTTTAACTGCGGATAGTGCATGGGGTGCAGTGCTGAACCTATGAGGTGTGCTGGGCTATGCACTGCTTATAGGAGGAGTTCGAGTGGCGTGCTCGTAGCACAGATGGGAAGTGCATTGTTGATACCATGCGTAGTGCATGGGGTGAAGTTCTGAACCTCTAAGATGTGCTGGGCCGTGCACTGCTTATAGGAGGAATTCGAGTGGCGTGCTCATAGTACAGGGAGTCACTGCATAATTGACAGTCTGGGCAGTGGTGCAGTTCTATGTTTTCTCTTTTTCGGTCCTGTTTTCTCTTTTTCGATAGTTAGTATCTGGTTTTATTTTTTCTTCCTTTTTGTTTATTTTGTCTCTTGTGTTTTATTTATGGGCAATGGAGATTTTATGGGGTGTAATGGGAGGGGTCTCGCTTTTAACACCTTTTTCACTATACCTTTAACTACTTTTGAAGGGTATTGTTTTCAATTGTATTGTGCTTCTAATAGTAATGTGAGGCAGTGTATTGTTCAATTCTAGGCAGTGAAACGAGGCAGTGCAATAGGCCGTTCTTGAGTTATAACATCTGTAGTGTGGTGGGCCTTGCACTGCTTATAGGAGGATTTTGAGTGGCGTTCTCATAGAATAGAGAGGCAATGCATTGTTTGTACTATGCCCAGTGCATAGGGTGCAGTGCTAAATATCTGCGGTGTGCTGGGCCATGCACTTCTAATAGGAGGAGTTCAAGTGGCGTGCTCATAGCATAGAGAGTCAGTACAATGTTGATATCTTCGTAGTGCATGGGGTGGAGTGCTGACCATGTGAGGTGTGTTGGGTCGTGCACTTCTTATAGGAGGAGTTGGAGTTCGAGTGGCATGCTTGTAGTACATGGAGGTAGTGCATAATTGACAGTCTGGGCAGTGGCGTAGTTCTATGTTTTCTCTTTTTCGGTAATTAGTATCTGGTTTTATTTTTTCCTTTATGTTTATTTTGACTCTTTTGTTTTAATTACAGGCAATGGACATTTTATGGGGTGTAATGGGAGGGGTCCTTCTTTGAACACCTTTTTCACTATACTTTTAACTAATTTTTAAGGGTATTGTTTTCAATGGTATTGTGCTTCTAATAGTAATGTGAGGCAGTGCAGTGTTTAATTCCAGGAAGTGCAACGAGGCAGTGCATTAGGCCGTTCTTGAGTTATAACATCTGGGGTGTGGTGGGCCTTACACTGCTTATATGAGGAGTTCAAGTTGCATGCTCGTATCACAGAGAGGCGGTGCATTGTTTGTATTGTGCGCAGTGCATCGGGTGAAGTGCTAAACATCTATGGTGTGGTGGGCCTTGTACTGCTTATAGGAGGAGTTCGAGTGACGTGCTAAATAGCCTTGATGCTTGATGTTGATACTACGTGCGGTCTTTGAGGACAATGTTTTTCATTTTATTTGTTTTGTATTGTTCTTTTTCCTTCTTGTTTCACTTTTTGGACTAGTTTTCTCTTTTTCGATAGTTAGTATCTGCTTTTCTTATTTTTGTTTAAATTTATTTTGTGTTTTTGGTGGTAGTGCATTTTTGAATCTTTTGGTACTTGTGAGTACATCATAGTAAGTTGATCTAAGATGCAATACATTCAACATTCAAGATTCACATATGCAATATGTACAAGATGATCAACATGTTCAACTTACTGAATACATTTAGTAACATTACAGTAGAAACAACATCCGAAACATACTTAATACATTGAGTAACACATTACACTAGATAAAAGATGTTCAACTAACTAAACAACATAACTACATTACCTTTCAGCACTAGATGAAATAAAAAAGATGACTATCGGCACAAGCTTCTTCCAAGGTAAACCACTAGATGCCAATATCAACAAAGTTGAGACCAAGGTGCTCCTACATATGCTCTACTTTCATGATAAGTAGTGACACCCATCAGACATCAGCAGCAAATGCGAATTCGGTCCACCCTATGGCGAAGCTGACATGTCCATGGTCCCTTTGTACAATATATGCACATGCAATAAAATTCTCTTCTTCTCCTTCAAGATCATGTCCATGCCTATACAGCTGTGTTATGCCATGAGTTGGATACCTACAACCTCAGTTGGCATGAACTGCAATAAAGAAAAAGTTAACATGTGCATTCAATTCTGTGTCGAAACTGAACATAAAATATAATAAAATGTGTGGAAACTAACAAGTGCATTATGTTCATGGTTTCCAGATTCATCTTGTGTACCTAGAAATGCTTTTTATATTTACTTTCAGAAAACTGATGTTCTATGACATAAACATCTTTCTAAATGTCAAATAAGATGGAAGCCATTTCCTGCTCAGTTAGTGCATTTATGTATGAGAAGATGGTCATGTGTAGAATGCTTCTAATGGAACTAGGCACATCTCCCACCTCTGATCAATGAGGGGAAATACATGTTAAATATTAAACAATGTTATTATGATGATTTAGTAGTAGGACAAGGAGAAACTTTATGTGAAAATTATTTACAGTAAATAAGAAAAATACCAGTTGGTTCATGAATCTGTTTCTCTACACCATTAGAGTAAACAGTGACATGAAATAAGTTGGTCAAGTTCAAACCAACATGATCAAGTGGGTCATCATCATATTCAAAATGCACTACATCTCTAAGTCCTATATTATAAACCCTCACCAAGGACTTCCAGTATGGACCACAAATTATTGTCCTGACATTAAACTTCTTCTGGAACAAATCAAAATTCCTTAATGCTTCATTGTTCGCAACCATGGAATTATTTGGAGTGAAATCATTTATTCTTTCCCTAAATGAGCATGGCAGTACCTGAAGGTAAACAACACAGTTCAGTTAATAGGATAAAAACACAGTAAAAGAAATAGTACATAAAATGAAAATATGTAAAACCTTACCACACCATTGATGGGAACACCATGAACAATGTTAACTTGGAAGCTGTCTTCTCTCCTCTATGCCCTAACAAAATTGTCTGCAGGTTGCCCACACACGGCACAATCCATTCCAAGAAACACCTGAAAGAAGTAACATTGCATTAAAGGAATGAAGTGTGCATTAAAACTAGAGTGTAGTATATGCATTTAACTAAGTAGAACCCTAATCTAGAAAGTGACAAACCAATCAATTATCAGGCATAAACTATAGCACACTATGCATTTAGTTTAAAAGGATGCACAATCTGAAAATTGAAAAACCCTAATCCATAACTAGTAAATCATATATAATGTCTAGTCGTGTGTTCGAAAATCATAATATTCTGTAAAGAATTAATTTACACGATAATAAACAACACTAATGTGAGTAGTAGAAAACCCTAATCCATAACCAGTAAATCAATGGAACTCTAATAAAATCGATCCATAATCAAAATAAATATAGATGGGAGAAGATGATAGAAAGAACATAGGAAGATTACAGGGAAACCAAGAAAGAAAATGGAAGGGTGATGCAAAAATCGCCGTCAAGATGTAGAAAGAAAATGGAATGGAGATGCAAAAAAAGAACAAAGATTTTTCAAATGAAGAAACAATGAAGGATTAGAACTGAAAAAACAAATAAAATGGAAGGGAGACGGGATTAGAGGAGAAATATGAATCGAGAGGGGACGAACTTTCTCTAAGAAACTGCTCTGCTCTGAGAATTGTTCTCGGGAACTGCTCTGGATGTGCACAATGGGAGAGCGGGGGAGAGAACTGGATGGTGTCCCTTCGGTTTCCCTCCATTTATAAATCGACCAACTAAAGGGGATAATTGCTATCTGACGAAACTGAAACTCTGATAGACTAACACCTAAACTAAACATGTACAATGAGGCAATGCAAAATTTACACTCTCAGCAGTGGCTCGGGGCTATGTTTTCTCTTTGTTGGTCTTGTTATCTCTTTTTTCGTAGTTAGTATCTTCTTTTTTATTTTTTATTTTTCTCATTTGTTTCTCTTCTACGGGAATTGAGATGTTATGGTGTGTAATGGGAGGGGTCCTCCTTTTAACACATTTTGAGATGTTATATTGCATTATTGATAGTCAAAGTAGTATACTTTTAACCAATGTTTTGGTTGGTTTTGGTTTTATTATACTACACAGTTTATCCGCGTGCACTGCCATATTAATTATTTAGCTTTTTGCAGTGACATAATATTGTATGTTGAACTGCTCTATTTTCACTGCAATGCCATACACATTGCTGGTCACATCCTTGGTAAACTGAACTGTCGATCCGCGTGCACTGTTTCATTGGTTGAATTCTTAATTGCGTTCATATTAGGCATACTCCGAGTAGTATTATATCTTTGGTCAATCATTGATCTAGGATGATGTGTGGTTTGTGTTGTATCGTGGTAGGTGAGAAGTATGTTCTATGTGTATAAATACATTATAAAATCATAAATTGACACTTAACATTTCGCATTCCAGTCCTAGTTCCTCTTCTTCTAGACGGTTTGCTTTCCTCTAGACAGTTATTCTTCCAATTCCATTGTCAGTTCATTTGTCATGGATCCAATGAGGAAGCCTTTGTCTAGAAAGCATCAGACATCCACTAAGAAACGTTTGCAAGCTGCTGAGTGGAGGAGATGGAGCACGGAGGGCGCTGCGCTGCTGCCCACCAGCATGGATTCCTTCACCGAAGGGTCGTTGTCGTCTAGACGCAACCGTCGCAAGATCGACCAGTCCGGGTTAGTTTGCTTTTTGATCTTGTTGTGTATGTATTTTTACTTTTATGGATTAGGGTTTTGAAACTCTTGTTGTGTCATTGACTGTTGGAACTTATATATATAGGTCTCACTCCTCTAGTGTTCATGCTTGCTCGCATTATGAAACAATTCATTCCTTGTTTGTCCCTGTGATGCATCTCACCGGTATAATCAATGTGCGTGTATTTGTATGTCGGTTATTTTTTACTATGAACAGTACTATTTTTTCTAGACTACATTTTTTTGTTGTTTTCTATGAAAATATTAGGATTCACTGGCATTAGTTATATGAGTTTCGGATGACAGTAACCAGGTTGATTCAGAATATCAGAGGCTTTATAATGAATTTGCTACAGAGAAGGTAAAGTTATCAGAATTGTGTGTCAAGCTCTGTGAAATGGAGGCAGAAGTGATATCTATTAGTGTAGAGTTTGAGCGTCTTCGTCTCAAGATCATTTGAATGAAGCATGTTGTCAAACATGCTGCTATGTTGAACGTGGAGCTCAACAAGTATAAAGATAATGCTGCTGCCTGGGACTTAGAGCAGGAAGAAAATACCGCTCGTGTCGATACACTGATGATGGATATGGCTCAGGTATTAGCTGATAGACAGAAGCTTGATGAGCAATTGGCCGACATGATAGACAAGCGTTTTGAATACACTGAAACAATAAAGAATGCACGTCTTGACAGGATACATACAATGCAATCACTAAAGGACATTCTTGAGCACCGTCGTAACTGCAAGGATTGTATGGATGACATTCACAAAGAGGTCAATCAGCTTGGCGTGAAACTGTCCAAATGACTTGTGAAGTGTCTTCCATATTTTAAATACAAGCAAAATTTATCCTAACAAGTTGGAAGTATTTGTAATGGTGTTTGTGAAGAGCACCTAATGGATGTGATGAAGCAAGAATGTATGTAATTAAGTAAGTATATATGTAATGAAGCAAGTGTCTGTCTGTTAGTGAATTATGTTTCAGTCTATTTTTTTTGGGTATTGTGTTTTTTGGTGCTCTGTTTTTGCTATTAATTTTGCACTATCCCGCGATTTGCGTCGTGTGGTTTAGGCATTGATTCATGTTTGTATATGCACTACACACATTGAAGCAGATGCACTTCGCTATAGATGTCTATGCACTGTGTTCTTTACTCCTGTTCGCATGGGTCTATGGCAGTGCAACGATATCTAGATAAGCAATTTTTTATAGATCATATAGCAACAGTTTATACTATGTTCAATGTGCTAAAATTATAATTTTTACACACACCTATGCAAGATGTTTTCAGTACGGTATGCACCACCCAGATAGATGCAGATGCACAGCCCTATAGATGTACATGCACTGTATTATGTAGACTGGTTGCACTGCCTACTTTACTCATGTACGCATTGGTCTATGGTAGTGCAAGCATATCTAGATATGCAGTTTTTTAAGATCATATAGAAGATGTTTATACTGGTTTGAGTGTGTACGTCATCTAGAAACAGTTTATGCTTGGCTGAGTGTGATGAAAATATAGTTTTTACACATAGGAATGCAAGTGTTTGATGACCCACAAGTATAGGGGATGTATCGTACTACTTTCGATAAATAGGAGTGTCGATCCCAACGAGGAGCAGAAGGTGCTGAACAGTGGTATGGAGTAGGAACTCTCTGCAAATACTTAGCAAACGTATTTTTAGTGGTTTTCTGATAAGGCAACAAAACAAAGTGCAAGTAACAAAGGAAAAATGCAGCAAGTGGCCCAATCCTTTCTTAGCAAAGGACAAGCCGGTGGAAATACTTATAAGGACCAAATGTTTTCGAGGACACATGGGAATTTTTTCAAGTTCTTTCGCTTCATATAGCTGAGTACTCTTCTTTGGTGTTGTAAGTGTTGTTTGGGTGAACCTGTGCTAATGTACCGACCATACTTGGACTAATACATACTTCTGATTAAACCCCCTACAAACATCCGTAACTACAGGAAAGTAATTATGATATAAATCTAACCAAAGCCTTAAACTCTGAGATCTTACACTCCCTTGTGCAAAGGTGTCCTAACGGGGGTTCAGGTTTCTGTCAGTCCGGCAACCCCATAATTAGTAGCCAAATACACAATGCATTCCCCTAGGCCCATAAATGGTGAAGTATCATGTAGTCAACGTTCACATGACACCACTAGAAGAATAGCACCACTACTTAAATACTAAACCATTGAATAATAACTCAACACAAATTCACTAATAACAACATGACTTATCCCATGTCCTCAAGAACTAAACAAACTACTCACAAGACATCATATGGACCAAGATCAAAGATGATATGCTAATGGATAACAATATGAACATAAACAATAATCCAATGGTTCCCTCACAAGCATCAACTACAATAGTAATTAACACTGGTAAAGTTTCCCCTAAGAACTAAAGAAATATCCAACACAATTGTTACAGCAGGACGGAGTGGTGATGATGGTGCTGGTGGAGATGATGGTGTGGATGATGCTGATGATCCCGATGAAGCGTAGCTTGATGATGGTGTTGATGGCGACGATCTCCCCTCTCTGGGAAGGAATTCCCCTGGCAGAATTCTGTCTGCCGGAGAGATCTTTCTCTCTCGGTATTCTCCGCCCCCAGAGGCGGCGGAAATCTATCTATGGTTGCTCCCCTAGCCTCAGGGTTTCATAGGGAAGATATAGGCGAAGGGGCGGAGTCGAGAGCCGGAAGGTGGGCCACACTTGCCCTAGGAGCAGCCCAGGGTGGGCCCGCGCCTAGGGGGTGTGGGCCCCCTTGCTGTCCTTCTTCGTCCCTCCTTCTGACTTCCTCAATCTTCTGGAAAAATAATATTTTCCCATATTTTTCTGGTATTTTTCCGATCTTCATGAAATTGCATCAAAACGCCCTCTTTTCCATCAGAATCCAGACTCCGGGAGACCATCCTCCAAGAATCATCGAATAATGTGAAAAAGAAGCATCATACTTACCATTACACAACTCATATAAGAAAGCAACTCACCATTATATAACTTAGCTTGCAACCAAGTATAGCAGTCACGATAGAGATGCATAAAGATAAATCAGAATTGGAATTGGCAAACTTGTTCTTGGTCAGAGAACACCTAGCAAACAGTTTCTCAAAAAGATTTTTGTAGAAGTTTTTCAACAGGAGCACTCTTTGCTCAAAATTTTTTTTCACAAGTGAAGAATTTCAAAGTAATACTCAATAGATAAGAGTTTTGTGCAAACAAGGAAAATAGAGAACATGATTGAATAAATCACCATATGAATGCTTGAAACACAACAACTCAAATGCTTGCTGGAGATAGAGAGGAAGTAGGTTTACTGACTCAACTTAGAAAGTAGGAGAAAGGTCCCTTCATAGAGGGTAGCAGGGATTACAAGTCATAAAAAGCTTCCAAAACATTATGGTACTTACTAGCTTTGAGCCCTCATTGCCCCTATCATAGGCATCTTGAGATGATTAAGGTTAAAGTGCACAAAGATGGAGTATATGCTTGACGAAATATAAGTTGGAAATCTCATGTCCCTTGAATATGAGGTCCACTCCTCATGCTACTCAAATTTGGTCACCAGTAAGTTCTTGTCATTGTAAGTACATGCATATCATAGAGAACCGCCAACGGGGTACCCCTTGCACATGGTATAGGAGCTATCACATAACCAAAATGACAAGGCAAGCAGAAAATGAGCATCGCAGCGATCTTTTTATTTAATATATGCATAGATTTTTATTAATGAGGTTTCATAGATAGCTCACTATGGTGATGCAACAAGTTTCCACCATGATTAGGCATGGCTTAGGCTAGCGGCCCAGGCGTTTCTCTAACACAAAATACAAACTCCATGGACTTACAAGTTCCCTCTTTATTTCACACCGTTGACATCCATAGACAAAAGAGCATGATATCAACTATGTACAAATTACAAGTGCAATGTTGAAAACGTTCCCCGTGAAAGCACGGTTCTGCTAATTCCAACGTATAGATGCAAGCATATACAACTTTGATGGCACAATGGTTCAAGTCTATTAGGGGCAAGAAAATAAGGTGTGCATCAAGTTCGTGAGAGCTTTACTAACTAGTGTTCACATAACAAAATACTTTTTTAATTCGAAAGGTAGATGAAGATTGAGAAATTGTTTGGAATAGAAAAATCTACTAGGTAGATATAGTGGACTCAAATGGCACAGGTTTTGGTTCAAAGGGTTTGGAAACATGAGAAGTATGCCTTGTCAAAACAGGTTTTTGGCTAGCAAGGTTGGGTAGCAAGCAAGAGAGTTGAAAGAAACAAGCAAACATACAAGTAATAAAGCCAAACATGAAATCTTCCTTGAAGACACAAAAGATTTTAAATAAATAATACTAAGCTTATGAGCCAACAAGAAAGAAAACAAATGGTACAAAATACCTGTAAGCTTTTTCTCTTTTTCTCTTTGAAAGTAATGCTACTGCCCAGAACTCGGTTTGCCAAAACCAATTTTGATCCACTTGATGATCCCAAAGTGATGCCAATACTGATCAACAAGATCCATCATATAATAGAGATTGCAAACTAAAAATAAGAAGTGCTAAAAGTAAAAGATGAAGCTTTTCATTAATATTCCAATAAAGGCACTCACACCAAGGGATACATAGATAATCAACTAAAGGAGAGATACTTCCACATGCAAACAAAACTATAAGATAACCTCTCTACCAAATATATGAATCCACTAAAAAGGTAGAAGATAAAAGATAATGGTGGTGATACCGCGGCACTCCGCCAAGCTTGGAACAAGAGAAGGGGATGCCAAACCGGATGAAGAATTACTCCTTCGGTGGTGGTGGTGTTCTCTTGTCATCATAAAACTTCCAAGGCAAAGGTACCCCATCCAAAAAGGATGTCCTTGTATCTGCAATCCTGAAACTAACAACAGATCTTATGCGATCAAATCTAGCCTGATACTGACAGTTTTGATTTTTTATGTCATGGAGTTGTGCTTGTAATTGGTTGGTGGTCTGGCGAAGTGAGAAGATTTCTTCTCGGAGCTCAGCCACCTCCTCCTCATGTTTGGCGATGAGCTCGGAACTTATCTTGTGAATAACATCCACTTCATGTTCCGCCATCTTCTTGTACCTGAAAACCTCCTGCTCCAATGCTTCACTACTAGGAAACTAGCTATAGATAGGCAAACCTTTTGTGGCGCATGGTTCTGACCATGCGCCACAAAAGTTGTCCAGTGGCGCATTTTAGACAACGCGCCACAGAAATCTTCACACTTCTCAGGTGCATATAGGAAAAATACGCCATAGAAGTTCCAACTTCTATGGCGCATATGTCCATATGCGCCACAAAAGTTTCATCTTTTGTGGTGCATATGGAGCGCCACAGAAAGCTCGGGTGGACCCTACCACAGAATCTAGATTGGTACAGCGACCAACATTACGGGCATATGAATTTATATGCCATAGAAGCGTTCATCTTCTGTGGCGCATTTAGAGGTATGCGCCACAGAATTGGAGTAGGAAAAACAGATTCCACCTCCCCCCAAATGGATCGCCTTTTTAGCCTTGCAAAAAATAATAGAAAATGAACAACACTTGAAAAAATAAAATCCTTTCACATAGTGGTAGGTAATGTGGTCTAGTTTGTAGGAAAATTACCAAACATGCATTTCGACTTTTTATGCAAAAAAGGTCAAGGCACAGTAAAATGGCCGTAACTTTTGCATTCGATGTCGGAAAAATACGTATAATATACCAAAATCATGAGAACGAGATTTCGCATCCGCTCGCAACCACCTCCAGTCGTTTAGCGATTTTTTAGATTTTCAAAATTCGAAAAGAGTAAAAAGTTATGGCAAAAAGATCGTTTTTTCCTGCAAAATAATAAAAAAGGAGGAAAAACTTTTGTGGCGCATTTTTTCCATATGCGCCATAGATGTCTTGGGTGGGATTCGAAATTTGAATCCCGCCACCCCTTCTCCCTCTCTTATACCCTTCCACTCCTCCACCCTTCTCCTCCTCCACCATTCTTCTCCTCCACTTCTTCTCTCATTCTCCTCACCTTCTTCCTCACCTTCCCCTCCTCCTCCTCCCTCCTCCTCCACCCCGGTGAGCTCCTCCTCCTCCTCCACCTCCTCCTTCTCCTCCACCCAATGAGCTCCTCCTCCATCCTCCATCCCAGTGAGCTCGTCCTCCTCCTCCTCCCACCTCCCTACTCCTCCACCCCGACGAGATCCTCCTCCGGCGACCTTCTCCTCCTCCCTCGGTGGCCTCCTCCTCTCCTCCACCGGTGGCCTCCTCCTCTCCTCCACCGGTGACCTCCACCTCCTCCGGCGAGCCCCTCCTCCTCTCCTCCATCGGCGACCCCCACGTCCGGCGAGCCCCACCTCCGGCCAGATCTGGCCGGGTTTTTTCGAAATTTGGAAAACAATTGTGGCACATATTGGCAATATGTGCCATACAAGTTTGAGATCTGGTTTGAGACTTCTGTGGCGCATATTGCCAATATGCGCCATAGAAGTTTTTGAGACTTCTGTGGTGCATTTCAATATGCGCCACAGAACAATACTTTAGTGGCGAGATAATAGTGGCGTATCCCATATGCACCACAGAAGTGCCAAAATGATGCGCCACTGGTAGGCCTTTTCCTAGTAGTGCTTCCATGATGTCTTCCAGACTTCCTTCTCCCTTGGGGCCTTGAACTTCTTTCATTTGTACCTTCCCATCTTTGAGAATCAGCTCCTTGGGATGGTCTTCAACTCATACATGTATGGGTTGAGGAAATCCGCAGAGGAATCCCCTATGGGTGATCCATAGGAAGACATTGTAGCTCCAAAACTGAGAATTTGCCTGACAGAAACAGATTGAAACAAAAACACGATGAGAACTCGATGCAAGAACCTCGGGGAATCCGGGGGGTTATATATTACGAAGTTTCAAAGCATAAGGAAGATTTTGACACGAAAACGAGGAGGAGTCGGAGTTCCGGGGTGGCGCACCCCCTTTACACGCGGCTAGGCTGGTCCCGCGCCTAGGGTGGGTTTGTCCACCCCAGACTCTGTTTCCTCTTCGGTTCCGTCTCGTAGCTTCCCTTATGTATTAAAAACATCAAAAATATAAAAACATTGGGGTTTCACGAACCTTCAGTTTTCACCACTGTTATCTATTCGATGACGAACTCTGCAGTTTCTGGGGTTTGTCTTCTGATAAATTCTTCTAGAGTCGCCATTTGAATAACATCCACATCTTCATTATAAGAATCTCCAAAAATATAATGTTTTAGTCTTTGACCATTAACCACCTGTGTTGTGTCATCTTTTAGATAAGAAATTTTGATGGCACCTGAATGGTACACTTCCTTGATAACAAAAGGTCCTTCCCATTTTGTGAGTAGTTTCCCTGCAAAAAATCTAAGACGGGACCTATATAAAAGACCTTTCTCACCAACATGGAACTCCCTTTTGAGAATTCTCCTATCATGCCATCTTTTTACTTTTTCCTTAAAAAGCCTATCATTTTCATAAGCTTCACCTCTCCACTCATCTAGATTACTTAAGCCGAGCAATCTTTTCTCACCAACAAGTTTAAAATCTCTATTCAACTCTTTCGCTGCACAATAAGCTTTGTGTTCTAATTCTAAAGGCAGGTGGCAAGCTTTCCCATAGACCATTTTGTAAGGAGACATCCCCATAGGATTTTTATAAACATTTCTATAAGCCCACAAAGCGTCATTCAAGTTTTTAGCCTAATTTTTTCTAGATCTATTGACATTCTTCTACAAGATAGATTTAATTTACCTATTGGAATGTTCTACTTGCCCACTGGTTTGGGGGTGATAAGCTAAAGGAATTCTATGGTTTACATCGTACTTAGCGAGAGGTTTTCTAAAACCTCCATGAATAAAATGAGAATAATTCGATGGTTTACATCGTACTTAGCGAGAGGTTTTACATCTCAGTCATGAGATATCTAGGCACATCGAACCTAGGAAAAATAACATCCTTAAGCATTTTCAAAGAGGTCTTACCATCAACACTATTTGTGGGTACGACTTCTACCCACTTTGTAACATAGTCTACAACAACAAAAATATGAGTGTACCCTTTTGAAGGGGGAAAACGACCCATAAAGTCAAATCCCCAATAATCAAAAGGTTCAATAACAAGAGAATAATTCATAGGCATTTCATTGCGTCTAGAAATTTTACCTACTTGTTGACATTCATAACATGATAAGACAAAATTCCTTGCATCTTTGAAAAGGGTAGGCCAATAAAATCCAGATTGTAAAACCTTTTGTGCAGTCATGTCCCCTGCATGATGTCCTCCATAAGCACTGTCATGACATTTTCTCAATATCTCTGGTTGTTCAAATTCTGGAACACATCTTCGCATAATGCCATCTACTCCTTATTTATATAAGTGTGGGTCATCCCAAAAGTAATGCCTTAGATCATAAAAGAATTTCCTTCTCTGCTGAGCTGTAAAGGTTGGAGGCAAATACTTGGAAACAATAAAATTAACATAATCAGCATACCAAGGACGCTCATTTGGAAAACTATCATTAACAGGCAATGGGTCAAAAGAAATGTTTTCCAAACGAGATAAATTGTCAGCAACAGAATTTTCAGCACCTTTCCTATCTACAATATGCAGATCAAACTCTTGTAAAAGAAAAACCCACCTGATAAGTCTAGGCTTGGTGTCCTTCTTCGTCATGAGGTACTTAATAGCAGCATGATCAGTATGAATAGTAACCTTTGAATCAACAATATAAGGTCTAAACTTATCACAAGCAAAGATTACAGCTAAGAACTCTTTTTCAGTAGTATCATAATTCTTTTGAGCAGCATCTAGAGTCTTGCTAGCATAATGAATAACATTCAACTTCTTATCAACACGTTGTCCAAGGACAACACCCACAACAAAGTCACTAGCATCACACATAATTTCAAAAGGTAAACTCCAATTAGGTGGTTGGCCAATAGGAGTAGCTATCAAAGCGTTCTTCAAAGTTTCAAAAGCTTCCTTACAATCATCATCAAAAACAAAAGGTACATCTTTTTGAAGAAGATTAGTAAGGGGATTTGAAATTTTGGAGAAATCTTTAATAAACCTCCTATAGAAACCATCATGACCAAGGATACTACGAATACCTTTAATATCTCTAGGGCAAGGCATCTTCTCAATTGCTTTAATTTTGTCTCTTTCAACTTCAATGCCTCTTTTAGAGATCTTGTGTCCAAGAAAAATCCCTTCATTAACCATGAAATGGCATTTGTCCCAATTAAGAACAAGGTTGGTTTCTTCATATCTCTGCAAAACTTTATCAAGGTTGTGCAAACAGTTATGAAAAGAAGTTCCATAGATGGAAAAATCGTCCATGAAAACCTCCACAATTTCTTCACAAAAACCATGAAAGATAGCAGACATACATCTCTGAAAGTTAGCAGGAGCATTACATAAACCAAAAGGCATACGCCTATAAGCGTAAGTACCATAAGGACAAGTGAAAGTAGTTTTCTCTTGATCTTTTGCTTTCACAACAATTTGAGAAAACCCAGAATAACCATCAAGAAAACAAAAGTGGGTCTTTTTGGACAACCTCTCAAGCATTTGATCAATAAAGGGCAAAGGATAATGATCTTTCTTAGTAACTTTATTGATCTTTCTAAAATCAATGCACATTCTATACCCAACCACTACTCTTTGAGGTATAAGCTCATTATCTTCATTAGGCACAACAGTTATTCCCCCTTTCTTGGGAACGCAATGAACAGGACTAACCCATTGACTATCAGCAATAGGATAAATAATACCAGCATCAAGGAGTTTTAATACCTCATTTCTTACCACATCCTTCATCTTAGGATTTAGACGGCGTTGGTGCTCAACAACTGGTTTTGCATTAGGCTCAATATTAATAGAATGCTGACATATAGTAGCAGAAATTCCTTTTAAATCATCAAGAGTATAACCCATATCTCCTCGGTGTTTCTTTAACACTTCCAATAACCTTTCTTCTTCCTTTCCTAAAAGTTTAGAACTAATAAGAACAGGATACACTTTCTTATTGTCAAGATAAGCATATTTAAGATCATCAGGTAAAGGTTTTAATTCGAAAACAGGGTCCTCTTTAGGTGGTAGTGTGGTACCCAAATCTTCCATGGGTAGATTATGTTTAAGTAACTAAGGCTAACGAAGGAAAACATCGTCAATCTCATTTCTTTCCTTCATGAAGACATCGCTTTCGTCATCTTCCATAAACTGCTGCAAGGCATTGTTAGGAGTAAGAGAAACAACAGAAAGTTGTTCAATCCTGAAATCATCATTAGGGAGTTCATTTTCATAAGGAGTTTTGGCAAATTTCGAAAAATTAAACTCATAAGATTCTCCATCAAACTTAGTCGAAACTTTTTCCTTCCTATAATCTATAATATCGCCACAAGTATTTAGGAAGGGTCTACCAAAGATAATAGGATAGGTTTTACTAGCTTCTTTACCAAGTACTAGAAAATCAGCAGGATATTTAATCTTACCACAAAGGACATCCACATCTCTTACAATGCCAATGGGGCAAACTTGCTCTCTATTGGCAAGGTGAGTAACCACATCAATGTCTTCAAGCTCACAAGGAGCAATTTCATGCATAATTTCCCTGTAAAGCTCATAAGGAATAGCACTAGATCTAGCACCAATATCACATAAACCATAATAGATATGATTACCAATTCTAATAGAAAGTACCGGGACACTAGCTTTTCTAGATTTTTTTAGGATGAGAAACAATATTAGTAGCGTCTTCACAGAAGACAATATGCTCATCCTCTATATTTCTAGTGACAAGATCTTTCACAATACCTACCGCAGGCGCAATATCAATGAGCTCATCAGGCTCCATAGTTTTCTTTGCACTTTTTCTAACCACATTAGCTATAATGGAATGTTCCCTTACCTTAGCAGGAAAAGGGATTTTCTCCACATAAGGTTCAGGAAAAATAGGATCAACAGTACAATCGTCTGTGCTAGCAGGAACGTGGGTGACAATATCTTTATAAGGAGTATGGTACTTGTCCCACTCTTTCTTGGGAATTTCAATATAAGAGGCAAAGGCATTAAAAGAATTGCAAGAACTTGAGGATAAAGACCAAACTCATTGCTAATATCACGGAAGTCGTCAATTCCCATAAAAGATTTAATGCATTCATAATCATAGTTTATACCTGACTATTTTCCTTTGTCATTCTCCCAAGCTTCAGTGTTACCTTGAATACAGTCCAGTAGATCCCATTTAGCTTCTTCCTTCATACGTGTGAATGATCCAGCACAAGAAGCATCTAGTAAATCTTTATCATGAAGAGAGAGCCTAGCATAAAATTTATGGATGATAATATTGTTAGGGAGTTCATGAATAGGACATTTAAGCATTAGTAAGTTCAATCTCCCCCAAGCTTGAGCTGTACTCTCTCCATCACGAGGCAAAAATTTATATATCAGCTTTCTATCCGTATGAATCTCACTTGGAGGACAAAATTTAGAGTAAAAGAGAGATGCCATCTCCTCCCATTCCATGGATCGTTCATTCTCAACAGCTTATACCATTCTTAAGCTCTCCCTTTCAAGGATACAGAGAGTAACTTCTTCTTCACCTGTTCAGTTGTGATACCTGCACACTTAAACAACCCGCATAATTCATGGATAAAGAGCAAATGATCACCAGGATGGACAGTTCCATTCCCAAAATAATAATTATCCATAACACGATTAACAATACTTGTAGGTATCTTAAAATGATCTATCTCAACAGGTTGTGGTTTATCTACTACCCTAGTAGTGGTAGTAGTTTTCCCAAACATAAAACCAAGTGGGTTATCCATATTGGAAACAATGTAACAAGTAGTAACAAAATAAATGCTCATAGTAGAAGTTTCCTTTACCAGTTCCACTCTTCAATAGCGCTTCACTCGCCGGCAATGGCGCCAAAATATAGTCCTGATGACCCACAAGTATAGGGGGTGTATCGTAGTACTTTCTATAAGTAGGAGTGCTGATCCAACGAGGAGCAGAAGGTGCTGAACAGTGGTATGGAGCAGAAACTCTCTACAAATACTTAGCAAACGGATTTTTAGTGGTTTTCTGATAAGGCAACAAAACAAAGTGCAAGTAATACAGAACAAACGCAACAAGTGGCCCAATCCTTTCTTAGCAAAGGACAAGCCGGTGGAAATACTTATAAGGACCAAACGTTCTCGAGGACACATGGGAATTCTATCAAGTGCTTTCGCTTCATATAGCTGAGTACTCTTCTTTGGTGTTGTATGTGTTGTGTCGGTGAACCTGTGCTCATGTACCGACCGTACTTGGACTAATACATACTTGTGGTTAAACCCCCTGCAAACATCCGTAACTACAAGAAAGTAATTAAGATATAAATCTAACCACAACCTTAAACTCAGAGATCCTACTCTCCCTTGTGCAAAGATGTCCTAACGGGGGTTCAGGTTTCCATCACTCCGGCAACCCCACAATTAGTATCCAAAAACACAATGCATTCCCCTAGGCCCATAAATGGTGAAGTATCATGTAGTGGACATTCACATGACACCACTAGAAGAATAGCACCACAACTTAAATACTAAACCATTGAACAATAACTCAACACAAATCAACTAATAACAACATGACTTCTCCCATGTCCTCAAGAACTAAACGAACTACTCACAAGACATCATATGGATCAAGATCAAAGATGATATGATAATGGATAACAATCTGAATATAAACAATAATCCAATGGTTCTACTCACAAGCATCAACTACAATAGAAATTAACACCAGGAAAGTTTCCCCTAGGAACTAATGCAATATCCAACACAATTGTTACAGCAGGACGGAGTGGTGATGATGGTGCTGGTGGAGATGATGGTGTGGATGATGATGATGATGATCCCGATCAATTCTAGCTTGACGATGGTGTTGATGGCGATGATCTCCCCTCTCCGGGAAGGAATTCCCCCGATAGAAATCTGTCTGCCGGAGAGATCTTTCTCTCTCGGTGTTTTCCGTCCCCAAGAGGCGGCGGAAATATATCTATGGTCGCTCCCCTAGCCTTAGGGTTTCATAGGAAAGATATAAGCAAAGAGGCGGAGTCGGGAGCCGGGTAGGTGGGCCACACCTGCCCTAGGCGCAACCCAGGGTGGGCCCGTGCCTAGGGGGTGTGGGACCCCTGTGGCCCTTCTTTGTCCCTCCTTCTGGCTTTCTCAATCTTCTGGAAAAATAATATTTTCCCATATTTTTCTGGTATTTTTCCGATCTTCACGAAAGTGCATCAAAACGCCCTCTTTTCCATCAGAATCCAGACTCCGGCAGTCCATCCTCCAAGAATCATCCAACATGCATAAACAGTGGAAAAGACATAAGTAATACCTCATAATAAGACATATATCAATGAATATAGGTAAATTATGATATTGAAAGGTGATGCAAATTGGGCGTATCTTTGTTTAGAGCGTGGTATGTACTTCCGACATAAGTGCAAATGCACTGCCTGTCCCTTATGTACGATGGTACTAGTGTTCTGCACTGTGCATTTGTTAACGTATGCTCCTTTCGTCGAATTTTCCTATTTACACTACTCTGACTAGCTCGGGTGCACTGCAGTGTTCTTTGCGTGTGTGCTATATAGCTGCTTTGTTCTGCCTTGTCCAGACTTGTTTTACTGCCTTATTTACTCATATACGAATGGTTTTATGGAAGTCCAAGGATATTTATATAAGCAGTTTTTTAAAAGATCATCTAAAAACATTTTATATTGGGTTGAGTGTGCTGAAAATATAATCTTTACACATAGCTATGAAAGTGAGTTTTCAGTGTGGTATGCATTACCCACATAGATTTAGATGCACTACCTCATACATATATATATTCTGCCTTGTGTGGACTCGTTGCACTACCTTTTTAACTTTTGTATGCATTGGTCTATGGCAGTGCAAGGATATCTATGTAAGTATTTTTTTAAGATCATATAAAAAAAGTTCATACTAGGTTGAGTATGAACGTTATCTATAAGCGGTTTATACTTGGTTGAGTATGATGGAAATATAATTTTTATACAAAGTAATGCAAGTGTTTTTATCGCGGTATGCACTGCTCACATCGATGTAGATACACCATTTGTTGAGTTATCTTGTGTGCACTGCTCTTACTAGCTCCGGTCCACTGTGGCGTTCTTTGTGTGTGTGCTTTACAACTTCTTTCTTCTACCTTGTCGAGACTGGTTGCACTTCCTTATTTACTCATGTACGCATGGTTCTATGGCAGTGCAAGGATATCTATATAAGCAGTTTTTTAAAAGATCATCTAGAAACAGTTTATACTGGATTGAGTGTGCTGAAAATATAATAGGTATGAAATAGTGTTTTCATTGCGGCATGCACTACCCATATAGATTTAGATGTACTGCCTCATACATATGTATATTCTGTTGTGTGCGGACTCGTTGCACTGCCTTCTTTACTTATCTATGCATTGGTCTGTGGCGGTGCAAGGATATATAGGTAAGTAGTTCTTTAAGATCATCTAGTAGTAGTTTATATTGGGATGAGAATGAAAGTTATCTAGAAGAAGTGTATACTTGGTTGAGTGTGATAAAAATATAATTTTTACACAGAAGAATGCAAGTGTTTTGAGCACTGTATGCACTGCCTGCATAGATGCAGATGCACCATTTGTTGAGTTTTCTTATGTGCAATGCTCTTAATAGCTTCGGTGCACTGCAGCGTTCTTTCCGTACGCGATTTACAACTACTTTGTTATGTCTTGTCCAGATTGGTTGCACTGCCTTATGTACTCATCTACGCATGGGTCAATTGCAGTGCAAGGATATCTATATAAGAAGTTTTTTAAAAATCATTTAGAAGCAATTTATACTAGGTTGAGTGTGCTGAAAATATAATTTTGACACATAGCTATGAAATAGTGTTTTTATTGCGGCATGCACTACCCACATAGATTTATATGCACTTCTCTATAGATGTAGAGGCACTGCCTCATACATACAGATATTCTGCCTTTTGCAGACTCGCTACACTGCCATATTTACTTATGTATGTATTGGTCTATGGCAGTGCAAGGATATCTAGATAATCATTTTATTTTAAGATCATATAGAAGAAGTTTATACTAGGTTGAGTATGGACGTCATCTATAAGCAGTTTATACTTGGTTGAGTATGATAAAAATATAATTTTTACACATTGGAATGCAAGTGTTCTGATCACGGTACGCACTGCCCGCATAGAAGAAGATGCACCATTTGTGGAATTTTCTTATTTGCACTGCTTTTAATAGCTCTGGTGCACTACGACATTATTTTCCCGTGTGCTTTACAACAGCTTTGGTTTGCCTTGTCTAGACTAGCTGCACTGCCTTCTTTAGTCATGTATGCATGGGTCTATGGCAGTGCAAGAATATCTATATAAGCAGTTTGATAGATCATCTAGAAGCAATTTATACTGGTTGAGTGTGCTGGAAATATTATTTTGACACATATTTATGCAAGAGTGTATGCAGATGCACTGGCCCATAGATGCCGATGCATTGCAAATAGATATTGCAATAACAACTTCAAATCAGAAACAACATATCTGTTACAAATTAACAAGCGCCAACTTTCGTACATAGATATTGCAATTTCCTATGCCTTAGACTAGTTAGATGAAATATATGCATGCAATCAGGTTTGATGAATTGATGTACATGTTTCTTAATTGTGGCCTAATCACTTAATGTTATTCCAATTTCTTGCATCTCCATGACTGGACCAAACTCCCTTAGATCTTCTGGTAGGTTCTTCAGTGCTTTGTTAAATCTGTGGAACAACATTATGTATAGTTGTTCATCTCTAATACTGGATCTTTTGTCTTGATAAGTATTGTAAATTCTTATTAGTTTTCAATGATCTGTAATCATTTTTTTAAAGTTCTATCTAACTATTGCTTACATTTGACGTATTTCCTTTTACTATAATCGCCATTGTATCTATGCAGGTAATATATTGTCCACGATCCACATGCGTCTTCATCTTGTTTTTTGTTCTCACGTAGCATGCACTTTTGAATGATGTACTCCATCTTGGCAATATGTCATCTTTGTAAATGCAATCTAGCACTTGTTCGAAACTGCTTAGTTGGATATTGAAACATTATAGTCACATTTTTATATTAAAAAGGTAGTACGTTGTGATATGTTTGTTTTTGTGACAAATAACACTCTGACTTTAGTAAAAGTTTTCTTGTAATGTTTTATTTTGGTAGGATTCTTATCGTAGTTTCGCCTATGTTACTGTGGTAATCTTCCATCTATTTACTGTTCTTGTATCCAAAGGAGTCTAGGATCTCAACCTTTGGATTCTGAGAAGATCCATTTAGGAAATAAACTGAAAAATGTCTGTTGAAATGAACCAATAGTAATATCTGTGTATGTAAGTATATATAATACTCAAGTTAGTTTTAACCATTTGGTAAGTTTTAATTTTATGAGGGATCTTAATACTGAATATAGAAATTAATGCTTATTTTTAAAATAACTCACCCTGCTTTTGTAAGGTCATAGGTTCCTATGAGGTAATCAATTGTGCAAAAAACATCTTCAGGTACGAATTTTTTGTTGTTGTCTGTAAAATCTAATATTGTTGTTACCTATGTGGGTAGGATTGCCCTTTTACCTTTTTGGAAAAGATATATGAACTCATCATTACTTTTCCATGTGTGGATAACGGAATCTATAAATTCATTATCTATCCATCCATTCTCTTTGAAACTGTCTGCTAGTTCAAGTGTAGTATATGTTATAGTAAAATCTCTTGATTCATTGGACGCAAATGTATTGATAAAAACCCTCTTGTTGTATAACAAAAAGCATGATTAGTATTACAGGTGTGTTAGTGTATATTCGAACAAAAAGATCTAGGCTAATTAAAATAAATCTAGTTGTACCAACTTAAGCTTTATAGTTACTCTCTGTAATCTGGTTTTGATGCATCGTCGATTAGTTTTTTCTGGATTTTCCTTGCATTCTCTATTTCTTTAAATTCAGTTGGAATGAAAACAAGTTTTTCTTCTGGATTTTCAGTTTTTTTTGTTCTTCCATCGAAACCTTGCACCTTTTTAGATTTCTTCTATATCTTTCTCTCAAGATCTCTTTCTCCTATGTTTCTTTCAGATGTATCATTGATTTGTTCGACATCTTGTTTTTCTTTCTCTTGAATTCCTAGCAATATATCTTTCTTCAAGTCTTAGAAATCTCTTCTTGTGAATAGCTCTTGATATTCGGAATGGCCTGTAGATGTTGCAAATTTGTAAATAGTTGTGTTGCATTGATATCTTGAAAATTTTTATATTTTGTTATAAAATAGGTATTGTTCAATGTTCTTTAGTGCATAAGTATTTGTAATTGATTATATTTATGATGTGTGCAATAGTAATGATGTTATGAAACAACATATTGTAGTATGAACAATATTCCTCAAAATTTGTGTAAAGGATTACCTGATATTCTATCATCTATTGCTTCGATGTTTATGCTCAAGATGTTTGATGTTAGCATCCTCATGAGAAATACTTATTTGTAATCCGGAATATATTTTTTTGTGAATTCCAGAACGTGATCTCTGGTGTTGTTCTTGATCAAATAGAGCATGAAGAATCCACAGTCACAACTGCATAATGTTTTCATTTTAGTTTTTGTCAGACAGTTAAAAGTGTACAAAGATAAGTAGTTTAATGTAAGACTAAATTTTATGTTATGTATCAACTATACATGTTATCCTATAGAGGCATGTGTTCATATACTACCTCAAAATCATCTAGCGTTTGGACTTTTGTCTTTGCTGTTCCAAAACCTTCGCTCCACAATCTCTTTATTTTCCTGATCAATTTTGAGCATAATTTTTCAAGATCAATATCTCCTGGCTCTCTTAATGCAAAAATTCTGAACATATTCTAATTTGAACCAGGAACCTACTGAACTTAAACTTCCTTTAGGAGATCACTCAAGAAAAGGAAACATTATCTGCAGGAGAAATTATAAAAGTTTTGTTAACATATTGTCCTATTTAGAAATTGAATATTCAAGATTGTATTTGTAGCATGGTGTTCTCTAAGTTGTTGAAATATGTACTTTAATGAACATTATTGTTCTACTTACTAGTTCGTATTTGTCTAGATGGTCTTCTACTTCTGGTTTAAACAAGTCCTCTATCCAACGCATATTTCGTCTATCGTCTTCGACTTTGCGAATGTCAATAAGTTTTTGCTGCAAAACAACTATTAGTTTATTTGCTCTGAATGTATAAAGACTTTTTTATTAATTATAGTTGCTTTTTTAATAGTACTTACAGTTTCTCTATAACAAATAATTTTCTTTGACTTGGATCTCCTAAGTTGTTCTTCAAGATATATTAACACCATTTCATCCTCTATATCTCCTAGCAGTCCTTCCTTTTTGAAAGCACTTGATATATAATACAGTGGCGCATTTGTATTGGTTTCGACGTGCTGTAAGAGATACCGAGATCTGTAGAGTGGAGTAGTTATTATTAGAACACAATATGGTTCTAAAAAAATGCGAAGTGCAAAATGATATTTTTTTAATCATCTCACTTTAATATATCTGTCTCTTTTTTGACAGTTTTTTGTCTGTAAACTTGCATATCAGGTTATACAATTTTGTCCATTTATATTGTATTTTCCTACTGGCCTTGTTTGCTTGGTCTCCACTATCTGTATCCGTGGAAAGAAAAAATTGTTAGTGTGTGAAAAACTGAAGTGCGGAAAAACTAGTGCAATGAGGAACGTTAGGCAGTACATCAGAATGATAGTTGGATAACACTTCACTTACAGTAGATGAGTCAGTGTATTGGTTCAACAGTCGTGTTGGACCAGTGACACTTTTTTTGTATTTTAGTGCAAATGGTAGACTGGCTAAAATTTTACTCGGGTAACCATAATTGTTCATACTTATTTATTCATTGTCTTACAACCATATTTTTTAATATCTTTAGCAAACTCTTTTTATCAAGTGTATCCTCACTTGATTCACACTAGTAGAAACATGCTATATTTACAAAAGAATCAAATTGTTCAACAAATTAATTTGATAAATATAAGTTGTATCTACATCATATGACCTTTTCCTGTCAGATTGGTACTGTCTGACAGTAAATCTTTTGTTTTGTGTCCAACTTCATTATTTTTAACTTTAATATTCTCTTTTTCTTTCTCTTCTGTCTGATGTCCCTCTTGTTTATCCTGGTCTTGCCTGTTGGCTGTGTTAGAGCATCCTATGCTTGTTTCTGCTACTTCTTCTTCATTAGAGGGAGTCTGGTTGTTTCTATCTCCTCCCGCGGCCTCCTACAATCAGAAATTTATATTAGTTCTTAGTTGAAATGTTATGAATGTTATAACCATCATCAGATATGTCTTTTTGTTTTAGAGCATAGTAAATTATTTCTTTTCTACTAAATGAGCATCTACCTTTAGAGATTTGTCTTTTGTTATTGGTGAGGTTGCGTGCTCCTGTCCTTTTGATGCAGATTCATCATTGGTATCGTCTACCTGATTGGCTAGTGCATGCTAAAACATTACATGATCGTTAAAATTGCAACAATAATTCTTATTGTATCATGCAAATTGTAATAAGTATATATCTTACCCGTGGAAGACGCCGCCCCGATGGTTCGCAAAACTCGCGGGCAACATCAGCGCGAGCTCAAGGCGAGTAGGAGCCTCGAACATCACGATGACGATGATGACGAGCTCCCTAAGCACACCTCGCGTCGTGATGCTACGCCGTCGAAGAAGAAGAAGAAGAAGAAGAAGAAGAAGAAGAAGAAGAAAGAGGTGAAAGCTCTGCCAAGGAGGAAGACGAAGCCGGCGAAGCAGGCGTCTCCGCCTCATTCTGCGACTAGTTCCGACGCCAGCAGCTCGGCTAAAGGTGAAGCGGCGCATACGACAGCAGCATCGGACGCCGCCGCCCTCCTGGATGAGGTAGCTCTGGCCTTGCTTCCACTCCCATTCATCCCGGTTTCTGGGTTGGGAGCCATTCCAGCCGCAGCAGCTTCGCCTCCCAGGAGAGCTCCCGCAGACATCATCACGGAGGCTCCTGCCGCGGCCTCGTCTTCGAAGAGTCCCTCTGTGTCTTGGTAACATGATGTGTTTGAGATGGGCCTCAGTCGGAAACTAGGCCCCGATCTGGAGAAGCCGGCCAGCATCCGCACGGGACTATGGTTCATACCAGTCGCCAAGTAAGTCTTGTTCGTCTGCTTGCCTTCCGTTGTAATCGGACAATTTTGCTCATATCGTTGTTTCACAGGACTGGAGTTAAAAAGATCGGCCACCCTTCCGTGGCCAAGGTTGCGCCAGTCATCGCCGAGGAGGACCCCTCGCGGAAGAGGAAAGCTGATGAAGTCGCTGCTCCCGCAGACAGCGCTAAGAGAGCGAAGGGCGACGATGTCGTCACGGTCCCTGATGACACGGCAGTTGCTCCAAGCGATCCTCCGACTGCGGCGGAGGTGGCTCTGAAGAACAAGGAGGCTGTTTCCTCGCTCGGAGTGACCGAGCCGACTCCTAGTGGCGCTGGGGCATCCGCTGCGACCTTCCCCCGTATCATGGCCAAAGCGGCCACAGCGAGTGGAGCAATGCCAACAAGCCAAACGCCTGGGGTCGTCGGGACGGAGGTCGAGCAGCGTCGCAGACACACTCCAGCTCTGCTCGCGTCTGTGGACGCGCTACAGCTCCACGGCATGCTGGGCGCAGCCATCCAGGTATGTCCAGTCCCCGAGGATCGGGCCACTGAATTTCAGTGGTCGGATTCTTTAAGTGTTTTTGTAGCGTACAGTCCCCGAGTGCCTAGTCGCTGAATTTCAGCGGGTGGGCACTTAGGATTTTTGACCTCCAGTCCCCGAGTGCCTAGTCGCTGAATTTCAGTGAGTGGGCACTTAGGATTCTTGACCTCCAGTCCCCGAGTGCCTGGTCGCTGAGTTTCAGCGAGTGGGCACTTAGGATTCTATTGTTGTTGACAGTTTGATTTGTGTGAAGGGCTTGCAGCGTGAATCGGCCGATCGGCTTGCTGCAAAGTGTCGCGTGGAGAAGGAACTTATTGCCGTCCAAGAAACGAACAAGGGACTCCAAGCAATCGCAGCCAAGGCAGAGGAGGTCCGACAGGGCCTTGTCCCGGCGGGTGAGCTGACGGCGTCTCAATCTGCTTTGAGTACGGCTGAGAAGCGGATCGCTGATCTGGAGCACGTGCTCAAGGAAGCGAAGGCGGAGGCGAGCTCGGCGGATGGGCGAGCAAAGGCTGTTGTTACGGCTGCCGCTGAAGAGCGAAAGGTCTTTGACACCCTCGTTGTTGGACTGCAGAACGACTTCTCCTCGCTTCAAAGCTTCATCATGGTCCTCTGCCGTCCTTTGATTGGTAAACTTTCTGCCTCTGCCTGTAGTAGCTGCATTGTGAAGTCGTTGTTGTACTCACTTCCGACCTGTGTCCACAGGTCGGATTATTAACGACTTCGGAGGAGGCGATGCGTCTGACGGCAGTGTGTGACCACTCTGGTCGACTCGGCCACGTTTTCCGCGGCTTGCATTCGAGCATATCTTCAAGAGATATCTCCCACGGAAGTGATTCCTAGCGACCTCATCGAAGTATGGCAGTATCTAGAGAAGGCGCCATTAGTCGTCGAGTTCATGACACGGTCGGCGTTCCGCGCGGGGCGGCGACGGCTCTCAGCCTTGGGCTTGCCCACTTCCCGGAGGACTTCGAGCTTGACGACGTGACGAGTGGCTACCCCTCGTCGACGGGCTCTGTGGAGATCGCCGAGGTGCTGAAGCTGACGGACCGGGCTGCGGTGTACTCCGATCGCGTCTGGGCGATGGGCGACCTTCTCCCCTATCAGGAGACGACTGTCGCCCCCAACGATCCTGAGCCGATGCATCGGGACTTCAAGGTCGAGCATCCATTCTGTGCGGCGATGGCGGGTGAGTTGACGACATACCCGTCGAACCCGTACACGCCGTTCATTCGCAACCGTAGGGGTGGCGGTGAGTCGTCGTCGAAATCTGCGCAGTAGAAACATTGTGCCCTGGGGCGTTAGAAACAATTGGTCATTGGACTCAACTTGTATTTTGGAACGACTTTGTTCTTCTATGATGAAACTTTGTGTTATTTTGTGAATGGTTTCGTGATTTTGAATGCTGATTGGACGAGTCCCCGAGCGCATCCGCCCTTTTTATGGGGTTTACCTCGTTTGTTATGTGTTTGTGATTTTGAATGTTTTGGTCAGTTGTTTTGCTATTGAGGTCGACTCGCCCGAGCTCGGAGAGACAGTCGCGGGGCGACTCCCGTGGGTGCTCTTTACTTGGTCATTTTCCCTTGCGCGAACGAGGTCGGGTGGCCGAGTCCCCAAGCGTGGTACTTGGTGGTTCAAGTCGCAGCTCCAGGGTAGGTGAGGACTAAGCGCGTTAGATTAAGCGCGTCACTCCTGCCTGATCCGAAGCACCAGTCACATGGCGAGTCCTGGGCATGCTCTCATACTTAGCGTTTTTCCCTAGTCGCTCGTGCTCGACTGATCGTCAGTCCCCGAGCGTGGTACTTGGCCGTTCAAGTCGCCGTGTCGAGGATGCGGAGGACCTTGGTCGCTGTGAGGAGCGAGGGCAGTTGTCTTGGATCGTTAAGCCAGTCGAGCTAGGCGACTCCAATGGGGCTCCGGGTTGGCGTTTTTCGTGGACGTTACGAGTCCTGGGGTAACCTAGTGCCCTCGGAACGCACTACTTGGCCGTGCCGGTCGCTATACCAGAGGTTGACTTCTGCGGTTAGCTTGGCGTTGTTATTACGAGTGCGAGTGGCACAAGACACGGAGAGTAGACGCATTTTGCGGTAACCAATCTGTTTTATTTCATAGAAGGTGGAGAGTACATGTATGGGGTTCTAGGAGTAGAATTTCCGTAGGAGGTTTACATTCCACGGTCGCTTGACGTCGAGTTTCCCATCTCCTCGGACGTCGGTGAGGTAGTAGGCGTCGTTGCCAAGGAATCGCTCGATGGCGAATGGTCCCTCCCAAGGGGGGGAGAGCTTGTGCATGCCCCTCTTGTCCTGGATGAGGTGTAGCACCAGATCGCCTTCCTGGAAGGTGCGAGTCCTTACTCGCCGGCTGTGGTAGCAGCGTAACCGTTGCTGGTAGATGGCGGTGCGGGAGCGAGCTAGGTAGCGTGCCTCGTCGAGTTGGTCTACTCCATCCTAGCGTGCGGGTTCGTTTGCAGCCTCCGTGTAATTGACCACCCTGGGCGAGTCGTGCTCTAGGTCGGTGAGGATGACTGCCTCGGTGCCGTACACCATGAAAAAGGGGGTGAACCCTGTCGACCCGTTGACGGAGGTGCGGATGCCCTAGATGACGGAGGGTAACTCCTTGACCCAGCACCCGGTGGTGCGCTCGAGTGGTACTTGGACCCGTGGCTTCAGGCCATGGAGGATGCTCTGGTTGGCTCGTTGCGCCTAGCTGTTGGACTCCGAGTGAGCGACTGAGGAGAGGTCAAGTCGGATGTGGTGTTCCTCGCAGAACTCGGCCATGGCTCCTTTGGCAAATTGGTGCCATTGTCCGTGATGATGCTGTTTGGGAACCCATAGCGATAGATGATCTCGCGTAGGAACTTGGTGGCGGTCTTCCCGTCGCATTTCCGGACTGGCTTGGCCTCCACCCATTTTGTGAATTTGTCGACTGTGACCAGGAGGTGGGTGAAGCCGGAGGGGGCCTCCTTGAAGGGGCCTACCATGTCCATACCCCACACGGCGATTGGCCAGGTGATGGGGATTGTCTTGAGCACCAAACTCGGCACGTGGGTCTGGTTGGCGTATTTCTGGCACCCGGCGCACCGCTAGACAATGTCGACAACGTCTGCGTGTGCAGTTGGCCAGTAGAAGACATGTCACATAGCCTTTGCGACCAGAGAGCGGGCGCTGGCGTGGTGTCCGCAGTCGCCGGAGTGGATGTCGTGGAGGATTTTGCGTCCTTCAGCGGGTTGGACACAGCATTGGAACTCGCCGGTCATGCTGCGCTTGTGGAGCTCGCCATCGATGATGACGAAGGACTTACAGCGGCGTGCAATCATCCTGGCGTCTGTTTCGTTTGCCGGCGAGGTGCCTCCCTCCAGGTAGGTGATGTACGGCTTAGTCCAGACCTCTGGCTCGGCGATGAGTGCGACCAAGGCTGCCTCTGGTTGAAGCGGGACTCTGATGTCTATCTCCCTTGGGGGAGAGACGGAAGGCTTGGTGATGGTGTCGAAGAAGACACCAGCGGGTGGTGCGAGTCGAGCCGAGCCAATACGAGAGAGTGCGTCGGCCTCCTCGTTCTTCCGCCTATCGATCCACTCGACGGAATAGCCCGCGAAGTGTCTGCCCAGCTTGTCCACTGCTTGGTGGTATGCCGCCATGGTGGGAGAGACCGCGTCACAGTGTAACATCCCAAAAATACTAAACTTAAATCATCGAACTCTGATGATCAAAATTAGGGTTAACAAAAACTTTGCTAAATAAAATTATGGAAGCATGCACACGTGTATGCATTTCATTTTGAATTCTTTTGAACCACCTTGTTTATGTGTTCCATTGCTTGTAAATGGATGCTTAGGTGAAATAAACATCATCTAAACATTTCCCAAACTTTTCCTAAAGACAAATAAATAAAAACAAATAAAATAAAGGAATGGTCACTTTGACCAATTTAACTCCCATGCCTACTTTGGCTGTCTCAAACTTTCAGAACCTAAGTGAAATTTTTCTGGATCTTTGCACCCCTTGAATGTACTCATAACAAAGTATCAAGGCCCACTTTGTGATCATCCACAAACTTTTAAATGCATAGTTTAATTGACAATTCAAAATTGAATCTTTATCATATGGGAAGATCCCACTTTTTCAAAAACTACTCAAACAAGCTCAACTTTCAAAACCCAAGCATCTGCAGACTCACCAGCACCAACCTAGCACACCCACCAAAAATCTTTTCAAAATTCAAAACTTGAATTCATGCGGCCATTTCATCAAATAGGGTGCAGACACAAATCATACAAAATCTAAACACTATAGTGAGCAGTGATTGAAGCCTAACTTGTTCCCTCTCTAGCTCACAACCATCTCAGTAGATCATCTAGCAAGATTAACCAAGCACTAGCACCACTGTGAGCTTGCCAAAACCATCAATGGTGAACAGCCGAAGCCAACCTTGTCACCCCCATGTCGACAACATGCTAGGAGGAGAAACAAGCCTAGCCAGCATGTCTAGGAGGCAGCCCACAGTCCACCGCCACTCCCTGTCCACCGCTCGAACCTTGACAACCCCTGGACCACACGCACGGACCGCGCCCAGACCGCCAGCAACCATGACGAGCGTGCGCCAGAGCGCCAGCCTCGACCAAAGCCCACAGACCGCGCGCCGCCCTTGCCGCGTGCATATACGATCACCACCGACCTAGGAGACCGCCAGACATACCCGTTCGCCGCCCCGTGACGCACAACCACCGCTCGCCGTCGAAGACGCCGCCTCTGCCACGTAGAGCGTCGCGTGTTCCAGACCAAGCCGCACCGCCCCATGCCTCGAAACCATGTCGTTGAGAATCGCCAGGGAACACCGCACCGCCCCCTACCTTCGCCCATGCCAATAGCCGCCTGTACCATTGCCCCCGACAAGCTCACCGTGCGCCCCGTCGGTCCCCTCCTTCGACTATAAATAGAGGTCACCCCCGCTCGAATTCTTCACACCATTCTACTCCCCTCCCATCACTGATCATGCCACACCGTTCCCGGAGCAAGACGAGCAACACTTCGCCAGAATTTCACCGGAGCCCGCCGCCTCTAGAGAAGAAGGGGGCCATTGATTTCGTCCACCCCAGGAGCTGCCGCGACCACCCCTGAGTTCGCCGTCGTCGACTTCGTCGTTCGCCCGCCTCGCCGACCCTCGCCAGCACCCCGGTGAGCCCCCAACAACCCCCACTAGCCGCGCTAGGTTTCTGTCTCGCCGGCGTTGTTCAACATCGACGATGACTCTCAGCCCTTGGATTAGAATCAGATCGAACGCACCACGTTGCCCCGTACCGCTTCGCACCCCCCTGTCTCACTGACAAGTGGGGACACCCACTTAAGCAGCCCGCGGAAGCGCTACGCTTAGCAGGCCGGCCCGTTAACTTTTCCCACGCAGCCCAGTTATTTGAATTAAACCTTTTCTATTTTATTTCAAACTCACTTCTGTACCCAACTTCAAAAATCAACTCAGATCGATTCAGTACACCAAATTGAATGAAACCAATTTTGCTAGAAAGGCCTGGGAATGCTGAATCCAAGCCCGTTGGATTCAAGTCATTTGGACCTATAGATCACCCATGGTAAAAATAACAAGGCAGAAGCTTTTCTGCATTCAAACATTTTTCAAATTTAAACCATAATAGCTTTTGAGTTGATTCCAACTCTCAGAAATCACATTTAACCATACCTTTCAGAATATATAAAAATATATAGGTTTACTTGCAGAAATAATGTTCAAGTAAAAAAATAATGCCCCATAGGCATTTCTAGTCACTTTATTTAATTAAAATAAAATGGTAAAACCTTATTAAATTGTGACACCACTTTAAATCATATTCCCATGGACTAAAATATGTGGTGATGCAATATGATCCCATGTTTGGTTTGGAGAATATTAAATCTTAAGTAGTTTTTCAATGAGTAGAAATTACTTTTCTAAAAATAAAAGGAACTAAACCAAGCCTAAATCTTGTAATGTTAGTGATGATGTTAGATCATCTATAGGACCCTTGTGTGTGATGATTGCAAGTAGTTAAGTATTGTTTGGTGATTGTGTACCTCGTATTTATTCATAGACGCTAGTACCGACCAAGGATACGAGGAGGAAGGAGGATTCTACGAAGAAGAAGCCGAGGAGAACTTCAACCACTGCTCTGCACAAGGGAAGCTACAACTTGCAAGACACTCTACTTTAGCAAGCTTTACTAATCAAGTTGACCAATGCAAGCCTAATACGACTAGTTGAATGTGCAATCTAACACTTGCAATTTAGCAAGCTTATACTGATATTGATGCAAGCCAATACTTGCTTCTTACCATGCCAACTATATGCCTTAAGCATATATGATCATAACCACTTGATAAACCATTCCTAGTTTTACCTACAAGCTTTCTACCTTATTTCTTTATCAAAGCTCTTACCTAGATTTTACCTAAGTGAATGGTAGATACTAGAAAGATATGTGAAGGTTGCATAAAGAGCATAAAATTTGGCCTAAGCTAGATAATCTTGATGTCATCCTAAGGCATGAGATTGAACTTAGTTAAAACTCCACTAGTTTACCACCCCTCATTAGTGCTTACCCCCACCTGTAGATGCTAGTGCTAAGCATAAAACTAGATCAACTTTAGATGGGAATACTTGGTGGAAAAATGGTTATGAAAACCTTGGAATGATGGATCATTCTATTGAAATGTTTTGGACATGTGTTTCCGAACACCCGATGATTTCGGTGATGAAAATGTTGAGGCATGAGCCTTAGCCCTTTATAAAACTGATGGTTGTCTGGATGCGATACCATTCCAATTTTATCGTACAACCATAATACCCGAGAATTGGGTAGGGCTTGACTGGAAACTTATATACCTTAGTATTAGTTCCCTCACGACCAAGGTCTGAGCTGAGGCTACCTTGTGAAGATTGTCCACCTGTGCAGTACCCAAGATGACAGTTGTTCATGGTTGGGAGGCCAAACTCACAGGAGAGGTGCTTCTACTAGGGCGTGTAATTGAAAGGTTAGGATTGATTATCCGCATACTGAGTATGGTGAATTCAGCATTTTTTCCTGACGGATGTATCGAATGTTGTGGTGAAAGTGTACAATCTCTGCAGAGTGTCAAACTATTCGAATAGCCGCGTCCGCGGTTATGGACAGTTGGAGTGGCCATACTGTTCCCCCGTCTGACTTTTCAAAATGACTTGTGAAATGAATTGAGACTTTGACTTGACCACAACAGAGTTGTGACCTGAGTTACAAGATCCCACTTAGGAGTTATAAAATTGTGATTAGCTTTGGAACTTCGTAGAGATAAATCTGGCTTTTGCAAAACAACCCTAGAGCCTAGTGTCCTATTATCCAAAAAACCCTTCACATGTTAGTATTAGTTTGCAAGTACTTAAAGAGTACTCATGGCTTTGTCCTTGGCTATTCCCATGGCCAGTCTATGAAGAGGAGTACCTGGAGGATGGACCCCAGGAAGGTTACGACAACTAGGATCATCTCCCATCGTCAGCATTGCCTATGACCCCGAAGATGGAGCTTCGCCCACACTACCGTTATTATTACGTATTCCGTTGCTTGATGTTTTATTAAGAACTGGATCATGAGATCCCTATTTGTGTAAGAACTTATGTACCGTTTATAATGGATGATGTACTATGGTGTCCAATTCTGTTATGTCTCGCAAAAATGGTAATCCTGGGATTGCGACGTATGGCATAACAGGCATCTGGGATTAAAAATCTGGGTGTTGACACACAGGTGCCAGCGACTTGCCCAGCGATGAGGTCGGAGTCTCCGTAGCAGCGTAGACGGTTGACATTCATCTCCTTGGTGGCTCACATGTCGTGGAGTAGTGCCTCGTACTCGGCCATGTTGTTGGTGCAGGGGGTGAAGTCGAGGCAGAGGATGTAGCATAGCTTGTCGCCCTTCGGAGAGGTTAGCACGATCCCTGCTCCTGCACTGTCCGCATTCTTGGAGCGGTCGAAGTGTAAACTCTAGTAGTGGAGGTATGGTAGCTTTTCTGGCTGCTGGGCCTCCTCCCAGTCGACGATGAAGTCCGCGAGAGCCTGCGACTTGATCGCTTTGCGCGGCTCGTACTTGATGTTGTGGATGCCGATTTCGACGGCCCACTTGGCGACTCGCCCGGTCGCCTCACGGTTGCGGATGATGTCCTGTAACGGTGCTGAGGAGACGACCGTTATCGGGTGCTCCTGGAAGTAGTGTGGCAGTCGCTGCTGTGCTCTGAAGACCGCGTATACCAGTTTCTGGTATTGCAGGTAGGCGCTGGCGTGACTCGGTGAGAACCTCGCTGATATAGTACACTGGTCGCTGCACTGGGCGCACCTTTCCCTCCTCTGGCCGCTCGACGACCATGATGGCGCTGACGACGCGCTCGGAAGCCGCGACGTAGACCAGCATGGGTTCCTTGTCGACGGGGCGGCGAGTAGCGGTGCTGCGAGTAGCACATTCTTGAGGTCGCGGAGCGCATCGTCCGCCTCCTTGTCCCACTGGAAGGTGGGGTTCCTGCGCATCAGGCGGTATAGGGGCATCGCCTTTTCGCCCAATCGGGGGATGAAGCGACTGAGAGCCGCGACTCACCCGGCCAGCTTCTGGACGTCGCGCGGGCACTCGGGTTTGCTGAGTCGAGCGATCGTGTAGATCTTGGTGGGATTCGCCTCGATCCCGCGCTTGGACACGACGTATCCCAGTAGCTGCCCTGCTGGTACGCCGAAGGTGCATTTGCCTGGATTTAGCTTTATCTTGTATTTCCGCAGGTTGGCGAATGTTTTCGCCAGGTCGGCGAGTAGGTCGCTCTGGCGAGCGGACTTCACTACCACATCATCGATGTAGACGTGTATATTGCGGCCAATTTGGCTCGCAAGGCACTCCTGCATACACCGCTGGTAGGTCGCCCCGGCGTTCTTGAGGCCGAAGGTCATGGCAGTGTAGCAGAAGGCTCCGAATGGCGTGATGAACGTCGTCTTCTCTTCGTCCTCAACAGCCATTTTGATCTGGTTGTACCCAGAGTAGGAGTCGAGGAAGCATAGAGACTCCGAGCCCGCGGTGGAATCGATTATTTGGTCGATCCGCGGGAGGACGAATTGCTCCTTCGGGCAGGCGCTGTTTAAGTTTGTGTAATCGATACACATCCTCCAGGTCCCATTTTTCTTCTTGACCAGGACTGGGTTTGCCAGCCACTTGGAGTATTTGATTGGCCGGATGAAGCCTGCAGCGAGTAGACACTACACCTCCTCGGCGATTTCTCGGCGGCGCTCTTCATTGAAGGGCCGCAGCAACTGCTTGACAGGTCGCACTTTGGGGTCAGCGTTGAGTTTGTGCTCAGAGAGTTCCCTAGGGACACCAGGCATGTCAGAGGGCTTCCATGCGAAGATGTCCCTGTTCTCACGGAGGAACTCGATGAGCGCTCCTTCCTATGCTGGGCTCATGCCCGTCCCGATCGTCACCGTCTGGCTGGAGTCGCCTGGGACCAGCTCGACGGTGCGGGTATGCGTCGTTGCCTCGAAGGTTGAGGTGTTGCCGCCCTCCGAGTTGGGCTTCTTGAGTATAGTGGGGTCGTCGTTGTTGACCCTGCTCGCGTATTTGGCAAGCTCGTCGGCGTGGTTGGCCTCTGCCGCGATGACGGTGTCGGCGAGTTCGGCTCCTTTGGCCTCGCACTCGGCGGCCATGTCGGGGTCGCCATGGATGGTGATGAAGCCACGCGGTCCGGGGAGCTTCATCGCGTTGTACGCGTAGTGGGGCGCCGCCATGAACTTGGCGAACGCTTGGCGCCCTAGGACGCAGTGGTAGGGGCAGTCGAAGGGCACCAGTTCGAAGACGATCCGCTCGGTGCGGAAGTTTGCCGGTGTGCCGAAGGTGACTGGCAGCGTGACCTTGCCGATCGGGTACGCCTTCCGACCAGGGACGATGCCGTGGAACATGGTGTAGGTCGTCTCGACCATTGACTGCGGGAGCCGCAGTCGCCTGAAGTTGTCCAGGTATAGGATGTTGATGGAGCTGCCGCCGTCCATCAATGTCTTGGGGAGCCAGTAGTCTCCCACCTTGGGCTTGACCACCAGGGCCACTTGGCCTGGGTTCTCGATGCGTGGCGAGTGGTCCTGGCGGCTCCAAGTGATTGGTTGCTCTGACCAGTTGAGGAACTGGGGAACGTCCACCTGGGCCACCGTGTTAACGGCGACGGCGTGGGTGATGACCTTCTTCTCACGCTTCGTGTTGAAGCCTGTGAAGGTGTGGAGCGAGCCGGCCATGCTGCCGAATTTTCCGTTGTTTGGCGGGTTGTTGTCGGGGTCTTCCCGCGCTCGTCGTGCCTTCTCGATCTCCTTGAGAGAATGGCAGTCGGCGGTCGTGTGCGTGGCGGTCTTTCCTTCCATGCTGTAAAATACACAAGGTTGGTTAAGGAGGGCCGTGGGGTCGAACCTTGGCTTCGCCTTGTAGTTGCCGTCGTCGCGACGTTGCCCTCCGTCGCGGCGGAAGCTCTTGGGCTCGCGCTGCGCGTACCCAGCGTTGGCGACGAAGTCGACTCGCCCGTCACTGCGGTGCTTGCCGGTGAGGCGAGTGTTGCTGTAGCGTAGATCGGATCATCGTCCGTTGTCGTTGCCGCTCGTGCGGCGTTGTCCTCCCGACTCGTCGTCGGTTTCTTGGTTTGGGTCTTCCTCCGCATATCTTTTGGCGATCTCTAGGAGATCCAGTATGTTGTCGAGTGTGCGGTATGCTCGTTTGAGCTTGGCGACCAGGGGCTTGTAGCGGCACGAGGTCTTGAATCAGTGGATTGCGGTGTCTGGGTGGATACCGACCGCGTTGTACCACAGTTCTGGCCATCGTTGGACCCAGCTGCGGGTCGACTCGCGAGGTCCCTAGACGCATCGTTCCAGGTCCTCGATGGTGGTGGCGCGGGTGTATGAACCCTCGAAGTGCCTGACGAAGGCGTCGCGCATCTCTTCCCAGGAGGCGATGCTATCCGTGGGGAGAGTGTTGATCCACTGCCTGCACGCCCCTTCCATCATCAGGGGGAGGTAGCGGGCGGCGAGTAGATCGGTGTGGCCGGCGATCCCCATTGCCATGAGGTAAGTATCCAGCCACACAAAGGGATCGTATGAGGGATTGTACTTCTCTATTTCCTTCGGTGCTTTGAAGTTCGCCGTGTATCTTTCGCCTCGGATCATTGGTCCGAAGCACCGGGGCCCGAGTTGGCTTAGCGACCCCCTCGGCTCGTCGTCGCAGCGGTTGGTTAGGGTATGCCGCAAGTCGTCAGGCTGGCGTGCGCGCCAACTCTGGTTGTTGATGATGTGGGTGCGGGCGTTGACGGGCTGACCGTTGGCGGCGACGAAGTTGGTCGCAGGCCGGGGGTCGTTGGTGGAGAGTGCCGCGTTCGCGGGTCGGTGTTGGAGCTGCAGTGGTTCGGGTGGCGGGCACTTGAGGGTGTTTGCCGCCATGGGGCGGCCGCTTGAGGCCGCTCTGCTGCCCGATGAACGCGAGTACATCCGACTCTGTGAGTCGACGCCTACGTTTTGTTGCTCGACCGCCTTTGCGAGCAAGGCCTTGACGTACTGGATCTGTAGGGCGCCGTCACTGGTGGCCGCGATGTTGTCGACTGCTGCTCGGCCCGCGACGAGGTTGTCCATCGGGGTGGAGAATAGTGGTAGGCCGTTCGCGTCTCGCTCCCGTGAGGAGACCATGATCCGCGGCTGATCCCTGGGGGTGCGCGGTTGGGTGGTGGTGGGCGCCATTCGCCGTCGACCCTGGTGGGGGCCGGGCGCTTCCTCCCGGTGGCGTATTTTCGCAGATCGCCCGCTCAGCCGCGCGGGCCGAGTCGCTCTCGTCGTCGAAATTCAGGGCGCGCCACTGGACGGTGGGGTTCAGGTGCGACCTGATTCGTTGCTGGTGGTAGCGCGACAGCTCCTGCGCTGTCACCTGCTCGAGGCGAAATTTTTCGCGCTTGGCTTGCTCCTTGCGGACTGCTTCCGCCAGCTTCAGGCGGAGTTGCCAGACCGGCGAGGCCCCACGGTGGGCGCCACTATCGTGGGAATGACCACGGCAGATGCTGCAATCAGCAGCGAGTAGTAGCACATGGGGCAAGGGCGGCCAGCCATCTACGGTGCGAGGTGAGGGCGGAGACACAAGGATTTACTCAGGTTCGGCCCCCCGGAGGGTAAAGACCTACTCCTGCTAGATTGTATTATGGTGGAAGTACAATGAGGCGGGATCGGCGGCTAGGCAGCAAGTCGCTTGGGTGTATGATGGAACGTATCCTCTACGCGCCCTCTAGGGAGGTTTATATAGACTCACCCCCCTAGGGTTTACAGATCTCAATCGAATCAGTTAAGGTTTCAGCGATCGTTTAACCTAATCCGACTGGGCCTATCTACGCTTCTGGGCCTTCATCTTCCAGTTGCTTGAATCCAAACTAGGTCTTGATCCAGTCGTCGTTCCGCAGGCCCACTCGCAGGCGCCTGGGCCAGTCGGAAACGTCCTGCTGGGTATACCCCGGTAGGCATATCCCAATCAGCGTACCTGACCTCGCCGAGACCTGGTGATACCACTGTTAGAACCATCACCGTCTCCTCGTTCACCTTGTTCAAGCTCGCAAGCCGGGGAAGCCCCAGATGCTCCAATCGGTATCACCTGTTCTCGGAATCCTCTTCCCTATCGCCCTCTTGATCTGTGTTGCCCTCCCGACGCGAGTCACCATCCGCCGCCGCAGGAGGTCGTCGTCGACCATGGTCCGGTGGCCAAACATTGGCGGTGCCACCACTGGTTGGCTCAGTGTGATGCGTTGAGTCAAGCAAGACCCTCCTCACTCGCCCGCGCCCTCCCGATCGACGAATCGAGCCATGATCTGAAGATCAATCCCAAGATGACATCGCGCCTACGTCATAATCCTTTTTCTTTAATTATTTTTTGGAAATAATAAGTAACCCATGGGGCCCAGTCGTCATTGACTAAGGGTAGCCTCTGCCTCGGTGAGAAACACCCCAACCCTCTAGTGACGTCAGCATGCCTTTGTGCTGATGCAGTAAGTCATTTAAAATGGTTTAATAATTTCTAAGATAAAATCTTATAAATTCAATAACTTTTAATTTATAAGTCAGAAAAATACAAATAATATATCAAAATGTTCAGAAAAATGAAACCTAACTCTTTAAGCTATAGTCATGCATTGTTAATCAACTCTCATGACAATTTTAATTAGAAGAACAAATGCACCCCTCTCATATGCTCCGGAGTTTTCCCGAGTTAGGGTTTTCACCCCTCAGAACCCCGATTAATTTTTCGAGCATGCTTTAGGGTTTCAATTCAATGCAGATTAACTTGTAATATCATCATTCTTGTTTGAGCATTGCATCGATGCCATGTGTTGATTGTTTCCCCTTTATTTCTGGTGTTTCGTTCTTCTTCGGTAGAATACGATATCAAGATCAAGATCGAAATCGAAGCCCGAGGACAACACCGTCAAAGATTGAAGAACATTACCTGACCAGTTGTAATCAAGTCAAGTACCCGATGTTCGAAGCTCTACTTATCGGTTATCAACTGGCAAAGGCAAGCACAGCCCCACCATAATATAATCCTATGATTTCGAAAGCATTTCAATTCCTGGCATGATGCATACGATTCCACTATGGTCTTTTATCGATAAATAGAGTATCCTATCTGTTGCATACTTCCTTTGAGCTTATATTACCTGAATCACTACTACTAGCATAAGTAGGTTTGGCTTATGTGCACTACTAGAGCTTATATATGTGTCTGCTTAGCCATGCATAGCTGTCAATTCTGGTCCATCCGGATGATGTATCAGATGCAGAGAATCTAGTATGGTAGGAGAACGTGATGAGATGATATCAGAGGTGATATGAGTTAAACATGCTAAGGCTTGTATGGGAGGCCATGGTGGGATGTGGTTTTTCTAGTCCCATGCTCGCCACCACTAGGAACTGAGTTCTTGCCTTTGGAACCATGACGAGCGTGCAACCACACGGGGCCTGGACAACCTCATGACTGACTAACTTGCCTAGTAGATTCCATGAGTCACATAGTTCGGGCGTTCCATTCGACATATGCATAGAAACTCTTTTGAAAGATTTGCCGGGTCAAGTTGGTTCATTCATAATAGGTAGGTAAGCGTGGCCGACGTTGCTTGGGGTAGATAGTGCCCCTGGTAAACCAACCTCGCCTCACATCTTTAAGTACCGACTTCGGGATTTGACCCGTTATGGAGGAACCATACTTATTGCGTGACTCATGGTCTCGGCAAAAGCAAGGTAAAGGTCATGTCTAACCACCCTCTCCCGGCCTTCAAAGGAAGAGGGCTAATGATTCTGGCATTAAGAGAAGGTTAGTACGTGTGGGTAAAGTTGTACACCCCTGCAGGGTAATAATCTTTTCGAGAAGTCGTGTTCACGGTTATGAACGACTTGGCGACCGGACTCAAGATCATAGCGAACTTTAACCTAATCATAAAATTTGGTAGATCAACGTGTGCTTAAGGATGCTTCCTCATGGGTATGAGGGGGTGATCCTAGTTGGTAAATGATGATGATTCGGTGGATATCAAAAGATGATGATCAATATTTTCGGAGATGTCGCTCACTTATCCCTTTTTAAAATACTCTGAATAGACAAGCTTCTTCTCCCTCTTGTTTTATAAACAAAAGATGGCTTTATGCAAAACAACTCCACCAGCCATAAGTCTTGCGGAGTACACCCTATACTCACCCTTGCACTGTTGATAATTTTGGCAGAGTAAGTGTTCCCTAAAGATCAGTTTGGTACTACATCGACATCGACGAGTAGCTTGGGGTTCCCAGCCGGCAGCCTGGCATCTATGGGCTGGGACGTCATCGTTATGCTTCAGGCCTCTTAGGCCATTTGTTAAGTTTGCTATACTTAATAGCATAATTTTCCTTCCGTTGTTTGATGTTTGTGGTCAGTGACCTCTCGCCTACATAGTTATGGTGGACTGAAGCGGCAGAACATCATGCACTAAACAACCTATAGAGACTCGATTCAACTGTCGGCTATCAGAGAGGGATAAGAAATACCTATTAGGATTCATCCTGACACTAACACCAATCATATAAATCCTGGTCCTTCCCCTCGAGACCAAACGAGGAAGTCATACCGAGGAAACTCACACAGTTGGAAATTTTATTCATTACATTATAGTTGGATCACTTACTACTTAGATATAGATAGCATAAGACATCCTAATATAATAAGTAGTGGGTAGTTTAATTTAACCATTCTGTTATAGTTGCAATACTTACTAGTCAGGTACCAATAACATGAGACATCCCAATTCCAAAAGTTGTTGGTACATTTATTTATCCATTCTGTTGTAGTGAAGCTGATTACTAGTCTTTCCAAAGTAAAATTTACAGCACTACTTTAGTTATAGTTGTCTATGATCGAGAAACTGTGCTCCAAATAGTCCATAACCGCGGACACAACTTTCATAAAATTTTACCCATAGGGGGGCACAAATAGTAACACACACACGATCAAACTCGGAAAAACCAAATAAAAACCTAACGAGGCATCACGACAAAGCAATCACAAGATTCATCAAATATTTTAGGGGCCCACCCCACTAAGCTAGCAGTGACGAAGTTAGCCAGCTCCGAAACGGACCCAGATTTTTGTGTTGACGGCTGTAAATGACTGGGAACCCAAAAGTGTGAATAGTCTTGTCGATACCGCATAAACGTATCACAATTCCTAAACAGTACAATACTAAACTCACTCCACGAGAAACAATAGTAAATAAAGCAGTAAACATGGCGTAAGCATGGCATAAGTACATGACAGTAATAAAACCCCAAACTATTTTGTGGCCCCAAGAAATAAGATATGATTCAATCTCTCGCTAAGGGGATTCATGGTCCCACATGCGGATTGTGCGAATAGTCAAGGAACAAGTATCAAGTAGTCGGGGTCCTACGGGACACAAGTGAGCGGTTAAAAACCAAATAATATCTATTGCCCACCGATGCCCCCGGCTTAGTTATATCTATTCTCAGCAATTTAATATCAAGTTGTAATTTAAGCCATAATCATCTTCAACATAAAACATGAGGCATTCCTCAGTGGTGCGAAGCAACTATGGAACATCAGTGGTGTGAAGCAACACTTGCGCAAGCGGGTACGACTCGCAATACCAACTATCTACCAAACAATAGGTAATAGGAGGTGTCCATGGCAATATAGGGATTGTAGGGAAATATAAGGGGGTACAGAATCGATAACATCTCAACACAGATAGCAATAGATCAACAAGAGGAAGTAAAGACTATAAATGAAAAATATATAGAAAGGGAGAGAATGCTCACCTGAGAAACATAGCTGAACATACAACTGAAGAATTTGTCGAATCTCACCACATCTCATCGTCCTATTTGGGAAGAAGCAAAGCACTAAAGGAACAAGCGATGGAACAATTACAACTAGTGGAGAAGAACCGTCATGATCATGATATATGCATGGAATGGAAAGTTAATGATGAAAACCATGTTTAAAAGCTATTATTTGAATAGCACAATGATGATATAAAATTAGTGAGGCCTTATTAATAAGAAATAATTAATTCCAATTTTATTCATCATGTTTACCTTGAATAAACAGTTCTGATTTTACAAGCTACCATGATTCATAATGCAATTGCAAATATGGAATACACAGTTGGAAAGGGGTTGTCACGCCGATCGATTTAAATATATTATTTGTCGAATTCGGAATTATGGATTTAAAGTTATACAATATTTAAGAAATGACATTTATTAGCATTTAAATTATTTCGAAATTTTAAATTGCTCAAATGATATTATAAATAGAATAATCATATTTCTCACATTTTTTTGATTCAAAAACATATATTAAAAGTATTATTTGGAATTATGAATTTAAAATTATTATTAAATGCAAACAATTTAAATTGTGTCAAAAGTCAAAGGTTTGACTAGATAGAGTCAACTCTGGTTAGATTTGAAAATATGGTTGAATTCAAATTTTAAAATGGATCACTTTTCATTTTGAAAGATTTTGCAAATTCCAAAAAAAATTCAAGATTTGATTAAAAGGTTATTTAAATTATGTAGAAGAATTTTATTGAAAAACAGTTGGAAAAGGGAGTGGGCCTACGGTAGTGGAAACTGGGCCACGGCGCAGGTTGCATGTCATGCGCGGGCGGCGGATTGTGAACGGGCAGGCCCATCTGGAAAGGTTGCAGGGGGATATGGTGTGAGGAAAAACACTCTTAGGGGGACTTTCGCAAAAGAAAGAAGAACACGAGGTGGTGGTTATCTGACGACTCAAACAGATACACAAAATCAACCAGCTCGAGCTGATCTTGGTATGAAGATTCTGACCAAACGGCTGTAGATCTTTCGGGAACGTAAAAACAAAAAGTGTATAGGGAGAGCAGTCTTCAACTATAGTTAAGGAACCATCGCCGGAAAATGAGTGGAATGCCTGTTAATCATCGATGAACAGGGACAGATCCAGACGTTAGAACTGACAGAAAATTTGCAAAGACGCCAAGATCTGGCCAACCTTTGGAGGAAGATTACGGGAGATTTAGGTCATCGTTTCAAGCGTTGTTTGATTCTAGTGAAAGCTGGAAGAGTCCTCTACGCGTTTAGGTGCTCAGTGGCACCGTAGTACGACCGATGAGGCTGGGGCGTCTATGGGAACATAGGTCGACGATAAAGTCTGTTGCGCACGCGCTGCTGATGTATCCGCTGTCTACGTGCATGCTATCCGTAGTGAGTGTGTGCCTTGATTGCAAACTCCAGCGACGGTAGCGAGCTAAAGGGTGGCACAGAGGATACACAAAGGAAGCGGAAGGACGGGGAGCTCATAGTAAAGGCGTCAGCTTGCTCGGGAAAGAGAGAGGAAGCGCGGGGGCGACGAATTCCAGGAGAGACCATGCTCAGCATCGGGGAAGAAGCTACCAATTCCCAGCGATCTAGGAAGCTTCATCTCTTCACCTTCTGCAGAGAGGTTGGTGATGGATCCATGGTTCCGTTCCCGAACTCCATTCGAGATGATGAAGTTCATGGCAATGATTGGGCCGACATACTGCGGTGGTGCTGAAGGTAGAGGTTTTCTCCTCTCCCTAATCTGGAAGAAAATAGGGGAGGAGAGGGTGGATGGCGGCGTTAGGGAGGAGGGGAAGCTAGGGTTAGATTGGAGTCTCCAAGGGGATAAGAAGAGGACGTGGTGACGTAGTCGACGGAGCAAATGGGTACCTTCTCCCTCCGTCAGCCAGCTACAGAGAGAAGGAAACGACTATGAGAAGATACATAGTAATGGGCGCTTCAAACTCCACTGAACGAAGAGCTATCGGGCTAAGGTGGACCGACGGTCTGCTGCTGGTTCAGGTGAGTTGATCTCTCTTTATTCCTTCTATTTTCCTTTTATTATTTGTTTGTTAATTGTTTGTTGCAAATTTTAAACAAGCCGGAGACTCAAACCCTTTTATACCTTTGCATATGATTTTGAAAAGGAGATTTTTGGGCAACCACAAGGAGACAAGAGGGAAAATAGCAAGAGGATAGATGATGCCCCTTACAAGTTCAAATTGGGCATTAATACAAGAACAAGAGTTTAGGGTTTTTGGTAAAATAACAAATGACCCTTTTGAAAATATTGGACCCTAGCAAGTGGGTCCCAACTTGTACCAAATCAAAATTGAGAGTTTGCAAATAAGGACCGAGAGGTATTGGTGATACCATTAATACAATCAAGATGAAACCAATGCTAGCATGATATGATGCTCAAATGAAATGTGGTATAATGACATGAGCATGATATCATGATGAAGCACACAAACAACAGGCGATTTCTAGTAGAAGTTTTACCGAGGTGCTACAATTCGACACCACTAACAATGGATCTCGCCCTCAAGATCCGCCTCCTGGTACGGGGAAGAAGGCCGACGATATGAATCTTTTCACTTCGTGTAGATCCTCGCGACACCACTAATAAGGATTTTTGCTCCGTCTTGAAATTGGCGACACCACCAACAAAGGGTCGTTGCTCACGTTCGTTCGCCGAGAGAACACTCCAGATAAACAATGGATGAAGGTAGAGGTACCATAATACATGGCCACCTCTAACTTCCTTGAAAGGAGTAAAATTGCATTGATCCCCAATTCAATGTGCAAAAGCGAATGATAAGAGTAGTGGTATGGTCGCTACTCCATCCCGCACTCAAAACATTACTCTATACACGAATAAGAGAACTATGTAATCAACTCTCGAAATTCAGACGGAAGATTTTGACAAACAGTGTGGCACCCCAGATTTATGGTCCGAGAATACCCGTTATGCATGCAATTCACGTTCCCATGATCAGTGATCCATGAGCATAACCGACTAGTATCATTACAACATCCATAAAGTAACAAGTACAAAAACTTACAAGGCGCCATTATGGCAATTACAACATAAGTGGCGGAAGTCTTCAGCGTAGAGCATGTGCCTTAACCTACAGGCAACTAACTGGGAAGACGGCCTAGCTCGCATAGACGTCAACACCTTCGTTCCTTCTTAACATCTACAACCTGGCCAAGTAAATAGCCAGGGACAATGTCAGTGAGTACTTTGAATGTACTTGCAAACCACCAAGACAAGGTAACAAAGATAATGCATATCGGGCTGTGGCGAGATAGCTCTACACTATAGTTACTTTTTGAAAAACCCTAACATTGGCATCTCTATATCTTTGTTGAAAAAGAGTTTTTGGAAAGAAATCCCTCCTTTTAGAAAATCAAGACATCTCCACATCCTTGATAAAAAGATTTTAAATAGTTTTGGTTGTAAAACCCTTTTTAAACATCTTCGACCATCTCTGGTCAAAACCAAACTCATTCTTATCTTTCCTCGTGACCAAGTCACATCCTTTATTTCATTACAACATAACCGAAGGGTCCTCCTAGCACTTGCCATTCCAACCGTCCTTGACAGTGGACATGGCTATTCGAATAGATTAGACTCTGCAGAGTTTGTGCACTTTACCCACAAGAATCAATACATTCGCCGGGATAAAACCATGGCCTGCTACACACGGTAGACAGGGGTTCAGACAATCAAACCTAGACTTTTCATTTTTCCATCCCTAGCAACGGTGGTTTTTCCTTTTGGGTTGTTCTCTCCGGTATGAGTATGGGGCACGACGGCCCTAGTCCTTCCTCCCGTACTAACCCCTACCTCCAAACCGAAGTTTGACCGGTAGCAATTGTGACAATAACTTCCTCCCGTACTAGCCAAAAATCATACAGTCCGCGAGAGACCCAATTGTTGCACCGGTACCTTGCCCATGCAGTCCGGATTTCAGGGGATTTCTCCCCTTTAGCGAGTACGAGCAGCCCCGGCTAAAGACCACAAACTACGATCTAAGCCCCAGCGTCTGGGGTAATGTGGTTGCATGGACAATTTTTTTCGGACATTGGCTTAGAACATCCCTTCTCTTTCTCTTGCTTGACTTTCTCTTCATCCACCTCATATCTGCTTTTAGTACAACTTCCACTCAGAAACGATGCCTCTTTCCAAGGGTTTTATTTTTAACAACTTTGTAGTAGCGTAAAACCCAAAATAGTGGTATCGTTAAAATCTATGGGTTCCAAGAGGGAAGATGCTAATCATATTAGCCTTGATCTAAAGGGATAAAAATGGGTGTCAAGAGTGTAAGTGTCCTAATGGACACTCATCCATAACTTGGAGGAGACAAGTTACTCACGCACTTTTATTTGAAACAAACCATGCAATTTAATTATGAAGTTGATAAACGAGTTATAAAACAATTAAACAAGAGTAGGTTAGTATAGGAGTTCAGGAATGGTGGCTTGCCTATGACCAGCGAGATGTCCCTTGACGGAGTTAGATAACCAGATTATCTATAATATAAATAATAAGAATAACCCTATCCTTCCTTCTTCTTGGCGCCACACAATCGCAACTATCGTCGTTATCGAGCATACATGCAAGAAAATAATACACCAATCAATATAAGGCATACAAGCATCAAACCATACATCAAGCAATTGAGAAACATATGATAGACATTAGTAGGACGTTGGAGGTTTGATTTGATTGGATTGGGAGACGATTTGAAGGCATTAGAGAAAAAGGGTCCTTTAGGACTTAGAGGCTAGGAACTACCCACGAGAGGGGTTTTTGACCAAGAGATTGATCTGTATGATACCATTGTACAAAAATAATACCATCAGATAGGTATTGATAAAATGAAGCCAACAAAAGTGGTTTAACTATTTTATCAATTTCCCTTGATTTATAATGGATTTTATAGTGGATAAAGATCTAGTTTCAGGAAATAATTCACCAAGACTGTTATGGAGTTCCAAAAATTATTTCCTTGCGTGATTAGGTAGTATTTGGTGGACTGAATCAAGAGGAGTTGGAATCACCTCAAAACAATTACCAGAAGGCCCTTGAGAAATTCCCAAAGGCAGTACTAGATGGGATTTGTCTTTTTCACCAGATTTAATCTACAAAAGGTTTTAGGTGATTCCAGGGACACGTGATCGGAACTGAGAATACCTTTCTGTATAAATTGGAATCAACCTTTTTGAAGTTGCACAGCTACTGTAGTGATTTTATTAGTGAATAAACCATGCATAGAAGAGTTTAATTCACTAAAATCCCATAGAGAGTCATAAAAATATGAGTTGCTGGATTATGAAAGATGTGGGTATGTGTGTCCACTGGGAGTTGGAGTTAGGTCAAAACCTCACTTGGTTTGACCTAGGAAGGATTCTAAAGGCGGAAAGGGCTTTATTTTGTTACTTCTTCCAACCACAAACCAGGAAGCAAATCGGTATGTGGCTAGTGGGACATGAAGGGTATGGATTATAACTTTCAGTACCAGTTGGGTTTACTCTATTTGGAGGTACCAAACTTTATAGAGAAAACCTTTAGTGAAAAGGATAGATCTGGGTATATGATTTATCATATTTAACTTAATCCATGTTTTGGTCCAGCACCAAGTCTGCATGTTAGAGAAAAGGTGTAGGCTTGTGTGAAAAATTGGATCTGGCCAAGGTGCTTTACATATTTTTTTTTGACTTAATCCAAACATACATTTTTAAATGAAAAAGAAGAGGATCTAAGGAGTTTCTGGGCTGGATCTAGAACAGATGGGCCGCGAGGGAGACGATTCAGCCCACGTGGGGTGGGGACGCTTCTGAGGCGTACAAAGTAGGACCCGGGGTGTTAGAGAAGAGGTCAGGGAGGCTCGGAAATTTAAGTGACAAGAGAGGAGAAGGAAGGAGAGCACCAAGTCATGTTTTTTAGAAAAACCGAGAGGGAGAAAGCTTCTTCGGTCGGGCTAGGTAGTGGCTGGTATGAGCTCTGGAGCTAGGGAGAGTAGATTAAGGGAAGGGGAGTGTAGGGAGGCTACATGCACGGGGAGTGGAGCAAGGGAGAAGGGGTAGAGCTCGAGTTTCTAGTAATGACCGAGAGGCTTGTTTGAGCTGTTCTTGGCCAGAGCAGAGGAGAGGGGAGGTAAGGTGTGCTCTAGGAGGTAGGTGGGGGTTGCTGGGGGCAAATGAGGGCGAGTGGGAGAGCTAGAACGTCCTGTGGCCTTATAATCAAGAGAGGGGGTGTGGTGACAGGGACCAAGTCCATTTGGACAAGGGAAAGGGAGTTGGTTGTCCATTGGCTGCTTGGGGGTGGTGCTGGGGTGTGGTGGGGCTAGTAGATCGACCAGAGAGGGAGAGGGGGAGTGGTGTAGCTGCTGCCTCTTTATTACAAAGATCTTTGCAAGATAGGATCCTCTCTCCTCACAAGTTTCAAGGGATAAAGGACAAGGGGTTAGGGCATGCTACAGTGATATGCTACTGGGCACGACTAGGGTGTGTGTGTGCTGTTATGGAGGAGTACTTGACAAGATTTGGTGAGGAGTAGAGTTGGTTTGAATCAAGTTTGGTTGTTTTGCAAAATGTTGATCCTTTTGGTGTTGTGAAGGAAGTTGGAAATTTTTCATTGGGCAAAGTGTGGAAATGGTACTGGTAGATAGAAGAGGTCAAATAATCTCTTCATGATTTAAACGGGATTTTTCTAATGATTATTATCCCATTTAAATGCACATATTCAAAAAGTGCTGAAGTAGATTATGGTAGCTAAGATGATATTTTCACATTGATCAAGCTTGTTTTTTTATGTGATATGGTCATAAATACCATAACACACATTGGAGAATTTTATTGGGATTTATTGAGGTGGAAAAGTATTTTTGGGGAATTATTTCTTGTTTCTGCCATTTAAGAAAAAGGGCAAAAAGAAATAATAAATGATCTCAAAAATATTTATTTTTGAGTTGGAAAGATGGTATATGATATATAGGCATCAAATGTGCCTTTAGTTGGCAAGGTGATTTGGAGAAAAACAAACTGGTCTTTATAGAGAAGGATTTTGAGAATTTTGTAATTAGAGGAAATTAAATAGTTTAATAATCCAAATAATTTTGGGAATTATTTGGGGATCCTTATATCATGGGTAGATGATGTAAACTTGATGTAGGAATCAAGGTCAACCTTGGTTTTGAAGGAAAGTAGTGAAAAGGATGGAAACTAGATTTGGGAGGATCTAAGGTTTGGTTATTTTGATGCCACCTAAATAGGGTTGGATTAGGGAGCTCAGATCTCACCTTGATACAAGGGGTACATGGATGGATAGTCCATGTCATATAGATTATCATGGAAGCAAGAGTTGGGCTTGGTTGCATTTGGGGTGATTTGGAAGAGATGGCAAACTTTGTTGAAAATAAGGCTTCCATAGCAGATACATCAGGTAGCCTCCTAAACCATGTGGGTTTAAGAAGCACAAGGCTCCAATGGAAACAAGTGAAGTGGGGGTTGATAGGCCATGATTATTAGATCATAACCATTAAAATAGTTGGTCAAGGGGAGGTGGCATATAGGTGTGAGCTTCTGCCAAAGTAGACAAGATGATAAGATTTGTAGAAAAGATTAATATCTTGACTACAAAACCATCATGGATGAGTGGGAATTAAATTGGCTTAGACAAGGCAAGAGTAGGCTTTGTTAGTACTAAAGATGTACTACAAGATGGTTCAGGTACATTCTCAAGAATGCACATAGGTTGGAAAAGGTAGAGCTCCAAAGATGGTATCCAGATAAGAAATCCAGACTTCGAGAGGATGTTAGGTTACAAACTCATGATCAAGGAGATGATGTTGAGGTACTAACCAAGTAGATGGGATTAATGCTTATATTGGGTCTCCACTGAGTTGGAAACCATCCAGAGGGATTATACCTGGATTGATCTGAGCATGAGAGGAGATGGTTACTTCAGTGGCTTAGGATAGATCCAGATTTGGATGCTTAGCTTGAGATTGAAGATCACAAGAAAGGATTGGGTCCTAAAGGATGAGCTACTAGATTAGGTCACTCTAGTTCCTAAGGAAACAAGGCATTCAACAGATCAAGGAAATTCATGAGACAGCAGATCAAGGCAATTCATCAACCGGGAGATCAAGGCAATTCTTCTTATTACGTATCCAACTAGTACTAGGGTTTTTTCTTTGAAGTAAGGATGGGTATGTGGAAAGGGTTTTTTCTTTGAAGTAAGATAAGTACCATCTTGGTATCTCTACCAAGATTGAGATGAAAATGTTTTAATAAAGGTTTTTGGAAAACCTAGAGATAAGGGTAGTTGAAGGTTCTGTCTTGAAAACATAAGGAGAGTACATATATATGTCTCCATAGTTTTGTTAATATAGACTAGTAAAGTATTTGGTGGGGTCAAAGTCATCTTGGCTCAGGTTTTTGAAATGCCAAAACATTTGAGAATATGAAAGATGAGCCAAGACATCTCTTTTGTAAAATAGGTTTTGTAAACTAGTGTTGAGGTGAGGAGTACACAACTAATACACAAAAAATTGCTTGATCACAAGAAAACAGGTAAACACACATTGTAAGAAAAAGTTTTTGTTCCCCCTGATTTTTTCCTTTTTGACATTTAATCAGGGTTGCTAAAATTGGGATGTTACAGACATCATTCAGAAACAAAGGACTGATAGATGATCTTCATCAGATATAATGTAGATGATGTCGTCGCACTGGAAAAACACCGAAAGATACAAAAAAAATTAGTGAATTTTTGGTCCACTGAAAGGTACAATAGAAGAAAGATCCCTTAGATGACATGAAGTTCAGATGTCTAAGCACCGTTACAAGAGGAGGAAGTGAAACCCAACCACGAGAATTCCTAGACTCGAAGAAAAGATAAGGGGTAGATTCAAAACATGCAAAGGTAAGAGGAGAATAGCAGAGGGTTAAGGAGTAAATGCAGATCTAATCAGATCTATCCAACCGATTTTCCAAAATAGTTTTGACACTTTACAACGTCCATTAGGTAGGTTATCCTACAGGCTAGTCTAGTGGGGTATCGTAACTGATGTGCTCTGATACCACTCTGTAACACCCTCAAATCGACCCTATGCAAGTTTAAGCGATTCCCGCCAAACCCGCATAGAAATGATTCAAAGGTACCCACTAGACACTTTCTTGCGGGTGGAAAATAAAGTAATACCATTACACATTAGTCCATGATGGAACCCACAGAACAGATATATACAACACGACTCCACGAGTCAAGAATACAAATATATAGTACAAAGATCCAAATCACCTTGAAAACGATATAGCGTCCGGGTACGGACAAGATGCAAATTGTACTAAGAGCCCTGAAGAATAACCAATGGCGTCCATAACCCTGCCCAGGCCAAGACAGAAGGGTAACCGTGCAAACGACGTCGATCTCAAACCTACTTAAACAAAAGGGCTAACAGCAAAGGGCTAAGGAAAAAGAGAGTGGTCAGTACTGAGGCGAGTACACATCGAGCCTTAGAATTCGGCGACCCTCGCATACATAGGAATGGTGAACTGAAACAGCAGCGCAGCATGCACTAGACAACCTATAGAAACTCGATACAACTGTAGTTGCAATACTTACTAGTGAGGTACCAATAAAATGACACATCCCAATTCCAGCAGTTGTTCGTACTTTTATTTAGCCATTCCATTGTATTGAAGCTGATTACTAGTCATTCCAAAGTCAAATTTATAGCACTACTTTAGTTATAGTTGTCTATGATCGAGATAATGTGCTCCAAGTCATCCATAACCGCAGACACGGCTTTCAGAAAGTTTTACCCTGCAGGGGACACAAATAGCAACACACGCACAATCAACCTCGGAAAAACGAAATAAAAACCCAACGAGGCATCACGACAAAGCAATCATAAGATTCATAAAGTATTCCAAGGGGGGCACCCCACTAAGCTACCGGTGACAAAGTTGGCCGGCTCCAAGACGGACCCAGAGGTTTGTGTCGACGGGTGTAAACAAGTGGGAACCCGAAAGTGTGATTGGCTTGTCGATACCGCATAAACGTATCACAATTTCTAAACATTAAAGTAGTAAATGCTCTCCACGAGCAACAGTAGTAAATAAATCAGTAAACATGGCGTAAGCATGGCATAAGTACATGATAGTAATAAAACCCCAAACTAGTTTGTGGCCCCAAAAATATGATATGATTCAAGATCTCGCTATGGGATTCATGGTACCACATGCGGATAGTGCAAATAGTCAAGGAACATGTATCAAGTACTCGGGGTCCTACAGGACACAAGTGGACGGTTAAAAGCCAAATAACATCTATTTCCCACCGGTGCCTCTTCCTTAGTTATATTTATTCCCAGCAATTTAATATCAAGTTGTAATTTAAGCCATGATCATCTTCAACATAAAGCATGAGGCATTCCACCAACAACTATGGAGCATTAGCGGTGGGAAGCAACACCTACGCAAGCGACTACGACTCGCAAGGCCTACTATCTACCAAACAATAGGTAATAGGAGGTGTCCATGGAAATATAGGTGCTGCTGGGAAATATAAAGGGGTACAAAATCTATAGCATCACAACACAGATAGCAATAGATCAACAGGTGGATTGATACGTTGGAAACGTATCTATAATTTTTGATTCTCCATGCTTGTTTTGTATCTACTTTGCTTTGCTTGTCTATACTTTGAGGGGATTTTTACATGTTTTCGGGTACTAACCTATTAACAAGTTGCAACAGTGCTAGATGCCTGTTTTCTGCTGTTTTTGGTTTCAGAAAAGTTAGTAAAGAAATACTCTCGGAATTGGACGGGACAAACGTCAAAGTAAATAACTTTTCGTGGGGAACAAGAAGTCCAAAGGAGATCCGAAGGGGCCAGCCAGGGGGGCCAGACCCACCCTAGGCGCGGGTGGGCCCAACCCCGCGCCTGGCTAGGGTTTGCCAACCCTGGCCGCCTTCTCGGTCTCCCCCTTCGCCTATAAAACACTACTAGGAAAACGCATGTTCGTGACGCACCTGAAAAGGACATCCGTGGCGCACTAGTAGTGCGCCACGAGTCTCGCGCTATGGCTATCTCCTAGCCGTGACGCACTGCTTGGTGCGCCACGGTTGTGTCGAGAGAGGCGTGGCGCACATGCCAGTGCGCCACGGAAAGTAGTCCAGGTGCGCCACGCGTATGAAATGATAACCGTGGCGCACTAGGTGATGTGCGCCACGGATACAAATTTCAAAATTCACAAAAAAAGCGGCAGATTTGGATCTCGCCGTTAGTGCCGTCGCTCGTCGGTGCAGGTTGTCATCCTCGCCTCGTCGCCTCGTCGTTGTCGCCTCATCGTCTTCGTCGCCTCGTCGTCGTCACCTCGTCGGGGAGGCCTCGTCGTCGTCGGAACTGCAAGGAGGAGGAGGAGAAGAAGAGGAGGAAGAGGAGGAGAAGAAGAAGGAGGCCGCCATCATCGTCGTCACTGGAAGGAGGAGGCCGCTGTCACCATCTGCAAGGAAGAGGAAGGAAGAGGAGGATAAGGATAAGTAGAAGGAGAAATAGAAGGAGGAGGAGGAGAAAAATGAGAAGGATAAGGAGAAGGAGGAGGAGGAGGAGAAGAAGAAGAAGGAGGAAAGGAGAAGGGAGGAAAAGGAAAAGGGAGGAAAAGGAAAATGAGAGAAGGGGAGGGAAAAGAAAATGGGTAGGTGGGCGGGGTGGGTATTCAAATTTTGAATCATGCCCAACTTACTCGTAGCGCACTAGGTGGTGGTGCGCTACGGGTAAGTTGCCCTTTATTTTTTTTGCAGGAGAAAACAGTCTTTTGACCGTAACTTTTTACTCTTTTCGAATTTTGAAAATCTAAATAACCGCTAAACGACCGGAGACGAAATCTCGTTCTCGTTCTCGTCTTTTTGGTATATTATACGATTTTTTCGACATTGTATGCAAAAGTTACAGCCATTTTACCGTGGCATGACTTTTTTTGCAGAAAAAGTGGAAACTCATGTTTGTTAATTTTCCTAGAAACTATACCACATTACCTACCTACAAATGAAATGATTTTATTTTTTGAAGTGTTTATCATTTTTTTTTGCAAAGCCTAAAAAGGCGATCCACGGGGGAGGGGGTGGAGTTGGTGCAGGCCACTTAGCCGTAGGGCACTAGGACAGAGTGCCCTACGGCTAAGTTGACCCAGCTGCTCTAGCACACATGGCCGTAGCGCACTAGGTCAGAGTGCCCTACGGCTAAGTTTCACATCCGTAGCGCACCTTGACCAAGTGCGTTACGGGTATGTGTGTTGCGGTCACCTGCGCCCTGGCCCACACATAGGCGTGGCGCAGCACCCCCATGTGCGCCACGCTTACGGCAGTTAGGCATAGGGCACCTGTGGGCAGTGCGTCCCACCTGTTTTAGCCGTGGGGTACTTCAACCATGTGAGCCACGGATATGCTGATTACCTATAGCTGTTTTCCTAGTAGTAAAAAGCCCCCGATGCAGAAACCCTGGGAACCCAGTCAAATATCCACGAAACCGTCTGTAGCCGCCGCAACCATCGTCCCTAGATCGGGGGATCTAAAGTTCTTCCCGGCACCCTACCGGAGGGGAGATCATCCCGGAGGCTTTCTCTCTGGTATGATGCGTGAGTAGTTCCACCTTGGACTATGGGTCCATGTAGTAGCTAGATGGTTGTATCTCCTCCTTTCTGCTTTCATGTATAGATCTTGTGACCTCCGTTCATGATCAAGATCTAATCTATTTGTAATCATGCATGTTGTGTTTGTGGGGATCCGATGGATATTGAGATTATTATGTTGGTTTGATTAATGGTTTTGTCTTTATGATTCTATCATGTTTGTGTTGTTTGTGATCTTGCATGCTCTCCGTTGTTAGTAGCTATCTTGTCCAAGTAGTTGCTAGTGACTCCAAGAGGGGGTATTGATGCTCGACAGTGGGTTCATGCCTCTAGTTTCTAAGGGAAGTGACAGAAATCTCTTCGGTCATAGATGTGCTCTTGCTACTAGGGAGATAACAGCGGTCTCTTGTTCATGGAACATGTGGACTATTTACCTTACACACTTTCCTTAAAGCAGTTGTCTGTTGCTTGCAACTTAATATTGGAGGGGGTTCGGATGATAACCTGAAGGTGGACTTCTTGTCATAGATGCAGTTGGATGACGGTCTATGTATCTTGTTGTATTGCCCAATCGGATCTCATAGGATCTTTCTGACTAGTAATTGCATTGTTATGCCTTGCTTAGTTCCTGTCAATTGCCTGCTGTAATTTGTTTACCGTTCATGCCATGTTGTTTATCTAAGGAGAGCACCTCTAGTGAACTATGGACCCCGGTCCAATCTTTACCATTGATACATCTTCCACTATTACTTGTTTACTTGCTGCAAACCATTACCTTCGACACCATACATTTAATCCTTTGTTACAGCAAACCGGTGAGCTTAAAAACCTCACTGTTCGTTGGGGCAAAGTCTTGAGTTTGTGTTGTGCAGGTCTCCATGTTGCTTGCAACACTTGTGTGACGTTTCCTTCCTCCTTCTGGTTTGATAACCTCGGTCTCAACTGAGGAAAACTTGCTGCTTGCTGCTTCACACCTTGCTCTTAGGGTTCCCAACAGGCTGTGCGTAGACAGTCATCAAGCTTTTCTGACGCCGTTGCCGGGGAGGCAAAGGACATATTCACAAGGGGAGTCCTTCACTTACTTTATCTTTACTTTTTTTAGTTTGCTTTATTTATTTTGCTTGGTTTTGTTTGCCTCTTTCCAATAAAAACCCAAAAAAATTAGTCTAGTTTTGTTTTCTTTCTTTATTCGAAAACACAAAAACAGTAGTTCCTGCTCTAGCTGCTGCTATTTTTGGCTTGCCCATCTTTGCCAAAAAGAACTCTGCTGAGAACACCAAGTTGTGTGACTTCACTATCACCAACAACAATGATTTCCTAAGCACTCCTATTGCTCCACCTGCTCCTGATGCTACCTTTTATGAAATTAAGCCTGCTTTGTTGAATCTTGGGATGAGAGAGCAATTTTCTGGTGCTGGTTCTGATGATCCTGCTGCCCATCTCAATAGCTTTGTTGAAATTTGTGAGATGCAAAAGTATAAGGATGTAGATGGAGATATTATTAAGCTCAAGCTTTTTCCTTTCTCCTTGAGGGGAAAAGCTAAAGAATGGTTGCTTTCTTTGCCTAAAAATAGTATTGATTCTTGGACTAAGTGCAAAGATGCTTTTATTGCAAAGTACTATCCTCCTGCTAAGATTATATCCATGAGAAGTGATATTATGAAATTTAAACATCTTTATAGTGAACATGTTGCTCCTTCTTGGGAAAGAATGAAATCTTTGGTTAAAAATTTCCCTACTCATGGACTCTTTGCTTGGATGATTATCCAGACTTTTCATGCAGGTTTGAACTTCTCCTCAAGAAATCTATTAGATTCAGCTACTGGAGGTACCTTTATGGGCCTCACCTTGGGTGTTGCAACAAGGCTCCTTGATAATATGATGATTAACTACTATGAATGGCATGTTGAGAGAGCTCCACATGGTAAGAAGGTAAATTCTGTTGAGGAAACTTCCTCTTTGAGTGAAAAGATTGATGTTATTATGGGAAAGCTCCTCTAGATCCTAATAGTGTTCCCTTAGCCTCTTTGGTTGCTCAAGAAGAGCAAGCTGATGTGAACTTCATCAGAAACAACAATTTCAACAACAATGCTACATGAATAACTTTGGTAGCAACAACAATTATAGGCCTTATCTTCCTAATAATGGCAACTCCTATGGAAGCTTTACAATAATGCTAGAAGTGCTCCCTCTGAACTTGAAGTCATGCTCAAGGACTTTATTAATAAACAAACCACTTTCAATAAGACTATAGAGGAAAAGCTTTTAACTGTTGAGAAAAATATATCCTCTTTGTCTGAAGCTGAAACTTCCTTGGTTAATAAAATGGCTGCTAAACCTGAAACTATGGAAAACACCTTTGCTACTCCTCATGCCATACAAGTTACTATTGATAAAAATGTTAGGTTGTTAGCTCAACTTCATGCCAAGTCGGAAAAGGAAGCTGAAATTGATAGAAACAATAGTGTGTGCACCATCACCACTAAACCACAAGTAGCCCCTATTCCTCCTCCTACTATGCCTAAACCTGTTGAACCTGCTACTAGTGATGCTTTGTTTGACTTTGATATTGATGGTTGCAATATTTCTGAAGTGATTATGTTCTTCCAAAAGCTTGCTAGAAGTCCTGATGCTAGGGATATGCATGTTGCCTTTACCAAACACATTACAGATGCTCTCGTTAAGATTAAGGAAGAGAAGCTAAAACACAAAGCTTCTATTCCTAGGAAAGTAGAAGATAGTTGGAAACCCATTATTAATATACAAGTGAATGACTTTGATCTCAAAGCTTCATGTGATCTTGGTTCTAGTGTGTCTATTATGCCTAGAAAGATTTATGAAATGCTTGATTTGCCACCATTAGAAGATTGTTATTTGGATGTCCCAATCAATGATAATGCTAAGAAGAAACTCATGGGGAGTGTTAATGATGTTATCATTATGGTTAACAATGCTTATGTCCCTGTTGATTTCTATGTTTTGGATGTTGAATACAATGCTTCTTGTCCTATTACTTTGGGAAGACCTTTTCTTAGAACAGTTGGTGCCATCATTGATATGAAATAAAGCACCATTAAATATCATTTTCCATTCAAGAAAGGTATTGAACACTTCCCTATGAGGAGAGAGAAGTTGCTTTTTGCTCCTCCCTTGAAAGCAAGATTCGATGTTAATGCTTCTTCATTTGAAAATACTTGATTCTTCTTGCTTCTTGTGCCTAACTTCAAGGCGTTAAAGAAAAGTACTTGTTGGGAGATAACCCAAAATTTTACTTGAGTCTTGGAAGTTATTACTTCTGTAATGACCTATCCTTATCCTTTTTCCTTGCTTTTTGTGCCAAGAATGACCTCTAATGAGAGGGGAGTAAGATTTGGGGAGTTGCTGTCCCGAAACAGATTTCTGCCCTCCACCAAAACAATTCGTGAGGAGGCTATGTAACTCGGTTTGAGCTCCAAATTTACGAATAAATACCCCAGTATGTTATATAACTTTATTTAGTTTAACACTTTTTGATTTGAGGAACAGAAGATGTTCGAAAAAATCGGTTTCTACCTGCTGGTCTGTTTTGACAGATTTCTGCCATTATTTGCATTTGCTTCTTATTGATTCCTTTTTGAGTTCTCTTTAGGTGAATTGAGCTTTTTTAAGGGGTTAAAACAGTAGCTTGTGTTTTTAGTGAAAAGCCTTGTTGTTTCAAATCTTTTCCAGAGGTCTAATATCTTTTGAATACGCTAATGTTGCTAATGAAGATTGTGTGAAGTTTTGTGTGAAGAAAAATTTTAGGTGTAAAGAGAGAATGATGCAATGAGATGAAGAATGGAAAAATCTCAAGCTTGGGGATGCCACCATGGTTTCACCCCAAGAAATATCCAAGAGGTACAAGCATCAAAGCTTGGGGATGCCCAAGGCATCCCCTTCTTCATCAATAAAAAGCTCAGGTCTGTCTAGACACTTCGTTTTTACTGTTTCATGCACAGTTGTGTTATTCTTGGAGCGTCTTAGTTTTTGTTTGCTTTGCTTACTTTGTTTAGTTTTCTTGAGTAGTTTGGACCCCCGTTCTCGCTGTGTTGTTTTGCAAATAAGTTTGCTTGGTGTTTGTAAAGGAGTAGTAAGTTCTTGCTTGAAGTGCAAGAGGAGCTTGCATTGACTGTGACTTAGACTTTAGCATGACATGCTAGGTGTTGTTTTGACCTTATGCTTAGTGATTATTGCTTTAGCATGTGTTGTTCCAAAACATTGGGATTGCTTAGTGTGCCTTGAAGAAATTATGCGTTGTTTTAGCATTCCAAAGCATAATATTGTGGTATTCTCCTTTGATGCTTTGCTTGGGTTGACTTGGCACATTCTGACACAATGTTATGACTATGACAAGTCACCATTAGCCTCTATGATCATTTAGTCCTTAACTTGTAGTACCACTCTTTGCTTTGATTAGTATGCTTTGTTGTAGTGCATGATTGTGGCCATTATGCTCTCTTATTTGGTTGCTCCCAGTCTTTTGCTAGCCTCCACTTGTATGAGTAAGTTCTACTCATGCCTCCAACTCCCAAGAAACCAAGTTATTCCAAAGTGTCCACTATAAACTCCTATGCATGCTGTGTTACACCATTCCAAAGTATATTCTTGTTTTCAGCTATCTCCCAATTAAAAACTATTTTGTTATGTGAAAAATTAGTGATTAAATCCCTCACGAACTTTATGGCACACTTTATTCTTTTCCCCTAATAAACTTGAATCATTATGACAACTTTGTTGTATATGCTTGTACTTATAAGTTGGAATTAGCAGAATCGTGCTGTCACAGGGAACGTTTTCAACATTGCAGTTGTACTTTGTACTCAGTTGATATCATGCCCTTTTGTCTATGGATGTCACCGGTGTGAAATAAAGAGGGAACTTGTAAGTCCATGGAGTTTGTATCCTGTGTTAGAGAAATGCCTGGGCCGCTAGCCTAATCCATGCCTAATCATGGTGGAAACTTGCAGCATCACCATAATGAGTTATCTATGAAGCATCCTTAATAAAAAGCTATGCATATGGTAAATAAAAAGATTGCTGAGATGCTCATGTCTGCTTGCCTTGTCATTTTGGTTATGGGAAAGCTTTTGTACCATGTTCAAGGGGTACCCCATTGACGGTTCTCAATGATATGCAAATACTTATAGTGACAAGAACTTACCTGGACCCAAAGTTGAGTATGCATGAGGTGTGGCCATCGTATTCAAGGGACATGAGATTGCCAACTTATACTTCGTCAAGCATATACTCCAGCTTTTCCACTTTAACCTTAACCACTTCAAGATGCTTATGATCGGGGCAATGAGGGATGAAAGCTAACAAGTACCATAATTTGTGGAAGCTCTTTTTGAAACTTGTAATCCCTGCTTCCTTTACAAAAAAGGCCTTTCTTCCACCACTATTGAGTCTTCACCTTCTACCTTTAGGCACCATTAAGAGAGCATAGTTGTCATTCTGTGTGTAGTGTTCCAAAGATTATTAATTGATGCATATTGTGATATTACTTGTTCTTGTGCTACTTTTTTCTAATCACCCTGGTGAACTTTGCAGGTGTCCTATGCATCTATTTTGCTACTCTATGAGGGACAAGCTGAATTCCACTATGCTATGTTTTCTGCATGTGAAACAAACAAATGTTTTTCAATGCATGTTATTCATGATCTTTGTTTGTAGCTTGCCATGTTACATGCATAGTTACTATGTCCTATTGTTAGAACTCCATCTTTCATGCACATGTTTAGAGTTGTTTGATCCCAGCTTTCAATGCTTGCAACTGGTTGGATCTTTATTGTGAGGGTGCATGTCACCTCAAAAATTATTTTGTTTATCACTTACCTACTTGAGGATGAGCAGGAGTTAAGCTTGGGGATGTTGATACATTGGAAACATATCTATAATTATGCTCCATGCTTGTTTTGTATCTACTTTGCTTTGCTTGTCTACACTTTGAGGTGATTTTTACATGTTTTCTGGTACTAACCTATTAACAGGTTGCAACAGTGCCAGATGCCTGTTTTCTACTGTTTTTGGTTTCAGAAAAGTTAGTAAAGAAATATTCTCGGAATTGGACGGGACAAACGTCAAAGTCAATAACTTTCCATGGGGAACAAGAAGTCTAGAGGAGAGACGGAGGGGCCAGCCAGGGGGGCCAGACCCACCCCAGGAGCGGCTGGGCCCAGCCCCGCGCTTGGCTAGGGTTTTCCAACCCTGGCCGCCTCCTTGGTCTCCCCCTTCGCCTATAAAAATCCCCCAATGCAGAAACCCTGGGAACCCGATCAAATATCCACGAAACCGTCACCCTGCCGGAGGGGAGATCATCCTGGAGGCCTTGTCTCCGGTATGATGCGTGAGTAGTTCCACCTTGGACTATGGGTCCATGTAGTAGCTAGATGGTTGTATCTCCTCCTTTGTGCTTTCATGTATAGATCTTATGAGCTTAGTTCATGATCAAGATCTAATCTATTTGTAATCATACATGTTGTGTTTGTGGGGATCCGATGGATATTGAGATTATTATGTTGGTTTGATTAATGGTTTAGTCTTTATGATTCTATCATGTATGTGTTGTTTGTGATCTTGCATGCTCTCCGTTGTTAGTAGCTATCTTGGCCAAGTAGTTGCTAGTGACTCCAAGAGGGGGCATTTATGCTCGATAGTGGGTTCATGCCTCTAGTTTCCAAGGGAAGTGACATAAATCTCTTCGGTTGTAGATGTGTTGTTTCTAATAGGGAGAAAACAACGGCCTCTTGTTCATGGGACATGTGGACTATTTACCTTACACTCTTTGCTTAAAGAAGTTATCGGTTGCTTGCAACTTAATATTGGAGGGGTTTCAGATGATAACCTTAAGGTGGACTTCTAGTCATAGATGCAGTTGGATGTCGGTCTATGTATCTTCTTGTATTGCCCAATCGAATCTCATAAGGTCTTTCTGACTAGTAATTGCATTGTTATGCCTTGCTCAGTTCCTATCAATTGCCCTACTGTAATTTGTTTACCCTTCATGCCATGTTGTTTATCTAAGGAGAGCACCTCTAGTGAAGACCCCAGTCCAATATTTATCATTGATACATCTTCCACTCTCACTTGTTTACTTGCTGCAAACCATTACCTTCCACACCATACGTTTAATCCTTTGTTGCAGCAAACCGATGAGCTTGACAACCGCACTGTCGTTGGGCCAAAGTCTTGAGTTTGTGTTGTGAAGGTCTCCGCATTGCTTGCAACACCTGTGTGACGTTTTCTTCCTCCTTCTGGTTCGATAACCTCGGTTTCAACTGAGGGAAAACTTGTTGCTTGCTGCTTCACACCTTGCTCTTGGGGTTCCCAACAGGTTGTACGTAGACAGACATAAAGGATGTAAATACTATAAATGTAAAATAGTAGAAATGGGGAGAATGTTCGCGTGAGAAACATAGCCGAAGATACAATCGAAGAACTTTTCGAATCTCACCACATCTTATCGTCCTATCCGGGAAGAAGCAAAGCACTAAAAGGAAGAAGCGATGCAACAATTACAACTAGAATCGGCATCATCATGATATGATGCATGGCATGAAAAGTTAATGATCCAAACCATAATCAAAAGCTGTTATTTTCATATCATGATGATGATACAACATTAGGGAGGCCTTATTAATATGAAATAATCATTTCCAATTTTATTCATCTTGTTTACCTTGCATAAACAATTCTGATTTTACAAGCTACCATGATGCATATTCAATTGCAAATATGGAATACACACTTGGAAAGGGCTCGTCACACTGATCGATTTAGAAATATCATTTTTCAAATTCGAAATTACGGATTTAAAGTTATACAATATTTAAGAAATGACATTGATTAGCATTTAAATTATTTCGAAATTTTAAATTGCTCAAATGATATTATAAATAGCATAATCATATTTCTCACATTTTTCTGATTCAAAAACATATATTACAAGTATTATTTGGAATTATGAATTTAAAATTATTATTAAATCCAAATAATTTAAATTGTGTCAAAAGTCAAAGGTTTGACTAGATAGATTCAACTATGGTTAGATTTGAAGATGTGGTTGAATTCAAATACTAAAATGGATCACTTTTCATTTTGAAAGTTTTTGCAAATTCCAAAAATATTTCAAGATATAAATTTAAAAGGTTATTTAAATTATGTAGAATAATTTTATTGAAAAAGAGTTGGAAAAGGGATTAGGCCTACGGGAGTGGAAACTGGTCCGTGGCGCTAGTTGCATGTCGCGTGCGGGCGGCGGATTGTGAACGGGTTGGCCCATATAGCAAGGTTGCAAGGGCCTGTGGTGTTAGGAAAAACACTGTCAGGGGCCTTTCGCAAAAGAAACAAGAAAACGAGGTGGTGGTTATCTGACGACTCAAAAAGATACACAAAATCAAACAGCTCGAGATGATCTTGGTATGAAGATTCCAACCAAACGGCTGTAGATCTTGTGGCACCATAAAAACAAAAGGTGTAGAGTGGAGAGCAGTCTTCAACTGTAGTTTAGGAACCATCTCCAGAAAATGAGTGGAACGCCGATTAATCATCGATGAATAGGGACATATCCACTTGTTAGAACTAATAGAAAATTTGCAAAGACGCCGGGATCTAGCCGGACTTTGGAGGAAGATTACGGGAGATTTAGGCCATCGTTTCATGCGCCGTTTGATTCTAGTGAAAGTTGGAAGTGACCTTTACGTGTTTAGGTGCTCAGCGGCACCGAGTAGGACCGAGGAGGTTGGGGCGTCTACGGGAACAGAGGTCGATGACGAAGTCTATTGCGCGCGTGCTGCTTTATCTGCTGTCTATGTGCGTGCTGTCCGCAATGAGCGTCTGCCTGGCTTGCAAACTGCAATGACGATAGCGAGCTATAGGGTGGCGGAAAGGATACAAAAAGGAAGGGGAAGGATAGGGATCTCACAGGAAAGGCGTCAGCATGCTCGGGGAAGCCGGAGGAACCGCGGGGGCGACGAATTCCAGGCGAGACCGTGCTCAGCGTCGGGGAAGAAGCTCCCATTTCCCAGCGATCTAGGAAGCTTCATCTCTTGATCTTCTGCGGAGAGGTTGGTGATAGCACCATGGTTCCGTTCCCAAGCTCCATTCGAGATGATGAAGTTCATGGCAATGACTGGGCTAACATACTGCGGTGGTGCTGAAGGTAGAGGTTTTCTCCTCTCTAGAGTGTGGAAGAAAACAGGGGAGGAGACGGTGTATGGCGGCGCGAGGGAGTAGTGGAAGCTTGGGTTCGAGAGGAGGCTCCAAGGGAATAAGAATAGGAGGTGGTGATGCGGTGGAAGGAGTAGACGGCTACTTGCTCCCTCCGTCATCCTGCTGCAGAGAGAAGGAAACAAATGCAAGAAGATACACCGTAATGGGTGTTGCAAACTCCGTTGAATGAGGAGCTATCGGGCTAAGGAAGGCCGGTGGGATGCTGCTGGTCAGGTGAGTTTATCTCTCTTTATTCCTTCTATTTCCTTTTATTATTTGTTTGTTAATTGTTTGTTGCAAATTTTAAACAAAATGAAGACTCAAACCCTTTTATACATTTGGAGATGATTTTGAAAAGGATATTTTTGCGCAACTACAAGGATACAAGAGGGAAAATAGGAAGAGGATAGATGATTCCCCATACAAGTTCATATTGGGCATTAATACAAGAACAAGAGTTTAGGGTTTTTGGTAAAAGAACAAATGACCCTTCTGAAAATATTGGACCCTAGCAAGTGGGTCCCAACTTGTAGTAAATAAAAATAGAGAGTTTGCAAACAGTGACTGAGAGGTATTGGTGATAGCATTAATACAATCAAGATGAAACCAATGCTAACCTTATATGATGCTCAAATGCAATGTGGCATGATGACATGAGCATGATATCATGACGAAGCACACAAACTACAAGCGATTTTCTAGTAGTAGTTTTACTGGGGTGCTACACCTTTGGTCAGCAATGACTTCGTTTCGTCAGCATCAGTATGATCAGGTATGTTCCGTAAGGAAGTCGTATTAAATAAATGCCATTTTTATATTTATGTTGGTGATAACTACAATGTATGTTGTATATTGCTCTATACCTTTGCAGGGCTAGGACTTCTGTTGTTCACCATTTCACCTAATAATGAAATAATATTTGAGCATAAGACAAGTCTTAATAAGTGTGGCAGAAAATTACTATTTCTATGCAATGTTCTAGTCCTTAGTAATTTTTGTCACTGATTCGATGTTTTAATATATTTGTCAATCCTTTATATATACAAATTCTATTTTTCTATTTTTTCAATAATTATTTATGAAAAACAAATGTATATATAATATCTAAACTGTTAGTTACATATGCTTTGTTTGCCGATAAGGAACTGAAATGAATGAACTAAAAGTGGAGTTAAATAGTATGGACTATAATTTTTTATTTCTGTTACACAATTGTGAAGAAGCTACTATTAAACAACAATGATATGATTTTGAATGATATAGATTTGATGTACCTTGTGTTTTAGGTGACTACGCTTACTTGTGTTATTAAATAAGAGGAAGCAGGGGACTTTCGCCGCTTTCTCACCTTGCCGGAGAACTTTTTTTGGGAATGTATCCTCTCTATGGAGGTCACCAAAGAGTTCCGTTCCAAATTGGTGCAGGTTGCTGGGGACGAACTTGTGTTCTATTCTCTTAGACAATCGTCGAGATTATGGTCGGAGGATTGGGTGGGGCGGGCGGTGGGGGTTGGATTTGAAGGGTTGTGGGTGGTGGATGTTGGCGGAGCGTGGTGTGTGGTGTTAGTGTTGGGGGTGTGAGAAGGTGGGTGTTTTGACGATTGTCGGCAGTGGGTGGTTTGTTTCTGGATGTTGTTCCTCCTGGTCGACAACGACAACGGTAGAAGAATGACTCTGTTTCCGTGGGTGTTTTTTTTGGACTACCTTTCCGTGGGTTGGAGACGAGAGGGAACACGAAATCGTGTATGGGATGGTAATTTAGTTGCTCTGCCTTGTTTAGATGCAATGAATTGCCTTGCGTCTGCTAAATTTTGACGCGTGGGGTGACCGTAAGTGATATGCCGTAATTATATTTGATGAATGGAATTATTAGAATTCATTGATGCACTGCCTAAGTTCTACTGCACTGCCTGAGTTCTATCGAGTGCACTGCCTTCTTATTAACTAGTATATCTTCACTTGTCTTTGCTTGCACATATTTTTTTCTCTAGTGTGTTCTATTTACTTTTGTGTTGGGGGAGTCATATTGGATTCTCATATAATTTGGTATAGGTCGGCGTTTTGTGTTAACTGCTTCTAGGTCGGCGTATGCACTTCCATAGCCGGTAAGATCAGTATGTGTGTTGACACAAGTTTTTCACTTACGGTTTATGCACTGCCCTGATTAGTTATTTATTTTTGTCCACTATTTTTCGGCTTCTGAGTTCTAACACGTGGAGTGATACTGATTGATCTGCCTTTACTAGGTAAAATAGACTGCCTTTGAGTGTTCGTGTATGCACTCTATTTTTGCTTGAGTTTGCATCTTTATTTATGTTTGTATTCTATACAGTTATTTAATGAGAATAACCATCATAATCTTGCACACACTAGAAGAACATATTTACAATGGACATATGATTTATTTATCTATAAGAAAACATTCATAGTTCACAAATTAAATAGAATTACACATTCAAATGCTACAATTACACACTATAAAATAATGAGAATAGCCATCATAATCTTACACACACTAAGCAGGGTTTCAAGCAGGTTAAAAGGACATTGTTCTGAAAATATAAAACACTAAATCAAAACCACATTTTATATGTGGTTATCAACTAAAATGAACACACTACTAGAATATCGTAGCCACACAATGGAAGTCTTTACTGAATTCACACTTCCTTCTAGCCGTCTTGTTTCTTCTCCGACCTATCGACTTCTTCTTCTGGACTGATGTCGTATTCCTCCTTCTGCCATATCTTCTTGGCATCCTCTGATGGACCTACTTTTCATGTCATTTGTATAGTTTATAACCTCCTTTGCACCTGATACATAGCCTGTTATCTAAGATTGGTTTATCTAAACTGAGGAGATCTCTGATGAATGTTATCCTCCTGTACAACTCGTATGTGACATATCCATCTATTTCTGAGTAATGCAGATTCTCCGTCGGCATTGGCTCCCACACCCATTTGTCATGCATATTTGAGGCACGTGCTAGTGTCTTTATATCAGTGTATGAGCTATCAATGAGTGCTGCTGCAAGATTGGATATGCCATCCCCGTGATTATCGCGTGGGATTGTCTTGAATATATCCTGTATGTCGACGTTGTACATATCAGGGATGTAAAAATTCTCTTTCTTCATCATCCTTGTGTCGGTCCTCTTGTCCACACTAACGAACGTGATATGTCTTTCGTTGAGAAAATGTTGTAGCCCCTGGCATTCCTTCGTGCTCCTAGCGCAATGATACACTAGGACGTTCTCCCTCATGGCGAGTTGTACTACAGCGATGGTTTGTTGATGGCCATGAGGAGTGTATTCACGGTCGATTCCTATGTACCTGCTCCTATCGTCTTATCAAGTAAAATGTGATTGTTTAGTAAGTAGCAGAATCTAGTGAAACTGTGTTCAGAATAATACAGTTTAGGTCCTCCATTTTGGATTCTTACGACATGGAGAACGTAGGAGTAGGGAAAAATGTAGGATTGCATTTCCATGCCCACTCTAATGCTACAGTAATTCATATTACAAATAGTTTGTTTGACCATAGGAAAAACAATGAATTCTGAAAAAGGATGTATGGGTTGATGTTTGATCCGAATAAAAACTAGTGCAAAGTACTAGTTAGGAAAAAGTATTGCAAATTTTCTGTATAATTTCTAAGCAAACCTTTTGAATCAAAGAGACGGTAAGTTGGATCAGTACTAACCTTGTCAATCCAACCTTCGTACATGGCGAGTATTCTATCGACCGTGGATTCCTCGTTGGTGTACACCACAGTAAGAACCGTCATTCTATGAGAAGGAATGTGATGAATCGAAGTTGTGTGAAGCCCGTCGTCCATGGGTTGAAGAGGTCTGGGAACACACCTTGAATCTGTGTTTTTCCGCAGTAGGAAACAAGGATGAAACTAATAAGAACAATTATGTGATGTACTAGAAAAGAATATATAATTCAGCGCTAGAGACACACCTTGGTTTTCTAAGTTTCGGTGCTGGAAATGATGAACTTCCGCGCTCTTATTGCAACTTACGCCTTTAGGGCTTCCATGACTCCTCATATCCTTATAACCAATCGATCGTGGAAACTGTAGTCATAATACATTAAATAAAAAAATAAAAAAACTACATTCGAGACCTTAAAATACGTAACCATAGCTCTACTTCTGCGATACAAGCAAGGCCCACCAATACATTACACATGACCATTAGATTTGGTAACAAACCACTGCATTTATAACCTATTATGCACTGTCTTGGTGTGTAAGATCCGGTTGTATATTAATGCAGTTCATGTACTGCCCGGTATGATGATTATGCACCGGATGGCTCCCTTGGTTACCGAGGAAACGATGGCATTTTACGAAATTCAAAAAAAACCATATTCCATCCAAATCAGGAGATATTTTACAAGATTTGAATGAAATTTATGGATATATAAACAAAAATATAATATAATGCTATGTCCCCTAATCATCTTCATCACTGTATATTTGAATGATGTATGATGGTCCTGCCTCGTCGTCGTTCGCCATCGCCGCCTTGAGCTGGAGACCTCTTCATTCTTTGCTTTCTACTGCATTGCTGCGTTGGTTCCTTCTCGCCTCTGCCGCATGGCGAATCTGAGTGGTCATCTCCAGAACTGCGAGGCTGCTGGTAACATTAGAGAATTCAGAGATTCAACAACATAAGTTTAAACTCTTAACTGAGTATGGTATTAGAGTTATTACAAACCAAAGGTCATATACCCAAGATTACATCACACAGCGAAAGCAAATTATGTTGTTCTACACAACAACTTAGCAAAAGGCCTAAGAGGCCAGAAACAGAAGCGACGTCCATCCCATAGTCCACAGGCTGCTACCTGGGACCCCCAACTACTCGTCGATGTCAACGTAGAAGCCACCTTTAGTTGCAACTAGATCATCTATATAAAAACAACAATGGCGCAAGGCTGAGTACGAGAATGTACTCCGCAAGACTTAGATAACCTAGTATCTACATGCTCTGGATAGAAAGGCTTTCTCTGGATTTACTTTTGCGGAAAGCAATCTTTATTTATAAACAAGAGAGAGAAGAGGCTCGTCTACTGAGAATCTTTTAAAGGGGATAAGGTAATGACTTCTTCATCTTGTTCATCACATCTTCATAACCACCAGCTTCATCAGAACATCCTATCTAGGATCACCCTCTCGACCCGGAGGAAGCATCCTTAAGCACACGTGGATCAACTGGTTTTATAGTGGTTAATGTCATCTATGATCTTATGTCCGGTCGCCAAGCGATCATAACCGTGAACACGGATTTTTGAAAAGATTTAACCCTGTAGGGGTGTACAACTTTACCCACATGTACCAACCGACGCTTAGTGCCAAATTATTAGCCCTCTTCCTTGGAAGGCCGACAGAGAGTGGTTGACCATGATCTTTACCTTAATTTCGTCGAGACCATGAGTCACGCCATAGGGATGGTTCCACCGTAACGGGTCAAGTCCTGAAGCCGGTCCCTAAAGATGTGAGGCGAGGTTGGTTTACCAGAGGCGCTATCTACCCCAAGCAACCGCGGCCACGCTTCCCTACCTGTTATGATGCACCTCCATCACCTCCTCTTTCGAAAATGTTTTCAATGCGTATTCCAAATGGAAAGCCTAAACTATGTAACTCATGGAATCTACTAGGCAAGTTAGTTAGTCGAGGGGTTGTCCAGGCTCCGTGTGGCTGTACGCTCGCCTGGGTTCCAAAGGTAAGAACATAGTTCCTAGTGGTGGCGAGCATGGGACTACAAAAACCACACCATCGTGGCCTCCCATACAAGCCTTAGCATATTTATTTATCTAGATCAATGATACCTCCATATCCTCCCTTGCCAGATTCTCTGGCATCTCTAATTCATCATTCGGACAGATCAGACATTGTTACTATGCATGTCTAAGCTGTCGGCCGCAGAAGCTCTAGCAACGCTCAAATGCCAGACCATGGTATGCTAGGAGCAGTGGATCATGAGTATAAGGCTACAAAAGAGGAAACTATACAGCAGATAGGTAACACTAGCTACTGACAAAAAGACCACATTGGAATCGTGTGCATCATAGCGAGAAAGTAATATACTTTGTAAAAGTAGGTTCAGAATGAGAGGCTATGCTTGCCTTGTTCTTCAGTACACAGATATGGATCTTCGGTGTCGTTGACTTCAGCCTCGGGCAAGGATCCTATCGCGAAGAACCAATACTAGAAAGAAAGGCGACAATCAAGACATGGCATCGATGCAATTCTCAAGCATGAATGTTGATATGACAAGTTAAATTGCATTGAAATAAAACCCTAAGGCATGCTTGATAGTTTAAACGGGGTTCCGATGGGTGAAAACCCTAACTCGGGGAAACTCCGGAATCACCTATGAGGGGTTACTAGGTTGTTCTAATTAAACTTATCATGAAAGTTGATTAGAAATGCATGATTATAGTGTAATTAGATATATCTCATTTTTCTGAACATTTTGATATATTATACATATTTTTCTGACTTATAAATAATTAGTTATTTACTTCACAATATTTATTCAATTTCTAGAATTATTTAATCAATTAAAACATTTACTGCGTCATGCTGATATCATCACACGCATCAGATACCTATTTACAACGATGCAGAACCTAGCCGAAGTGACTGACGTGTGGGGCCAAAGCCACATCGATAGCCACGCAGGCAAAGTGGGACATGGGGCCGGTTTGACCAGTATGACCACACACTGGCATCACGATGATGTCAGCATGACATCACACCGACGCTGACCCTCCTAGACAGCAACGGGGCGGCGCTAGGGGGCAAACTAGCTAGCGAGGACGCGTGTGTTCGACTCAGCTCATCGCGGCCTACCTGACTATGGTGATGCCTCCCAAAAATGGTAGCCGGAGCAACCTCCACGACGAGTAACCGTGGCGTCCCACGGCGGCGCTCGGCAGCGAGGCGAACCAGTGGGAGAGGGGAAGCGCGAGGTGGTGCTGGAGCACCGCATTCTCACCCTAAGCGCGACGATGGCAACGGTGAGGCCGGAGGAGATTCAGAACGACGGCGATTTGACGACGACAACGGTGGCGGCCAAACCTCGGGGAGATGAGCTCATCAGGGCCAGCTAGGGATGCGTGGCTCGATTCCTCTGGCTAGGAGATGGAGGGGTTCATGGCGGAGCTCCTAGTCTACTTGGTCGGGCTCGGGGTGAACGGAAACAAGCTCTAGCTCGTCTCCATGGCGGCTAGGGTTCGGTGGGGAGGGGAGAGAACGCGCACGAGAGAGGGAGCGAGGGAGAGTGAGAGGATAGGGTTGAGAGGGGACGCAGTCGGCGATCTTATCCTCGTCCAGGGCTCGTCGGACGGCACAGGAGAGGTGGTGGAGATCGACGGAGGCGGCGGCACGCAGCTTTCTGCCTGTCTGAAGGTAGACGACAGGGAGGAGGGGGCCAAAGCGGTATGGGCTAGCTCCTGGGCCCCGGGTGGGCCGAGATGGCCACTGGCCTGCGCGCGCGGGCAGCAGGAAGAGGAAGGTAGCTTGCTGGGCTGCGGCCCATTGGCTGCTACTGCTGTTTTATTTCCTAAAAATGTTTTTCCAATTTTTTTTTAAATTTCCATTTGTATTTGAATATCAAAACTGATTTCAGATGTTTCAAAAATACCAGAAGGTTTATACAACTATTAAAAAACTATGGAGCCCTTTTAGTACATTTGGCTTCAATAATTTTTAACTTTAAAAATTCAAGAATGTGTTTCAATGAGAGGGGGAAGAACTAGGGTTTAGGGTTTTGTACTTGTGTTTTGGTTCACACACTTGATCACATGCAAATATTTTATTGATTTAAACAGATACATGCAATGCTTAAGTACTATTTACATATATTACAAACTTGGGCTGTTACAGCGTCCCTCGCGTCCCATTCTCCTGAGACTTGTTGTACCACCAGGTCCAAGTTGCCGAAGCATAGTATCCTCTGGATGCCTATTTCCTGGGCGATCTTGAGTCCGTGAATGAGCGCCTCGTACTCGGCGACGTTATTCGATGCCTTGAAGTGGATATGTAGCACGTACTCCAGCCGGTCACCCTTGGGGGACGTGATGATGATGCCGGCTCCAAGCCCTCCGTGCATCTTGGATCCATCGAAGTGTAGCTTCCAATTCATGGAGTAGGGAACTGGTGGCATGTATTGTGTCTCCGCCCAATCGATAATGAAGTCAGCCAGTGCTTAAGACTTGATCGTTGTTCTTGGCTCGTACTGTATGTTGTGCGCGGCGAGCTCTATAGCCCATTTCACCACGCGGCTGGTGGCGCCCTTGTTGTTGATGATCTCTGCGAGTGGGGCTAGCGCCAGCACCCACATGAAGTGCACTTGGAAGTAATGCTTGAGTTTCTTGGCGGCCATGTACACGCCGTACACCAGCTTCTGGTAGTGGGGGTAGTTCTTCTTGGAGAGCAATAATACCTCACTCAGGTAGTATATAGGACGCTGGACCGGCTGAGCATTCCCTTCTTCTGGCCTTTCCACCACGAGTATGACACTGACGACCCTGTTGGTGGCCGCAATGTACATCAGCATTGGCTCCTTTGCAGCCGGGGCCACCAAGATTGGTGGGGAGGTGAGAATGCGCTTGAGGTCACGAAATGCCTCATCTACCTGGAGTGTCCAGACGAACTTGTCCGTCTTCTTCATGAGCTGATACAAGGGCAACGCCTTCTCACCCAGTCGGCTGATGAACCGAGTGAGAGAAGCAAAGCATCTGGTAAAATTCTGCATGTCGCGTAAATTCTGCGGTAGCTCCATGCGCTCGATATCTCCTATCTTCTCTAGATTTGCCTCGATTCCCTGTTCTGAGACGAGAAAACTCAGGAGCTTGCCGGCTGGGACGCCAAAGCCACATGCCTCCGGGTTCAGCTTGATCTAGAAGCAGTGGAGGTTGTCGAATGTTTCCTTCAGGTCCTCAAGCAGCGTGCGATGCTCTTTGGTCTTGATGACGATGTCGTCAACGTAGGCGTGTACGTTTCTACCAATTTGCGTCTATAGGCATTTCTGCATGTAGTGCTGGTAGGTTGCTCCTGCATTTTTCAAACCAAAAGGCATGATGGTGTAGCAGTAAGCCCCGTACGGGGTTATGAATGATGTCTTTATTTGATCGATTACATTGAGCTTGATTTGGTGATAACCCGAGTAAGCGTCCAGAAAAGACAACAAGTCTCAATCGACCATTGAGTCGATGACCTGGTCTATCCAAGGCAGGGCAAATGGGTCCTTGGGGCAGGCCTTATTGAGGCTGGTGTACTCCAGGCACATGCGCCATGTCTTGTTCTTCTTTAGTACCAGCATGGGGTTCACCAGCCATTCCGGGTGGAAAACTTTGATGATGAAGCCGGCTGTGAGCAACCGTGTGATCTCCTGACAAATGGTTCTTCTGTTTTCTTCTGCGAAGCATCATAATGATTGTTTGACCAGCTTCGCGTTCGGTCGAACATGAAGAGAGTGCTCAGCGAGTTCCCTCGGGACACCTGGCATGTCTTTGGGGCACCATGCAAAAATGTCCCGATTCTCACAGAGGAATTCGACGAGCGTGCTTTCCTATTTGCTGTTGATCTCTCCAACCAGGACGGACTTGCTTGGATCAGCCTTGTTCAGAAGGATTTTATTTATGCCCTTGGATGGCTTGAACTATGATTCACCGGCTGGCTTGGGCTCTCCAGCCGACATGTCCGCCTGCAGAGCTGCCAAGTTCTACATTATGACGCGCTTTTCTTCCGCGATGATCATGGCCTCGGCTAGCTTGGAGCCATATGTGGTGCATTCGATCGATCGCTTGTAGCAACCATCGATGGTGATCACTCCTTTTGGACCCCGATAGCTTCGTCTTGAGGTACGCGTAATGCGGAATAGACATGAACTTGTTGAGAGCTAGGCACCAGAGTATGGCATGGTAGGCGCTGGAAAGGTTGACCACCTCGAACCAGATTGGCTCGCGGCGGAAGTTGTTCTCGGTGCCGAAGATGACGTCCAGCCGGATCTTGCCGATTAGCGAGTGCAATGTACCAGGGACCGCCCAGTGCAAGTAAGTAGTTGAGGGCTGAAGTTGTAACTCGCTAATTTCGAGCCGCTCGAGGCTGTTGTGGTACATGAGGTTGATGCTGCTGCCTCCATCGATGAGAAGAAGTGAGAAATCGCACGAGTGCTTGTTGGAGACGATGATGGGGTCCAGGTCTAGCGCGTAGCTGCCAGGGCTTGGCAACATGGCTGGCTGGTCTTCCTTGCTCCAGGTGATTGCCTGCTCGGACCAATGCAGGTATTGGGGGACGGGGGAACTATAGGGTTCGCAGCAAAGAAAACAAAAAAATTCCTACGATAGGAACAACTATGTACCAAAACCTATCTACTAGATACAAGCAATGGGCGGATATACATCCGTAGAGAACATACCCTTGAAGACCGACAAAGCTTAACGAGGTTGAAATCATGGTTTAGACAAACTCTTGCCGATCTCAAGATCGAGAGGAAGTCCTAGCGCCGAAATCAGCGGCGCATCCGTGCTCGCACACACGTCCGAGGTACCGAGCAACCTTCGCCTTCTCGCTCGAGCGATGCAGCGGAAGCACAAATCTTTCTTGCCGAAAATCCACCAGGAACATGTATCTCGCTAGTCTGAGACCATGGGGAATAAATACTAGAGGGGGAGAGAGATCCTTCACGAGGAGGTGTGAGTGAGAAGTGAGGTGGGGGGCTCCTTTTATAGGAGGAGGGGGCACCCAAGGGGGTGGCCACCGTCCATGGGGCTCTCCCCTCCCTCCTTCATTCATGTGGGTGGAAGCTCCACTCACAAAATGCCCCTTCAATTTTCTCCACTCAAAATCCCACTCAAATTCCCATTAAATTTCCATCAAATTTAATGCAAACTCTTATTAAATAAAACTCCTTTTATTTATTCAGAATTTTGTCAATTACTTTAATGACAAACATTCACATATAACCCCTTGCTAGTATTTCATTTCACATGCAGAAACACTTTCTGCAATTTCACCCGAAACCAGTTTCGGTATCTAGTGAAATAAATTCCCACGCTTTGTTATTCTTTTCATAATGAAACTATTTTCTCCAAATGGTGTCGGTGTCTCTTAAGTGTGTCACCCTGAAGTTCACGAATAATGCGGATATGATCGATACCCCTCTCAGATCAATAATCATAAGTGGTACCTGGAAATCCATACTGACTCCCACACATTCAACGATGACTTTCTTGTGATCGTGAGAACCTTTTACGCTAGTATCTTAATCCCTTTGTCTCGCGATATATTACATGTGCGATATTCGATCATTGGTATCTCCATACCTAGTTTGATCTCGTTACTAACATGTAATCTTTTCTCGTTCCCGTGATATAACATTCTAGTGATCAAATCACTTGCTTGCAAGCTAATCAATGTGATATCACCGAGAGGGCCCAAGCTAATCAATGAAAAAATTCCACTCTCGATCCATGGGCATCAACATAACACTTTAGTAGTATTGAACCCATCTTTATAATCGCCATGTTACGATGTGACGTTTGATGTTATCAAGATACTCTTCCAGTGTTAGTGATTGACATGATCTCATGGTCTAAGGATTGGGATTACTTCATATGATGTTATAGTAATATAAACTCAATGACTTTGATCATAATGCTAAACTTCATATTAATGTTCATCACACCATTCCAATAATGTTGTGACCTTGTTATTAATAACATCCAATGTCCATGATCAGGAAACCTTGATCATCCTGTTAATCAATGAGCTAGTTTATAAGAGAGGCATAACTAGGAACTTTCTGTTTGTTTATTAAACACACATGTATTAACGTTTTCATATTAATACAATTATAGCATGAAAAATAAACATCTATCATATACTTGGAATATACATAATAACCACTTTATTATTGCCTCTCCAGGCATATTCCCTTCAATATCCCACTTGCACTAGAGACAATAATCTAGTTACATAGTGATAAATCTAGCACCCATGGAGTTCTGGTGTTGATCATGTTTTGCTCTAGGGAGAGTTTTAGTCAATGGATCTGCTACATTGAGATCTGTGTGTACTTTACAAATCTTTATATCTCCATCCTTGACATTCTCGCGGATGGAGTGAAACCGACGCTTAATATGCTTGGAATTCTTGTGAGACCTTGGTTCTTTGGCATTGGCTATGGCACCATTGTTGTCACAATAGATCACCATTGGGTCCAACACGCTCGCAACCACACCTAGTTCGGTTATGAACTCCTTCATCCAAACTGCTTCCTGAGCCGCTTCCGAAGCAGCAACATATTCGGCCTCCATTGTTGATCCTGCCACCACAGGTTGTTTGGAACTCCTCCAACTAAACCGTCCACCATTCATGAGAAATACGTATCCGGATAGAGACTTAGAGTCAGCCGGATCTGTGTCAAACCTAGCGTCGACATGACACTTAGCGACGAGCTATTCTTCACCTCCATACACAAGAAACATATCCTTAGTTCTTCACAAGTAATTAAGGATATTATTGACCTCTATCTAGTGTTCCGATCCTTGATTAGATTGGTATCTACTAGTCAAACTAATAGCATGTGCCACATCCGGTCTTGTACATAGCATGGCGTATATTATAGAGCATATGGCTGAAGCATAGGGGACTTTGTCCATTATCTCTCTTTCTTCCGACGTAGCCAGACTTTGAGACTTACTCAATGTCTTGACTTGCAACATAGGTAAGAACCCCTTATTACTTCCGTCCATTTTAAACTTATTTAAAAATCTTATCAAGGTATGTACTTCGCGATACCCCTATTAGGCGCCTAGATCTATCCCTATAGATCTTTATGCCTAATATGTATGATGCTTCACCTAGGTCCTTCATTGAAAATTTGCTGTTTAGATAACTTTTAACATTGTTTAAAAGAACTATATCATTTCCGATCAATAATATGTCATCCACATATAATATCATAAATGCCACATTGATCCCACTCACTTTCTTGTAAGTACAAGCCTCTCCATAAGTTTGGACAAATCCAAACTCTTTGATCACCTCATCAAAGCGGAGATTACAACTCCGAGATGCTTGCTTCAGTCCATAGATGGATCACTAAATCTTGTATACCTTGTCAGCATCCTTAGGATCGACAAAACCCTTTCGTTGTATCATATACAACTCTTCTTCAATGTTGCCATTGAGGAACGCAGTTTTGACATCCATCTGCCATATCTCATAGTCGAAATATGTAGCAATTGCTAACATAATCCTAACTGAATTTAGCATATGTAACATCCGAAAAATATAAAACAATGATCATCAAACTCTAATCACTAAAATTAGGGTTAACAAAAACTTCTGTTAATTCAAATCACATGAATGCCTTTGTGTATGTGATGATTTGGTAAATGCATGAATGGACTTGTGTGGCTCAACTAAATAGTAAGGAATGGTTTAAAGATGAAAATAACATCATCTAAAACATTTCCATGCAGAAACAAATAAAGGGAAAATCAAAAACAAATCAATTAAAGCAAATGGTCATTTTTGCCAATCTTGCTCACTAGGTCACTTTGAGTGTTTCTAGTCCAAGATTTCAAACATAAACTTTTCCAATTCTTTTCACCCCTTGCTAGACCAAGTAAAAGTGAAGCAAATCCCACATTTCAAACTTGCAGAAACATTTGGCAACCTCATTCAAATCACAAGTAAAAAATGAATCTTCATCATATGTGAAGATCACACATTTTCAAAACCCAACCAAACCAGTGCCCCTTGACCAATCCAACTAACCAGATACTCCCTAGTATGTGCCTAGCAAACCCACCAAGTTTGAATCTAAATTTCAAATTTTAATTTCTTTTGGCCATTTTATCAAATACCTTGGTGGCATCCAACAAACAAACAACAAACACTATAGTGAGCAGTGATTTTGGCCAACCTTGTTCCCTCCCTAGCTCTCACTACACTTTGAGTAGATGATCTAGCCCAATTAACAAGCCCTAGCACTACTGTGATCTTGGCATAGCCATTAATGGTGACCATGCCGAGCCCAATTGCCAACCCCAACGTCGATAGTAAGCTACACGCCTAACTAGCCTCGCCAACCTTGTCTAGCAGGCACTCCACCATCCACCGCCACTCCCTGTCCAAGACCTAAGCGCAGCCAGCCACTGGACCACCCAGAACGCGTGCGAACATTCTCTCTGTGACCATGCCGAGAGCGTGCCAGAGCGCCGCGCTCGACACGCTCGCACAAAACGCGCCCCGCCTTTGCCGCTCGCGTACGTGATCACCACCGCACCAGGAACCTCCCAGACATGTTCGTTCACCGCCGCGCGAACAGGAGCACCTGTGCGCCATTAAAATTGCCGTCGGACCCGCCCATAGCGTCGATGTGTTCCGACCGATTAGCACCGCCCCACGCTGCAATACCACGCCGTTAAGCTTCACCAGGGAGCACAACACCGCCCCTACCATCGCCCATGCCATTAGCCCTCTGTACCGTCGACCACGACTAGCTCAGCCCGCGCCCGTTGGTCCGCTTCAGCCACTATAAATAGAGGCCTCCCCCGCTCATTTTCTTCACACCATCTCACTCCTCACCTCTCACTGAACACACCCACTCACTTCCGGAGCAAGGCGAGCACCAGGTGGCCGGAATTTCACCGGAGTTCGCCTCTGCATAGGAGGAGAGGCGCCATCGATTGGAGCCGCCCCAAGAGAAGCTGTCGGTACCAGGAGAACCGCCGTCGTCGACTTCGTCGTTCGCCCCCGTCACCGACCATCGCCTGAGCCCCGGTGAGCCGCCCACGACCCCCACCTGCCGCGCTATGGTTCTGTCTCGCCGACGCTGCCCGACGTGGACGATGAACCAGAGCCGTTCGATTAGAGTTAGATCGTGCGGCCTAGATCACCCCATACCGCTTTGCCACTCAGTGTCTCACTGACGAGTGGGGACATCCACTTAACCCGCCCGCGCGTGCGCTATGCGTAGTGGGCCGTCCTAGTTAAGCATCCTGCGTAACCCACTTATTGAAACTTAAGTTAATTCAAACACAGTTCTGTACCTAGATTCAAAAATCAACCCAGCTCGATTCACTAAACCAAAATGCATGAAACCAATTTTGTTAGAAAGGTACTGGAAGCCTGTTGGATTCAAACCATTTAGATTTGTAGATCACCCATGGTAAAAATAATAAGGAAGAAGCTTTTTTGCATTCAAACATTTTTCAAAATTCAACCATAAGAGCTTTTGAGTTGATTTCAACTCTCAAAAATCACATTTAACCATACCTTTCTGAATATATAAAAATATATAGGTTTACTTACAGAAATAATGATCAAGTAATAAAAGAATGCCACATAGGCATTTCTAGTCACTTTAATTAAATAAAATAAAAAGGTTAAACCTTATTAAATTGTGACACCACTTTAAATCACATTCCCATGTGCTGAAATATGTGGTGATGACATGTGTCAACATGATCCCATTTTTGAGTTGGATAATATTAAATCTTAAGTACTTTTTCAATGAGTAGAAATTACTTTTCTCAAATAAAATACATGAGACAAGTGTGTTAATCCTTGTAATATTAGTGATGATACTAGATCATCTAGTGTGAACCTTTGTGGGATGATTAGAAATAAGTTAAGTATTGTTTGGTGATTGTGTACCTCGTATTTATTTATAGACGCTAGTACCGACCAAGGATACGAGGAGGAAGGAGGATACTACGAGGAAGAAGATGAGGAGAACTTCAACCACTGCTCTTCACAAGGCAAGCCTAATACTACAAGTTGAATTAGCAAGCTATTAACTGAGCAAGATAACACTTGCAACTTAGCAAGCTTATACTACTATCTTAGCAAGCTAAACCATGCAAGTTTTACTTGCAAGCTTACACCACTTGATACCAAATCCTAGTTTTACCTGCAAGCTTAATACTTTATTTTCTTTATGAAAGCTTTCTCTTAGAGTTTACTTAGTGACTTTTAGATTCTAGAAAGATAACTGAAGGTACCATAAAGAGCATAAAATTTGGCCTAAGTTAGATAATCTTGATGTCATCCTAAGACATGCGATTGAACTTAGTAAATTCCCACTGGTTTACTACCCATCATTAGTATTTACCCCCACTTGTAGATGCTAGTACTAAGCATAAAACATGACCAACTGTAGATGGGAATACTTGGTGAAAATGGTTATGAAAACCGTAGAATGATGAGTCATTCTACTGAAATGTTTTGACAAGTGTTCTTGAACACCAGATGATTTTGATGATGAAAATGTTGAGGCATGAGCCTTAGCCCTTTATAAAACTGATGGTTGTCTGGATGTGATACCATTCCAATTTTACCGTATAACCACAATACTCGAAATTTGAGTAGGGCTTGACTGGAAATTTATATAACTTAGTATGGGTTCCCTTGCGGCCAAGGTCTGAGCTGAGGCTACCTTGTGAAGATTGTCCACCCGTGCAGTTCCCAAGATGAAAGTTGGTCATGGTTGGGAGGCCAAACTCACAGGAGAGGTGCCTATACTAGGGCGTGTAATTGAAAGGTTAGGATTGATTATCTGCATACTGAGTATGGGGAATTCAGGATTGTTCCTGACGGATGTATCGAATGTTGTGGTGAAAGTGTACAATCTCTGCAGAGTGTCAAACTATTCGAATAGCCGCGTCCGCGGTTATGGACAGTTGGAATGGCCATACTGTTCCCACGTCAGATGTTTTCAAAATGACTTGAGAAATGATTTGTGACTTTGATTTTACCACAACAGAGTTGTGATATGAAATTCAAGTTCCCACTTAGGTGTTATAAAATTTTCAACTAGCTTTCTTTACTTTTGAACTTAGTAGAGTAAATCTGGATTTTTTTACAAAACAACCCTAGAGCCTAGTATCCTACTAAAAAAACCCCCTTCACTTATTAGTATTAGTTTGCGAGTACTTAAAGAGTACTCATGGCTTTGTCCCTGGCTATTCCCATGGCCAGACTATGAAGAGGAGTATCAGGATGACGGACCGCAGGAAGGTTACGAAAAATAGGATCATTTCCCATCGTCAGCATTGCCTGTGACCATGTGCCTATACTAGGGCGTGTAATTGAAAGTTTAGGATTGATTATGCGCATACTGAGTATGGTGAATTCAGGATTGTTCCGAACAGATGTATCGAATGTTGTGGTGAAAGTGTACAATCTCTGTAGAGTGTCAAACTGTTCGAATAGCCGCGTCCGCGGATATGGACAGTTGGAGTGGCCATACTGTTCCCCCGTCAGATATTTTCAAAATGACTTGAGAAATGATTTGTGACTTTGACTTGACCACAACATAGTTGTAATATGAAATTCACGTTCCCACTGAGGTGTTATAAAATTTTCAACTAGCTTTCTTTGCTTTTGAACTTAGTAGAGTAAATCTGGCTTTTTTTTTTGCAAAACAACCCTAGAGACTAGTATCCTACTACAAAACCCCCCCTTCACTTATTAGTATTAGTTTCCGAGTACTTAAAGAGTACTCATGGCTTTGTCCCTGGCTATTCCCGTGGACAGACTATGAAGAGGACTATCATGATGATGGACCGCAGGAAGGTTACGACAACTAGGATCATCTCCCATCGTCAGCATTTCCTGTGACCATGAAGATGGAGCTTCGCCTACGCTATCGTTACTATTACGTTATTCCGCTGCTTGAGTTGTATTAAGAACTGGATCATGAGATCCTTATTTGTGTAAGACCTTATATATGGTTTGTAATGGATGATGTACTGTGATATCCAATCTATTATGTCTCGCAAAAATGGTAATCTTGGGAATGTGATGTATGGCATAACAGGCATCTGTGATTAAAAATCCGGGTGTTGACAAGTTGGTATCAGAGCCATCCTGACCATAGGAGACCCTAGTTAGAATGGACGTTTGAATCAAAAACTTAGTTTCCAAAACCAAAGAAGTGAGTATTTACAAAAACTTATTCTTATTCTTATCACTTAGACTCTATCATGAAAATTCATGTTCCTCAAAAGTTCTTGCAAACTTACATAAATTTGACACACTTGATCACTCTACTAACTTACTCATCCTATATTCTTATAGATGGACGTGATGTACATCAAGTTTTATCAGTTGGGGAATGGAGGAGACCTCATCTTTGAGCGTGATTTGGACCAGCTGGCAGAAATGCTAGAACGTCCACACCTCGAGTTCTTCGGAGCTCAGCTCAATGATCAGTAAGGAGAAGATTTGTAGTGTCTAGTTGTTGCAAGTCTTCGAGGAAAGATTGAATCGGACCTTGTTGGACATGGTACGGTCAATGATGAGTCGGACTGATCTGCCTTTATCATTTTGGGGTTATTGTCTAGAAACAGCGGCGTTCACACTAAACAGAGTACCATCAAAATCAGTAGAGAAGACACCGCATGAGATGTGGACAAGCAATAAGCCGAGTTTGTCTTTTCTTAAGATTTGGGGTTGTGAAGCATTTATCAAGCGACTTCAGTCGGACAAGCTTACAACCAAGTCGGATAAGTGTATTTTCGTGGGGTATCCAAGGGAAACCTTGGGTTACTACTTCTACAACCGAGAAGAGGCCAAAGTGTTTGTTGCTCGGAACGGTGTCTTCCTTGAGAAAGAGTTTCTTAGTCGGGGAGTAAGTGGGAGCATGGTGCAGCTCGAAGAAATTCGAGAGGAACCGGCTAGTAGCGAGTCGGCAAAAACCTTGGAGGTTGAGCCGATCGTGGTAGCTGAGCCGGCGGCAACACCTGTACTACAAAGATCGGCAAGATTACGAAGTGTTCGTGATGTGTTACTGTTAGACAGTAATGAGCCGGCAAATTATTCGGAAGCGATGGTGGGATCTGATTCCGAGTCATGGCTTGGAGCCATGAGATCTGAGTTAAAGTCCATGGATGAAAATCAAGTTTGGAACTTGGTTGATCTGCCATACGGTGCAAGACCCGTCGAGTGCAAATGGGTCTTTAAGAAGAAAACTAATATGGATGGAAATGTTTCAATCTATAAAGCATGCCTTGTCGCGAAGGGGTTCCGACAAGTTCAAGGAGTTGATTACGACGAGACTTTCTCGCCCGTAGCGATGCTTAAATCAGTTCGGATCATGTTAGCTATAGCGGCCTATTTCAACTACGAGATATGCTATATGGATGTCAAAACGGCTTTCCTTAACGGAAATTTAACCGAGGACGTGTATATGATACAGCCCGAGGGTTTTGTCGATCCGGCTAATGCTGACAAGGTGTGCAAACTTCATAAATCCATTTATTGGTTGAAGCAATCATCTCGGAGTTGGAATATTTGCTTTGATGAGGTAGTCAAATCGTTTGGCTTCATCAAGAGTGATCATGATTCTTGTTTGTACAAGAAGTTTAGTGAGAACAAATTAAATTTTCTAATCTTATATGTGGATGACATATTACTGATTGGAAATGATATCCAGATGTTACAAGCAACCAAGGAATCATTGGAAAGGAGTTTCTCAATGAAAGACTTGGGTGAGGCAACATACATCCTCGGAATCCGGATCTATAGAGATAGATCTAGGAGGCTCATTGGATTGAGTCAGAGTACTTATTTGGACAAAGTGTTGAAGAAGTTCAACTTGGAATCGTCTAAGAAGGGGTTCTTACCGATATCCCACGGTGTAAAACTTAGCAAGACTCAGTGTCCTTCGACAACTGATGAGCGAAGTCGGATGAGTGAGATTCCATATGCTTCTGCAGTCAGATCCATCATGTATGCCATGATTTGTATTAGGCCGGATGTTTCCTATACTCTAAGTGTTGTGAGCAGATATCAGGCTGATCCTGGAGAGATCCACTAGACAGCGGCTAAAAATATCCTAAAGTACTTGAGAAGGACTAAGGATATGTTCTTGGTTTATGGTGGTGAAGATGAACTTAGTGTAAAGGGTTACACGGATGCGAGTTATCTTACCGACTCTGATGATTCTCGCTCGCAATCCGGATACGTGTTTATTATAAACGGAGGTTCTGTGAGCTGGAAGAGTTCCAAGCAAGAGAATGTGTCCGCGTCTACAACAAAGGCTGAGTATATTGCCGCCTCGGAGGCAGCAAAGGAAGCTGTTTGGATGAGGAATTTCCTCATGGATCTTGGTGTGGTTCAGGGATCGACCAATCCGTTAGACGTGTATTGTGACAACAATGGTGCTATAGCACAAGCCAAGGAACCTAGACAACACCAGAAGAACAAGCACATACTCATGCGGTACCACCTGATTCGCCAGTTCATGGATCAGGGTGATATCAAGTTATGCAAGGTACACACGGATGCAAATATTGCGGATCCGTTGACAAATCCATTTTCCACAGCCGAAGCATGAGGCGCACCTGAGAGCCATGGGCATTAGATGCTTAGACATGTGATGTCAGAAGATTGACTCTAGTGCAAGTGGGAGACTGTTGGGAATATGCCCTAGAGGCAATCATGTATGATGAGATTTCCCATTGTATTCATAAAGATATTAAGTAGTCCTTGTATAAACATCTGATGTGTATCATTGAATATGTGATTCGGTTGTGGAACTATGCATTCATGTTGTTTGTACTAAATATCCTTGGTCATCGAAGTTGTGTTGGACACACAACTTAGACCAATGTGAAAGTTGGCTTGATGACTCGGTTCCACTTGTCATGAGCATGGAGATGCTATTCCAACTTACACAGATTCGGCTAAAGAGTTTAGCGAGTCATATTGACCCATATTGAGGTACAACGAACAAGTTGTCATTTGTATATCTTAATCAATGTAATCCTTAGACCTGAGGTTATTACATTGTCCAAGTTGAGGACCACCGACTTAGTTTATGTCAAACGCTGATCCGTAACTAGGCAGTTATAAAGGCAGAGTTCGGGTCGACTGAGAATCAAGCTGCGTGATGTGAATAACCAAGATGGGATTTTGCCCCTCCACTTGGAGAGATATTCTCTGGGACCTCTCGTGAGATATGATTTGGAAAGCATGGCCATGCACGACTCGGTTAATTGTTAATGAGGCGATCGACTAAGAGTTAGTCGGGTGAATCACTTATCTCGGATCGAGAAGAGAGTCGAACTATTTAAGGGATGACAATTATTCGCCTATAGTCTGACAAGGTATATCGTGAGGCAAAAGGGACTCGGACGTAAGTCGCATTGGAAAGGCAAGTCGTCATGATTCTTTGGTACTTGGGAGTCGGCACGTTCTGCTAGGAGCCGCTACCGACTGATCGATTGAGAGTCAGACTCCAATCGTGTCCAAGTAGCCATGAGCCTGCGGGGTCACACACTTAAGAGCGGGAGCATATTCGGATTGGATCTGAACCTGTAATCTGGTTAGGTTGGACCTAAACCGGATTAGGACTAAGTTAGTGAGTTGGACTCACGGTGACTAGTGTTATATGGGCTTTAGTGAATGGGTCGCGCGAGCAGAGCCCACGTCCACTCCCTATATATAGTGGAGCACCGTAACCCAGAAAGGTTAATCGTTGTTCGGTTAGGTCATTCCATGTGTTGGAAACCCTAGCTCCACAGAATTCCTACCGTCGATACGAACCTAGCAGTTCGCCGCCGGTGCTCCTCCTTGTACGTGTGGATACCAGCAGAGGTGATGTGCGATCAGCACCAGGACGATCGGATCGTGAGGACTGCACTGCATCAACTGACGTGCTTCATCAGCAATCCGCAACTGCGCGTCTAGTGGTAAACCTCGTGGCCTTCTACCTCAGCTAGATCTTGGGATCACCATGTTAGAGGAAAAGTTTTTTTTTATCTCTGCGTGGCCCAACACATTCACTATCACCCCGGTAAAGCCAATGTGGTAGCAGATGCCCTTAGCAGATTGCCGTTTTGTTTGAACTCCATGATTTTGAAGGAGCAACCCAGTTTGCACAAATAGATGGAAGATTTCCGAATGAAATTAGTGAGTGAAGAATTTTTTTTCTAGCATAGAACTGCAACCCGCTGTGATAAGTCAGATCAAAGAGGCGTAGAAAGGAAATGCTAGTATCGATGGAATCAAACATCGTATCGGTACAGGCAAAGTACCCGGATTCACCAAAGACGAAGAAGGAGTTATGTGGTACAAAGGACGTCTCTGTGTACCAGCAGATTCGGAGTTGAAAGAAGTTATTTTGAAAGAGGCCCATGATACTCTTTATTCTATCCACCCCAGAGGAACGAAGATGTATCAGGATTTGAAGGAGCAATTTTGGTGGCATAAGATGAAGAGAGAAATCGGAAGCTATATCGCCAAGTGTGATATATGCAAGAGATTCAAGGTGGGACATCGAAGACCTGCATGACTGTTGCAACCATTACAGATTCCGGAATGGAAATGGGATTCAATTGGAATGGACTTTATCACCGGATTGCCTACTTCTAGTAGGGGAAATGACTCTATCTGGGTCATAGTTGACAGATTGTCCAAAGTTGCCCATTTCTTACCAGTCAAGACCACATACCAGAGTTCGAAGTTAGCAGATTTATACATAGCTAGAATCATCAGTTTTCACGGAGTACCCAAAAACATAGTATCGGATCGAGGAACTCAGTTTACCTCGAGATTCTAGAAGAAAGTCCAAGAAGGTTTACGAACCTGACTGGATTTCAGCACAGCGTATCACCCTCGGACTGATGGACAAATGGAGCGAGTAAATCAGATACTCGAAGATATGTTGAGAGCATGTGTGCTAGAGTATGGATCTAAATGGAAAGACTGTCTGCCTTTCGCAGAATTTTCATACAACAACAGCTATCAAACTAGTTTGCAAATAGCCCCATTTGAATTCATGTATGAAATAAAGTGTCGCACCCCTTTGAATTGGTCGGAAGTAGGAGAGAGTCAGATTTTCGGACCCGGCATCCTACGAGAAGCAAAAGAGAAAGTTCACAAGATTCGTGAGCACCTCAAGACCGCCCAGTCAAACAGAAGAGTTACTCCAACAACAGACATCGAGACCTCGCTTTCAATATCGGAGATTTTGTGTATCTCAAAGTGTCACCTTTGAAGGGAAGGCAACGTTTCCAGCTCAAAGAAAAGTTAGCCCCCAGATATATCGGACCCTTCAAGATTCTTAATCATCGAGGAGAAGTATCATATCAATTGGAACTGCCAGAGGAAATGTCAGCAGTGCACAATGTGTTCCATATATCGTTACTTCGCAAATGCCTTGAATTTTCGGAGAAGACCGAAGTTTTCAAGAACATTGATCATCGGACCATAGAGATCAACGATGACCTGACGTATCCCGAAGTACCCATCTGTACTTTGGAGGAAGCTTTCAGAACCACCAAAACCCGAAGCATCAAGTTTCTCAAGATTCAGTGGAGCAACCACACTGAAGAAGAAGCCACCTAGGAGCGAGAAGATCACATCAGGACGGAGTTTCCCGATCTATTTAAATCCTAGGTAATCTTTTTTATTCTTTTTCAAATCTCGGGACGAGATTTTGTTTAAGGAGGGAAGGTTTGTAACATCCCAAAAATATAAAACAATGATCATCAAAATCTAATCACTAAAATTAGGATTAACAAAAACTTTTGTTAATTCAAATCACATGAATGCATGTGTGTATGTGATGATTTGATAAATGCATGAATGGACTTGTGTGGCTCAAATAAATAGTAAGGAATGGTTTAAAGATGAAAATAACATCATCTAAAACATTTCCATGCATAAACAAATAAAGGGAAAATCAAAAACAAATCAATTAGCAAATGGTCATTTTTGCCAATCTTGCTCACTAGATCACTTTGAGTGTTTCTAGTCCAAGATTTCAAACATAAACTTTTCCAATTCTTTTCAGCCCTTGCTAGACCAAGTAAAAGTGAAGCAAAGCCCACATTTCAAACTTGCAGAAACATTTGGCAACCTCATTCAAATCACAAGTAAAAATTGAATCTTCATCATATGTGAAGATCACACATTTCAAAACCCAACCAACCCAACCAATCCAACTAACCAGATACTCCCTAGTATGTGCCTAGCAAGCCTACAAAGTTTGAATCCAAAATTCAAATTTGAATTTCTTTCGGCCATTTTATCAAACACTTTGCTGGCATCCAACAAACAAACAACAAACACTATAGTGAGTAGTGATTTTGGACAACCTTGTTCCCTCCCTAGCTCTCACTACACTCTCAGTAGATGATCTAGCCCAATTAACAAGCCTTAGCACTACTATGAGCTTGGCATAGCCATTAATGGTGATGTAACACCCTCGGACCGGCCCTATGCAAGTCTTAGAGATTCCCGCCAAAACTGCATAGAAACGATTCAAAGACGCCCACCAGACACTTTCGTGCGGGTGGAAAACAAAGTAATACCATTACACATTAGTCCACGTTGGAACCCAGAGAACAGATATATACAACAACGACTCAAAGAATCAAGAATACAGATTTACAATACAAAGATCTAAATCACCTTGAAAACGATACAACGTCCGAGTACGGACAAGATACAAATTGGCTAAGAGCCCGGAAGAATAACCAATGGCGTCCATAACCCTGCCCAGGCCAAGCCGGAAGGGTAACCCTGCTAACGACGTCGATCGCAAAACGTTCTTAAACAAAAGGGGTGCCGACATAGGGCAAAGGGAAAAGAGAGCGGTCAGTACTAAGGCCAGTACACGGCGAGACTAGAATTCAGCGGTCCTCGCCTACATAGGTATGGTGGACTGAAGCGGCAGCGAAGCATGCGCTAAACAACCTATAGAGACTCGATACAACTGTCGGCTATCAGAGAGAGATAAGAAAGACCTATTCGAAACCATCCTGATACTACCACCAAACATAACCCATCATAGTATTTCCCCCTCGAGACCAAACGAGGAAGTCAACCGAGGAACTCACACAGTTGGCGGTTTTATTTATTCATTCCATTACAGTTGCAATAATTACTAGTCAGATATAGATAGCATGAGTCATCCTGTGGGCAGTTTTAGTTAACCATTCCGTTGTAGTTGCTACACTTACTAGTCAGATACAAATAGCATGAGATATCCCAAGCCCAACAGTTGTTGGTACTTTTATTTAGCCATTCCGTTATACTGAAGTTGATTACTAGTCATTATAAAGTCAAATTTATAGCACTACTTGAGTTATAATTGTCTATGATCGAGATACTGTGCTCCAAGCCGTCCATAACCACGGACACGGCTTTCAAAAAGTTTTATCCTACAGGGACAAATAGCAACACACACACGATCAACCTTGGAAAAAACCAAATGAAAACCCAACGAGGCATCACGACAGAGCAATTGCAAGAATCATGTAATAATTCAGGGGCCACCCCACCAAGCCAACCGCGACGAAGTTGGCCGGCTCCAAAACGGACCCAGAGATTTGCGTCAATGGCTGTAAACGACTGAAAACCCAAAAGTGTGACTGGGCTTGTCGATACCGTGAATACACTCCGCTTACATAAACAGTACAAGCACTCCACGCGCAATCGTAAATAAAGCAGTAAAGCATGTCATAAGAACAAGATAGTAAGAAAGCCCCAAACTAGTTTGTGGCCCCAAGAAATAATTTATGACTCAAGCTCTGGCTAAGGGGATTCATGGTTCCACATGCGGATAGTGCGAATATTCAAAGAACAGGTATCAAGTACTCGGGGTCCTACGGGACACAAGTGGACGGTTAAAAACCAAATAACATCTATTGCCCATATGTGCTTCTGCATTATTTACCCACTTTCAATATTAGTTGTTAAACTATAATTAAAACCATGATCATCTCCAACATTAAACATGCGGCATCACTCCAAGAAATGTGGAAGATCGACAGCGCGACGCATCACCTGCACAAGCAACTACGACTCGCAAGGCCGACTATCTACCAAACAACAGGTAATAGGATGTGTCCATGGAAATATAAGGGCTGCATGGAAGTATAATGGGGTACGGACTCTATAGCATCACAACACAGATAGCAGTAGATCAACATGAGAAAGTAAAAACTAGAAATATAAAATAGGTAGAAAGGGGGAGAATGCTCGCCTGGAAAACATTACCGAAGGTTCATCCGAAGATCGGTCAACACTCGCATCAACTCATCGGTCTAATTCGTGAAGAAGCAAAGTACTAGAAGAAACACCGGATGCACTATTTAATACTACGGTAGAAGATCGGGCATGATGCATGTATGATGTATGACATGGCAAAGATGCGATGCAATTAGGCAATATTAAGCGGAACTGGCCCCGACAATTATTTAGAAGGTTATGTTGTTTAGATACCCCGCATTTTCTGATAATTCTCTGATAAACTTTCATATATAAACCATTTTACTTTGAGAAACGGCTTAACAGATTATGGAAGTTTACATACTTATAAAGGACTTAAAGGAATTGACAATTTTAACTATCCAGTAATCCAATCTGAGTGTATTTGTATTCCTCTCTATTTTTCTGAACACATTTCATATATAAAACGTTTTGTTTTGACTTACCATTTATAATATATGATTTATGTAATTTACAACCGCTTACAAATGCATTTAAATAGTTGACATGATTTTGACTATTCAAAAAGGCTAACAGAGTTCAGATTTGAATTACATATTAGGAGATTTGATTTAGGTAAGTTTGCACAATTGATGGGAATAAAAAGGGTGGCTCTTATTTTACCCAGGTGGAAATCGAATACAGATTGTGAGTTGAATACACAGACCTGACCAACTCACCGTGGTTCAGACTGAAGATGATATTGCACCTGTCGTTCTAAGAATTGCAGCGGCGGATCTGATTATAACAAGAAAAGGGTTATAACTGATGGCTGGGGATCGAGTCAGTTTTGATAGAGCGATGTCAAGGAAACGAACCACGGCGCTGCATGACCAAAAACTGAACGAACAAGGTTGCACGTCCTTCTGAATTTTGAGCAAGCCTCAGATGCAGTGCGCTTAAGCGGGCGTGCGAGGGTGCAGGGGTACTCATCGGGGCGAGAATGATGGCCCAGTTTGACCTGCGCAGCCGCGGAGACAAGGGGGCACCGGAAACATCGTCGGCGACGAGCACCTGTAGCAGAACATGGCGGTCATCGTTGACAGCAAGATTGAGAAGGGGAAGGAGACCATGGAGTGGTACTTGGGAATGTCGGGCTAACCAGGAACGTTTAGATATGGCCGGAGAGGACGGACGTGGCTGAGAACAACGTCCAACGGCGGGGCTCTGCCATGGCCTCCGGCGGCGTGACGGCGAGGAAGCAGCTCCAGCACATCCGGCTTCTCCTGACATGGCTTGTCCGACGCGGACGACGGCAGCAGTGCTCCTCCTGCAACCAGCTGCTCCAGGCGACGACTAGAACGACGGCGGCCATGGCAACAGAGGGAGGGGAAAAAGATCTAGGGTCTAGGGTTCACAAAAGGGGTGTGATTGGGATTAACAGGGGGAAAGGAGGCTCGGCGCTGGGTTGTTGAGCACACAGATGACGTCGACCAAGAGTACGAGCTCACGCTGTGTGCGTGAAGGCAAGAAGAGGACAAACAGGAGCTCTCCATCGATGGATCAGGTACAGGGCTGCTGAACATTAACGTTGTTGTTGTTATTTCCCTGTAGCTTCTAGAGCCGAACCAAACATGCACTTTCTTTCTTTTTTGCCTAGAATTTGAAAAGAAGGCCAAATTGAAAAGCAACTGAATCATATGGAACATGGAGAGATTTAGAAGGCCAGGAACTAGCAGATCAAGGTGGATCCGGTTTGGGGCAAAGCAAGAGGAGAAGAAGGAATCGAGTAAGAATTTGAGAAAAGACAGAAATAGGATTTTCTTTTTATTGTTTTGATTTCTTTTAAATTCCTTTTCAGATTGTAATTTAAAGGGGACCGGTTGAATTGTTTTCTAGAGGTGAGATGGAATTTGAAATAGATTTTGAACACTTGCAGAAAGTTTTGTAGCAAAACAAAATATAGTTTGATTACTTATATAAAATTGTTTGTATGCAGAGGATGAGACGTATAGAAAATAATCCAACATGGATTATTTTAGGTTTGCAAATTTTAGTTAAACAAAACGTTGCCATGTCGATTAATAGAGATGGATGCAAATAAATAAAGAAAGATAGATTGGTATGCAATATTTGCCAAGGCAATAAGATACATATGAATCGACAAAAGGAAGAGATACATATGGATAACAAGAATATGAAGATGAAAGATTAAGAGAGATAGATCTAGACCAGCAAGATTATAAGAGATGACAACAAGAAATGTGTGCAAGCTTGCAAAGACAAAGGTGGCCATATTAAAAAAAGGTACGTGCAAGTTACAAATTATTATGATGAACACTATGCATGATCAAGAATAACATGGTGCATGAACAAGGTGGTGTGATGCATGACATGATGATGCATAAAATAAAATAACAGACAATTTCTAGTTTAGGATTTACCCGGGGTGTTACAGGTGACCATGCCGAGCCCAATTGCCAATCCCAACATCGACAGCAAGCTACACGCCTAACTAGCCTCGCCAACCTTGTCTAGCAGGCACTCCACCGTCCACCGCCACTCCCTGTCCAAGCCCTGAGCACAGCCAGCCACTGGAGCACCCAGAACGCGCGCGACCATTCTCTCTGCGCCCATGAAGAGAGCGCGCCAGAGCACCGCGCTCGACACGCTCGCACAAACCGCGCCCCGCCTTCGCCGCTCGCGTACGTGATCACCACCGCACCAGGAACCTCCGAGACATGTTCGTTCACCGTCGCGCGACTAGAAGCACCTGTGCACCATTATAATTGCCGTCAGACCCACCAAGAGCGCCGACGTGTTCCGACCGATCAGCACCTCGCCACGCCGCAAGAACACGCCGTTGAGCTTCGCTAGGGAGCACATAACCACCCCCTACCATCGCCCATGCCATTAGCCCTCTCTACCGTCGACCAGGACGAGCTCACCCCGTGCCCGTCGGTCCCATTCAGCCACTATAAATAGAGGCCTCCCCCGCTCGTTTTCTTCACACCATCTCACTCTCCACCTATCATTGAACACACCCACTCACTCCCGGAGCAAGGAGAGAACCAGGTGGCAGGAATTTCATTGGAGTTCGCCGCTGCAGAGGAGGATAGGCGCCGTCGATTGGAGCCGCCGCAGGAGAAGCTGTCGGTACCACGAGAACCACCGTCGTCCACTTCGTCGTTCGCCCCCATCGCCGACCATCGCCTGATCCCCGGTAGCCTCCCACGACCCCCACCTGCCGCACTAGGGTTCTGTCTCGCCAGCACTGCCCGACGTGGACGATGAACCAGAGCCGTTCGATTAGAGTTAGATCGTGCAGCCTAGATCACCCCGTACTGCATCGCCACTCACTATCTCACTGACGAGTGGGGACAGCCACTTAACCCGCCCGCGCGTGCACTGTGCGTAGTGGGGTGGCCTAGTTAAGCATCCCGCGCAACCCACTGATTCAAACTTAAGTTTATTCATTTAATTTCAAACACAATTTTGTACCTAGATTAAAAAATCAACCCAGCTCGATTCACTGAACCAAAATGCATCAAACAAATTTTGTTAGAAAGGTACTGGAATTCTTAATCCAAGCCCGTTGGATTCAAACCATTTACATTTGTAGATCACCCATGGTAAAAATAATAAGGCATAAGCTTTTCTGCATTCAAACATTTTTCAAAATTCAACCATAAGAGCTTTTGAGTTGATTCCAACTCTCAAAAATCACATTTAACCATACCTTTCTGAATATATAGGTTTACTTACAGAAATAATGATCAAGTAATAAAAGAATGCCACATAGGCATTTCTAGTCACTTTAATTAAATAAAATAAAAAGGTTAAACCTTATTAAATTGTGACACCACTTTTAATCACATTCCCATGTGCTGAAATATATGGTGATGACATGTGTCAAAATGATCCCATGTTTGAGTTGGAGAATATTAAATCTTAAGTAGTTTTTTAATGAGTAGAAATTACTTTTCTCAAATTAAATAAATGAGACAAGTGTGTTAATCCTTGTAATATTAGTGATGATGCTATATCATCTAGTGTGAACCTTTGTGTGATGATTAGAAATAAGTTAAGTATTGTTTGGTGATTGTGTAGCTCGTATTTATTTATAGACGCTAGTACCGACCAAGGATACGAGGAGGAAGGAGGATACTACGAGGAAGAAGCCTAGGAGAACTTCAACCACTGCTCTGCACAAGGCAAGCCTAATACTACAAGTTGAATTAGCAAGCTATTAACTGAGCAAGATAACACTTGCAACTTAGCAAGCTTATACTACTATCTTAGCAAGCTCAATCATGCAAATTTTCCTTATAAGCTTACACCACTTGATACCCAATCCTAGTTTTACTTGCAAGCTTAATACTTTATTTTATTTATCAAAGCTTTCTCTTAGAGTTACTTAGTGACTTGTAGATTCTAGAAATATAACTGAAGGTAGCATAAAGAGCATAAAATTTGGCCTAAGTTAGATAATCCTGATGTCATCCTAAGACATGAGATTGAACTTAGTAAATTCCCACTGGTTTATTACCCATCATTAGTATTTACCCCCACTTGTAGATGCTAGTGCTAAGCATAAAACTTGATCAAATGTAGATGGGAATAATTGGTGAAAATGGTTATGAAAACCTTAGAATGATGAGTCATTCTACTAAACATGTGTTCTTGAACACTAAATGATTTTGATGATGAAAATGTTGAGGCATGAGTCTTAGCCCTTTATAAAACTGATGGTTGTCTGGATGCGATACCATTCCAATTTTACCGTACAACCACAATACCCAAATTTGGGTAGGGCTTGACTGGAAATTTATATACCTTAGTATGGGTTCCCTTGCGGCCAAGGTTTGAGTTGAGGCTACCTTGTGAAGATTGTCCACCTGTGCAGTTCCCAAGATGACAGTTGGTCATGATTGGGAGGCCAAACTCAAAGGAGAGGTTCCTATACTAGGGCGTGTAATTCAAAGGTTAGGATTGATTATCTGCATACTGCGTATGGTGAATTCAAGATTGTTCTTGACGGATGTATCGAAGTTGTGGTTAAAGTGTACAATCTCTACAGAGTGTCAAACTATTCGAATAGCAGCCTCCGCAGTTATGGACAGTTGGAGTGGCCATACTGTTCCCCCGTCAGATGTTTTCAAAATGACTTGAGAAATTATTTGTGACTTTGACTTGACCGCAACAGAGTTGTGATATGAAATTCAAGTTCCCACTTAGGTTTTAAAAAATTTCAACTAGCTTTCTTTGCTTTTGAACTTACTAGAGTAAATCTGGCTTTTTTGCAAAACAACCCTAGAGCCTAGTATCCTACTAAAAAAACCCTTCACTTATTAGTATTAGTTTGCGAGTACTTAAAGAGTACTCATGGCTTTGTCTCTGGCTATTCCCGTGGCCAGACTATGAAGAGGAGTATCAGGATGACGGACCGCAGGAAGGTTACGACAACTAGGATCATCTCCCATCGTCAGCATTGCCTGTGACCATGAAGATGGAGCTTCGCCTACGCAATCGTTACTATTACGTTATTCCTCTACTTTAGTTGAATTAAGAAATAGATCATGAGATCCTTATTTGTGTAAGACCTTATGTATCGTTTGTAATGGATGATGTACTATGATATCCAATCTGTTATGTCTCGCAAAAATGCTAATCCTGGGATTGTGATGTATGGCATAACAGGCATCTGTGATTAAAAATCAGGGTGTTGGCAGCATCGCTACGGGAGAGAATGTCTCATCTTAGTCATCTCCTTCAATTTGTCGAAACCCCTTTACGACAAGTCGAGCTTTATAGACGGTTACATTACCATCAACATCAGTTTTCCTTTTGAAAATCGATTTATTCTCCGCGGCCTTTCGGTCGTGAGGTAAGTCCACCAAGGTCCAAACCTGGTTTTCGTACATGGATTCCATCTCGGATTTCATGGCTTCTAACCATTTGTTTTAATCCGGGCTCATCGTCGCTTCTTCATACGTCGCAGGGCCATCAATTTCATTGACCATGAAATTCATAACAGGAATTCCGTATAGCTCAGAAGCTGCACGCGTCCTGCTAGACCTACAACTACTGGTAGTATTCTCTTTCGTAGCTTCATGATCGTTATCATTAGTTTCCTCTTTATTTGGTGAAGCCAACTGCGGAACGACTTCCAGCGCTGCGCTACTCGCCATATTATGAAGAGAAGGTTCTACTAACTCTTTGAGTTCTACCTTCCGACTACACACACCTTTCGCGAGAAACTCTTTCTCTAGAAAGGATCCATTCTTGGCAACGAAAACCTTGCCCCTAGATCTGTGATAGATGGAATACCCAATAGTTTCCTTAGGGTATCCTATGAAGACGCATTTTTCCCCTTTGGGTTCGAGTTTATCCGGTTGAAGTTTCTTCAGATAAACATCGCATTTTTCCGCTTTGGGTTCGAGTTTATCCGGTTGAAGTCTTTTCAACGGATTTAGATGGTGCCCGATTTAAAGTGAATGTAGTAGTTTCTAGTGCATAACCCCAAAATGGCAGTGGCAAATCCATCAGAGACATCATAGATCAAACCATTGATGACCCACAAGTATACGGGGTGTATTGTAGTACTTTCGATAAATAGGAGTGTCGATCCCAACGAGGAGAAGAAGGTGCTGAACAGTGGTATGGAGCAGGAAATCCCTCTGAATACTTAGCAAACGGATTTTTAGTGGTTTTCTGAAAAGGCAACAAAACAAGGAGCAAGTAACAAAGGTAACGAACAAACGGATCAAGTGGCCCAATCATTTCTTAGCAATGGACAAACCGGTGGAAATACTTATAAGGACCAAACATTCTCGAGGACACATGGGAATTATGTCAAGTTCTTTCTCTTCGAATAGCAGAGTACTCTTCTTTGGTGTTTGTAAGTGTTGTGTGGGAGAACCTGTGCTAACATACCACCCTTCCTAGGACTAATACATACTTGTGATTAAACCCCCTGCAAACATTTGTAACTACAGGAATGTATTTAAGATATAAATCTAACCACGGCCTTAAACTATGAGATCCTACAATCCCTTGTGCAAAGGTGTCCTAACGGGGGTTCAGGTTTCTGTCACTCCGGCAGCCCCACGATTAGTAGCCAAATACACAATGCATCCCCCTAGGCCCATAAATGGTGAAGTGTCATGTAGTCAATGTTCACATGATACCACTAGAAGAATAGCACCACAACTTAAATACTAAACCATTGAATAATAACTCATCACATATTCACTACTAACAACATGACTTCTCCCATGTCCTCAAGAACTAAACGAACTACTCACAAGACATCATATGGATGAAGATCAAAGATGATATGATAATGGATAACAATCTGAACATAAACAATAATTCAATGGTTCCACTAACGAGCATCAACTACAATAGCAATCAACACCGGGAAAGTTTCCCCTAAGAACTAAAGCAATATCCAACACAATTGTTATAGCGGGACAGAGTGGTGATGATGGTGCTGGTGGAGATGATGGTGTGGATGATGATGATCCTGATGAAGTGTCGATAAAAGAATACGAACAAGAAGCATCACACTTACCATTGCACAACTCATAGAATAAATCAACTCACCATTATATAACTTATCTTGTAACCGAGTAAAAAGTCACAATAGAGATGCATAAAGATAAATCTTTTTGTAGAAGTTGTTCTTGGTCAGAGAACAACTGGCAAACAGTTTCACAAAAGGTTTTTGTAGAAGTTTCAAAACTGGAGCACTCTTTGCTCAGGGTTTTTTTTCACAATTGAAGGCTTTCAAAGTAATACTCAATAAATAAATGTTTTGTGCAAACAAGGAAGATAAAGAACATTATTGAATAAATCAACATATGAATGCTTGAAACATAATAACTCAAAAGCTTGCTGGAGATAGAGAGGAAGTAGGTTTACTGACTCAACTGGTAACTAGGAGAAAGGTCCCTTCTTAGAGGGTAGCAGGGATTACAAGTCATAAAGAGCCTCCAAAAGATTATAGTACTTACTAGCTTTGAGCCCTCATTGCCCCTATCATAAGAATCTTGAGATGATTACGGTTAAAGTGAACAAAGATGGAGTATATGCTTGACGAAATATAAGTTGGCAATCTCATGTCCCTTGAATACGAGGGCCACACCTCATGCATACTCAACTTTGGGCCCAGGTAAGTTCTTTTCATTGTAAGTATTTGCATATCATTGAGAACCGCCAACGGGGTACCCCTTGCACATGGTACAGGAGCTTTCCCATAACCAAAATGACAAAACAAGCAGAAAATGAGCATCTCAGCAATCTTTTTATTTATCATATGCATAGCTTTTTATTAAGTGTGCTTCATAGATAGCTCATTATGGTTATGCTGCAAGTTTCCACCATGATTATGCATGGCTTAGGCTAGCGTCCCAGGCGTTTCTCTAACACAGGATGCAAACTCCATGGACTTACAAGTTCCCTCTTTATTTCACACCAGTGACATCCATAGACAAAAGAACATGATATCAATTGAGTACAAAGTACAAGTGCAATGTTGAAAACGTTCCCCATGATAGCACGGTTCTGATAATTCCAACGTATAGATGCAAGTATATACAACTTCGATGTTCACAATGGTTCAAGTCTATTAGGGGCAAAGAAATAAAGTGTGCCATCAAGTTCGTGAGAGCTTTACTAACTAGTTTTCACATAACAAAATACTTTTTTAATTCGAAAGGTAGATGAAGCTTGAGAATTTGCTCGGAATAGCAATTGCTACTAGGTAGATATGGTGCAAACAAGTGGCAAAGGTTTTTGGTTCAAAGGGTTTTGGAAAATGAGAAGTATGCCTTTTCAAAACAGGTTTTTGGCTAGCAAGGCTGGGTAGCAAGCAAGAGAGTTGAAAGAAACAACCAAACATACAAGTAATAAAGCCAAAAATGCAATCTTCCTTGAAGACAAAAAAGAATCTTAAATAAAGAATACTAAGGTGATGAGTCAACAAGAAAGAAAACAAATGATACAAAATACCTGTAAGCTTTTTCTTTCTTTTTCTCTTTCATAGTAATGTTGACAAAACCAATTTAGATCCACTTGATGATCCCAAGTGGTGCCAATACTGATCAACAAGATCCATCATATAATAGAGATTTCAAACTAAAATAAGAAGTGCAAAAAGTAAAAGATGAGACTTCTCATTAATATTCCAATAAAGGCACTCACACCAAGGGATACAAAGATAATCAACTAAAGGAGAGATACTCCCACATGCAAACCAAACTATAAGATAACCTCTCTACCAAAGATATGAATCCACTAAAAAGGTAAAAGATAAGAGATGATGGTGGTGATACCACGGAACTTCCCCAAGCTTGGAACAAGCCAAGGGGATGCCAAACCTGATGACGAATTACTCCCTTGGTGGTGGTGGTGTTCACTTAATAAGCTCCTCAATAAGTTTCTTAAAATCCTCCACATCGAAGGTCAGAGTACTAATTAACTCTGAATTATGCTCAATGCAGCCCATGATCAACTCGGACAGAGGATCCTAGTCCTTGTTATTCTTTCTACATTCTTCCAAATTAGAGTGTTTCTTCCCTGCACGGTTAGAACAAGGGGTACTAGGAGGAAGTGTGCGTGGAGCGAGGATATGACGCGGAGTTCTCCCTCCTGTAGACATCCGTGCTGTCCTCTTAAGCTTGGTAGGTCGTGCGACCAAACCAATGCTTGCGACGATAGCGCGAGTGTCCAGTTGCTTGTCCTCCTCCATGTCACCTTCATACCCTAGCGGAATCTCCTCCTCCTTGGGGACTTGAGGTTCTTTTTCCTCGGGCTTCTTACCTTTGTCATTGGCGGAGGCCATGGTGCTCTAAACTTTGAGAAGATTTCTTGACAGAAACATATCGAAACGAAAACACGATGAGAACATGATGCATGAAACTCGGGGAACCCGGGGGGTTATATATTACGAAGTTTCAATGCATAAGGAAGGTTTCGACACGGAAACGAGGCGGAGATGGAGTTCGAGGGGGGGAACATCCCCCTCAGGCGCGGTCAGGCTAGGCCCGCGCTTGGGGTGGGTCTGTCCACCCCGGGCTCCGTTTCCTCTTCAGTTCCGTCTCGTAACTTCCCTTATGTATTAAAAACATCAAAAATATAAAAATATTGGGGTTTCACGAACCTTCTGTTTTCACCACTTTTACCTATTCAAAGATGAACTTTGCAGATTCCTTTTCTCTTTCTCCTGGAAATTTCCTTCTTACAAAACCCTTGCACAAACTCAATGAAAACATTAGTGTAATAAAAAATAATAAACCTTTGGTACACCCTTCAACTGAAAACCTATCAAAACAAAAGCTTCTGTAAGAGGAAAATGCAAATGATGGCAGAAATCTATCAAAATAGACCAGCAGGTAAAGATTTATTTTTTCGAAGACCTTCTGTTGCTCAAATAAAAAAGTGCAGAACTGATGAAAGTTGGGTAACAACTTGGAGAACAAGCTCCTAAAAATTCAGCTCCATCCGACGTACTAAGCTTCCTCACAAATTTTTACAATACATAACAAAAATCTGTCCTAGGACAGCCACTTTTCACAACTCCTCTACCTCACAAAAGTAGTTGAACTTGACAAAAAAACCTAAAAAAAAAGGATAAGGACCGGTTATTACAAAGGTAATAACTTCCAAGACTCTACAAAACACTTGGGTTATCTCCCAACAAGTACTTTTCTTTAATGCCTTTAAGTTAGGCTTGAAACTTTCAAAGATGCTCACAAAGGAGATATAAATCTGGAGTGAAAAAGAGCATCAAAAAGCAAATAACCAACACACTTGAGTCTAACCCACTTCCTATGCATGGGAGTATCATGAGAAAACAAATTGTTGAAACAAAAATCCACAAGCACAGGAAGACAAAACATATGCAACTTTAAAGCTTTCAACATAAAACAGGGAAACTTAACATCACTGAGATGCATAAAACCATGTTTCCCTCTTTCAAAATAACTTTCAGTAGCACTTTGAATAAAGTTGAAAATATAACTGTCACTGGAAACAACTTTATCATCAGAATAAGCATACTTACAGTCATCAAAGAGAGGTCGAAGGTCACAGACTGGATCAATAGAAGCAAGTTGTTCCATCCTAAAATCTTTATTAGGCAAGCTATTTTCACAAGGAGCTTTAGCAAATTTGGAAAAGTTAAACTCATAAGAATCTCCATCAAACTTAGTTAAAACTTTTTCCTTCTTACAATCAATAATAGCTCCACAAGTGTTCAAGAAAGGTCTACCAAAAATGATAGGACAAGTTTTGCTAGCTGCTGAATTAAACACTAGAAAATCAACAAGATACTTAATCTTACCACAAAGAACCTCCACATCTCTTATAATGCCAATGGGGCAAATGGTCTCCTTATTAGCAAGGTGAATAACCACATCAATGTCCTCAAGATCACAAGGACCAATCTCATGCATAATTTCCCTGTAAAGCTCATAAGGAATAACACTAGAACTAGCACCAATATCACATAAACCACAATAGCAATGATCACAAATTTTAACAGAAAGCACAGGAACACTAGATTTTCTAGCCTCACTAGGATGAGAGATAATATTAGAAGCATCTTCATAGAAGACAATATGCTCATCCTCTATATTTCTAGTGATAGTGTCTTTCATAATAGCTACCACAGGTTCAACATTCAATTGCTCACCGGGCTTCACAGTTTTCATGGTACCTTTGTTATTTGCACTAATAATCATAGAATACTCCTACCTCAGCTGGAAAAGGCATTTTTCTCAAAATGAGGTTCAGGCACAATATGATTAGTAGTACAAACTTGAGTATTTCTAACTGGAACATGACTAACAACATCTTTATAAGGAGCATGGTACTTATTCCACTTCTTCTTGGGAATTTCTATGTCAGAGGCAAAGGCCTTAAAACAGTTGGCAATACTTTGGGAATCAAGACCAAACTCATTACTAATATCACAAAAGTTAGCAGTACCCATAAAAGATTTAATGCATTCATAATCATAATTTATACCTGACTTTCTTCCTTTGGCATTCTCCCAAGCCTCAGTGTTATCTTCAATACGGTATAAGAGACCCCATTTAGCTTCTTCCTTCATACGTGTGAATGATCCAGCACAAGAAGCATCTAGTAAATCTTTATCATGAAGAGGAAGCCTAGCATAAAAGTTATTGAGAATAATATTGTTAGGGAGTTCATGAATAGGATATTTAAACATTAGTAAATTCAATCTCCCCCATGCTTGAGATGTACTCTCTCCATCAAGAGGCCAAAAGTTATATATAAGATTTCTATCCTTATGAATTTCACTGGGAGCATAAAATTTAGAGTAAAAGAGAGATGCCATCTCCTCCAATTCCATGGATTGTCCATTCTTTAGCAGCTTATACCATTCTTCAGCTCTCCCTTTCAAGGACATGGAGAGTAACTTCTTCTTCACCTGTTCAGTTGTGATACATGCACACTTAAACAACCCACATAATTCATGGATAAAAAGCAAGTGATCACCAGGATGGACTGTTCCATCCCAAAATAATAATTATCCATAACACGATTAACAATACTTGTAGGTATCTTAAAAGGATCTATCTCAACAGGAGGTGGTTCATCTACTACCCTAGCAGTGGTAGTAGTTTTCCCAAACAGAAAACCAAGTGGGTTATCCATATTGGAAACAAAGTAGCAAGCAGTAACAAAAGAAATACTCATAGTAAAAGTTTCCCTCACTAGTTCCACTCTTCAATAGCACTTCACTCCCCGGCAACAGCGCCAGAAAATAGTCTTGATGACCGACAAGTATAGGGGGTGTATCATAGTACTTTCAATAAATAGAAGTGTCGATCCCAACGAGGAGCAGAAGGTGTTGAACAATGGTATGGAGCAGGAAATCCCTGTGAACACTTATCAAACGGATTTTTAGTGGTTGTCTGACAAGGCAACAAAACAAGGAGCAAGTGGCCCAATCATTTCTTAGCAAAGGACAAGCCTGTGGAAATACTTATAAGGACCAAACGTTCTCGAGGACACATGGGAATTCTATCAAGTTCTTTCGCTTCAAAGAGCTGAGTACTCTTCTTTGGTGTTTGTAAGTGTTATGTGGGTGAACCTGTGCTAACATACCGCCCTTCCTAGGACTAATACATACTTGTGATTAAACCCCCTGCAAACATCTATAACTAAAGGAAAGTATTTAAGATATAAATCTAACCATAGCCTTAAACACTGAGATCCTACACTCCCTTGTGCAAAGGTGTCCTAACGGGGGTTCTGGTTTCTGTCACTCCGGCAACCCCACAAGTAGTAGCCAAATACACAATGCATCCCCCTAGGCCCATAAATGGTGAAGTGTCATGTAGTCGACGTTCACATGACACCACTAGAAGAATAGAACCACAACTTAAATAATAAACCATTGAATAATAACTCATCACAGATTCACTACTAACAACATGACTTCTCCCATGTCCTCAAGAACTAAACGAACTACTCACAAGACATCATATGGATCAAGATCAAAGATGATATGATAATGGATAACAATCTGAACATAAACAATAATCCAATGGTTCCACTCACAAGCATCAAATACAATAGTAATCAACATCGGGAAAGTTTCCCTTAAGAACTAAAGCAATATCCAACACAATTGTTACAACGGGATGGAGTGGTGATGATGGTGCTGGTGGAGATGATGGTGTGGATGATGATGATGATCCCGATGAAGCCTAGCTTGATGATGGTGTTGATGGCGACGGTCTCCCCTCTCCGGGAAGGAATTCGCACGGCAGAAATCTGTCTGCCAGAGAGATCTTTCTCTCTTGGTGTTTTTCGCCCCCCATAGGCGGTGAAAATCTATCTATGGTCGCTCCCCTAGTCTTAGGGTTCCGTAGGGAAGATATTGGCGAAGGGGCGGAGTTGGAGGCTGGGCAGGTGGGCCAAACTTTCCCTAGGCACGGGGTCAGGTGGGCCTGCTCCTAGGGGGGGCCTCTACGCTCCTCCTAGCTTCCTTCGTCTTCTGGTTAAATAATATGTTTCCATATTTTTCTAGTATTTTTCTGATCTTCGCAAAATTGCACCGAAACGCCTTCTTTTCCATCAGAATCCAGACTCCAGCAGTCCATCCTCCAAGATTCATCCAACATGCATAAACAGATGAAAATCCATAAGTAATACCTCAAAATAAGACAAATATCAATGAACAGAGGTAAATTATGATATAGAATGGTGATGCAAATTGGGCGTATCAACCATATCCAGTAAAGTACGATTACGACGTTCCGATACAACATTTCACTGTGGTGTTCCGGTAGGTATGAGTTGTGAAACTATTCCACACTCTTTCATATGAGTGCTAAACTCGTAACTTAGATACTCACCTCCACGGTCAGACCGTAGAAATTTGATCTTTCTATTACGATGATTTTCCACTTCACTCTGAAACTCCTTGAATTTCTGAAAGGTTTCAGACTTGTGTTTCATCAAGTAGATATAACCATATCTACTCAAATCATCTATGAAAGTAACAAAATAATGATATCCACCTCGTGCCGACAAACTCATTGGACCATACACATTAGAGTGTATGATTTCCAATAAATCTGTCACCCGTTCCATTGAACCGGAAAACTGCGTTCTAGTCATCTTGTCCATAAGGCATGGCTCAGATGTATCAAATTATAAGAAATCAAGTGATTCCAAAAGTCCACCCGAATGGAGCTTCTTCATGCGTTTAACGCCAATATGACCTAGACGGTAGTGCCACATATATGCGGATATATCATCATTAAGTTTAATCCATTTAGAATCAACATTATGAATATGTGTAATAGTATTATCGAGATCCAACAGAAATAAACCATTAATCATTGGTGCATGACCATAAAATATTTCATTCATATAAATCGAATAACCATTATTCTCGGATTTAAATGAATAACCAATGCGCATCAAACATGATCCTGATACAATTTTCATGCTCAGTGATGGCACCAGATAACAATTATTCATGTTTATAACTAATACCGATGGTAAGTGGAGAGGTAGCGTTCTGACGGCAATCACATCAATGCTTGATCCATTGCCGACACGCATCTTGACCTCACCCCTTGCTAGCGGTCACATGTTCCGCAACCCCTAATTCGAGTTACAAATATTAGCAACTGAACCGGTATCAAATACCTAGGTGCTATTGCGAGTACTAGTAAAGTACACATCAATAACATGTATATCATATATACGTTTATTTGCCTTGCCGGCCTTCTTGTCTGCCAAATACTTGGGAAAGTTGCGCTTCTAGTGGCCAGTCCCCTTGCAATAATAGCAATCTGTATCAGACTTAGGGCCAATTCGGGATTTCTTTTCAGGCACGATAACCGGCTTCCCGCCCTTCTTTCCCTTATGTTTACCCTTCTTGTCTTTCTTGAAATCAGTGGTCTTATTGATCATCAACACTTGATGTTCTTTCTTGATCTCCACTTCTGCAGTTTTAAGCATTGACAGAAGCTCGGGGAGAGACTTCTTCATGCCTTACATGTTATAGTTTATAACGAATCTCTTATAGCTAGGTGGTAGAGAATGGAGAACACGATGGATGCCTAAGTCAATGGGAATCGTTATTCCCAAGGACACAAGCTTATCGGTGTAACCCGATATCTTGAGTACATGCTCACTTACGAAGTTGTTCTATTCCATCATGCAGTTAAGGAACTTTGTTGAAGCATTATAACTCTCTACAACAGCATGGGTGTCGAAAATAATTTTCAACTCACCCATTGTATCAAAAGCATTGCTGTTTTCGAAATGATTTCAAAGTTCTGGCTCTAGCCCATACAATATGCCGCAATGAACTAAGTTGTGGTCCTTCTGACGAGTCTGATAGACATTATTTCCTCGTCAGGGGCATCATCGAACGATGGGGGGCCTAGTGGCGGTTCTAGAACATATTGCTTTTGTGCAGCAGTGAGGAGAATCCTCAAATTGATGGCCCATTCGGTAAAGTTGCCACCGTTCGTTCCAAGTTTCTCTTTCTCCATGAACACATTGAAATTAAAAGCAGGTGGTGCCATCTACAACATAATTTGTAAAGTTTAGACTAAGTTTATGATAGAGTTCAACTAATCCAAATTAAGAATGAACTCCCACTCAAAAACGACATACCTCGTGCCTTTTTGGTGATTACATGAACCAAATCCACTACACCAAGCCTGATCATCGCGTCAATCGGTGTAGCTTCAAAAGCGATCATCAAATGGGCATCATATCTTTCATATGACTCATGCTTAACCTTTCGGTCCGTGTTTCGAGGCTATGTTTGTGCATGCTAGGCTTGCCAAGTAAGAACCTTAGTATTCGCGTGTGTAAACTGTCTTACACCCAAATATGATCATGGATCAAAGAACACCCGATCATCACGTGATGTCTTGGAGCGATGAATCATAATCGGTGCATACTTAAGAGAGAACACATTTTTATCTTGATATCTAAATGAGGGATCATCTTATTATGCTAATAAAACACCAAGCAAGCAATATAAGATGCAACAAACATCACATGTTAATAAGTGAAATGATATGGTTCTTGCACTTGATCTCCATCATGTGCATCGTGGTATGGTCCTCATCATTCCTTTATGTGTAAGGCCAAGATCTATGGAACTTACACGTTATCTATGTTGTAAGAGTATCGACTTATACTTTCACTTACAACATCACCATATCATCAAACTATCCTAGCAACAATCTAAACTAGACGCCTCTAATTTATCCATTGCAAGTTTTACGTGGCTTAGGGCTTTCGAAGATAGAACAGTTCTTACCTACGAAAATGAACCACAACAAGGATCACCAAATTGTTGACAAGTCGTTGCAACTTAGATATTGACTATAGTAGGAGAGATAGACACACGCTAGGCACTTATGCAAAACTAGTTGCATGTCAAGCGTGGAACAGGTCTCATGTGCGAGGACATGTAAAGTTTGTCCGGGAAGCTTCATCCCACTATGCCACCAATATCCAAAGTACAACTAAGAATCAATGACATGATCATCATCACCCACATATACATATGTGTACTACCCGTGCAAAGCATCTATGCAAAGATCCGGCTCTGATACCACTGTAGGGTTCACAACATGGAAATAAAAAAAATTCCTATGATGGGAACAACTATGTACCAAGAACTATCTACTAGATAGAAGCAACGGGCGGATATACATCCGTAGATAACATACCCTTGAAGACCGACAAAGCTTAACGAGGTTGAACTCGTGGTTGATGTAGACAAACTCTTGCCGATCTAAAGATCGAGAGGAAGTCCTAGCGCAGCAAATCAGCAGCGCATCCATGCTCGCACACATGACCGAGGCACCAAGCAACCTCCACCTCCTTGCTCCAGCGATGCAGTGGAAGCGCAACTCTTTCTTGTCGAAAAGCCACCGGGAACATGTATCTCGCTAGTCCCATACCATGGGGGATAAATACTAGATTGGGGAGAGATCCTTCACGAGGAGGTGTGAGTGAGAAGTGAGGAGGGGGTCTCCTTTTATAGGAGGAGGGGGCACCCAAGGGCATCGCCGCCGGCCAAGGGTCTCTCCCCTCCCCTCCTTCATTCATGTGGGTGGAAGCTCCACTCACAAAATGCCCCTTCAATTTTCTCCACTCAAAATCCCACTCAAATTCCCATTAAATTTCCACCAAATTTAATGCAAACTCTCATTAAATAAAACTCCTTTTATTTATTCAGAATTACTTTAATGACTAACATTCACATATAACCCCTTGCTAGTATTTCATTTCACATGCAGAAACACTTTCTGCAATTTCACCCGAAACCAGATTCGGTATCTTGTGAAATAAATTCCTGCGCTTTTTTATTCTTTTTAGCATGAAATTATTTTCTCCAAATGGTGTCGGTGTCTCTTAAGTGTGTCACCTACGGTTCGCGAATAAAGCGGACATGATCGAGACCCCTCTCAGATCAATAATCAGAATCTGGACCCGAAGATCCATACTGACTCCCACACATTCATCGATGACTTTCTTGTGATCGTGAGAAACTTTTACGCTAGTATCTTAATCCCTTTGTCTCGCGATATATTACATGTGCGAGATTCGATCATTGGTATCTCCATACCTATTCTAATCTCATTACTGACATGTACTCTTTTCTTGTTCCCGTGATATAACATTCTAGTGATCAAATCACTTGCTTGCAAGCAAATCAATGTGATATCACCAAGAGGGCCCAGAGAATATGTATCCGTCATCAGGATGAAAAAATTCCACTCTCGATCCATGGGCCTCAACATAACACTTTAGTAGTACTGAACCCATCTTTATAATCACACTGTTACAGTGTGACGTTTAATGTTATCAAGATACTCTTCCAGTGTTAGTGATTGACATGATCTCATGGTCTAAGGATTAGGATTACTTTGTATGATGTTATAGCAATATAAATTCAATGACTTTGATCGTAATGCTATACTTCGGATGACTGTTCATCACACCATTCCAATAATGTTGTGACCTCATTATTAACAACATCCAATGTCTATGATCAGGAAACCTTGATCATCTTGTTCATCAACCAGCTAGTTTATAAGAGAGGCATAACTAGGAACTTTCTGTTTGTTTATTAAACACACATGTATTAAAGTTTCCGTATTAATACAATTATAGCATGCAAAATAAACATCTATCATATACTTGGAATATACATAATAACCACTTTATTATTGCCTCTGAGAGCATATTCCCTTGAGGAATGATAGCGTTTACCTACGCCTCGCGCCTTCTCTTGCTGTGCTTGGTTTCTGGCTCGGCGAGGTAGATGTGATAGTTGAACACTTGGAGAGGGTATCCATCTTCATCATCTTCTCGGCGGTTGTGCCACTCCCTGTTGTCCGGCGGGCCTTCGAATGGAGGTGGAGGTGGGAGACCTCCGGCTTCGACCATCTTCTTTGTCCAGCTACACTGGCATGTCGTATTGTAGAGGGAGTGACCCAACCTTTATTAACATAAGGTGGTGTCCCCTGTGTTCACAATGCTAGTCCCTGGATCAATAGCTAGCATCCACAGTTTAGATGTAATATCAAGAAACAAAGGTCATAATATAACTTTATAACCAGGAATAACATAATTTTATTACATCTTTATATAGCTCAATTGGCTATCTCATTACAATGCAGCAGAATATAACAATAGCATGGGGTCCTTCATCTTTAATGTGCCACAGGCAATCATGTTGGTTGTAGACTTGTATTCCTATTCAACACACTTCACTAACATCAAATAAACCTGCGACATAATAAGTTGCAGCCACAAGGGTCAATACATTTGAATTGTATTGGCAAGTTTCACTACTATATAGAAATAAGTGGATCCTATCATTACATGCATATTTGGCTAGGTAGGGTTTAGGCTCTTTTGCAGAAAGCAATATAGTTTTATCCTATCTTTTCAAAATAGTTTTTGATCTTTTGTCAAATCTTTCTGAACTTCTTGGAAAACTCCAAGTGCTTCAAATCCCTTGTTGTCACCATCAAGTTTTACTTTGAGAAATTGGAATGTCGAGATCTTCCATAGCTTCAGGCCTTAGTTGCTCAGTATTGTCCATAACCGGGGACACGGCTAAGTACTTAGAATTTGATTATCTTCTGCAGAAGTTGTACACTTTACCCACATGACACAATCTCATCTTGATGCCACCAGTGGCCACTGGATAAGTACTCACCAAGATGGAGTACTGGCAGATTGAGAATGTGACAAAGTCTTTCCATAGGAGTCCTCCCAATACAAAATGCTATCTTGTCTACCAGGCACCAATGTAGGGTTCAAGTTCCCTTACACAAATCTAGTTAACCTGAAGATGCCAATGCATGGGTCTTCCACTATGTAGTTGACTAAGCCAGAGCCCGTTTAGCATGTGGCTGTACTCGGAAGCCACTGTATGAGAAACATGTTCAATCTCTAAGTCCCTGGGTGGTTTTCTTTTAGTGCACAACAAAAAGAGATTGCCATATAAACATGGTTCCTTTTGTTGCCACCTTGTCCAAAGCTGGAGTATCCTTGTCCACCCAGGTGGTTCATTGAGTACTTGTTTTATTATATAAAACATAAGTCTTTTCAATACTTCATATGTTCCTAACATGTATCCCATCCCAATATATAGCAGGGCTAAGCATACTACAACTACATTGTTTTCACCAAGGAATATATAAGGACATCCTAATAGGATATAGCATAGCATGGAAATATAGTAGTCTTATCATGCATGTTACAAAAAAATGCACTAAGTGTAATGAAAATAGTAGGACATGGATGATAGTGTCACTTGCCTTAGTAGTTGGTGGTGTTGGTATACTCTTCGCAATAACACACTTGACAATCAACACAATATATCAAGCAAAACAACCAAGACAAAACATACACAAGATCAACACTAATGGCAACACAAAAATCATGCAAAGTATGCAAACATGCAAGATGGCAATTTTTATTGTACAAATTTTTATAACAAGGTTCTGAACATTACTAAGTGATTTCTGAACATTTTATATTTTCAAGATTACAAATGCAACCATTTGTGCAATTGTAGCAATTAGCAATATTTTCTAACACTTGGAAATGTCATTCTCACTAAATAATTGCCACGATCTTATTTATACTAGAATAAAATTATATTTTTGTCTTACTGTACAGAGGGTTCAATTTACAACCATTTGCAAAAGGATTCACCTAAAAATAATTCACACAACAATTTTTATACTCAAAATACTCCACAAATGGTTCTGTATAAAACGTGATATTAAAAGACTCAAAAATACCGAATTATGGCTCCACTATGTTCTACTCGTTTTTGTGAATCCATAGACATATTATTTGCTAAATTTGGATATACAGAACTAAAGATATGATTTTTGCAAGTTTGTGTGTTCTTATGTCTAAAAAAAATCCGAAAATAGGAATAGATATGCCGCTACAAATAACCTGTTCCTGATCAGTTGAATACATGTATGTGTATTAAAATAATTTCGTATCAAAACTAACGCCAGTTCTGGATTTCTAGTGCTCTTTGGATAGTTTTTCTTGTTGGGCTCGAGATCATAAGGCGTGTTCATGGTGGTCTAATATGGTCATGCCATGGGATGACATTCGGTTCACCGGCAACGCGGCCAACTACAAACGAATGGACAAAAATCACGTCTAGGAGATGGATATTTATGCGAGTAGTCTATGGATGCAAGAATTTGGCACGAAGCTCACCAAGTGCGACGCAGTTGCCCGACGAAATTGCGTCGTACGTCCTGGATAATCAGCTCTCCAACGTCTAGTCCTGTGGATCAATCCTTCTCCTCCTCGTGATTTTGATAGTCCAACGGCTTCGCCTCTAGTTGTCGGAATTGTTGGAAACCCAAGCGACGCTCCGCACAGCTCTCGTGAAATTGGATCAAGGTGTGAGCCTAGGCTCGTATGGCTGTGTAAGTTGGAAACGGAGACGTATGGTGTCTGTTTGGGACAATATAGAAGAGAAATGGTGCATTCTTGTTGATGGGATTAAAGAGAAAATGAATGTGAGGTATTATGGAGCAGTTTCTTGTCCGAGCTAATATTTTAGTCTAGCTATTTGCGCATACGTATATGTGGGACAGAAAGAAAAACAATGCAGCTCTAATTAAAAAGATTAAAGCGAAGAATCAATCGCGCGAGGTAACTGTTGCTACTAAAGTTTTTTATGTGAGGCGTTTCTCAGCTGGCCTGCTCGTACTTTCGATCGGGAATGTTTGACTAGGTTGCAGACACCTTCATACAGCCTAGGTGTACGGCCTAGTGGCTTGGTCCACTTGTACATGGGTCAGAGAGAAAAATAATAAGAGAAGAGAGAGTACGATGCATGCAGCCATACAAGAGAAAAGAGAAAAGAAAGCAAAGAGCAAACAAGATAGCTCATGTTCGTCTACTTCATGTACGTGCATGGCAAACCAAATAAGTCTGTTGGAGAGAAACATATAGAAAAGAATTTGGAAAAATCAAAATTAAAATCAAAGCCAAATAAAGAATACAAGAAGATAAAATAATCTCCTTCTTTCGTTTGTGAAATTAATTTTAAAATACTTTTGAATTAATTTTAACAATACAAAATAAACTACATTTCTTTTATCACATTGCAATATCTTTTGGTAAAAAAAAAGGTACGTACGTCTAGTTTTATTATTTTCTATTTTATTTTTTTATAAAAACCATATCTCTTAGGACTCCAAAAAGGTTCAAACTAATTTTTTTTGGCTTCATAATTTTATTCTTTATCATAATCACTCATTTAAGAAATTTTTATTTTTTTTAGTCATTGCCTTAACCTGACTTTATTTTTCTTCCTATATTTTTATAAATTTTATATCATTTTATCTGGAGCTTCAAACAGAGTCAAACTAATTTCTATGGTTTTATAATTTTGTCCTTTATATTTTTAGCTCACTTAGGAATTCCTTTGTATATTTTAAATATGGAATATATCCAAAGTCTCATGTTGTTAAGTGGTCATTTCATCTTTGAGAAGAAAGTTATTTCTCTTAGTTTTAAAATGCAACCATGCATGCTTCATGATTTTGATGTTTTGAAAACATGCATACAACTTCACAAACTAAATTGTTTTATTTAATTTTTGTTTTGAAGGAGTTATATTAAATAGTCAAAAGTTTTTTGTTCCCTCTAAATTTCCAAGACTTAGTTTTTCATTTTTTTTTACATTTCAAAATTTGCTATATATTTGGGATGTGACACGTATGGTTCATGGGTTTGCTGCCGCCACTGCAGAACTTGCATAGCCCATCGAGCATGGATTCCATGGTGTACTTGGGCTGCGGTGCCCTGTCATCCGGTCTCTATCTTCCGCTGCCTCCTTCAGCCGGTTCCTCATACATCGCTGCTACTTGCTTAGTGTCGTACCGGCTGTCCGGCTAGTCGTCTTTTTTTGCCGTGGCGGTTGTCATGGCCATGCCGCCTGGAGTGGTGCTTGCCCGGATGGTGACGCACCGCCTGCTCGTCCGTCATGATCTGGCCTTGGTCGTCCACCATGATGGCTTGTTCATGGTTGCGCCGTTGGTGGCGTACTTGTCCGCAATAGCCATGACCTAAGCCATGGTTTGGGGATCTGCCGAGCTGATCTTGTGCTTTAGCATGGTGCTGTCTCGGCAGCCGTTGGTGAAGAAGTCAATTGCCTGATGTTCACGCACTCCTTTTCACGAGTTCTGCATGCTGGTCCATTGAGTGAGGTAGGCGCGGTCGGATTCTTCTTCTCCTTGAACGCAAAGGGCGAGCTCGCGAGGCCGACCCGGTCATTTCTATATTTCAGTGAAGTTCCGGATGAACGCCTCTTCAAAGTCTAGCTAGGCGTTGATGCTATTGTCGTTAAGGCTATTGAGCCATGTTCTTTTCGAGTCGATGAACATGAGGTTGCCGTTTGCGATTCCCATGGCGGTGGTGTAGTCCACTAGCCAATCCTCCCGCTTGATGGTTCCATTGTATTTGGTGTGTCCCTTGGGAGCGAAAATCCCTTTGGAAACGGCTCGTTCCGGATGCGCAGGCCGAAACATTTTGGGCCAGTTGGACTTTCTTCTTCCAGCGTGCACGACTATACTAGGAGGTCGATGTGCTCGCATGCGTCATCCGGCTCGCAGGGGTCGGTCAAGCATGACACGGGTGGATCTTTGTTTCTGCCAACCCTTCTTCTAGAGCGCGAGCCTTCTTTTGTTGGCTGGCTCCTCCAGCCGGCTCACGACTAACGCTTGTGACGACAACGTCGTGGTTGCGGTGGCCACGATTGCCAGATCCGCCGCGTGGGCGGCTATTTTGCCCGGTGCCGTCTGGCAAAGATGCCTGCTGGTGTTTGCTTCCTCTGGGTGCCATCTGGTCCGCGCCTCTACAAGGGACCATATCCCGTGTGTTGCCCCCTTGGCTGGGAGCCCCTTCGGCTTGCTACTTGTTGGCGGTGGAGACTAGGAGCTGGACGCACTCTTGCTAGCGAAGAAGTTCTTCCCCCTCGAGGTGTATCAGCTCCGCAGCTACCGCTTCTGCCGCTCTCATGCTGTTGGTGGCGGTGCTCTAGACAGGCTGGGCCACGCCAGCGTGCGAGTCCGCGGCGCGGTCCAGTTCCGACCCGAGGTCACGCCCTCAGTGCTGGTTTTGCTTGGGGAAGCCATGGGCAACATTGAACTCGTGCACGGTGGTGTTCAGGCAACGCTAATTAGCAGCGACCTTGGTGGGCTCCTCCAAGAGATTCTGGCGCATGGCTTCGAGCACGGCCGCGGCAGACATCGGGTCTGTCTCATTAACGACGGGGCCGCGCAGGTGCTGGATGGAGGCGGTGAGCGGATCTTGCTCCTGTTCGAGGGTGGAGACCTCTCCTCCTGCTCGATGCTCATGTGGCGGGTGGTGGTTTTGCGGGGGTTCACCACCATGAATTCGATGCAGCCGTTTTTCGCGGCGATGTCATGGGCGACATGGTCATGAGGCACGCCGGAGACAGTGTCGAACTTGCTGGAGAAGGCGTCGGCAATGGTGACAACATAGACCCGGTGGTTCTCGAAGTGCAGTATGGAGCCGTTGACGTGGAAAGTGTCCCCGGTGAAGCACGCGGCATTGTCAACGACGTAGTCGAAAGCACCGAGTGTGAGGACGAGGCCGGAGGCCACGCGCTCACCAACGACCAGCGGAAGTCCCATGCGGAAGATGACTCCAGCCGAAGCGTTGTGCCCTACGGTGGGCGCCAACTATCGTGGTGTGGAGCACGACAGTGCCATCAGGGATGGCTTAAGAGGAACACTTAGTATGCAATCGGTGGCTCATGCAACGGGTTTGGCACGATGAACTGCGAACACAGTGAAGTACCTAGGTTCGGGGCCCTCAAGGCGAGGTAACACCCCTACTCCTGCAAGATCTACTATATGGGGGGCGAACACCCAGTACATGTGCTCCTCGAGCTGTTTCCTTAGCAACTATCGAGGGATAGAGGAAGAAGATGAACTAGAGGAAAATCTTACAACTGTTGTCCCTTACCTAGAACCCTAGATCTACCCGACCTTATATACTGGTCGGGGGAGGTAGGTTACAATGTGGGTTCTAGGGTTTATTGTTTGGATCTGGGTTTACAGGGCGGGCCGACTGTAGGGCCCCTAGGCGGTGGACCAGGACCCAGTCAGCCTCCAATACATCGATGGACGACGCTACAGTAGCCCCGCGCCCTCCTTTTAGAGTCACTCTTTACTTTATTGGTTACATAGGCTTCCTCTGGGGCGTCATACCTCTCTTTAATGGTCACCCGGGGCTTCTTTGGCAGTCAGACGACCACTTTGCTTTATCTTCGTCTGGTAGCGCCGGCCAGGGTGGCGTGCCAGCCTGTCTGGTGACAAGAGGCGCCAGAGGCGTACCCCATAAGGAGCGTATACCCTTTACGCGCTCCATCGAATACGAGGCCAGCGGGGTGGGAGTGGCCACCCAGCCGGTTCTTCTGGCTACCCGGCCAGACGGGTTTCTCCGGAAAGCTTTAAGCCTAGTCGGGTGGTACTAGATCACCGGCTAGAGTTCTCGTGCTTGAAATCCAGGCGACCAGTATCTTCTGGATCCGGCCTACTTAGGCCCGGCTTTCCCCACAAGGCGGTTACCCCCCCCCCCCCCGACAGGGAGTTCAAATGGTTATCGCTGGTATGGAGGTTGTTTAGAAGTGTGAAGAGGTTCCAACATTAATTAGAAGCCAGAGAGGAGGAGGCGAGAGGTTTACAACATTAATTGCACGCTTATAAAGTTCACACCAAAGACATAATGCCTCGCCGGCTGGGTGTTGCGTCATCTTTAGTAATGCTGACCGACCGTTTTGATCGCGTGCGTAGGCAGTGCACTGACCGTGGAATGGACCGCACCTACCATACACACCTAGATACACTGCGTGCGCCACACATATGCATTGCATCTCGGGTGCTAATTTATTCTGCACCGCTGACTGTACAAGATGTTCTCCACCTGCGATGTATACGGACACGCACTGGTTATGCAGAACATATGCACTGCACCCCTAGCCGGGAATGCACTACCCATGCTAGTCATATGCAATGCCTATGTGGACTGCATGTCGTGTGTTGCAGTATAGTGCTGTGCGAACTGTGCAAGATGTTCTCCACCTGCGATGGACACGGAAACGCACTGGTTATGTAGAATGTATGACTGCATCGCTAGCCAGCAATGCATTGCTTGTGCCAGCCGTATGCACTGCCATTGCCAGCCGAATGCACTGCTCAAGACAGTCGTATGCACTGCCTGTGTGGACTGCATGTCATATGCTACAATATAGTGATGTGCGGACTATGCAAGATGTTCTCCACCCGCGATGGACACGGACACGCACTGGTTATGCAAAACGAATCCATTGCTTCGCTATCCAGGAACGCACTGCCCACGCCAGAAGTATGCACTGCTTGTGTGGACTGCATGTTGTGTGCTATAATATAGTGTTGTGCGGACTGTGCAAGATGTTCTCCACCTGCGATCGACATGGACATGCACTGGTTATGCAGAATGAATGCACTGCTTTCACTTTCCGGATATGCACTGACCATTCCAGAAGTATGCACTGCCTGTGTGGACTGCATGTCGTGCTACAATATATTGTTGTGCGGACTGTGCAAGATGTTCTCCACCTGCGGTGGACACGGACACGCACTGTTCGTTGAGAACGTATGCAATGCATCCCTAGGTGTTAATGCAGTGCCCATGCCAGCCATATGTAGGGCCCGTGTGGACTGCATGTCGTGCGCTACAATATAGTGTTGTGCAAACTGTGTAAGATGTTCTCCACCTGTGATGGATGTTTGGTTATGCAGAATGTATGCACTGCATCCTTAACCTGGAATGAACTGAACCTGCGATGTAGCCACATATGCACTCCCTGTGGAAATCTTATGCACTGCCCTTGAAGTCTTTAGTATTATGTCGTGTGGACGGCACACGATAACGTGCAGCGGCAGTGCATTCACCGTGGAATGGACTCGACTTGCGATGCAAATGAACACGCACTGGTTATGCAAAATGTATGCACTGCATACATAGCAATGCCCATATAGACTTCATTGCACTTTTGAGAGGACTATGCAATACAACATTTTTTAGCAGTGTATCGCCTAACAGAAAGGCCATACACTTGTAGACATAGAGTCAGGCGCGTGACTCCCCTCCCCACCCCTACCTTGTCGTTCCCAGCCTCTAGGAAAAACAGAGAGAGCTCCCTCCTATTCCTCTCTCCCCTCCCTCTCAAATCCACCACAAAAACAATCAGATATGAAGGATTTCGTCGTCGTTTAGCTCCCCAATCTCCCCCTCAAGGTATGCTCATCTGATTCCCTCATTTTTATCCTATAAATCTTGCACATTTTAGTGTTGTTTGTTTTGAACCCTAGGTCTAGATGGGTTCATATTTTGGCTGATTTTTAAATGTTAGTGTTAGATAGTGATAGTGTTAGATATTAGATATTATAAATTGTAGAGATAAAAATGTTAGACAGTGTTTAGTTTTGGCTCAATTGTACATATAGAGATATGGTTTTTGATTGAGCATGTAATGTGATGATGCAATGAGTGTGCAATTTTGGATATAGAGACATAGAGAAAACTTTAGGCTATTGATTTTAGGACGATTATTATAATGTGAGGATGCAATGTCGGGTACGATATTATTGATCCTTGTTATATGCAGAAATAAAAAAATTGTGCATCCTATTTTGCGGTTAGTGAAAATATGAGGCCCTACTTTTAGGTTGATTATGCTTTTGTACTTCCATATGTCCAATGATTAATTACAATGTCATGATGCAATGTCGGGGGTGGTGTGAGTGAGCTTTCTGGTATATGCAAAAAATATTTATTTGTGCATCCTACTTCGCTCACTTACTCCATCCCTAAAATTATTTTGTGTCCATTCCAAATAAGATGCACTTTTTTATCTTAGTGAGCCTTGTGATAAATTAACGAGTGCTTTACTTTTTTTAGGACAAGTCGCTGTGTCAAGTTTGTTTCACAGACTTTAGTGATGAAACACGGTCAGCCGCGCTATTCAGAGTCCATCTCTTACATGGTCGATTTGAGCGTTCATTAGTATGCATATAATTTTTTCTATTTAAATTCATTGAATTTTATTTCCATACTATTATTATTTATTTACTTATTTTATTCATTTTTATACTATATCATGCAATTTAAGGTGGGAATTCAATATAATAACAAGAAAAAGCGTGGAGTGTCAAGCTCTTGGGCGAACCTATGTTGTGGACGTGTGCAAAGAGCGAGCAATGACTCGCCTTGCAGGTTATTCATGGAGAAGGTTTATTTCTAAAAACCAAATCGCCTATGGTGTGTATATATTATTTTCAATGGGATCTCCCTGTCCAAGTATCACTATTTTGTATATGAACGACGAGGAGGATGAGGACGAGGAGGATGAGTGCGATGAGGAGGATGAGTGCGATGAGGAGTATGAGGAGGAAGAAGGACTATTGGATTATTCAATTGTCGCTTAGAGATGCAAACTTACACAGAGTGGAGAGTGCTATCTCGTCCACAACATTCCTTCAAAAAAATTCTACATCGGCCTAGCACTTGTTACTCGCTTGACTAGGACGCATGTTCAGCTTCATGATATGGTATGTTATTAATTCTCATTATTTTTACTTCCTATTATATTTTTTATTGCTTGATAGTTATTATATTTCTAACTTCTATATCTTAATTATAAACTACCTTCGAGAATGGTTTTTCTCTTGAAATTGCTGAAGAAGGCGTGGCTGGAGTACGGCTTGGTGCAAATGGTGTTCTAAGCTTCATTTCATACAAGACACTAAGTGATGGTCGAATCATCTTCAGTAAACCAGAAGGGAAGACCTTTGTTGAATCTCATCATGATTATCTGCAAGTTGGGCAAGCCATTCTCCTCACTTGTAGGACCACTTTACGCTGTAACATTGAGATAATTTTTTTATTGACATTATCTTTAGTGATAACTAGGTAGTTTCTTCTGATTGTTTGTTAGTGTAGATGTAAGTTGTGTTGAACCGCTTGATGTTATGAACCGCTTGTTATGTGGTAATGCATTTCATGATTTTATGTTGCACCATTTCTATTGATTTATTTTGATGTGCTATGAATATTCAACTGGCTGCACCAGATTTCGTTTCAATTGTCGAAAAATCATTTGTGGCCCTCTCATATTAAGGGGAATGGGACTATTATGATATGTAATGGTGGCGTTTACCGGAAATGACACGAATAGATTCACTAGTGGTGGTGTTCGCTGGAGACTCCACCACTATTTCCTACCAGTGGTGTAGGGGTTCGTAGCATGGAAAAACAAAAAAATTCTACCGCATGCAAACAAACAAGCCAAGATCTATCTACTAGATTGTAGCAACGAGTCGATAGAGGAACTCACCCTCAAAGATTCCAAAGTGTTTAACGAGAGCAGATTCTCGTGGGTGATGTAGTCGTACTCTTGCCGATCTCAAGATCGTGTAGATGATCCTTCCGGCGCTGCGTTCAGTGGCGCTTCATGATCGGTCACGTTAGATTTTCGATGAAGACCTTCCTCTCCTTGTTCCAGCGGCAGCGGAGGTTGTAGTACTCTCCTCGCGATTCCGGCAGACTGACGGCGTGGTACAGGAAGTAGAGGGAGATCTCATGAGCTTCGCCTTAAGCCGGAGCGAGTATGGTGGACTATGAGAGAGGCCTTGGTGATCTAGGGTTTAGAGTCACCAAGGGAGGAGGCTAGGCCGGCGGCTAGGGCTTGGGGAGGGCCCCAACTCGGCGGCTAGGGAAAACCCTAGGGCGGTGGCGGCGACTTGGTGGCCGGCGGCTAGGGTTTGAGTTTTGGTGGAGAGAGGTGTGTGTCTAGAGGGGCACCCCTGCCCCTCCTTTTATAGGTGGGATGGCGCGACCAAGGGGGATGGAGTCCTCCCCCAAGTCGGCCTCCTTGGTCGGCGGTGGAGGGAGTAGGACTTCCTCCCCAAGTAGGTTTCCTACTCTCCCTCCACCAAGCAAACTTGTCGTTTGACTTTTCAAACTAGGATTTGATTTTTCCCTTTATTTTGCTCAGCCATGATACTAGTACATGATGCAACCATTCCACATTGTCATGACACATTCATGTAGCCTTCTCCTCCGGAGTGCCGGACCTTTTGGAACCTTCTAGAACATTCCCAATGAAAACACCGGAATGATTCCCCAACTCCGAAACAGGAATTTCCTTATATGAATCTTATTCTCCGGACCATTCCGGATCTCCTCGTGATATCCCGGATCCCATCCGAGACTCCGAACAACATTCAGTCTCTTACTCATCATTCCATAACTACTCAACAACATTGAATCCTTAAGCGTGTCTCCCTACGGTTCGTGAATTATGCGGACATGATCGAGACACTTCTCCGAACAATAACCAATAGAGGAATCTGTAAATTCATATGGCTCCCACATATTTCTACGTTTACTTTGCGATCGAATGAACCACTTACATACGATACCAATTTCCCTTTGTCTCACGATAGTTTACTTATCCGAGGTTTTGATCGTCGGTATCTCTGCATACCTAGTTCAACCTCGTTACCGATAAGTACTCTTTTCTCATTCCCGTGATATGTGATCCCTTGTGAGCCATTCACATGCTTGCAAGCTAATTGGATGACATTCCACTGAGAGGGCCTAGAGTATATCTATCCGTCATATGGATGGACAAATCCCACTCTTGATCCATGTGTCTCAACCCATACTTTCCGAACACTCAATGCCACCTTTATAGCCACCCAGTTACGGTGTGGTGTTTGATGTCATCAAAGCATCCTTCCGGTGATGGTGATAAGCATCATCTCATGGTCGAAGGAATTAGGTTACTATGTATCAGAAAGCTTATAGCAATTGAACTATTAAAATGACTTGATCTTTATGCTATGCTTATCTATAGGAGTATGTCCACCATACCATTCTCCTAATGATATGATCTTGTTATTAACAACATCTCAAATGTTCATGATCAAGAAACCATGATCATCTATTAATCAACAAGCTAGTATTAAGAAGAGGCTTTACTAGGGACTCTAATTTAGTTTACAAATCACACAAGTATTAATGTTTCTTGTTAATACTATTATAGCATAAATGTAAACATTTATCATAAACACAAAGATATAATAATAACTACATTTATTATTGCCTCTAGGGCATATCTCCAACAAGTGGCATTTGATTAGTGATGCATGCCATCGGCGATACAGATGGACACGAACTGCATTTGCATAATGTGTGTAATGCATGTTGGATGATTCATTATAATGTTGTGCGGACTGTGCAAGATTAGTTGCTTCGGCAGTGCATTGAACGTGCCATGCACACAGAGATACACTACCCGTGTAGAACGTATGCACCGCTTCTCAAGTACATCATTAGTGAACTGATCAAAGAAATGTTTGTGCATAGACCTATTCTGATTCATTTTTTCAATACTTAGTTTATAGTTCTTGTTTGGTGAAATGTTTGTATGATCTACTATTGGCAGATAGACATTTGGTCATGCACAATTTGTAGAACTATGAAAGTTTATAATACTACGTCGTAACCGAATTAACACACTTCTTGTAAGATCCCTCCCTTATAAAGGTAAGGATCCCTGTGATTGCAATGCTAGTCCCTAGATCAATGCTAGCATCCACAGTTTAAGATGAAGTACACAGAAACAAAGGTCATTATTACATATCATTCCAGAGACAGACATAGTCTTTTACAAAATCCATGGCCAAAGGCCTAATACAAGAGTTCCAATATATAATAAGATAAGTAAGTCTTCATCTTCATGTGCCACAGGCAAGCATGTTGAGTGTAGACTCATAACCCCTAATCACCATCAGAATAACCTACAACATCACAAGTTACAGCCACAGTGTGTCAATACATTGGAATAGTATTGGCAAGTGAAACCTTAGTAGAATATTGGTAGTCTATATACTATATGCATTTTGGCTAAGTGTAGTTTAGGCTTGCTTTGCTCAAAATAGGTTTTACCTATTAGTTGAGAACACTAAGTTTTTCTTTATCAAAATCTTTCCCAAGGAACCACCAATGGACATTGGGGAACCTTCACCCTTGTTCAACCACAAGTTTTTACTTAGAAATTGGGATGAGGAGATTCTTGATAGCTTCCATGTCTTGATTCTCAAGTTGGCCAATACCATGTACATGGCTAAGTACTTAGATTCTTCCATCTGCAGAGGTTGTGCACTTTTCCCACAAGACTTGATTTTCACCAAGACAGGACCTTTCAGAAGCCTTCCCTTAGACCAAATGGACGTGCTCCAACCTATCGTCCCACTACCACCAACTGTCCAAATGGCTAAGTTATTGCAACCTATGTGATCCAGACAGAGCCCATATTGCCAAGTGGCTGCACTAGAAGCTTCTTAACATATGGCATCTCAAATCCCTTTGTTCCTGGGTGGCTTTCCACAAGTGAGATACACAAGGTAAACCATAGAAATGGGCCTTGTGTAACCACTCAACATAAACCATTCCTTCCATTCCACCCAGGTGTTTCATTCACTTAGTTGTTTGATTAAACAAAACTCAAGTCCAAAGACTTAGAAATATTTTCTCATAGCATGAATATATAACCACCCTTGGTTGCTACTAGCTAGGCTAAGCATGGCATTGATAAGACTTAGAAATACTTCTAGCAATTCTACAACTACTAGGATTTCCCAAGCATAGCATATAAATCAAAATATCCATGCAAGTCTAGCAAAATATTTCTAATGCATAGTTGAAAAACATAGGAATAAATCATGAAGCACCACTTTCCTTAGTAGTTTGGAGAGTAGCAACAATCCTCACAATCACAATCACTATTTGCACCAAAATCTACACATAAAATAATAGCACCAAAATCACATACAAAATAAATACAAGCAAAATATATGGATGCATGCATAATGCCATGTGATGATTTTATACACCAAACAAAACAAGTGCACAGTACTGAATCTTAAACAAGTTCAAAACTTTCCAAATGAACTTTATTTGAACAATAGAACATTTTTCAAATAATTACTATACCCAAATTATGCCTACAAATGTTTATGTGAAAACAATCATTTTAACAGAAGCAAAACATTAAACACATTGCATAAATGGAAATGATTTTCTCTCCTGATTCCATTGATATAAAATTTGTCAATTTTGGACGTGGAAATCAAAAGTTATGAATTATTAAGTTTAAACATCTAATAGATCTAATTTTTGATTTTTATTGGTCCATACCATTTCGGTTGGATCGACTAACACAGACCACAGGATCTCATTTAGATCTTACGGTGCAGATGCATCCATACCGCTTCGGTGATTGAATCTATCGCGTCCATTGGATCAAGATCTAACGACCCTAAGTAGCTAACCCTAAACGGGCAGCGCTAGCAGCGGCGACAGGCGGCGGCGTGCTCTGGCGGTGAAGTTGCCGGAGTTACAGGAGGCGAGAGGAGTAGGGGAGAAAATCACCAGAATCGCCGTGGCGAGGGGATGCTCGACGTGTGCTCGGTTGGCGAAGGGGCGTACGGAGTCGATGTTGATTGCTCGTCAGAAATCGAGACGGCGTCGGTTGTTCTCGGTTGGCGACGGAGATGATGTTCTGGGCCACGCTAAGACGAGAAAAGGGTTGCGTTAGGTGCGCAGGATGCTGGGGATCACACACGCATCAAACAGAGCAAGAGGGGAAGCTGGGGCTTACGGGGAATGGTCGCCGGAGTTCGAGCAGACGGTGGCGGAGCTCGGTCGATGACACTGTCGAGGATACATAACATGCGCGGGTGAGAGGGAGGTACCGAGAGATGCGCCTGGTGATGGGGAGTGTGCTCGTGTGGTCGAGGAGGCGAGGGGCGACGGGGTTTGGCCAGAATCGTCACCGGAAGGCGTCGGAGCAGAGGGAGGTTCTGAGAGAACTCCGAGCAGCCTAGTGGCTCCGGTAGGGTGGGGTTTGGGGGAAAAAGGGAAGGGAAGCATGGTGCTTAAGTAGGCGAGGACGTGGGCGTGAATTACTCGAGCATTGAATGGGAATTGAAGCCGCAGAATTAAACAGGAAACGGCCGGCGGAATTTGGGGAAGAACTGGTCGCTGGGGGTGGAGACGATGACTGACGCGTGGGCCGCTGTTGTCAGCGAGAGAAAAGGAGAGGAGGTGGGGTCCAGTCGTCATAGACTCTGCAGGTGTGGTTGCGAGTAAAAGAAAACGTTTCGCGGGAGGGAATAGTTGGGCTAGATGGGTCGGACTGGGCTGGGTTGGGCCATATTGGCTGTTTGCTTTATTTTTTCCTACCTTTCACTTTTCTTTTTCTGATTCGAAATTCTGGTTTGAATTTGAAAGATCAAATCAAATATGATTTAAATTAAACTTTCCCCACACTAAAGTTTGTTGATTCTTGCCTCCTGGAATGTGTAACACAACTGTTCACCCTTTAAAATCAACTTGAGTTTTGAAAAAGAATTTAAAAACAAGCTCTAGTTAAGTAATTATAAATAGTAAAAGATCGGTTTATAAATCATAGTTTGTTTTGAAACCTTGACCAAACTTTGGAAACAACACTTAAGTTTGAACTCAAAACATTTCTGATTAAAAATAAGTACCTTTCTCATAGAAGGTAGCAACAAGGTTATAGCATACTTACATAAAATAATGAGCATCAGATGCTCCTGTTTTTGAAATGATTTTGAAAAGGAACCCTAAATGATCATGGATGCATGGATGATATGCATGAGTTTTGAAACATGATTTTAGGCATGTTACAAATATAACCCCCTTAAGGTGAATCTCGCCCTCGAGATTCGGGTTGGCTAGCAAATAGGTGAGGGTGGTCTTTCCGAAGATCAGCTTCTCTTTCCCATGTTGCTTCTTCTTCGGAATGATGGTTCCATTGAACTTTGCAGAATTTGATAGTCTTAGTCCGAGTAACTCTTTCTGCAGTCTCAAGAATCTTGATAGGTTTTTCCTCATAGGTGAGATCACTTTCCAACTGAACCTCCTCCAAAGGTATAGTATCCTTCAAAGAAGTCTCTTCCATCTCTGGATGGCATTTCTTAAGCTGACTCACATGAAATACATTGTGAACAGCAGACAATGACTCTGGCAATTCAATCTCATAAGCTACTTCTCCTTTACGACTTAGAATCTTGAATGGTCCAACATATCTTGGGGCCAATTTACCTTTGACACCAAATCTCTTTACTCCACGAAGTGGTGACACTCTAAGATAAGCTTTATCACCTACTTCATAGGTGACCTCTCTACGCTTAGGATCTGCGTAGCTTTTCTATCGGGACAGTGCTATCCTTAATCTGTCCTTAACTAGTTTGACTTTCTCTTCAGCCTCTTTGATTAGTTCTGGTCCGAACAAACTTCTTTCTCCCACACCATTCCATAGCAATGGGGTGGTACACTTTCTCCCATAGAGAAACTCAAATGGTGCCATCTCAATACTGGCTTGATAGCTGTTATTGTAAGAGAATTCTGCGTAAGGCAGACTTTCATCCCAACTGGCTCCATAGTCTAGGGCACATGCCCTCAACATATCTTCAAGAATCTGATTAGTCCTTTCTGTCTGTCCATCAGTTTGAGGATGAAAAGTGATGCTGAATTCCAACCTCATTCCCAATGACTCATGTAATTGCCTCCAAAAATGAGAAGTGAATTGGGTTCCCCTATCAAACACAATACTCTTGGGCACTACATGTAGACATACAATTCTACTCATATAGAAGTTGGCTAACTTAGCACTTGTATAGGTTTCCTTTACAGGTATGAAATGATCCACTTTAGTTAGGCGATCCACTACTACCAAATAGAATCGTATCCTGACCTAGTCCTTGGCAATCCGGTAATGAAATCCATACCAATCTTGTCCCATTTCCAATCAGGAATAGGTAGTGGTTGTAACAACCCTGCTTGTTTCTTATGTTCCGCTTTCACTCTACTACATACATCACACAAAGCAATATGTTCGGCGATGTCCTTCTTGAGATTATTCCACCAAAATCTTTCCTTCATATCCATGTACATTTTGGTGTTACCCGGATGAATGGGATATGGTGAGTTGTGTGCTTCTTGTAAAATCAGTTTCTGAAGTTCCGGATCTTATGGAACACAGATACGTTTTCCATGCCATAAAGTACCCTGTTCATCTTCATGGAATCCTTTGGCTTTTCACTTGCCAATCTTTTCCTTAATCTATTCAATTTCCTTATCTGTCTTTCTGGGCTTCTTTGATTTTGTCCAACAAAGTGGGTTGAACATCCAATGACATGAGATGTCCTTCGGGCACAATCTCCAATCTGAGATCTCTAAATTGGGCACACAGATCATCTGGCGATTCTCCCTTAGTAAGGCCATTCACAAATACTTTACGGCTTAGAGCATCCGCTACAACATTTGCTTTACCGGGGTGGTATTGCAAACTCAAGTCATAGTCCTTGATGAGTTCTAGCCATCTTCTTTGTCTCATGTTAATTTCTTTCTGGGTGAAGATATACTTCAAACTTTTGTGATCTGTGAACACTTCACATCGCCTTCCCAAAAGATAGTGTCTCCATGTTTTGAGTGCATGGACAATAGAGGCTAACTCTAAATCATGAGTATGGTAGTTTACCTCATGAGTTTTTGAGTTGTCTCGAGGCATAAGCCACAACTTTCCCTTCCTGCCTAAGTACTGCACCTAATCCATGATGAGATGCATCACAATATACTTGGAAATCTTTCTCCAAATCTGGCAAACATAAGACAGGTGCTGCCACTAGTCTCTTCTTTAATTCTTGAAAACTAAGTTCACAGCCCTCAGACCAAGCAAATTTCTTGTCTTTCTTTAGCAACTCTGTCATAGGCTTAGCTACCTTGGAAAAATCTCGATAAATCTTCTGTAGTATCCTACCAAGCCAAGGAAACTACGAACCTCTTTCATTGACTTAGGAGATTCCCATTCAGTTACAGCTGAAACTTTAGCAGGATCAACTGCTACACCATCTCCTGACACAATGTGTCTAAGAAATCCGACTTCATTTAACCAAAATTCACACTTGCTGAATTTGGCATACAGCTTATGCTCTCTAAGCTTCTCAAGTATCAAATGCAAATGTCCTTCATGCTCTTATTTGCTCTTGGAGTAGATCAAAATGTCATCGATGAAAACGACAACAAATTTGTCAAGGAACTCCATGAACACCTTGTTCATCATATTCATAAAGTATGCTGGTGCATTGGTCAAACCAAATGGCATCACCGTGTACTCATATAATCCATACCTAGTGGTGAAAGCTGTCTTAGGTATGTCTTGTTCTCTTATCTTAAGCTGAAAATATCCTGATCAGAGATCAATCTTTGAGAACATATAGGCTCCTTCTAGCTGATGAAACAAGTCATTGATTCTAGGCAAAGGGTATTTGTTCTTAATAGTTACCTCGTTGAGTGAACGGTAATCTATGCATAACCTTTGACTTCTATCTTTCTTTTCCACAAACAAAACTGGTGCTCCCTAGGATGAAGAACTTGGTTGAATAAATCCTTTCTACAACTGTTCTCCAAGTTGTTTCTTGAGTTCTTTCAACTCATCAACTGACTTCTTGTACGGTCTCTTTGCTATTGGTCTAGATCCTGGTAGCAAATCAATAAGAAACTCCACATCTCTATCTGGTGGCATTCCCGGCAATTCTTCGAGAAACACATCCGGATATTCACTCACAATTGGCACACTGCCCCTTAAGAGAATTAAGCTTACTCCTTTTTGCTTCAAAGTTGGTCTTGAATCTGATCCTTTTGTTTTCTGGAGTTGTGAGTGAGACAGTATGGTTGGCACAATCTATCACTCCCTTGTGCTTAGTCATCTAGTCCATTCCCAAAATAACATCCAATCCTTGGCAGTTTAGGATTATCAGGTTAACGGGAAACTTATACTTCCCAAACTCTATGACTAGATCATGACATCCTGAATTCACTATCATTTCTCCGCCAGGAGAACTTACTTCTATAGGACACCCAATAGTTTCTACCGGTAGTTAATTTCTTTCAACAAATGCTCTTGATATGAATGAATGAGATGCACCAGTATCAAAGAGAACAAATGCTGGAACAGAATTGAGTTTGAACTTACCAGCAATAGCATCAGGTTCCTCATAGATTTCTTCCACATTCATGTGGTTCACTTGTCCCTTTTGAAAAGGGTTGGGCTTGTTGGGTCCTTCAACTTTCTTTTCTGGGCATTCATTTGCATAATGCCCCATCTTCTTGCACTTAAAACATTCAACCTGACTAAGATCCTTCTTGACAGGGTGGCTTCCACTTCCACTTCCACTTCCATTGTGGTGGCTCTTATATCCACCCTTATGATTCTTGTACTTATCGTTGTCATGACTGCGGTGGTTCTTGTTGTCATGATAACGGTTGTGGTTGTGGTGCTTGTTGAACTTCCCATGCTTGTGGGATCCAGAACTCCCACTGTCATCATAATGGGAACGCTTGTGAGACGATCCCGAGCTGTGCTTGTCAGAGTGCTTTCTCTTCCTGCTTTCAACTTGTTTCATTTTGCTCTCCAAAATAGCAGCCTTGTCACAAAGAGACTGGTATGTGGGAACATAGGCCACAACTAACTGCAGGTTCAATTCATCATTCAACCCTTCAAGGAACTTTTCCTTCCTCTTAGCATCAGTGTCAACTTCATCCGATGCATATCGCGCCAGATTGTTGAACTCAATATATTCAGCCACGCTGCGGTGGTGCTGCTTCAAGTTATGGAACTCTTTCTTCTTCAAACTCATCACTCCGGATGAGATGTGAGTAGTACGGAAACCATCTTCAAAGATAGCCCATGTCACATCCTCAATGGGAGTGGTGATATGGAAGTTATCCCACCAAGTGGCTGCTGGTCCTTCCAACAAGTGTGCTGCAAATCTGACCTTCTCTTCATCAGTACAGTCAACAGTTACCAAGTCCTTGTTCACAGAGCATAGCCAATCATTGGCCACCATAGGATCAGTAGTTCCTGAGAACTTGGCTGGCCTCAGTCTTAAGAACCTGGTAAGCATGTCAAAACTCGGTGGGTTGTTCTGATTGTTGTTGTTGTTGTTATTATTATTATTATTGTTGTTGTTGTTGTTCTGATTCTGGATGAACGTGGTCATCATTTCCATCAACTGAGTCTGAGCTGTCATCATCTGCTGCATCTCAGGGGTGATGTTGTTATTGTTAGGGTTGGGATTGGCACGTCGGGGAGGCATCTGTGGTTGTTCAATGGAGATAAGAATGAGATACCCATAGATGCTAACATGCACAATACATCACATAAACAATCACCAAACATGCATCATAATAATAAAAGTTCAACAACATAGACAACAAGTTCTAAAAAGTAAACACACCAATAGCAAGCCATCCACATGTTGGATGGTCATTGCGACTCAATAATCAAAGGCATGATAAATAAAGGTAAATGCATAGTCATCACTACTCCTTTGCATCAACCTCCTCATCAACGAGTGTAAGACCTGCATTCTCCATAGTGGTCTTGTATTCCTCGACATTGGTGGTCAAGGTCTCCACTTTGGCTTTGAGAGCCCTCTTCTGTGCACGAAGCCTCTCAATCACACCTTGCTTAGGGATACTTAGGGATAAGGCCTAGGTTAGACCTCTTTGTGTACTTCTTCATCGTCAAACATGAAGCGAAACATAGCAAGGAAGAGCTTAGGAACTGCGGCACCATAAGCTTCAAGATTCGACCTGGCCGGCGGTTCCACGACATCTTCGGCCATGAGTCCTGGAAGAATTGGAAACGAACGTACTTTTACGGCCCAGACATTCCCCTGGCTGGACGACAAGTTACGTACCCGGACTTCGTTGACGGAGCCGCCGCTGAAGCCTCGTCATGGAGATCCCAGGCCTCCCTTCCCTCCGACCTCGATGCTTCTCGTGACATCAGGTGGATCGAATGGTTTGTAGAGACGGGTTTGACCGGCTTGGACCTAGCCATGTGCTGGTTCATCAGGCGAATCCAACCTCTACAGCACCACGCGAAGCTCATGCACGAGTATACCAGCGACATAAGGGATAGTCTCCGCATATCCGTGGACAACTTCTCGAGCGACTCCGTCAAGCTCCACCTTAAGGACATCGTCAAGGTGAAGGATAACAAGCGCGGCTTCACCATCACCTATGACATGTTCGTAGATGGCAAGTGCCCAAAGGTAGGTATTTATTTTCCATGTACGACATATACTCCAGTTCTTCCGTCTTGCAAATGTCATCTTATCTAACTCATTGACCTCTCACTTAACAGCTTAGCGATCTAGAGGAGGGCAACCTGGCTGCCCAAATATACGATCCAAAGATGAAGGAAGTCATGGTCGTGTCCGACGACGAGGTTTCGTTGGTGCGGAAGCGGAAGAGCTCCACCTCTGACGCTGCTGACGGAGGCAAGAAGGAGAAGACGGAGGATGGAGCCTCCAAAAAGACTACCGCCGCCCTGGAGGCGGAAAAGAGAAATGTTACTGGGATCCCCTTTGCCAAAGCACCCCCACTTGTGTAAGCTTCTCATTCTCCGACATTATCTATTTATCTGTCTTGGTCCTATACTTATGCAGTTTGCACGTTTCAGGAAGAAAGCCACGACCAGCCTCAAGAAGACCTCCAAAACATCGGGGGCTTCTCGAAATATTAAGGACATGCTGCATCGCGATGCCTCCCCCGCCATCGCCCCTGCCACTCCTGCCGTTAAGCCCTCGTCTGCCCCGACAAGCTCACAAGCTAAGGAGGCATCAGGCCCTTCCGCAATGGAAGTGGATTATGGCGCCTCTACCGAGCTTGCTATTGTCGGTGAGCAGGCAACGCAGGAGAGTACCGCCCAACAAATGGCTGAAGCTCTGGCTAAGGATGCCATCGGTAGCGGCAAGGCGGTGGTGGAAGCAGGTACTTCAGCTGTAGGCGGCGCCCCCACACCCAAGAAAGCCATAGTCTATCCGAAGATAGTCTATCCAGTACTTACACCGGGTAGCACTGCTTTGGTCCCTGGTGCGGTGCCGACATCTCCGACGTGCGGTCTAGAGGAGCTCCGTCAGCAAGAAGAAATCTTGCAAGGAAACAGCGAATCCTTTGCCAAGCTGCTGGCCGAGCGTGCTACAAACCTCAAGATCATCGCACTTGTAAGTTTTATTTGCCTTTTGCATTTCATATGAGTATCCCACTATAGCCCCCGAGGATGTAGACGGAAAACCATAGGTTTTGCATCTATGTGCTCTAAGAGTGAGTAAGTTAGAAAACCTCTCACTGTAGCCCCCAAGCATATAGGTGGAATGAAATATTCCGACTAGATGGTTTAAGAGTAGCATATGCAGTGTTTATAAATTTCAATACTATAGTCCCCAAGCTTCTAGTTGCAACTGAATTAGTTCCGACTAGATGCTTAAAGAAAGCTAAGCATATGTCTGAGTTAGAAACTTTATACTGTAGCCCCCAAGCTTCTAGTTGTAACTGAATTAGTTCCGACTAGATGCTTAAAGAAAGCTAAGCATATTGTTAAGTCAAAAACTCTCGCTGTAGCCCCCGAGCGTCTAGATGGAAAATTTCCGACTAGATGCTCCAAGCAGACTAAACAACGTTTAACTTTTTTTCCTTTTCCCACAAAACAAGAATGCTCGGAGGGGCATGGCCAATGACAAGTACGAGAAGATGCACGCAGACTTGGAAGCCGAAAAGGGTAAAACTGCCTTCTTGAAGGTACAGATCACCAAGAGCAAGCGTCTGTTTTCTAATGCGCATTCCGACTTGGTTTTGTGCCCATATTCTCTGAGTACTCACCGTGTACTTTACTTTATCTGACTTGCAGAAACCATCGCCAAGGCCAAGAATATTGTCGAGCAATCCAAGCACATTCAACAACAGGATAGCGAGAACAAAATTCCTAAGCAGGAGAGGAAGGACATGCTGAAAATGCATGAGGAGTCGATGAAGGCCCTGCAGGACTCTGCCACCAAGGAAATCAACCGCTTGAAGGAGGAGATTGCGATCTTAAAAGATCAGAAGCGAGTTACTGATGAGCAGAATCATCGCCATATCGAGGCGTACAAGATCCTCCAACAATAGAAACAATCCTTGGCGGACACCCTCTGGCAAGCTGAGGCCAGCATCTTCAGTAAGTTTTCTCTGTCTTGGATTTCTGTAGTCTGGATGCTTTGATTTGTTGAACTCATGCACTCCTTGCCGGAATTTTCAGCTCCTATGGGTTTAACCCGATCACCTCCTCCAGCCAAGGAATGCATGGTTCTTGCCGGAAACTTCATCAACACTGCCATCACGCAAGCCAAGGAAATCGCCAAGCCCCTCCAAATAAACATCAAGGCATCGGACTCCGTGGCGAAGTACTCGGAGATTCTGTGTCGAGCCCCCAAGCGTATCACAAGCTAGAAAGCTTCATGTGCACGGGCTGGCACAAGGATGGCACTGTCAATGGTGAATGCACACTATGAAGATGCCGACATCGACACGGTGACCTCTGGCATCCCCGACGCCGACGATGATGGCAAAGAGATTAATCATGAAGCCATCTTGTCTTCGCTCGCGGGCTATGACACCAGAGTTGCCGAGTTGGTGGACGTCGACGTCTTTGTGCCCATGAACATCATCGACAGCGGCAACCAAGATTCCTCTGAGTCCCACCACAATGCCGACTTTGAGGGTTGCTCTCCGGCTGGTGATGATGCTGCTTCCAAGTCACCTGCGCCAAAGGAGTGAAGAACAATTTTGTAATATTTGTTTCACCTTTGGTGTATATGCGGAAAAAAACTTTGTTTATGTAACTTAAGGAGGAAAACAATGGTTGTTATTTCTTGGTACACAAGAACTAGTTTCCAGCATGTATATATTTTTTAAGCAAGTGCTGGCTTATCCATTACTTTGGTTCTTATGCTTGACTTTTCGTGAATCGGAAGACTCATTGTCGGAACCATGCACTTAGGTGATGATGCCCAATGGCACCGTCAATAACCTGAGCACAAAATCGCCGACAATAAGTGCCAAAAGTCACTACTCCAGAATCCACATAAAAATAACAAAGAACGCGTAGACCAGAAAACTTAAGCTAACGCTCGTAGGCGGAATTTTCACAAGTGCAAACACAAAGCTTATGCATAATGGTTTTACATGATCAAAAAATGAACACTAAAGGAGGTAAAAGATTCAGAAATATGAGTGAACCAGAGAGCTTTATTTCATTGATCATATAAGAGGTACAAAATTAGATAAAAAATGCTAAGTGTAAAAAGGACGTAGTTGTGCTATGTTCCATGGCCGATCAAGCTCTGGGTAGTCATCATCCGGGTCACGTCGTTTACGCTTATGATCCTCGTTGGGTCTATCCTTCAGTTCACGATTGTCAACGAGGTAGTAAGACCCATTGAGTAGCGCCTTGCTTATGACGAACGGTCCTTCCCATGGCAGGGATAGTTTGTGTGACTTTTTCTGCTTAAGTCGGAGCACCAAATCCCCTTCTTTAAATGAGCGATGCCGAACGCGGCGACTATGGTAGATGCGTAGCTTCTGCTGGTAGATGGCGGGTCTTTGGCATGCCAAAATGCGCTCCTCCTCGAGAAGGTCCACATCTAGGCGTCTGGATTCTTCAGCATCATCTTCGTCATAGGCGGCAACTCTTGGTGCATCGTGAAGGATGTCGGAAGGCAGGATGGATTCTTCTCCATATACCGTGAAGTAAGGGGTGTAGCCGGTGGATCTGTTGGGTGTAGTTCGTAAACTCCACAGCACAGATGGCAATTCTTCCGCCTAGGCTCTAGATGCTCTATGTAGCGGTGCCTCCAGACGTGGCTTGATTCCCTGTAGAATTAATCCATTGGCTCGCTCAACCTGACCATTGGATTGTGGGTGTGCCATAGATGCAAGGTCAAGTCGGATGCGTTTCTCCCACCAATAAGCCTGCACTTCTCCGAGTGACAAATTGCTGCCATTGTCGGTGATAATGCTATGTGGGAGACCAAATCTCACCACTAGATCCCGGACAAACCTGAGGGCAGTTGCCCCATCAAGCTTTCTAATAGGTTTAGCTTCCATCCATTTAGTAAATTTATCAACTGCTACAAGCGGATGCATAAACCCACAAGGTGCCGTCTGTAACGGTCCCACCATGTCTAGCCCCCAGACTGCAAACGGCCAAGTTATTGGTATTGTTCGCAATTCTTCAGCAGGAACATGTGGTTATCGGGCATAATACTGGCATCCCATGCATGTCTCAACCAGCTTGTCGGCGTCCTCCTTCGTGGTCAGCCAGTAGAATCCTTGCCGGAAGGCTTTCGCAACCAACGATCGAGGAGCAGCGTGATGCCCGCAATCTCTGGGATGGTTTTCGCGTAGGATTTACATACCTTCTAGCTGAGAAACACACTTTAAGTATACACCAGTAGTGCTCCTTTTGTAGAGTTTCCCATTGATTATGGTATAACCCTTTGCTCGTCGTACTATTTGCCGTCTTTCGACTTCGTCGTCGGGCAAAGTTCCGTGTTCGAGATTCCATGAACGGTTTTGTCCAAGCCGGAGGGACCTTAGTCACCATATTGACAAAAGAGTCAACTCTATCCGGGTTGTCGATGTCGGCTCCCTTCACCGATGGTGTGCGCAGATGCTCTAGGAAAACTCCTGGCGGAATTTGCTTGCGCCCTGATCTAAGATTAGATAGTAGATCGGCCGCCTCGTTTTGCTCCCTAGGTACATACTTGACATCGTAGCCCAAGAAGCTCTTGGCTATCTCGTCCACTTCGTCTCGATATGCCGCCATCATAGGGTTCAGCGCATTCCAGGTGCCAGCCACCTGCTAGGCAACCAAGTCGAAATCTCCACATCAAACTATGCGCTTGATGCCAATATCCTTGGCTACACGCAGTCCGTGAATGAGTGATTCATACTCCACCATGTTATTTTTAGCCTCGAAGTGGATCTGCTGAACGTAGTGTAGCTTATCTCCTGTTGGTGACTGTAGCAATAAACCAGCCCCCGAGCCATTGAGAAGCTTTGATCCGTCAAAGTGCATCACCCAGTACTCTGGCTCCGGCAACGGAGTAGCATCTGGCATCTCCGTCCAATCTGCAACAAAATCCGCCAAGGCTTGTGATTTGATAGCGTCGCGTCTCTTGTAGTGATCTCGAATGCGGCAAGCTCAATGCCCCACTTCGCGACCCTTCCCGTAGCGTCACTGTTATTGATAATGTCGGACAGTGGAGTCTTGCTCACTACTGTGATTGGGTGCTCCTGAAAGTAATGCCTCAGCTTCCGAGAAGAAAGGAATACTCCATAAGCTATCTTCTAGTAGTGCGGGTAACGCTGCTTGGACTCCGTCAAGACTTCGCTCACATAGTAAACTGGTCGTTGGACTCCATGCTCATTGCTTGGTTCCTTCCGCTCTACCACGACGACGATGCTGATTACCCGGTTGGTTGCCGCCATGTAGATTAACAGGGGTTCTCTAGGCTCGGGTGCTGCAAGGATGGGCGCTGAGGAAAGAATCTCCTTGAGATGCTTCAATGTTGCATCTGCTTCATCTGTCCATGTGAATTTGTCCGCCTTCTTTAGCAACTTGTACAGCAGCAGAGCCTTCTCTCCAAGTCGGCTGACGAAAATACTAACTGCTGCAACACAACCTGTTAGTCGTTGAATGTCCTTTAGGCATGTCGGACGGTTTATGTCTAAGATGGCCTTGATTTTCTCTGGGTTGACCTCGATTCTGCATTGGGAAACGATGAAACCCAACAATTTGCCGGCTGGAACCTCGAAGACGCACTTCTTAGGGTTAAGCATCATGTTGTATTTTCGAAGATTATCAAAGGTTTCTTTTAAGTCGGAGATTAAGTCATTTGACTTTTTAGACATCACCGCGATATCGTCTACATAGGCGTGAACGTTCCGACCAATTTGGTCGTGGAGGCAACGTTGCATTGTCCGCTGGTATGTAGCACCTGCGTTTTTCAGCCCAAAGGGCATCGTGACATAGAAAAACGTGCCATATGGGGTAGTGAACGAAGTGGCCAATTGGTCCGACTTCCTCATCTTGATCTGGTGGTATCCTGAGTATGCATCAAGAAAACACAAATCTCCGAGTCAGCCGTCGAGTCAATGATTTGGTCAATGCGAGGCAAAGCAAACGGATCTTTGGGACATGCTTTGTTTAAGCCGGTGTAATCAACGCACATTCTTAATTCATTGGTTCCCGTTTTGGGGACAAGTTCAGGATTGCCCACCCATCGGGTGTGAAGGACTTCTCGGATAAATATAGCTTTCAGTAACCTAGCTATCTCTTTGCCAATGGCGCGTCTCTTCTCATCTCTGAAGCGTCGTAGAGGTTGTTTCACTGGTTTGCATTTTGGATCAATGTTTAAGCTGTGCTCGGCAAGTTCCCTAGGAACACCTTTCATGTCGGCAGGATGCTAGGCAAAGATGTCCCTATTCTCACGGAGGAACTCGACGAGCGCGCTTTCCTATTTGGGATCCAGGTTCGTCCCAATGGCGGTGACCTTGGAGGCATCGCCTACCACAAGTTCCACCGGCTTGGTCTCGATGGCGGCCTTGAATGCAGGAGCAGAGTCGGAGATCTATTTCTTTGACGCGGGCATCTTTGAATTCTTGCTCTGGATCTCTTTGAATTCTTCGCTATAGAGGACAGCTTCTGCAACGGCTAATTCATTGATCTCGCAGTCCCTTGCCTTGGTAAAGCTTCCGTATACGGTGATGACACCGTTTGGTCCGGTTATCTTGAGTTTGGTGTAGACGAAGCATGGCTTGGCCATGAACGTGTGTGTCGCGGCCGAAAATGATGTGGTACACGCTCTTGAAGGGGACCACCTCGAAGGTCATGCGCTCTTGGAGGTAATTGTTAACATCGCCAAAGGGAACCTGAAGTTTAATGCACCCAAGGGACCGAGTCTCCCGACCAGGAACTACGCCGTGGAAGATGGTGTTGGTCTGCCTTAGGTTTTCCTCCGTCAAGTTCATCTTCTGCAGTGTATCCAGGTACATGATGTTGATGCTGCTTCCACTATCCAGCATACACTTGGTGAACTCCACGCCGTCAATCAAGGGGTTGATGACCATGGCGTACTGGTTCTCCGTAGGTCTAAGGTCTGGGTGGTCCGTCCTGTCCCAAGTTATTGGAACCTCAGACCAGCGTAGGTACTGGGGAACTGGGGGGAGAGTGGCCATCAGGATCCTCAGAGAGGTCTTCTGTTGTCGGACGGTGGGGGTGCCAAGGAAAGTGTGGTAGACTGGAGCCTTCTTTGCAAAGGGGTTCTTGCCCTTGTCGTTGCTCTTGGCGGCGTGCTTGGGGTCAACGTCTTCGTCCATGTCACTTGAATCCTTGGACTCCTCCTCCTTCTTCTTCCCTTTGCCCTTGCCCCGCGGTCTGTTCTTTCGACTTTCCTTGTAGCCGGACTCCGGGTCTTCCTTGAGGTTGTTGACGAACTTGCAGTGTCGATTGGTATGGGTGGCTTTGCCGTTGACGTCGAGGTGTACGAGGCACGACATATCGCGGTACTCCTCGTAGGTTTGGGGAACGCGGAGTCGCGGCGAGGTTGTTTCACTCACTTGCTGCCCACGGCCAGCTCCCCTTCCTCGGCCACGTTGTCCGCCATCACCTCGTCCTGCAAAAGTCATAGCGACCATGTCGATAGATTGCTTTTCTTCTGGAGTGATTTTCCGCTTTGTACTGCTGTTCCTCCGAGCTTGAGTTGGAACGGCTGTTGCCGGCAAGGAGCCGCGAGCATCATCATCGGCAGCTGCGGAATCACTAGCCAACTGAATCATCTGGTTCAAGTCAAGCTAGTGATTGTCCTACAAGCGCTTTAGCTTATGTCGGAGCAACGTGCCCCTTTCCAACCCGTCGATGAAGGCGGCCATGGCGGTCTGAGCGTGCACTCCTACGCAGGAATTCTTCATGTGCAGCCAGCGAGAGAGGTAGGTGTGAGATGTCTCGTCTTTCTCTTGCACACACCGCTGTAGATCGCCCACAGTGCAGGGACGCTTGTATGTACCTCAAAGTTCTTGGTGAACGCTTCTTGCATGTCCAACCAGTTGTAGATAGATTTCTCCAGCAAGTCGTCGATCCATTGACGGGTCGTGCCTGCCAACATTAACGGGAGGTACTTGACGGCGACGTTGGGGTTTCCTCCGGCAATCTCCACCGCGTTGCCGTAGTCCTGCAACCATGTGGCTGGCTTGGCGGTGCCGTCATAGGGCTTGATGGTTTTGTTAATCCGAAAACCTTTGGGGTAAGTTGCGGACCGTATTGCAGGTCCAAAGCAACGTGGTCCCAGGTATGGTCCTTCCGGGCCATAGCGTGACCTGCTCTTGTGTCCTTGGTTGCGCTCTCCATCATGACGGGTCTGCTCCGTGTTGTCGTGGATGACGATGCCGCACTGCTTTGGTGGGGGCATATCCGTACAATGGTGAGTCTTGTAATCTTCGTGATGTCGGGGGGAGCGGGGCGGTGTCCATGGGCGATGAGGTCGGGCCTTTTCTCTGTGGTCGGAGGATATGGGGATAGCATCCTTCCTGTTGCGCGCATCCCTTCGTCTTTGTTTTGATGAACCCGTCTGGGACCCGACATCAAGAGGAGATCTGTACCTTGGCGGCTTGTATTGGCTAGATTGGCAGAGCGCTGGGTCAGACTCAATCCTCTAAGAGGTGGCCTTTTCCTGCTGCTTCACCGCCTTGGCCACTAGGTCATAGACCTGTTCCACTGCCTCGGGCGATCTATCCTACTCCAGAAGGGTCTTGGCGACGGCGAGGTTAAGGAGTGGGGTGGGCATCACCTGCTTGCCTTCACTGTCAATGTATGGCTTGGCCTGTGCCGGCTTCGAGGGAGCCCATCCTAGGTTGCGCCGTACACCAGGATTGTTGATGACGCGAGCTGGAGCTTTCTTAGCCTTCTGCTGTTGCAGCAAAGTCTTGTACTCGGCCTCCATTGCTCTAACTTTCTCTATAGACTTCTACGGGTTGACCAGATCTCGATCTAGCTTAGCGCCTTGCTCCGCGATGGCCTGCGCTTCCTCCAGCAGCTGCTGGCACTTCTCGTCAAGCTGGGTCACGTTCCAGATATGAGCAACAGTTAGTGGCTCGACGATGAGATTGCCGTACATCACTCTATCAGCTGGAGTAACTTGGGTTGCTGCAGACGTAGATGCTGGAGGCGGCAAGTTTGCGGTGTTGTTGTTGCTCGGGCCGGTGCCGAGTTCCTACGACTGCTGCACTGGGTTAGGCGGAGGAGGCATGACTTTTGCGCGATCATTGTCCGCAGCAATAAGTGGCCCCTTCCCCTTTCCCAGCACTATAGGCGGAGCTCGTCCGGGTTGATCTTCATCCATCGCCGTCCCAATGGTGATGAACACCCCTCGAGGCGTGACGGCATTGTTGGCTTGCTCATCGCGCGAGTACTCCTCCTCCATCTCCTGCATGGCGGAGTCTAGCTCTTCTGGACTGAAATCTATCTCCTCTGAATCTGCACTGAAATCATCATAGAGCGCGTCAATGACAGAGTCGGAGGGTGCCAGGACTTCCTCGATGACGGGCGGTGGAGGTGCAACGGCCGCAACGATGACTGGAGGAGGTGGGGCTGCTACGACGATGGCGGTGGTGGCGGTTGCTGAATCGGAGGTTCTCCGTCCCTGAGCGCAAGCGCCATCTGGGCTGCTGCAGCAGCTTCCGCGTAGTTGTTGACGGTGCTCACCATCACTTCGAGGGTAAGGTGTCCTGTTGCCTGCTGCCATCTTAAAGAATGTCGGAGAAGCGTGCAACGGTCCAGACCTTCCACGAAGTGATACAAAGCATTATCATCGGGGTAGTGGGCCAGACCGGCTCATATACGGAGCCACCTGTCCAGGTAATTGCGGGGGTTTTCACCTTCTCTCTGAACAGAGCACGCCAGATCAAAGATGGTAACCACGCCGACGAACTTGTATCTCTGCTGTCCAGACGCACGGGCGAAGCCGGCAGACTTGCAGTGATCTTCCACCTTTATATCCTGCACAGGGGCAGTTTGGGTGGGCCTTGAATTTTTCCAATCTTTGCCGGCAAACTCTGGAGAAAGATCCGACATTGATCCTTCCGCGAACGTATCCTGCCCGTAGGCGGTCCATGTGGGCCTTGATGCTCCTCCGACTCCCAGGGAACTAGTACCCGAGTCGGTTTCACCGATGAAGAGGTGGATGTCTCTGATAGGAACAATCGAACACCGCGTAGGGTTTGTCTTCGCCAGGATCCAGAACTCGTCAGGAGGGACGATCGGAACGTTGCCGGAGAATAGAACACGACCGATGGCCACGGTTTTGCCGATTCCCACGAAGATCTTGGTCCTCGCCCGCTGAAGAGCCTGAAGCGCCTCTTGCCCCACGGTAGGCGCCAACTGTCGTGGTATTGCTGATGAGTACGCCATGGAGGGTCCTCGAAGTGCGTGTTTAGAGACGTGGGGTAAGGCGGACGGTTGATGGGTACGAGGTAACACATCTTACCCAGGTTCAGATCCCACGATGGTGGCGGAATCCTACTCCTGCTATAAATCACTATAAGGGAAATACGCCGAGTTACAGAGATTGGTTTCGCTATGCGAGGTGACTAGAAAGTCTAAGTTATCGTGCCCTAAAGGCTCCCATAGGCCCGATTTATATAGTCGCCAGGTCCTAGGGTTACAGGGAAAAGTCCTAGCCGGACAGGTTACATATTCCTACACCGTCTATTACTAGTCTTATGTATCTTGCACTCCAAGGCTCCGGGTACGCTGGTGACTCCACCGTAGCCTTCCTTTATCCGGCATGGGCCTCCCTTCTGGATCCATCTAACTGGGCCGCCTAGCAGGCCATAGGCCATGCTACCAACTGTGGGCCACTCGGGTTATCCGGATAGGTGACATGCTATGATGATACCCATATAGTATATCCCCAACGTCTCTGGTCTTTATTGATTATTATATTTTTGAGTTGTCTCAAATAAGTTGATTGGTGTTGGAAAAGAGTAGAATGTTTCATGCTTATGGTGGTACAAAAAGAAGCTTGTTTTGACTGTGACTTAGACTTTATCATGTCATGTTAGATGTTGCTTTGACCATATGCTTAGTGATTATTGTTGTAGCATGACTTGTTTCAAAGAATTGAGATTTCTTAATGTGCCATGAAAGAATCATGAGTTGTTTTAGCATACAAAAGCATAATATTGTGGTATTATACTTTGATGCTTTATTTAGGTTGACTTGGCACATGCTTACACCATGTTATGACTATGAACCAGTCACCTTATCCTCTATGATCATTTAGTTATTGACTTTTGATATCACTTTATGCTTTGATTAATAATGTTTTATCGCTCTGCATGATTATGGCCATTATTGATCTCTTAATTGGTCTCTCCCAGTCCTTTGCTAGCCTCCACCTATACTAAGTATGAGCTCTACTCGTGCATCCAACTCCCAAGAAACCAAGTTATTCCAAAGAGTCCATTATAAATTCCTATGCATGGTGTGTTCCACCATTCCAAGCATATTCATGTTTTATATATCTTCCAAATTAAAATTTTCTTATGTGAAAATTAGTGATTAAAGATATCACAAACTTGAAGGCACATTTTATTTCTTGCACTTAATAAACCTAAACCATTGTGACTATCTTATGATGCTTATATGCTTGCAAATTATAAGTTGGGAGTTAGCAGAACCATGTTGTCATGGGGAACGCTTTTGACACTGCACTTATTCTATTTAGTTGATATCATGTTCTTTTGTTTATGGATACCGTCTAAGTGAAATAAGATGGGAGCTTGTAACTCCATGTAGTATGTGTATGTGTTAGAGAAACGCCTGGGCGGATAGCCTAAGCCATGCCTAATCATGGAAGAAACTTGCAGAGAAACCATAGTGGCATTCTATGAAGCATCCTCGATAAAAACTATGCAAATAGCAAATAAAAAGATAATTGAGATGCTCACTGTCGGTTGCCTTGTCATTTTGATATGGGATAGCTCCTGTTGATGAGGTTTAATCTCGTCAATGCCCATTGTTATGGACTTGGGTTTTGGAGAAGATGGGGATGCTGGAGATCACGGAACGGCTAGCAAACAAGCAACAAGGGGACACGAGGTTTACCCAGGTTCAGGCCCCCAGAGGGAAAACCCTACTGCTGCTTGTCTTCTCTGATTATGGCAGAACCGAAGATTACAAAGTGGGCAGATGCAATCTGGCGTGGAGGTGTGTATGCGGTGGTGTGCGAGAGATTGTAAGCGAGCTTCCTCGTCATGCCCTCCTGGCCTTTATATAGAGGTAGGGAGGTCCCAGGCACAGATCGAGTCGGTTACAGGTTTTAGGGTTTACCCCTTTGAATTTTCTATCTACTCTAGTCTTGCTCTCCAAGGATCTGAAGGCGTCATGGGCCCTGGCCACCAGAAAATCTTCATGGGCTGGCGCATATTTGTTGTGGGCCTTCCCTGGGCTGGACTAGGTATGCTAAGGTCGTGTACCCGTAGGGTATAACCATGTCAGTAGCCCCCGAGTGTTCAGTCAAATCGTAGATTCAGCTGAGTACTCCTCATTGTTTAGGGTGCGGCTATCTCTGTTTGCTAGAGAATGATTTGAGTGTGTAGGGATTGTTGATGCGTGTGCCTGACTTTCCTGATGGATCAGGGTCAGTTAACTGTCTTAGGACAAAACAACACGATCTTCTTCAGATTCGAGTCCCTCGACTCGAATCCGGAACATATGCTGGCACAATTGGACTCAGGCCGCGGAGGACTTACAGGAGTGGAATTCTAGTAAATTTAAATGATATACCTAATGCGTCCGTCGGGATTTTTATCGCGCCTGTTGGCACGGGTTCTTACTAGCAGAGCGCAGTCATGTGCGTTGCCAGGCCATCGGATGATATCTGTAGGTCTTATCTTTGTGTCAAAGACACATCATCCGAAATTTTATCAACGCGGAGGTGTTTCAGGTGGCCAAGGAGGATGTTTTACTCACTTAGCGTTTGCTGGGGCAGAGTTGGTGAAAAGTTTTTGCTTGCTGATCCGAAGGATCGCAGTCGAAGATTCATCGGGTGCGCGACCAGCGTTCCCTATGGGAGTAGCCCCCGAATGGCTGTTGGAGTCGTAGACTCGAGCGGAGACTTTAATTCAGTTGTTGTTGACTTTAGGTCCGTAGGACACAAATTTTTCGGAAGCTTGAATCCATCCTCTCTATGGGAGTAACCCCGAGTCCGTAGTGGAGTCGTAGACTCGACGTAGGACTCGAAGAAATAGTTCCATGGTGTAGTACTTTCAGCATTCTTCGGGTGCGCGGCCAGCGCTCCTGATAGGAGTAGCCCCCGAGTAATTAATCGAATCGTAGATTCGAGTGAGTACTCTTAGCTGTGGAGCCGAAGAATTGTAACCGTTGCTAGTATAGCTTTTGATGACGTCAGTGTTGACGATCGATGATCTCAAGCGTCTGCGGCACCAGAGATGAATTGACTGGACGAACATGGGTCCCACCTTCTGACTTTGAGTTGACTGATCACGCGCGACGTGGAGATAATTACGACGTTGCCTCGATTTCCGTGCGTAGTGGACTGCATGTGAGCGACAGTTCGCTGCTGTGCTGACACGTGGACGGCTAGATTTTGATGTTGGCTCTAGGTCTTCCCGATGGACGGTCGTCGTGCATCATTCTCGTCCTTATAATCATTGGGGAAAAGGTGAACTTATTTTCACCGCAGCCATTCCTATTTCACTTCTCCCATCTTCTTTTATCTTTTCTCACTGCTCGCTGGAATTCCCCCACACCTTTCCTTCCTTGATTCTACGTGCTCACCATTGTCACCACCGCACTACAATGGGGAAGCCCAAGAAATCCTCCTCTGCAGTTGGTACTAGTGCGGCCGCCGGCGGCAAGAAAGGTTCCGCCACCGCCCGTGTAACCGATGGTGGCTGGCGGCTATCGGAGACGCGTGAGAGTGATCTCCGCAAGCTTCATGAGTGGGGCCTGATCCCACGGGATAGGGAGGCCATCCAACTTCCTGGCAATGAGGTAATTCCCCGTCCTCCCGCTGGGTTTCGGGTTATGTTCCTCGCCTTTTTCCTTCGGGGCTTTTCCTTCCCAGTCCACTATTTCCTCCGTGGATTGCTTTTTCTTTATGGTATCCAGCTACATCATATTTCTCCCAACTCTCTTCTTCATGTCGCCTATTTCGTCACTTTCTGCGAGTGCTGGCTCGGTATCGAGCCGCACTTTGGCCTCTTCCGGAAACTCTATTCCGTGAAGAGGCAATCTGGCTCCGATGGTGTTTATCCCATTGGGGGTTGCATCATCTCCCTCAAATCCAATCTTCTTTTCTTCTCCTTTTCTATGTCCGAATCTGTCCAGTACTAGCGGAGGCGATGGTTTTACATCCGCGACTCCACGGTACCTGGGCAGGATTTTGGTCTTGCTCCTTTCGACCCCTCCCAAAAAATCGAGGCGAAGAGGTCCTGGAAGAACCAGATCTTGGATGGCGAGGTGGCGGAGATATAGGGACTCTATCGTCGGTTGGAGGATATCCAGTTGATTCCAGAGAAAGAGGTGAACGGTGTGGATATCATCCGCACCTTTCTCAAACGTCGGGTGCAGCCGCTCCAGGCTAGGGCGCACCCGGTGTTTCTTTATTCGGGTCGTCGCGATCTGACTAGGGTTTCTGCTAAGGAGTTCTCCAAGGGGAATCTCGATGGGATTCTTTGCCCGCTGCTGAAATTCAAGGTTGGAGAGGATATCCCGGGGAAGTGGCTGACTCCCCCGTTCTCCGCTTCTCGTCTGGTTCCGCAGGTGTATTTGTGGGACGTGAGCGTTGCGCTATTTTTCGACTCCGTTATCCTTGCACCTTTTTGTGCTGAAATTTTGTTTTCTTCTTGCGCAGGAATTCAAGGTGCCAGGCATGTCGTCTCCATTGCTCGAAGTGTTCCCAGATGCACCGGACAACTAAGTAGTGGACTCCATGTTTGAACTTCCTTCGGCGCGATCGCCGGTCGAGGATGCAACGAGTCGAGCGAGGATCACACTCCTAAGCGGACACGGAGCTCTAGCGAGTCATCTGATGCTTCGACTCTACCGACGCCTAGGAATCCGCTGTGCCTTGAGCGTCACAATGGGGGTCATGGCAGCTCTTCCTCTCCTATTCTGGCCATGCCCGTGCGGGCAGTGGCACCACACCCACCGGCGAAGCGGAAGAAGGAAGAGAAGAAGGAAGAAAAGAAGGAAGAGAAGAAGGGCAGGAAGACTCCTCCTGTCTTTGACTTGAGCGATCTCGACTCGTAAGTTTCCTCAGTCCTTTTTTTTGCTTTCTCTTGTCTGTTTGCCTGGTGCTTGGCTGATTTTTTCTTTTGTAGCCACTCCTCCGACGGCTCCTCCAGCGATGGCGCTCGGGAGATGGTGGGGGAGTCGAAGGTTGCGCCTCCTCCTCCTTAGACGGTGTCCACCTTTGAGGGCGCTGCTCTGAACCCTTCTCCGCAGGAGGCTCGGGTGGTTGTCCCCCAGAAGACTTCGGCTGGACCTCCGCTCCAGAAACCACGTAAGTTTCTTTGCTTTTGCTGCCGGGGAGCCCCCGGCCGTTTTCGGGTGATCTGCTGATCATTTTGTTTTTGCTTCTTGTCTGGGGGAGCCCCCGAGCGTTTTTCGTGTGTTTAACTTGCTTTGCTTGTTCTTTGGGCGTAGTCCCCGAGCCATTCTTTGACGAGTAGTGCCTTTTGCAGCCTTTGGTGCAAGGTGTCAACCAGCTGGTGCAGCAGCACCTGGCATTGGAGGCCAGTTTCAATTAGCTTCAAGGTATGCTCACGAGTTGGACTTTTTGCTCCTTCTTGTATTTCTTTGCTCTGTGGTCTGCTAGGTGTTCTACTGCTTGCGGAGGACAATAATACCACCCTCCATGAGCTTGATGCTCTCAAAAAGAGCCTTAGGCGAGCGGATAAGAAGGCTGAGGACACCATGGGTCCGAAGGAGCGCCTCGAGCTGGAGCTAGCCAACGCAGCCGCAACCAAGGAGCGCCTGCAGCAGGAGGCTACGGACCGCGAGGAGCAACTCGCCACCGCCGCGGCTTCGCGCGAGAAGGAGGTAGCCGACAAGCTGATGGCGGCTGCCAAGGCTATTTCGGGTGACTTTCTTCATCTTCATTTTTTGGCTTCCATGTCTTTCCTTGCTGTGCTTTTATTTATGTTGCCCGTTCTCTTTCTTTAGATGCCGCTGGCATCGAGTTTGACCGCGGTGTCCTGGAGCATATAAGTGCTCTGGATGATGCCACTGCGGTGGTCGAAGACCGCTATGGTACCGTGGTCGGCTCGCTTGCCAAGGCCAAGGAGGTTCTTGGGCGCTTCTATAAGGAGCTCATCCCCAAGGGAGTCGCCCTCGAAGATGTCGATGCCTTGGCGGATGCACTGTCAGCCGAAGCACCTGCGGCGTACAAGCATAACCAGAAAGGCATTGGTGCGTCCGTCGGGCTGGCGATGGCCCTGGCTTCTGGAGCGGAGCTGGATCTTCATCGGGTCACCTCCCGGATGCCCACGGCTACTGACGGATCCGAGGTAGCCTTCGCCATCTATGTTGCTCGCTGTAAGAGTTATGGGCCGAAGTTGATTGACTTGCTGGCTGAGTACGTGTTGAAGCAGCTGGGAGAGGCCAAGGGGAGACAGTCTGGCTCCGAGGCTACTCAAGATGCAGCTTCTTAGGTCTTGTAGTCATAGGATAGCTTTTGTTTCCAGCTCTTGTAATTATGTCTATGAACAGTCCTTGCGCCACGTAGTGGATTTTTGCTGTACATAATGAATTTCCGAGTTCTGTGTTCATTTGTCTGTTTGTTCATATTCTTGTCTTCTTTTACTCTAGGATCCTTGGGTGATGATCCCGTTGACACTTCGTCTGCACCACAGCTGCGGCCATCCTTGGATGGTGCGTCGCAGCTTGTGTTTCTTCAAGATCGCATCCGTAGTCTTGAGAAGGAATTGCTTGGAGTGCGTGGCCACGCTGATGTTTGGAAGTCGAAGGCGGAGCGAGGTGCTGCCCGAGAGGAATATTTGATGGGGGAGTTGGGTCGTCTGTCCGAACAGCTTGAATGTGAGTTTTTCGAGCTGCTGCTCATTGTTTCGGATGCGCATGTTGGCCGTGCATCTTACTTTTGCAGGTATTGCAGGTGCTAAACTTGCTTCGAAGGAGGAAAAAGAGAGCGTTGCTGTTCGAATTAACTGCTTGACCCAGCAGGACATGGAGGCCGGCGGGTTATTCTGGATGGACCGTGATCGTGCTATGGGCCTTGCGACTGTGCAGGATTGTGTCCACTAGGTATCGCGGGTGCATCGTCAGGTGCAGTCTTCGTTAGAGTCAGTTCTTCATGTGATGTTTCCACTGGATGGGGCGCCGTTGACTCTCTCTGGCCTGCTGGCGAAGTTTCGAAATGTTCACCGTGTCAAGGAGCTTGTGCGACATCAGCTTGTTACGGGGGTGAAGGCCCCGCTTTCCCTTGTGCGGTTGCATCGTCCCGATGTAGATCTGTCTGCTGTAGCAGATGGGCCGCCTCTTCGTCCGGATGGTGGTGAGTGGGATATGCGTCCACATTATGCGGCTGTAAGGCAGTATGCTGAACAGATTGTAGTTCTGTTTGAGCAGCGTGCGCAGGCTATTCTACAGAATAGGTAGGACCTGTAAAAGAGATGGATGTAAAATTTGTATATATTCGACTGGGCGTGTTGTGCCCTTTATTATTGTAAAGGTTTATTGTTGTGTAGCACGTGGTGCTTGATTTTTATACGTGTCCTTTTCGTTAGCCTGACGTGGTCAGCTACTTAGGTGTACATGCGTTATTCTCAGTCGACGAGGTCGTGAGGTAGGGGAGCCCCCGAGTGTGTTGTAATATGGAGTAAAATGCAGATAATAAGCGAGAATTTTTTTTTGGGGCGAGACACTTAGCTTTATTCATATCGTAAGGAGGAGGTACATTGTTTGGCTGAGTAGCCTTGGCTGAATAGCCTTATTGAAAGTAAAAGAGGAAGGTAGCTAGGGGTAGAAGCGTCGCAGCTGTGCGACGTTCCATGGGTTGGAGTATGCGACTCCAGACTCCACGTGCTTGAGGCGATAGGCGCCACCTGGGATGACTTCAGTGACGATGTAGGGTCCTCCCCATGGTGAATCGAATTTCTTCGGTCGCTCTTGCTTGAGTCGCAAGACTAGGTCTCCTTCGACGAAGGGCCTTGGGCGCAGCCGTCGGCTGTGGTAGTTGCGGAGACTCTGTTGATACACCGATGATCGAGCTGTTGCTATATCACGCGCCTCACCGAGTGTGTCGACGACGTCTTCGAGTGCGGCCGTTGATTCGTCTTCGCTGTAGGCGACGACCCGTGGGGCCGTGTGGCGTACCTCTGCTGGCAGCACGACTTCGGCTTCGTGCACCATGAAGAAAGGCGTGTAGCCAGTTGAGCTGTTTGGCGTTGTGCGCAGGCTCCACAGGACAGAGGGAAGCTCTTGTGTCCAGGCTCCGGCAAGCCGCTCGAGTGGGCTCATTAGGTGCTTCTTGATGCCAGCGCCTACGAGGCCGTTGGCCTTCTCGACCTGCCCGTTCATTTGCGGTTGTGCCACGGAGGCGTATGTGAAGTTGATTCCGAGGTATTCGCAGAAGTCCTGGAATTATTTGGAGATGAAGTTCGACCCATTGTCGGTGATGATGCTATGTGGCACGCCAAACCTGTAGACGATGGATTCAAAGAACTTGACGGCAGTTTTGCCCTTTTGGTTAGTGACGGGCATGGCCTCAATCCACTTGGTGAATTTGTCGACTGCGACCAGGAGGTAGACATGACCTCCTTTTGAGGACCTTGGAAGTTAACCGATCATGTCGAGGCCCCATTGGGCGAAGGGACAGACCAAAGCTATGGGCCTGAGCTCTGATCCCAGTGCGTGCGGTTTAACTGCGAACCTTTGGCACCCGTTGCATCTTCGGACAATGTCCTTGGCGTCGTCCATGGCCGTTGTCCAGTAGAATCCAGCTCGTAGAGCTTTGGCGACAAGGGCGCGGCTGCCCGCATAATGGCCGCGGATGCCCTCGTGGATGTCTTGGAGGATGGTTTTGCCGTCACCAATGGTGACGCACCTTTGGAGTACACCCGAAATGGTGCGCTTGTACAACTCGTTGTTGATGATGGTGAAGGCCTTGGATCGGCGAGATATGCGCCGGGCATCTGTCGGGCTGTCAGACAGCTCCCCCTCTATAAGATATCGGAGGTATGGCCGTGTCCAAGTTTCTTCGACTGCCATGACCTGCATTAGGTTGACCGCTGCGACCTCTGTATCGAGCTTTTCGGGTCCTTCCTGTCCTTCGGGTAGCGCAGCCCCTGAGTGTTCTGCTTCTTCGGGTGATCCCTTAGGGAATTTTCTTTTGACGGATGGCACGCAGATCTGTTCGAGGAACACACCTGGTGGCACCCGTGCGCAGGTGGAGCCGATATTGGCGAGTATGTCGGCCTCTTCGTTGCTTTCTCTTCCAACGTGCCGAAGCTCGCAGCCGTCGAAGTCTCCTTCGAGTGCATTATAGAGTGCGCGGTACGCGATCATGTTGGCAGCGTGTGCGTCGCACTCATTCATCGTCTGCTGGACGACGAGGTTCGAGTCTCCGTAGATGACGAGGCGTGTTGCACCGTAGATCTTGGCCATCCGCATGCCGTGTATGAGGGCCTCGTATTCGGCTTCGTTGTTGGAAGCTCGAAACTTCATCAGGAGGACATACTTCATCTTGTCGCCCTGCGGGGAGGTCAGTATGACCCCGGCTCCTTCTCCAGCTTCGCGCTTGGAGCCATCAAAGTGCATCGTCCATGACTGTGCCATGTCCGACGTGTCTGGCAGCTGCAGTTCCATCCAGTGGACGAGGAAGTCCGGGAAGACCTGAGACTTGATCGCATGGCGCTTCTCATGGACGATGTCTAGAGGTGATAGCTCGATGCCCCACAGGGCCACGCGTCCTATGGACTCCGGGTTGTTCAGGATGCTGTTCAGGGGTGCCTCGTTGACGACCATCACCTGATGCTCCTGGAAGTAGTGGCTCAGCCAACGAGCCGTCATGAACACCCCTTAGGCGAGTTTCTGGTAGTGAGGGTATCTTTGCTTTGTCGGCGTCAATACCTCGCTGAGGTAGTAGATTAGGCGTTGGACCCCATGGGTCTTTACTTCTTCGGGTCGCTCAACCACCAGTACGGTGCTTACCACCTCGTGTGTAGTTGCTATGTACAGTAGTAAAGGCTCGCGCTCCTTTGGCGTAAGCAAGACGGGCGAGGTAGAGAGCAGCCGCTTAAGATCTCCGAATGCATCATCCGCCTCAGGCGTCCATTCGAATTTGTCTGCCTTGCGCAGCAGCTGATAGAACGGCAGGGCTTTTTCGCCCATGCGGCTGATGAACCTGCTCAATGCCGCGATTCGCCCGACAAGTTTCTGGACGCCCTTAAGGTTCTTCAGATTCTCCATGGCCATTATGGCCCGGATTTTCTTCGGGTTCGCCTCGATCCATTGCTGGGAGATGAAGTAGCCTAGCAGCTGACCAGATGGGATGCCGAAGGCGCATTTTTCTGGGTTTAACTTGATCTTGTATCGATCAAGGTTATCGTCAATGAGCATCTTGGCCTCCCTTGTTTTGATGACTATGTCGTCGACATAGACTTGTATGTTGCGGCCTATCTGGTCCTTCAGGCAGGCCTGCATGCACTGTTGGTACGTGGCGCCTGCGTTCTTCAGCCCGAAGGGCATTGTGTTGTAGCAAAACACTCCGAACGGCATGATGAACGCCGTTTTCTCCTGATCTTAGACCTTAAGTCGATTATGGTTGTAGCCTGAGTAGGCGTCGAGGAAGGAGAGTTTTTCGCATCCTGCAGTTGAATCGATGATCTGATCGATCCGAGGAAGCGGAAAGTGATCCTTCGGGCAGTGCTTGTTCAGCGATGTGAAGTCCACGCACATCCGCAGGATGTCCGTGTCCTTTTTGGGGACCATCACGGTGTTGGCGAGCCACTCGCTCTCCTTGATCTCCCTGATGAAGTTTGCGTCGAGTAGTCTGTTGACTTCGACTCCGATTGCTTCGGCCCGTGGTTCAGACAGTCGTCGGATGGACTGTTTGATGGGCTTGGCGTCTAGAAAGACATTGAGTGCATGCTCGGCGAATTCCCTGGGAACTCCTGGCATGTCCGCAGGACACCAGGCGAATATTTCCCAGCGCTCACGGAGGAATTCGACAAGCGCGCTTTCCTATGCGGAGCTGAGGTCGTTGGCGATCAGCGCCGTCTTGGAGGCATCCGTCGGATGGACCTGCACCTTCTTTGTGTTGACAGTGGAGTCGAAGGACATATCTGGTGCGTTCTGTCTTGCGACTGGGGGTGCCCCGTTGTCCGTCACCTCGCGGAGCCTTACGAGCTCCTCCTTCATGCCAAAAGACTAGGAGAGTCTGTTGAAGTCCCTGTCGCAGTGGTCCGATCGGGTGAAGCTCCCGTGGACCGTGATGACGCCCCTGGGTCCTGGCATCTTGAGTAGCAGGTACGCATAGTGCGGTACTGCCAATAATCGTGCGAAAGCCACACGCCCGAGGATGTCATGGTATTGTGATGGCCAGTCCACCACTTCGAACTCGAGTCGCTCGCATCGGAAGTTATCCGGCTTGCCGAAGATGATGTCGAGCCATATCTTTCCCAGGGGGAATACAACCTTCCCTGTGAAGATGCCGTGGATCATTGTATCAGATTGTTCCAGGCTGCACAGCAGGATCCGCATTGCTGCCAAGGTGCTGGCGAAGATCAGATTGATGCCGCTGCCACCGTCCATGAGGACGCGGCTCATGTCGAACCCGCCGATCTGCGCCTCGAGCACTAGGGCGGCATGACCTAAGCGAGGGACCTGGCAAGGGTGATCCGAACTGTTGAACGTGATGCAGGACTCCGATCCGCTGAGGAAATCAGGGATGGCGGGTGGAGCGGTCACGGCCAGGTTAATTTGGCGGGTGATTTTCTTTTGCACCCTATTTGTTGGGCGCCCTTTTTGGATCATCAGTGATCCTTTCAGCACGGGGTACCCTTTCCCACCGTTGTTCTGCACGAGTGCGATTGGGAGGTTCAAAGGTCCCGCAGGTGGTGGTGGAGGAGCTCCATGTGCGATCTCACCTGGTGCAGGTGCATTCCCGTATCCAGGGTTCGGGGCTTGCTGCCTCATCTGGGCCATGCTCTCGCTGAGTTTCTGGAACTCGCGGCAGTCCTTGAGCATGTGGCTTGCCTTCTTCTTACCATCCTGCTTGTCGATGTAGAAGTGGATGGTGCATGGACCCGACAGTTTGTCATATGCTGAGGGTCCGCCGTCACGGTCACGGCGTTGCCATGACTGCGTTGGGCGTCCTCCATCGCGGAAGTTGCTTCCATAGTATCCGCCGATGTTGCGTTTACCGTCGCTGCAGCGGTCGGCGTAGCCAGCCGCGACCATGTCGGGTCCATCGCGATCGTCATAGACGCGCGATCTTCTCTTGCTACGGCGCTCACATCGCCGGCCGTAGTCATCTTTCTCCTCCGAGTGCGCTCGGTGGATGGAGTCCTCGCCGTCATCCCACCTGTTGGCGATGTCCATGAGGTGGTCGAGTGTCTTGGGCTTGACGCGCCCAAGCTCTTCCTTGAAGTTCTGGAGTTTGAGGCCATCCTTAATGGCGTCTATAGCTCTCTCCTCACAGATGTGTGCTGTGGAATTCTTGGTGTTGGACCAGCGCAGTATGTACGAGCGAATGGATTCGCCCGTTCGTTGGGTGCATGCCCGCAACTCCTCGATCGAGGCAGCCCTCTTGCTGGTGCCCTTGAAGTTTCGGACGAAACTGTACGCCAGCTCCTCCCAGCTTCGGATGGATCCCGAGGATAGGCTGCTGAGCCAGATCCGGGCTGCGCCTGTCAGTTGCAGCTGAAGGCATTGATGGCGGTTTCCTTGTCCCCGCCGTGTAGCTTGACATATGACAGGTGGTCGTTGAGCCACGCCTTGGGGTCCTGTGTACCGTCGAACTTCGCAGTGTCCGAAGGAAGCTTGAAGTTCGACGGCATCCGCGTCCGCCGAACGGATCTGCTGAAGCATCGGGCTCCGCAGAGTTCTCCTTCGTCGTCATCCTCTTTGGATTCGGACGAGCATACGCGCTTAGCGCGCGCTTTGTCGATCTTGCGCTGGGTTAACTCGCTTCGAGCGTCGTAGTCGCGGTTGCGATGGAGTGAGCTCTTGTGCCTTGGAGGAAGGTCATGCTCATCATCCTTGGATGAGGGCGTGGGGCTGCGGTTGAACCTGACCGCAGCCTTCTTCTTTGGCTCCGCAGGAGCTTCTCCGTGGAGCACGGCTCCAACAAGTCCGAGTCCGGTGAGTGCGGACTTGTGCATGGCTCTTTTCAGGTCCCCCTCCGGAGGTGGATGGGACGCGAGGTACGCGGTGGCTACCACGATGCAGCTTGCGGCGTCTTCGGGATGACGTTGCCGTCGACATCCATCTCCATGAAGGACGCGTTGAGGGATCGAGTCACCTCGCGACGTGCCTTTGGATCCATGTTCTATGTGCGGGAACGGTGCTTGTTGCCATGGTTCCCGTGCGAGCTGGAGCCGATGCCCATGGCGGAGAGCGCAGCTCGCCATGCACTGGACTCCGAGGTTGCTTGCTTGTGCTTGTCAAGCACCTCTTGCATCGTCACTTGCTTCTTGTGCTCCTCGATGAGGATCATGTGGTATGCCATCAGCAGGTCCTGTGAGGCATTGGCGGCAGGATCTTGTTGCCTGCCACGGCTTCACGTGCTTGGTCCCATCCCTCCTTGCTGAGGTGAATGACCTGATCGGTGTTGTCCCCGTTGGGTGGGGGGACTAGCTTCTTCTGTTCCCGCTGTTTCTATCCTGCGGGTTGGGTGGCGGATTGTGTTCATGATCTTCGATGACTGCGGCGCACTGGTAGCGCTTGTAGATCGGATCGCTGCTACTGCAACTTTCAGATCCGGAACCGTAGGTCCATCCAATGGTGGATCGCACAGATCTGAGTTGCAGCTGCTGCTGTCATAGGACTCATCTGTCGATGGTGATGTGCGTAGCACGGGGTGTGGAGCCCACAAAGGAGGCCTGATCGACAGCAGGGGCACCCGCTCTGGTAGTCAGAGAGTTCCGATTTGCCCCACCTGGAAGCAAAAGCTCCCGAACATGATCTCGAGTCTGTCGTCAACGGGCTCGGAGTCCTTCAGGATGGCTGGCGAGTGGGCGGTGAAGTCGAAGGCGCCGAAGAGGAGATGAATCTCCATTGCCGCGGAGTTGTAGATCGCTTTGGTTGGGACCGTCACGATCGCACAATCAGTGCCCCCAATTCCCACAGACGGCGCCCATTGACAAGGTTTAATCTCGTCAATGCCCATTGTTATGGACTTGGGTTTTGGAGAAGATGGGGATGCTGGAGATTGCGGAACGGTTAGCAAACAAGCAACAAGGGGACACGAGGTTTACCAAGGTTCAGGCCCCTGGAGGGAAAACCACACTCCTGCTTGTCTGCTCTGATTATGGTGGAACCGAAGATTACAAAGTGCGCAGATGCAATCTGGCGTGGAGGTGTGTACGCGGTGGTGTGCGAGAGATTGTAAGCGAGCCTCCTCGTCGTTCCCTCCTGGCTTTTATATAGAGGTAGGCAGGTCCCAGGCATAAATCGAGTCGGTTACACGTTTTAGGGTTTACCCCTTTGAATTTTCTATCTACTCTAGTCTTGCTCTCCAAGGATCCGAAGGCGTCATGGGCCCTGGCCACCCGAAAATCTTCATGGGCTGGCGCATATTTGTTGTGGGCCTTTCCTGGGCTGGACTAGGTATGATAAGGTCGTGTACCCATATGGTATAACCATGTCACCTGTGTCATGGGTGAAGGGGTACCCCGTTGGAGGTTCCCTATGATACACATATACTTACAATGACAAGAACTTTCCTGTTACCAAAGTTGAGTAGCATGAGGTCTCGGTACTCATAATCAAGGGGAATGAGATTTTCAACTTGTGATTTCCCAAGCATATAACTCATATTTTCCCTCACTTTAACCTTAATCACTTCAAGATGCTTATGATAGGGGAAATGAGAGCTCAAATCTAATAAGTACCATAATTTTTGGAATATTTATAAAACCATTTAATCCCTATTTCTCTTTGAGAAGGGCCTTTCTTTTTTCTTTTTTGTTTATTCTCCATCTTCTATCATTATGCACCAGTTAAGAGAGCATAGTTGTCATTCTGAGTTCAATGGGCGTGGTCCCAAAACTTGTTGATTGATTCATAATTATGGTATTGCTAGTTCTTAAATTATTTTTATATAGTTACCCTTATGAACTTTGAAGGTGTCCTATGCATTTATGTTTTTCTATTCCATGAAGGACAAGTTGAATACCACTCTTGCTATGTTTTCTATATGTGAAACAAACAAATATCTTTCAAAGCATTATGCATGACCTTTTGTTTGTATAGCCTTTCATGTTGCAACATAATTGCTATGTCTTATTGTTAAAAATATATCTTTCATGCTTATGTTTAGAGTACTTTGATCCCAGCTATCAATGCTTTGTAATACCTTGATCAAGATTGTGATGGTGCATGTCAACTCAAAAATTATTATTTTTATCACTTACCTACTCGAGGACGAGTGTCACATCCCAAAATTTTCCAAATTTTGAAATGTGAAAAATAAATAAACAAAAGAAACAAATGTTGAAATTTAGGGCGAAAAGAAACTTTTTGCTTCTAAATGGAAACATCAAAATCCTACTTGAACAAAATTGGAATAAGAAAACAATAGACAAATATCCAAAGATCAAATGCATTCATTCATGGAAAGAATCTTAAAACACTTGGGAAAAAATAAACCCAAACCCTAAACCCTAAAGGAAGAAATCATATCTAAGATCTCCCCAAGACTATGGATTTGTTCAATATAAAAAATTCAGCAACAAACATTTATAAATGGTAAAAAAAATATTATAAAACCATGGGAATTTATTTCATTCAATTTGAAGCCATGGATAAAAATTTATGGATTTAATAAGATTAAAGGAAATAATTCCCAAAGGTAATAAAGCTCCTAGCTAGAAACAATGTAAAATTGTGAGAAAAATAATCTTAAAAAGATTTAAAAGAATAAATAAATATTAAATAAAAATATACAAATTGGAATCACGGATTTTGGAACTATAAATAAAAAAGATATGGATTTTATAAGACAAAGAAAGAAAGAAATAAATACAAAATATTTAAAAGTCAAATTAAATCTTGGCCAAATCCATAAGTAAATGAAATAAAGATAATCTAGATAAAAATAAAGGAATACAGATATTTAAATAAAATTATATGGGCTTTTAACCATATTCTATTTTATTTGAATGAAGACAAAATTCCTAATATAAATGATTAATTAAATCATGAGAAAAATAAATTGAAATGGCCAAAGTGGATTAAAAGTTATCAAATTAACTTCAAAAGAATAAAAGAATTATTTGAATAAAATTTATATGGGTTTAAACCATATTCATTTTTATTTGAATAAAGACAAAAGCCAAATTAAATAAATATTAAACCATAAGAGAATATTTGAAATATTCTAAAATGGGCTTTTAAACACATTAAATAATTGGTTAAAACCTACTGAAAAAGTTGTGCAAAAATTTGAATTCAAATTAAACCTTAAACCATTTGTATCAAATGAAAACAAAAAATAAAATGGAAAAAGAAAAAGAAATCAGAAAAAAGGGGAAACGACCCAACCCAACTAGCCTACCGTAGCCTAGTAATCCCTGTAGAGCCCACCCGGGCCACTCTCTCTCCCTGGCCTTTCTTTTCTCACCCACGCCCGTACCCCTCATTTCACTGACCCCGTGGACCCACGCCAAATAAGCATCGTCATCCTCACCCCCCGCGTGACCTGTTATCCCCCAATTCCTCCCTGCAGTTTCTGCCGAGGTTTAAATCTCGTAAATTCGCGTTAATACCACCAGTAAATCCTCCCATGACCACGCATACTTAACCGCCCCCTTCTCCTCTCTCTTTCCCCTCAACCCCCACGCCACCGGAGCCCCCATCTCTGGCTCCGATGAGTTGCAGCACAAATTCCGGTGAGCCTAGTCATCCCCATGCCCCCTAGATTCCACCAACTTACTCGCCTTAGCCGTGCACACCTACCAGTAATCTTAGCATGCTCGCGCACGCACCTGAAACTCGTCTCCGTCTCTAGCTAAGCACCACCAATGGCAAGCTCAACTCCGACGATCTCTCCCCGTCAGTTCTGAACGTGCCTCTCCCCCTCGTTGACACTCGTGCACTCAATGTTCTCCTCCGCATCTAATGCCACCCTTTGTTTGTCTTAGCATGATCCATACCCTCTCCTTCGATGATGTCTGAGTGCACCCACCGGTGACATCGACTCCGGCGAGCAATTGACAGCAACCCCGTGCACCCCTTCATCGACGGTGACCACCTCGAGCATCCCCACGCCACGGCAAACCCGGTGTGCCTATCCTCTTCCTTCCTTGCTTCCTGTATCCACCGGACCACCACTGACAGAGCGCCGCCGCCGCGCATTCGTCACCGGCGTCGCCGGTTCCTGGCAATGTGCTGTGAGCCGTCCGATTTAGATCTAAGAGATAGGATAGATTGGCTTGGCGAAGAGGTACACATCAATCTGCACCATGCGATTTAAATTAGATCCTGCAGCCTGTGTAGAGAGATCCTCACGAAATGGTACCAACCAATATAATTAAAACGCGTGGCAGTTCTGTCTGTTTAAAAATCTAGAAAATGAATTTGAATGTATAAAATTGCAAAATTCATAACTTTTGTTCTGCTCGGCCAAAAATTACAAATTTTATATCAATGGATTCATAAAAATGTAATATTTGCAACTATGGCCTTAGTTTAGTATTTTGCTTCTGTAAAATTAGGTGTCTTCGCAGAAACATTTGTAGGACTATTTCATGTATAAAAATTATTCTAAAAATGATTTTTGAGTAAAATCTTTTGCAAATGGATTTTTTTTAAAACTCTCAGACCATAAATACTAACATTTTATTTAAAATATATTTTGTTAACACTAGGAATTTATTCCTTAGAATAAAAGCATTTCTAGCAAATCAAAAATGATTTAAATGTCCTATTTTCAGTAATTTGTTTTCAAATGATCTTCCACCTTTATAAATAACCAGTAGGTGTTTTGAAATGTTTAAAACCTTATTAGAAACCACTTTACCAAATAAAACAACCTCTTGCATGCTTGCATGCATTTCTTTGTTTTTATTATTTTATGTGGTGAATTGGTTGAATGTTGGTTTTGAAATTGTGCCTTTCTTGATTGAATTGTAGTGAAATTTGAAGAGTGTGACAATTGCAAGAATAAGGAGTGAACCTAGTTTCTCTTCTAAAAAGGAAAGTGGTGCTTCATATATTTTGTCCTATTATTTTGACTATGCATTAGTGATATTTTGAGTAGGACTTGCATGGAATTTTCTAAGTATAAGCTATGCCTTGGGAAATCCTAGTAGATGTTGTCTTAGTAGAATTTTCCCTATGTTAAGATTCTTGCTACTACTATGCTTAGATTAACTAATAGAAAATAAGGATGGATTATTCATGCTATGAAATATTTCTAAGTCTATGACTTGTGTCTTGCTTAATAAAACAACTATGTGAATGAATCACCTGGGTGCAATGGTGAGAATGGTTTGTGTTGAGTGGTTACACAAGGACTAGTGGATGGCTACCTTTTGTATCACACTTGTGGAAAGCCACCTAGGAACAAAGAGATTTGATATGTTAAAGTGTTGAGAAGCTTCTAGTGCAGCCACATGGCAATATGGGCTCTGCATGGATCATATAGGTTGCAATAACTTAGCCAATTTCTCCTCATCCCAAATTCTAAGTTAAAAACTTGTGGTTAAACAAGGGTAAAGGTTCACCAATTTATATTGGTAGTTCCTTGGGTGATTCTGACAAACAAAAAATTAGTGTTTTCAACTAATAAGGAAAACCTTATTTTCAGCAAAGCAAACCAAAGCTACACTTAGACAAATGCATATAGATGTTAGATATCACTATTCTACCATAGTTTCACTTGCCAATACAATTCAAATGTATTGACCCTTGTGGTTGTAACTTATTATGTTGCAGGTTTGTTTGATGTTAGTGAAGTTTGCTGAGTAGGGATTACAAGTTTACAACCAACATGATTGCCTGTGGCATATGAAGATGAAGGACTCCATGCTATATAGTTATATCTGCTGCATTGTAATGAGATAGCCAAATGAGCTATGTAAGACGTAATGAATTATTTTATTCCAGGTTATAATTTGTAATATTACCTTTGTTTCATGATATTACATCTTAAACTGTGGATGCTAGCTATTGGTCCAGGGACTAGAATTGTAAACACAGGGATCTCTACCTTATTAGGTTGGGACCTCTACAACGAGTCGGAGTTAAGCTTGGGGATGCTGATACGTTGCAAACGTATCTATAATTTTTTATGATCCATGCTTGTTTTGCACCATTCATATTATGTTTTCTCCACACTTTGAGGCATTTTTATGCATTTTCCGGAACTAACCTATTAACAAGATGCCACAGTGCCAGTTCCTGTGTTCTGCTGTTTTTGGTTTCAGAAAAACTAGTAAAGAAATATTCTCGGAATTGGATGAAACAAAAGCCAAAGTTCCTATTTTTCTGACACGACATAGAGTCCGAAGGAGAGACGAAGAGGAACCATGAGACAGCCACACCAGGGGGGCACGCGGGACCACCCTGGGTCGCACTTGGCCATGGTGTGGGCCCCTCGGGCGTCCACCAACATTTCCCCTTTGCCTATATAAACCCCCCGAGGCAAAAACCCTAAGTACCCGATCAGAATTTCACAAAAAAGGCCATAGCCTCCACCACCATCGTCCCTATATTGGGAGGGATCTGAAACTCTTCCCGACACCCTACAGGAGAGGGGAGGTCATCCTAGAGGCCTTCTTCATCACCATGACTGCCTCTGGAGTGATGTGTGAGTAGATCATCCTTGGACTATGGGTCCATAGCCGTAGCTAGATGGTTGTTTCTCCTATTTGTGCCACCATGATTAGATCTTATGAGCTTCCTATCATGATCAAGATCATCTTATTGTAATGCTACATGTGTTTCTAGGGATCGAATGGATATTGAGTATTATGTCAGATTGATTATTGTTCTATCATGTCTATGTTATTTGTGATCTTGCATGCTCTCCGTTGCTTGCAGTTACTTTGTCCAAGTATTTGCTTGTGACTCCAAGAGGGAGTATTTATGCTCGATAGTAGGTTCATGCCTCTAGTAATCTTGGAGAGTAACAGAAACTCCTAAGTTTTTAGATGTGCTGTTGTTAATAGGGAGAAAACAACAATCATTTGTCCAAGGGCAATTGTATTGGTTACACTACAAACTTTTCTTAATGCAATTATCCGTTGCTTGCAACTAAATAGCCGAGGGTTATTCGGATGCTATCCCGGTGGTGAATTATTAGTCATATATGCAGTTGGATTACGGTCTATGTATCATTGTCAACACTCGGATTTTTAATCACAGATGCGTGTTATGCCATACATCGCAATCCCAGGATAACCATGCTTGTGAGACATAACAAATTCGATATCATAGTACATCATCCATTACAAACGATACATAAGGTCTTACACAGATAAGGATCTCATGATCCAGTTCTTAATACAATTCAAGCAGTGGAATAACGTAATAATAATGATAGCGTAGGCGACGCCCCATGTTCAGGGTCACAGGCAATGTTGACGATGGAAGATGATCCTAGTAGTCGTAACCTTCCTTCGTTCCTTCATCCTGAAACTCCTCTTCATAGTCTGGCCACGGGAATAGCCAGCTACAAAGCCATGAGTACTCTTTAAGTACTCGCAAACTAATTCTAACAAGTGAAGTGTTTTTGCATAGGATATACTAAGCTCCAGGGTTGTTTTGAAAAAATCTAGGTTTACCTCTACTAAGTTTAGAAGCAAAGAAAACTAATTGAAAGTTTTAAAACACCTAAGTGGGAACTCTAATTTCATTTCACAACTCTGTTGTGGTCAAGTCAAAGTCATAAGTAATTCCATAAGTCATTTTGAAAGCATATGACGACGGAACAGTATGGCCACTCCAATTGTCCATAACCGCGGACATGGCTATTCGAATAGTTGACACTCTGCAGACATTGTACACTTTCACCACAACATTCGATACATCCGTCATGAACAATCCTGAATTCACCATACTCAGTATGCGGATAATCAATCCTAACCTTTTCAATTACACTCCCTAGTATGGGCATCTCTTCTATGAGTTTGGCCTCCCAACCATGACCACCTGTCATCTTGGGTACTACAGAGGTTGACAATCTTCACAAGGTAGCCTCAGCTCAGACCTTGGCCGCAAGGGAACCCATACTAAGGTATATAAATTTCCAGTTAAGCCCTACCCAAATTTCGGGTATTGTGGTTGTACGGTAAAATTGGAATGGTATCGCATCCAGACAACCATCAATTATGTTTCTAGAATCTACAAGTCACTAAGTAAAATTTTGATAGAAAGCTTTTAATAAAGAAAATGCCATAGTAAGATTGCAATTAAAACTAGGATGGTGTGTCAAGTGGGTATAATCACATATGCTTAAGGCATATAGTTGACATAGTAACCAGCAAGTTGTAGCTTACTAAGTCAACATGTAGTATTAGGCTTGCTAAAATATTAGTATAAGCTTGCCTTGTGTAGAGCAGTGGTTGAAGTTCTCCTCGTCTTCTTCTTCCTCGTAGTATCATCCTTCCTCCTCGTATCCTTGGTCAGTACTAGCGTCTATAAATAAATACGAGGTACACAATCACCAAACAATACTTAACTATTTCTAATCATCACACAAAGGTTCACACTAGATGATATAGCATCATCACTAACATTACAAGATTAAAGCACTTGTTCCATTTATTTTATTTGAGAAAAGTAATTTCTACTCATTGAAAAACTACTTACGACTCCCCTCAAACATGGGATCATGTTGACACATGTCGTCACCACATATTTCAGTACATGGGATTGTGATTTGAAGTGGTGTCACAATTTAATAAGGTTTAACCTTTTATTTATTTAATTAAAGTGACTAAAAATGCCTATGTGGCATTCTTTTATTACTTGATCATTATTTATGTGAGTAAACCTATATATTTTTATATATTCTAAAGGTATGGTTAAATGTGATTTTTGAGAGTTGGAATCAACTCAAAAGCTCTTATGGTTGAATTTCGAAAAATGTTCGAATGCAGAAAAGCTTCTTCCTTGTTATTTTTACCATGGGTGATCTACAAATCTAAATGGTTTGAATCCAACGGGCATGGATTAAGCATTCCAGTACCTTTCTAACAAAATTGGTTTTATGCATTTTGGTTTAGTGAATCGAGCTGGGTTGATTTTTGAAGCTAGGTACAGAACTGGGTTTGAAATTAAATGAATAAATCTAAATTTGAATTAGTGGGTTGCGCGGGATGTTTAACTAGGCCGGCCCACTACGCACGATGCACGCGCGGGATGGTTAAGTGAACGACCCCACACGTCAGTGAGACAATGAGTGGCGAAGCGGTATGGGGCAATTAGGACCGTAGGATATAACTCTAATCGAACGGCTCTGGTTCATTGTCCACGTCGGGCACCGCCGGCGAGACAGAACCCTAGCGCGGCCAGTGGGGGTCGTGGCAGGCTCACCGGGGCTCAGGCGATGGTCAGAGACGGGGGAGAACGGCGAAGTCGACGACGGTGATTCTCCTGGTACCAGCAGCTTCTCCTGGGGCAGCTCCAATCGATGGTGCCTCTCCTCCTCTCAGCGGTGAACTCCCGTGAAATTCTGGCCTCCTGGTGCTTGCCTTGCTCCGGGAGTGAGTGGGGTGTATCAGTGAGAGGTGGAGAGGGAACTGGTGTGAAGAAAACGAGCGGGGGAGGCCTCCTTTTATAGTGGCTGAAGGGGACCAAATGGCGCGGGTGGAGCTCGTCGGTGTCAATGGCACAGCGTGCTACTAGCATGGGCGATGATAGGGGGCGGTGTTGTGCTCCATGGCAAAGCTCATCGATGTGGTGGCGAGGCATGGGGCAGTGCGAGATGGTCGGAATGTCGCGACGCTCTGGGCGGGTCCGACGACAATTTTAATGGGGCACAGCATGCGTGGTCCGTGCGTTGGCGAACGAGGTTGTCTGGCGGGGTGCTAGGGTGCTGGTGATCACATCTGCAAGCGGCGAGGGCAGCGCGCGGTCTGTGGGCTAGTGTCACTGACGGCGCACTGGCGCACTCTCTGCTCGCACGCAGAGGGACTGGGCGCGTGCTTGGTGGGTGGTCCAGTGGCTGGCTGCGCTCGAGGCTTGGACAGAGAGTGGCGGTGGACGATGTTGTGTGTCCCAGACAAGGTTGGCAAAGCTAGTTCTTCCTCTAGCTCGCTGGTGACATAGGGGTGGCAATGGTGCTCTCGGCATGCTCACCATTAATGTCTAGGCTTGATCACAGTGGTGCTAAGGCTAGTTAGATTACTTTGATCATCTACTGGGAGTGTAGAGTGAGCTATAGAGGGAGCAAGTTAGGCACTGATCACTGCTCACTACAGTGTTTTGTGTTTGTTTGTTTGCTGCAAACAAGGTGTTTGATGAAATTGCTGAAAGAAATTCAAATTTGAATTTTGGATTCAAACTTGGTGGGTGTGCTCACACTAGGGAGTATCTGGTTAGTTGGATTAGTCAAGGGGACTGGTTTGGTTGGGTTTTGAAATTTTTTGATCTTCACATATGATAAAGATTCAATTTTCACTTGTGATTTGAATGAGGTTGCTAAATGTTTCTGTAAGTTTGAAAGGTGGGATTTGATTCACTTTTACTTGGTCTTGCAAGGGGTCAAAAGGAATTGGAAAAGTTTCTGTTTGGAATCTTGGACTAGAAACACTCAAAGTGACCTAGTGAGCAAGATTGGCAAAAATGACAATTTGCTTTATTTGATTTGTCATTGATTTTCTCTTGATTTGTTTTTGCTTGGAAATGTTTTAGATGATGTTATATTCATCTTTGAACCATTCCCTACTATTTAGGTTAATCACACAAGTCCATTCATGCATTTATCAAATCATCACATACACACATGCATTCATATGATTTTAATTAATCAAAGTTTTCGTTAACCTTAATTTTAGTGATTAGAGTTTGATGATCATGAACAATAGTTTTGGGATGTTACAATCATGTTGTAATGCCCAAATAAATCTCATAGTGATCATCATGTCATGTACATGCATTTTTATGCATTCTCTATTTCTCAATTGCCCTGCTGTAATTTGTTCTCCCATCATTCAATTTCTATTATGGAGAAAACACCTCTAGTGAAATGTGGACCCCGGTCCATTCCTTCCCATTAATATTCTATCTATTGTTTATTTTCTGCAATTACCACAAGGAATTACTATCTTCCACACTATACCTTTAATCCTTTGTTTTCAGGAAAACCAGTGAGCTTGACAACCTCATTGATAAGTTGGGGCAGAGTATTTTTGTTGTGTTGTGTGCAGGTTCCACGTTGCTAGCAACACCTTCGGAAGTGGTTTATTTCTCCTACTTTTTTGATAACCATGGTTCTATAACTGAGGGAAAACTTGCTGCTGTACTCATCATACCTTCCTCTTGGGGTTCCCAACGGGCTCTACATCAACCAACCCAACATCAGGGTGCTTGGTGGATTAACAAACTTTATTTATTGGAGTCGTATGATGATGCTGGGGGAGGGTGACACACCTTTCGTCTGTAGGTGGTTATCTTCTACCGCCTTGTATAAATCGCTTCGTGAGAGGCGCCGATATCACTTCTTGGGGTAGTAGTCATAGCGGGAAGGGTGTTTAACTTGCTTCCTGATAGTTAGTTCTAGGTTAGATAGGGGTCCAATAAGTTGGAGGATGCCATTTGCGGTTGTTGGGCTAGAGAGGCGGTCTTATAGGATGAGGTCATTCCGGGTTGAGTCTGATGCAACGTCGTGGGTAAAACATACAAAGAAGGGCATCATACTTGCATATCATCAACATGGTTCATCCAAAATTTGCAGATTGGCGCCAACCAATGGCGAGGGTACTTGGCGCCTTACATACAGGTTTAGAGATGATATATTACTTAATAGATGTGAGAAGAGTGAGTTGGTAGGGTACAAAGGACTATTTCGGGAATGCTCCTTGAGGTGAGACTTTAGCAGAGATAGAAGAGGAGGGGATTCACGACATCTTCATAGAATTCTCGATGCTTTGGATTTCTTTTTACTTCTTGGAGAGTAGTATCGGCGTGTCGGGTAGTCTTGTCGTCTTAATTCTGAGCATCACGGGTGTTGGGAGGATCGAGCAGACTTCCAAAGGTTGTTGATGAGGTCGGTTTTCTGTTCCTCTGACGACTCTCGAGGTGGTGCTTGGAGCAGGTTCTTCGATTGGAGATCTTCCTAGATATCTTTTCGTCGGCGGACTTTTGGAAATTGAGTGGAAAGACGCAGTCTTTCCACCTTAGATATCTACTTGGGGTCATCGAGGCTGGGGTAGATCCTTGGTCTTGGAGTAGTGGCGTGACACTTGAATTGAGTTCTTCGAGTGATGCCTTATTGGGACTACCTTGCTATGGTGGTTACCTAACAAAACCGTAAGGGTTAACTCGGGGCTGTTTTAGTTGTTAGCAACACTTCTTCTTGGTCCTTCGTCGGGGTGGAGGCATGTTAGCTTCAGACTGGTGTTCTTAACTCTAATTCTTTGTGCAGCTTTGAAACTATGATGGAGTAGACTCTTTGCCTTCGGGCCTCCTTATCTTCTGGATTCTTGGGGCGTTTGTGTTATGGCGAGGACTTATCGTTAATTCGGCAGAGGGTTGAATAGGGTCATTTCCCTTTGTGGGAGATTAGAACTAAGGCATGAAGAGGGGTTGTCGGGGAGTTCTTTATGTGGCCATCCTGCTGAGGAGAGGTTTCCAGTTATGGATTTACGAGGGTTAGTGTCGGGATACACCAACAAGGGGGTCATACAATAGGATCGAGTGATCCGAGGCATACAAGCAACTCATTTCAAGCATCATATGAGCACATGACAAGCAAACAAGGCGTACCATAGGTACTAAGAAGAGACTACACGTCATAAGGGGAATCCTATATGAAGAATGCTAAATTCTAAGTACAGATGTTATGGGGGTCTTTACTTAGGTCTTGCCATCTGGGGTCGTTGATGCTGTTCTTGAGCCCTTGAGGCGATGAAGTACTACGATGGTAGGGAGATCTTGGAGTGTCTTTCGTTGTTGGTAGCTTATTTGGTTTGCTTGTTTATGCGTCTCGTCATCTCGGGATCTCCGTCTTCATAGTCTCCAAATCAGACTTTGTTTTTGAAAACAAAATAATTGAAGGTAGACGGGAGATAGAGTAAGCCATTTTCAATGGTTGAAGTCAGAGAAGGTAAGATAATAATTCTTTCAAAAAGCTTTTGAGGAAATAGTTTTAGAAAGCCGGTGTTTTTAGAAATTGGGGTTGTCTTGTCTAACGTCCATGCTAACTAAGGTCTCCTACCGTTAGGATGGCTCTGATACCATGTCTGTGGGACCCCGTATTTACGGTCCGAGAATCCCCGTTATCCATACAATTCATGTTCCCATGATTAGTAAGCCGTGAGCATAACCTACTAGTATCATTACAACATCCATACAATAACGATTACAAAACTTACAATGTGGCCATTATGACAAAATTAACACAAATAGTGGAAGTCTTCAATCGCAGTGCCCATATCATTCCTTAACCTACATGCGACTAACGGGGAAGACGACCTAGCTCGCATAGACGTCAGCATCTCCATTTCTTCTCTCCAACATCTAAAAGTCTGGCCAAGTAGATAGCCAGGGACAATGCTGATGAGTACTTTGAATGTACTCACAAACCACCTTAAGAGAACAATAATAAAGGGTATGGAATATGGCTTTAGTAGGATAGCTCCATAAGAGGCTCTTTTATAAACTAGGTTCTCTTGTAGATATAGCATATCTCTATATCTTGGTTGAAAAACTTTTGTAAAACATTTTGGAAACCTTTTTCAAATTTTTTAGAAATCACTAGGATTGGGTCACCCATTTGTTTCTTCCTCCCGGTCATCCCATGACCAAAATTTGTTTCTTCCTTTCCGACCATGCCATGGACAAAACATATATCCTTTTTGACCATCCCATGATCAAAGCATTTCCAAAGCCATTTCTTTTCCAAAATCCTTTTTGAAATCAAAACCAGCACTACTCTACAGCAACCTTCCTAGCCGTCCATGACCGAGGACACGGCTATTCGAATAGATTTACATTTTGTAGAGGTTGTACACTTTACCCACACCATCTGAGTACCCTGCCCTTATCTACACCGATCGTGGGTCGAGTAACCAGTCAAGACCTTCGGAATGCCTACTCTAGTATAAGCGCCTACCCTATGAGTCGTTCCCCTCAACACTAGGACACCCTATATAGTTCACAAGCCAGCCGAAGCGCATTTTACACTGCACAAAGTGGGCGCTTTCAATGAGGGGCTAATAGTAACGCCTGGCTTCTCTTAGAAAGTTCGTTTCTTCACCTCGTCGACGCTTCATGGACCATTACAGGAGAAGACCCAGCCTCCAGAGATCGACATCCCTTGTAGTAGTTGCAAGGCAACTCATACCGGAGTAAACAAACTTTGAGCCCAGCCCCTTCCCATTTACGGGTAATGTGGTTGCACAGGTTAATTATTCTGGCAAAACTGCAAAAGAACTGGGTGTATTTTCATAAATATTTTTCCTTCATTTTATTTTCAGCATATTTTGTGAAACCAAAACCTTTTCCTTTCTCAAACTTCTCTTGTTAGGTCTAACCTCACCAAGGTTTATCCGTAAAACCTTTTTATAAAACTTTTCCGGGTATTCCCATCCCATAGTTTTGCTTCGGCTAAAAACAGGGTATCCAAAGGTGTATGGTGTTATGCATCATCTATCATACTAGGGACAAGTAGGTGTCATCAAGGGATTGTACTAGTAGTACAAACATGTAAGTCGGACCCCACCCCCTCTCCGTCTCACTCGCTGACTGGTGGACCTCGCCAGCTCACCCTCGTCTTCCCCAAATCACGCCCGACCCCGTCGCCGGCCGTTTCCTCCGCCCATCACTGCCGCGATTGATTCCTCGCTTAATTTCCCTTGATTCTGCGCTTAATCGCCGCTCCCCTCTCGCCTACATAACCCCCTCTACACCGCAGTCATTTCCCCTCACTCAGCGCCTCCACATCGCCACCAGGCTGCCCACATTCACACTTGTGCCGCCGCAGACAGACGCGCTCCGGCGACGAATCACGGTAAGCTCAGACCGCCCCGTTGCCTCTCGTTCAAACCACTACAACCAGCATGATCTTGTGCATCTGCTAACGTCTCTGGTTTGCTTGCTCGTGACCCAGGTCATCGTTTCTGTTCACGCCCGCAACCATCAGCGCCGCCGCTCGACTCCGGCGAGCAATAGCGGTAAGAACTGAGCGCCCCTTGCCTTCCCTCTGTTACCAACTTGTTCGCTAGTCACTTGCGCATCTTCTGAACCCTCTGCCTTGTGCTAGGACGACACGGAGCCTCGACAGCGACCTCGACAGCAAGCGACAGACGCCGCCCGCAACTCCGACGAGCCCCAGCGACCATGCCCGTGCGCCCCTCGTCAAGCCGGTGCCAAGTTGAGCTTCTCCTCGACGCTGCGAACCTGGTGAGCATCCTCCTGCCCCTCCGGACGACTTAGGCGCCGCCGCAGAGACCGAGCCGCCGCCGATGCCGCGCTACGCCGCCCGCTTTGGTCGCTTGATCCAGAGCCGTCAGATCTGGATCCAGCGTATAGGATTAGATCACTTAACGAATCGTTATGGGTAGATCTGAGCCGTGTGTTTTAAGTAGATCCGACGGCGCGGGAGGGTGATCCTGAGCGAAACGGTATCAACCAATAGAATTAAGACGCGTGGCTAGGGTTGAGTTTAAAAACAGAATTTAAAACAGATTTAGATTCAAATTTGATTAGGCTATAACTTTTGATTCCCACGTTAGATTTTTGCAAATTTTATACCGTTGAAATCAGGGAGACAAGCCCTTTCTGTTTATGCAATGTGTTTAGTGAATAGTTTCTGTTAAAATGGTTTCTTTTGCAGAAACTTGTTTAAGACTATTTTGAGTATAGAAATTGTTTAGAAATTTGTTTAGTGTAAAATAAACTTGGATTGGCAAGATTTTGACTTGTTTTTGGTTCAGTACTATGCACTTGCTTGGTGGAGTTTTAAAAATCATCACATTAGCATTATTCATGCATGCATATATTTATGTTTGTATATGAATTGTGTGTAATTTTGTGCTACCATTTTGTGTAGATTTTGGTCCTAGTGATTGTGATTGTGAAGAGTGCTATTCTCCCCATTACCAAGGCAAGTGGTACTTCATGAATATTTCCATCCCTATATTTGTACAAGCATTAGAAATATTTTGCTAAGTCTTGCATGTTACTATTTTGCCAAATGCTATGATGGGAAATCCTTAGTAGTTGTAGAATTGCTAGGAAATTTTCCTAAGTTAAGTTACTATGCCATGCTTAGCCTAGCTAGTAGCAAACAAGGGTTGGTAAAGTACATACATGCTATGATGAAATTATTTCTAAGTCTTTGACTTATGTTTTTCTTAATAAAACAACTAAGTCAATGAATCACCTGGGTGGAATGGGACTTGAATGGTGGTTTTTGGTTGAGTGGTTACACAAGGCCCATAGACATGGTTTACCTTGTGTACCTCACTTGTGGTATGCCACCCAGGCACAAAGGGATTTTAGAGGCCAAGTGTTGAGAAGCTTATAGTGCAGCCACTTGGCAATATGGGCTCTGCCTGGATCACATAGGTTGCTAGAACTTAGCCATTTGGACAGTTGGTGGTAGTGGGAATGATAGGTTGGAGCGCGTCCATTTGGTCTAAGGAAAGGCTTCTGAAACGTCCTGTCTTGGGAAACCAAGTCTGGTGGGGAAAGTGCACAACCTCTGCAGATGGAAAATCTAAGTACTTAGCCAAGTCCATGGCAATGGACAACTTGAGCATCAAGACATGGAAGCCATCAAGAATCTCATCACTCCAACTTCTAAGTAAAAACTTGTGGGTGAACAAGGGTGAAGGACCCCAATGTCTATTGGTGGTTTCTTGGGAAATGTTTTAACAAGGAAAAACTTAGTGATTTCAACTAATAGGAAAAACCTATTTTGAGCAAAGCAAGCCAAGCTACACTTAGCCAAAATGCATATAGTAATATAGTCCACTTAAAATTTACTAAGGTATCACTTGCCAATACTATTCCAAAGTATTGACCCACTATGGCTGTAACTTGTGATGTTGCAGGTTACTCCGATGATGATTAGGTCTCATGAGTCTATACTCAACATGCTTGCCTGTGGCACATGAAGATGAAGACTTATGTTTATTTACTTATTCCAAACTCTTGTATTAGGCTTGTGGCCTTGAGTTGTAAAAGACTATGTTTTATCTCTGAAATGGATGTAATAAATGACCTTTATATCTGTGTACTTCATCTTAAACTGTGGATGCTAGCAATGATCCAGGGACTAGCATTGCAATCACAGGGATCCTTTTCCTTTACAAAGGAGGGATCTTACAAAATCCTCTTGTCGACGCTAATGAAGGTGATCTATTTTTCATTGGAAAATCACGGAGCCCTTGTCATTTCTTTGTGCCCCTAGCATAATGATACAATAGGATGTGCTCCCTCATTGCGAGTTATATGACAACGATGGTTTTTTGACATCCTTGAGGACTATATTCAATGTCTAGTCCAACGTACCTACTATTATTGTCTTGTCAAATGAAATGTGATCATTAGTACTAGAGTCAGGTGAAATGAATGCGAGAAGGATACAATTTAGAACCTGCATTATTGATTCTTATGACATGAAAAAAGTAGGAGTATGGATAATGTAGGATTGCATTTTCTATGTCAACTCTAATCCTGTAGAGATTCATATGACACACAGTATGTTTGTTTCTATCCTAGGAAAATCAAGGGATTCTGATAAAAGATGTATGAGTTGATGTTTGATTCGTATTTAAACTAGTGCAAAGGACTGGTTAGGAAAAACTAGTTCAAATTAATATGTGAAACAATTATATACGAAGAAAACAACCTTGAATTACTTTATGTTGTAATCATGCAAAATTCATATTAAAATTATTTTAATAAAAACATACGGTAACTTGGATTAGTACAAACCTCTTCAAGCCAAGCCTCGTACATGGAGAGGATTCGGTCGATCGTGGATTCCTCGTTGGTGTAATCCATAGTGAGAACCATTGTTCCGTGAATAGGAATGTTATGAGTCTCTGTGGTTTGAAGCCCGCCGTCCATCATGTCTGGGACAAAGACGTCTGGTAACAAGTCTTGAATCAGTGTTTTCTCACAGTAGGCAACAAGGATGAATCTAATAAGAACAAATATTTCAGTGCTCGAGAGGCACCTTGGTTTTCTGATTTTTGACGGCGCTAATGATGAACTGTTGTGCTCTTGTTACAACTTATGTCTTTACCTCTTCCACGACTCCTCCTATCCTTATAACCAACCGATCGTGCAAATCGTACTAGTATTTATAAAAAATTCCTACTGTGAAATTGTCCATACGAGACCTCGAAACTTCGCAACCATAAAACTAGTCCTTTTATATAATAAAAGCCCACTAATATAATTCACAGGACCATTGTTATTTTCATCATAGCACTGCTTCTCTAAAGGATTATGCACTGCCTTATTCTATTTGATCCGGGTGTATATTAGTGCAGTTAATGGACTGCTCATGATGTTGTTTATGTACTGTCCTGGTTCCTTCATCTTTTTGGTTCGCTGTTTTATCTGTTAGATTGTGATTACATAGATGTACGAGTGTTCTATCTTATAGTATGTAAGAATAATATATAAATGTTCTACTGTATTTGTTTAACAAAACATTTCTAGTTATTAAGTTTGTATGATAGATATACACTGCAATTTTTCTTTTTTAGCATTGTTCCATTGAATATCTAGTGGAAAACTAGTATTTCAAACTTCAGTAAATATTTCTAGGAGTTTCATGGCTACTGTTTATAATGTTTTTATCTTTCTAACATAATCGGTGGAATGCAATGTATGCTTGTGCTCAATGTATCCTTCTTATACCAGTAAATAACAAGTAGTGTCATAATACAAAAAACTTTCCTCTATAACTTTATGATAAGTTGATAAGAAGAAAAAATTTGCTCTATAATTTATTACATTTATTATGAGTAATTTTGTAATTCTGAGTCTGTCTGCTACAAAACAATATCTGTATCATGCCACGTTCCTGCTGCTTCTCCTAAATCAAATAAACAAACATTGTGAGCAATCATTTTTTATAACATGTATGTAGAGAAAACATTGTGAGCAATCATAATTCTAATGTTTTAAATATTATGACATATAAAACTTGCCTTGGATCTTGAACTTGCCCAGTCAAATACCATTCTAGACATCCATATCGTTTTGTGAGGTTTTTTACACGGCTTGTGCCTTCCTTTTGATTATTGCTTCTAGACCGTTCACTGTCGAGAACTTCATCTTTAATGGTGCTTTGCCTTGTTGTGCCGGTTCTTATCACCGACTTTTGGTACTATTTCTTTTATATCATTGAATTGTATTGAATTCATATGACTGCTTCTTGTTTGTACATTCCTCTCAACTAATACTTGCAGGCTTTTGTGGCTTGACACGGATGTATGGACTGGACTGCTCCTTGTAATAACTATTCTTTGTACTTGGTTTTGTGTACTGCACTTTCTCTTTGGATTGATCATTACTTCTGTCATTCTGTACCTTCTTTCTGTATGTACAGATCTTGGAGAAACATTTCCATCATTTCCATTGAGGTTAGCATCTGTATGAGGGATTTCATACAGATTCACAACATTCCGCGTGGGGTATGGATGAGATCTTTTTTTTCTGATGTCAGACTTTTGTCCATCAATCCCTTGCTGATCTTGATTATGTTTTGTTCCTTCTGAACTTCTCGTCTTCTTCTGTGGTTTTGATATCATCTGCATCACATGTATCAAGCGTTTTATTTTCACGACTTAACAAATATCATGTCCAATAATTTTCCTATTTTCAAAGTCATCAGCTTTAAATTTCACATAAAACTTACTCGAGCTGAATCAGTAGAATTGTTATCACTTGATGTTGATGATGACTTTGTTGATCCTTCTATTTCCCTACTCTTCTTATTTTCTGTGGGGTCAAGTTAGTCTTGCGTGGTTACAATCAGGTTCAAGAGATGCTATAATAGGTGTCATTGTGTACAAGGAGCTTACTTTATCTGTACTAGTGTTATCAACATAACTGCATTCATGGTTGGCTTTACTTTGATGGGTTTTATTTTTCTGAAAAATCTTCTCTTGGGTGGTGTCATGTTGTCCTGCAGATTATGGGTTAAAATATTAGTTCGAAGTAATGTATTTAATAAAATATTTAGCATAAAACTTACACCTGTAGCATCAGTCATCTTGTAATCACTGCTTGCAGTTGGACTTTTCTCTGTTGTAGTTTTTGATCTTATCTTACGCTTCTTCTGGATCATTTTGGCCTGCAAATAAAATGTAATATATAGTTAAATCGTGTCACTCAGTAATACTAAAAACTACATACATATACTTTGTCACTAGGTACGATATTTTGTAAAAAAAAGTATTCATATATATACCTCTCTTTCCATAAGCCACAATTCACATTTAAGTTTTGTGTGTCCTCTCTTTTCGCAGATACCACATTTTCTTTTCGTCTTCTCTGACCCTGGTTTTAGTCTCTATCCTTTTTTCCTACCCTTTGTTTTGATGATCCGGGTATCTCTCAATGTAGTATGAATTGTTCCATGCAAGTTATCGTTGCCATATTCCATGTTGTTTGTGTTGCTTTGCTCATCTTGGTCTACTGAAGCATTCACTTTCTTCTCTATCTCATCGATGCACTCTACCAGAACTTGGTATGATTTGTCTGTACTGCATGGTTTTGAGCAAATCTTTGCAAAACAAGTCAACAAAATCACATAACATTTTGGTCCTGCTGCATTGCTCTTGTTTCTGTTAGGAAGATGAAAAACAAAGTTGAATGGCTGATGTGGGTTGCATCTTTTCCATCTAGTGTTCACAAAACTATTTGGCATCGTATGTACTAAATCAAGACGCACCACAACCCTCAAGACATGATAGCACTGGATTCCATCCCTTGACATTTTTTGCAATAGCATGAGAAAATCTTATTCTCATTATCCACATCAACTATAAAAACATCTATGTTGAAATCCGGTTGTGTGACATGACCTCTTTTGGTCAGTTCGTATTTCATTCCTCTGTTAGTTATTTCTTCCCTTGTTATTTCAAAAGTTGTGTTATCTGCTAGATGCTTCTGAAACTTGAGAAGTATGTCTATAGTGTAAATGTTTGTTGCATCTTCTCAAGTCCATATCTGATCCACGTTGGTGGTGTCTTCTCTAAAGTCCTGTTCCTTTACTTATCGAGCGCACTCAAGCTTTTCTCCCGAATTGCCTCATATGAATCAAGGAATTTCAGTATTGTGTCTGTGTGGTCGACATAGTCTTTCCACATGGAGTTGGTACTCTCTCTCCTTATCGTTGATGAGGAAAAAGGATAGAAACAGTCCATGAAGTAGGATGCCACCCAGCGATCTCTGATATCCCATTAATCTAGCAGATGCTTGTTATTTGCAATTCCGTATTTTTCCAATACTTGCCTCTAGCATTTTTCAAACTCTTCTACAGTCATTGAGTTCTTTATGACATGCCTAAGTTCTTCTGACATGCCTTCTTTTCTTGCTAAAATGCTCACAAGGTTTTCTACCAACTTTTTTATTGTGTGCCAGAGGCAGAACCTGTGGATTGTGTCAAACAATATATCCAGTTCATTAATTTATTTCTTCATTGCTCTGCACTGGTCAGTTATTATGTAGTTTTGAACAACCACTTGAACGTTTCAACTGACTCGTCCTGAAGGAGACCGATCCCAAACAAAACTAGATTTCCATGGTTGTTCACGCCAATGATTGGTGCAAAAGGCATGTTGTATACGTTAGTCTGGAATGTTGTGTCAAATGGCACATATTCACCATATAGTTCGTAGTTCATCCTACACATTGTGTCTATCCAGAAGATGCTACGAACGGCGTTTGTGTGGCCAGTCTTGATTCTATATGAGAATCTAGGAACCTTTGATTGAAGATAGGTAAACCTATTCAAGCATTCCTTTATATCTTTATTTTTGTTATCTTTCTTGTCAGCATATTTCAGGTTTGCCACATCTTTCCCATCGAAACCAACTCCTATGTTTAAAAGTTTCATTCCACTGTATATTTGCATCAGTCTCCTCGGTGGAATATTTCCAAGGTGGAGTAAATGTATAACTTCCTAGTCAAGCTTTGTCATTGACTTGTGGTATTTTGAAAACCTGATGAGCCAATCTATTGGGTGCAAAGGGTGATTCTACTCTAGTTTCACTGTATTGTATATCCATCCTTTATATGTTCTCCTTATGACAATGGATACAAGGAAAGAGCACTTGGTAGTAGAACTTTTTTCTTTCCTTGACAACTTTCTCTTGTTTTCTTGGAATTAAGGATGGTGTACTTTCTTATAGAAAAACCTGTTTTCCATGCATACAGTGCCAAGAATTGGAAAGCATCTTCCCTTGACTGAAATTCCATTCCTTCTTCCGGTTTCGTGGCATCACCAATTTCATCCACTGCTGGGTACTCATTCTTAAATATTATATCCATCTCTAACTCTTCTTCCGTAGGTTCTCCTAGATTAATCTCCTTTTTAGGAATAGTGTCGTCGCACTCGGGCACAGGCTGCTCATTACTCATTGCTTCCGAGTTGGTGTTAGTGCATGTAGTTTCTGCCGGTTCCTCTGAACAATCGACATTCTGATGACTTGTATTCTCTTCTCTTTGTGGGTTCACTGTGGTGGTTGAATCTCTCTTGCCTTCATCAGAACTATTAGCTCTATCAATGCTTCTAGCTTGTGACTCTACCATACTTGTAGCCATGCTTGATGGTTGCACTACATAAAAAATGTTATTGACTGGTTCACTTGCACCAATCTGCTCATGTGTCATCTCTATTTTATGCTCTCTGTGCTCTGGATTTTCACTGTTTATCTGGATATCTTGTACAACTCTTCTTGTGGCTTCATTTCCATGGTTACATGCATTTTTGACAAGGTTTTTGATCTTGTCTCCAAATTCCTTGTTTATTCCTGAATTTTTATGCTACTCTTGTATCCAGGATAGATTGTCTTGCTTTCGATTTGAGTACGTTGCTCAAGACTCTCGTCATTGCTCAAGACTCTCCTAGCATGGCCCTTTTGAACAATCATGGTTGATTTGAGTATGTTGCTTGTGATGATTGTTTTGGTTTTTTCTTCTTCAGAGCTACCAGCATACCTCACTTTATCTTCTCCTTCCGTGCCACTCATTGGCATTCCTATAGCTCTTAGGCGATGTTTGCGTGTGTCTGACCATTCTGCCTTGAAGCATTCATGAGGATTCTTTGGCTTGCAGGAGCTACTTGCACTGTATCTGCTGTTTTCTTGTTGTACCTAAACTGAATGTTGCTTACTCTTCTATGTCCAGTGTTGTCCTTGTCTATGCATAAGATGCTGCAATAGTACCACTATTTTGTTGCATTGAAACCATCACATCAACGTCCACCTGACAAAAAAAATACATTATAATGATGATTAGCAGTACTCATGCAACATTGTTTTGATGTTTTCATTTTATAATAATGGCAATGGAAAACTAACCAAACTATTCTCATTACATTTGGCATCATTCAATTTACAATGATCTGAACTGCACTGTTTCCTTTCAATGATCCACCTAATTGATCTTGGCATCGTAGCGTTGTTCTACCACTAGGGTTTCTGGAAATTACTTGTGGAGTAGACATTGTGATGTTAATTTTTTCCAGATTTGGCTTCAAGTTGGCGCGTGTTGTGTTACATCTTCATACAGTTTCTATTGACGCTCTTTATTCCACTTCTCATGTAGTGCTCTAAGACGTCTCTGCCATGATATAATGAATATAGTATCACCATAATTATGCACGGCCAATTGTGATATTTAAAGCATTGAAATAAAAAAAATTAAGATTTTTTTCGTAAAAGTATATATACCTTCCTGAATTCACGTGCAACACGTTCTGTTACAATTGGAGCTTGGAATTTGGCACCTTTCATCATCTCTATTTCAACCAATTTACGATCATTCAAATGAGATAACATGGGTCCCTATAGAATTTTGCGATTTGGTGTAATCGAGCATATATCGCATTCTCTACATTTATTGAAAAAAACACAGAAAAAAGCAGCACTCTGCTTCCGAATCTATCACATCAACAGTTATAATGTATCTGCTAGATAACTCATAGAAGTACACTTCGATGCAAAAAACAAGCAATTGAAATATGTATATCGAGATATTGTGAAATTTATGGTGGTATTATTGCCTCCTTATACCTTTTCTGCAACAACCACCAACAACTTTGCTGATTATATACTTAATAATACATAATATTTGTCATGAATAGCTGAATTATTTTTAAAGCATAGTTTTATTATATATCGACTAAATTTCTCATTGTATTGTATAATCTCTTCATATTAAGTACACAAAGTAATCTGTTACTTTGATAGAACTGAACAAATTTGTGTAGCCTATAATTGATGTGATCCACTGTGAAAATGTTACGTGATTACACATAGTGCTATCTGCTGATAAAATTACTTGCGTATCAAATGGTCATGTAGCTTCGTATATAAATATGTCCGCTATATAAATTATACTATAATATTATGGCTATTAGACAGTTTCCCATAACTGTAGTAATTATGATCCCTACTTTAAATCTTTGAAGTTATATCTCCAATGAATCTCAAGATAAAAATCATCTACGTTGTTTGCAAAATAAAATATAAAAAATTAAATACCTGCATTGTCGCTACAATGTAGTTGCTGGCCATGTCTACTATCGTGAATTTAAATATTTAGAGACGAAGTACAAGCTGAAATCGCTTCATCACATATATCCCTAGAATTTAAATTGTTTGAGAAGGTTTGATCTCTATTTACCTGATATGTTGCGTTAGTCATAATGACGTCTCTCTCCATTGCCTTGCCAGGCTGAGTTGGGAATATCTTACTGCTTGTTTTAAAGCGTGGTTCAAATTTTCCCTAGATCGACATGCGGGTGGCTGGGACTACTGCCCTAAATCGATATGAGAGAGTTATGGGTTGTTCCAGTATTAGTTGGGTTTAATAGTTTGAAGAAGATATGTTTCCTACCTTTCCTTCCTTATTTAAACACCAACAACGGATGGAAAGGTTTTATCTACAGAAAACAAGTTGTCTGTCAGGTGGGTCATAATTCAGTACGAAAATGCACTACCCCTTTTCCAAGAAGAACACTTCCATATTGATAGCGACATATATGTGGGGTCTACATTCATACCAGTGCTTCGCCAGGGGAGAGGCAGTATATTTGTACTAGGTTTTGTGGCTTTGTTTACCCTCTTTGCGCTGCTCGTATACAACCAGCTATGTGCACCAAGATGCACTGCTCGTATAGAATGCATGCACTGACCACTGAGTGCTTCATGATATTGCTTTTATAATGCCATGCACAATGAGACGCAGTTCCCATGAACTATATATGAATTCCCTTATAAATGATTCGTAAATTGTTGTGCACACGTGCAACATAACATTCCATGGCAGTGCACTGATCGTACAATGCAATCCACCTGCTATGCACACCTAGATGCACTCCTTGTAAATAACGAATTAACTGCCCGTGAAATATATATGAACTGCCATCTAAATGCTTCATAAGGTGTTGTGCGCACAGTGCAAGATAACATTCTATGGCACTGCAGTGACCGTGAAATGCACCCCACCTGCTATGCATAACAAGATGTACTGCTCATATACAACGGATGCACTGCCTGCTGACTGCTTCATGTTACTAACATTATAGTTACATATACACCGAGATGCACTGCGAGTGAATTATATATGAACTGCATTAGAAAAATACATGAACTTCCTTCTAAATGCTTCATAAGGTGATGTTCACATGGTGCAAGATAACATTCTATGGCAGTGCACTGACCGTGTAATGCACTCAACCTTCTATACATAAAGAGGTGCACTTCTCGTGCACATAGTATAGACTACCAAAAATTTTCCGTACCTAAGTAGACTTCTGACATGTGGGGTCTTGGTTCATTAATGAACACCTTCTTGTTTCTCACCTTCTGTGCACTGCTCGGAGCAAGATAACATGAAACGCCATTATACTAGCCGTGCAATGTACACCACCATCTATGTTCATCGAGATGTGTTGGTTGTATACAACGCATGCACTGCCCGCTAAGTTCTTCATGATAATGTCATTATAATGCCATCCACAACGAGATGCACTACCCATGAACTATATATGAACTGCCTTAGAAATGCTTCGTAAACTGTTGTGTGCACGCTGGAAGATAACATGCGATGGCAGTGCACTTACCGTGCCATGTACTCCACATGCTTCATGATACTGTCATTATAATTCCATGCACACCGAGATGCATGGACCATGAACTATATATGAACTGCCTTTGAAATTCTTCAAAAATTGCTTTGCGCATGCTGCAAGATCACATGCGATGGCAGTGCATTAACCGTACAATGCACACCACCAGCTATGCACACCTCTATGCACTGCTCGTTAACATCTAATCCACTACGTCAATAGTGCTTCATAATAAATATAACGCGGTTGAAAACATGTATGCACCGCCCGTGAAAAATATATGAACAACCTTCTAAATGCTTCACAAGGTGATGTACGCATGGTGCAAGACAAAATTCTATGGAAGTGCACTAACCACAATGCACCCCACCTGCTATGAACAGCGAGGTGCACTGCTCGTGCACATAGTATGCACTGCCAAAATTTGTCCTTATCCAAGTAGAGTTTAACATATGGGGTCTTGGTTCATTAATGATCACCTTCTTGTTTCTCACCTACTGTGCACTAATCGGTGCAAGATAATATGAAATGTCAGTGTACTAGCCGTGCAATGCAAGAATCCCACCCACTATGCACACTGAGAGGCATTGCTGATATAAAAATCATGCACTGCTCGTTGAGTGCTTCATGATACTGTCATTATAATACCATGGACACCGAGATGCACTCACCGTAAACTATATATGAACTTCCTTAGAAATGCTTTGTAAACTGTTGTGCGCACACTGCAAGATAACATGAGATGGCAATGCATTTATTATACAATGCACACCACCAGCTATGCACACCTAGATGCACTGCTCGTAAACAGCAAATGCACTGCCTCCGGACTACTTCATGATACTCTCATTATAATGCGGTTAAAAACAAATATGCACTAACCATGAAGTATATATGAACTGCCTTCTAAATGCTTTATAAGATGTTGTCCGAACGGTGCAAGACAACATTTTATGGCAGTGTAAAGACCGTGCAATGCATCCACCTTCTATGCACAGCGAGGTGCACTACTTGTGCAAATAGTATGTCTGTATCGAAGTAGATTTCTGACATGTGGGGTCTTAGTTCAATAATGAGGACCTTTTTGCTTCTCACCTACTGTGCACTACTCGGTGCAAGATAATATGAAATAACAGTGTACTAGCCATGCAATGCAATCCCACCTGCTATGCACACTGAGATGCACAGCTCGTATACAAATCATGCACTGCTTGTTGAGTGCTTCATGATACTGTCATTGTAATGCTATATGCACGGTGCAAGATAACATGCAATGGCAGTGCACTTACCATACAATGCACCCCACATTCTATGCACACCTATATGCATTGTTGGTAAACAGAGTATGCATTGCCTACGGAGTGCTTCAGGATACTACTATTATAATGTATGTAAACAAAGTAGAGTTCTGACATGTGGGGTCTTGGTTCATTAATGAGGACTGTAATACATCGGACACTATGCTCTAAGTAACAAGCCTGGAATGAACCCAAAGTACATAAGGTGTCCTACCGAGGAGGCCCAAGGGCCACCGACGTGTAGGTCCCATCTGAGCGGAACAGGGCACGATACCGTCCAACACCCTATCCACTTTGCAAGAACATCAGGACAATTACGAGTGGCGTAGTAGACAGGCATGCGAACATACATACACATGTCCATATGTCCACAACATACAAAAGTACATCAGAGAGAGACCTGTAGGGGTTCGTAGCATGGAAAACAAAAAATTTCTACCGCATACAAACAAACAAGCCAAAATCTATCTACTAGATTGTAGCAACAAGTCGATAGAAGAACTCACCCTCAAAGATTCCAAAGTGTTTAACGAGAGCAGATTCTCGTGGGTGATGTAGTCGTACTCTTGCCGATCTCAAGATCGTGTAGACGATCCTTCCGGCGCTGTGTTCCGGCAGCGCTTCCGCAGTCGGTCACACATTCGGTACTCGATGAAGACCTTCCTCTCCCTTGTTCTAGCAGGCAGCAGAGGTTGTAGCACTCTCCTCATGATTCCGGTAGCACGACGACATGGTACCAAAAGTAGAGGGGAGATCTCGCAGGGCTTCGCCTTAAACCGAATCGAGTATGGTGGACTATGAGAGAGGCCTTGGCGATCTAGGGTTTAGAGGCACTAAGGAGAGAGGGCTAGGCCGGCGGCTAGGGCTTGGGGAGGGCCCCAACTGGACGGCTAGGGCAAACCCTAGGGCGGCGGCGGCGACTTGGTGGCCAGCGGCTAGGGTTAGGGTTTTGGTGGAGAGAGGTGTAGGTCTAGAGGGGCACCCATGCCCCTCCTTTTATAGGTGGGAGGGCACGACCAAGGGGGAGGAAGTCCTCCCCCAAGTCGGCCTCCTTGGCTGGCGGTGGAGGGAGGAGGACTTCCTCCCCAAGTAGGTTTCCTACTCTCCCTCCACCAAGCAAACTTGCCGTTTGACTTTTCAAATTGGTGTTTGACTATTTCAAACTAGGATTTGATTTATCCCTTTATTTTGCTCCGTGATGATACCTAGTACATGATTCAACCATTCCACATTGTTATGACACATTCATGTACCCTTCCCCTCCAGAGTGCCGGACCTTCCGGACCCTTCTAGAACATTCGTGATGAAATCATCGGAATCATTCCCCAACTCCAAAACAGGACATTCCTTATATGAATCTTATTCTCCGGACCATTTCAGATCTCCTCGTGATATCCCGGATCCCATCCGAGACTCCGAACAACATTCGGTCTGTTACTCATCATTCCATAACTATTCAAACAACATCGAATCTTTAAGTGTGTTGTCCTGCAGATTATGGGTTAAAATATTAGTTCGACGTAATGTATTTAATAAGAATATTTAGCATAAAACTTACACCTGTAGCATCAGTCATCTTGTAATCACTGCTTGCAGTTGGACTTTTCTCTGTTGTAGTTTTTGATCTTATCTTACGCTTCTTCTGGATCATTTTGGCCTGCAAAGAAAATGTAATATATAGTTAAATCATGTCACTCAGTAATACTAAAAACTACATACATATACTTTGTCACTAGGTACGATATTTTGTAAAAAAAAGTATTCATATATATACCTCTCTTTCCATAAGCCACAATTCACATTTAAGTTTTGTGTGTCCTCTCTTTTCGCAGATACCACATTTTCTTTTCGTCTTCTCTGACCCTGGTTTTAGTCTCTATCCTTTTTTCCTACCCTTTGTTTTGATGATCCGGGTATCTCTCAATGTAGTATGAATTGTTCCATGCAAGTTATCGTTGCCATATTCCATGTTGTTTGTGTTGCTTTGCTCATCTTGGTCTACTGAAGCATTCACTTTCTTCTCTATCTCATCGATGCACTCTACCAGAACTTGGTATGATTTGTCTGTACTGCATGGTTTTGAGCAAATCTTTGCAAAACAAGTCAACAAAATCACATAACATTTTGGTCCTGCTGCATTGCTCTTGTTTCTGTTAGGAAGATGAAAAACAAAGTTGAATGGCTGATGTGGGTTGCATCTTTTCCATCTAGTGTTCACAAAACTATTTGGCATCGTATGTACTAAATCAAGACGCACCACAACCCTCAAGACATGATAGCACTGGATTCCATCCCTTGACATTTTTTGCAATAGCATGAGAAAATCTTATTCTCATTATCCACATCAACTATAAAAACATCTATGTTGAAATCCGGTTGTGTGACATGACCTCTTTTGGTCAGTTCGTATTTCATTCCTCTGTTAGTTATTTCTTCCCTTGTTATTTCAAAAGTTGTGTTATCTGCTAGATGCTTCTGAAACTTGAGAAGTATGTCTATAGTGTAAATGTTTGTTGCATCTTCTCAAGTCCATATCTGATCCACGTTGGTGGTGTCTTCTCTAAAGTCCTGTTCCTTTACTTATCGAGCGCACTCAAGCTTTTCTCCCGAATTGCCTCATATGAATCAAGGAATTTCAGTATTGTGTCTGTGTGGTCGACATAGTCTTTCCACATGGAGTTGGTACTCTCTCTCCTTATCGTTGATGAGGAAAAAGGATAGAAACAGTCCATGAAGTAGGATGCCACCCAGCGATCTCTGATATCCCATTAATCTAGCAGATGCTTGTTATTTGCAATTCCGTATTTTTCCAATACTTGCCTCTAGCATTTTTCAAAATCATCTACAGTCATTGAGTTCTTTATGACATGCCTAAGTTCTTCTGACATGCCTTCTTTTCTTGCTAAAATGCTCACAAGGTTTTCTACCAACTTTTTTATTGTGTGCCAGAGGCAGAACCTGTGGATTGTGTCAAACAATATATCCAGTTCATTAATTTATTTCTTCATTGCTCTGCACTGGTCAGTTATTATGTAGTTTTGAACAACCACTTGAACGTTTCAACTGACTCGTCCTGAAGGAGACCGATCCCAAACAAAACTAGATTTCCATGGTTGTTCACGCCAATGATTGGTGCAAAAGGCATGTTGTATACGTTAGTCTGGAATGTTGTGTCAAATGGCACATATTCACCATATAGTTCGTAGTTCATCCTACACATTGTGTCTATCCAGAAGATGCTACGAACGGCGTTTGTGTGGCCAGTCTTGATTCTATATGAGAATCTAGGAACCTTTGATTGAAGATAGGTAAACCTATTCAAGCATTCCTTTATATCTTTATTTTTGTTATCTTTCTTGTCAGCATATTTCAGGTTTGCCACATCTTTCCCATCGAAACCAACTCCTATGTTTAAAAGTTTCATTCCACTGTATATTTGCATCAGTCTCCTCGGTGGAATATTTCCAAGGTGGAGTAAATGTATAACTTCCTAGTCAAGCTTTGTCATTGACTTGTGGTATTTTGAAAACCTGATGAGCCAATCTATTGGGTGCAAAGGGTGATTCTACTCTAGTTTCACTGTATTGTATATCCATCCTTTATATGTTCTCCTTATGACAATGGATACAAGGAAAGAGCACTTGGTAGTAGAACTTTTTTCTTTCCTTGACAACTTTCTCTTGTTTTCTTGGAATTAAGGATGGTGTACTTTCTTATAGAAAAACCTGTTTTCCATGCATACAGTGCCAAGAATTGGAAAGCATCTTCCCTTGACTGAAATTCCATTCCTTCTTCCGGTTTCGTGGCATCACCAATTTCATCCACTGCTGGGTACTCATTCTTAAATATTATATCCATCTCTAACTCTTCTTCCGTAGGTTCTCCTAGATTAATCTCCTTTTTAGGAATAGTGTCGCTTTTCAGACACAGGCTGCTCATTACTCATTGCTTCCGAGTTGGTGTTAGTGCATGTAGTTTCTGCCGGTTCCTCTGAACAATCGACATTCTGATGACTTGTATTCTCTTCTCTTTGTGGGTTCACTGTGGTGGTTGAATCTCTCTTGCCTTCATCAGAACTATTAGCTCTATCAATGCTTCTAGCTTGTGACTCTACCATACTTGTAGCCATGCTTGATGGTTGCACTACATAAAAAATGTTATTGACTGGTTCACTTGCACCAATCTGCTCATGTGTCATCTCTATTTTATGCTCTCTGTGCTCTGGATTTTCACTGTTTATCTGGATATCTTGTACAACTCTTCTTGTGGCTTCATTTCCATGGTTACATGCATTTTTGACAAGGTTTTTGATCTTGTCTCCAAATTCCTTGTTTATTCCTGAATTTTTATGCTACTCTTGTATCCAGGATAGATTGTCTTGCTTTCGATTTGAGTACGTTGCTCAAGACTCTCGTCATTGCTCAAGACTCTCCTAGCATGGCCCTTTTGAACAATCATGGTTGATTTGAGTATGTTGCTTGTGATGATTGTTTTGGTTTTTTCTTCTTCAGAGCTACCAGCATACCTCACTTTATCTTCTCCTTCCGTGCCACTCATTGGCATTCCTATAGCTCTTAGGCGATGTTTGCGTGTGTCTGACCATTCTGCCTTGAAGCATTCATGAGGATTCTTTGGCTTGCAGGAGCTACTTGCACTGTATCTGCTGTTTTCTTGTTGTACCTAAACTGAATGTTGCTTACTCTTCTATGTCCAGTGTTGTCCTTGTCTATGCATAAGATGCTGCAATAGTACCACTATTTTGTTGCATTGAAACCATCACATCAACGTCCACCTGACAAAAAAAATACATTATAATGATGATTAGCAGTACTCATGCAACATTGTTTTGATGTTTTCATTTTATAATAATGGCAATGGAAAACTAACCAAACTATTCTCATTACATTTGGCATCATTCAATTTACAATGATCTGAACTGCACTGTTTCCTTTCAATGATCCACCTAATTGATCTTGGCATCGTAGCGTTGTTCTACCACTAGGGTTTCTGGAAATTACTTGTGGAGTAGACATTGTGATGTTAATTTTTTCCAGATTTGGCTTCAAGTTGGCGCGTGTTGTGTTACATCTTCATACAGTTTCTATTGACGCTCTTTATTCCACTTCTCATGTAGTGCTCTAAGACGTCTCTGCCATGATATAATGAATATAGTATCACCATAATTATGCACGGCCAATTGTGATATTTAAAGCATTGAAATAAAAAAAATTAAGATTTTTTTCGTAAAAGTATATATACCTTCCTGAATTCACGTGCAACACGTTCTGTTACAATTGGAGCTTGGAATTTGGCACCTTTCATCATCTCTATTTCAACCAATTTACGATCATTCAAATGAGATAACATGGGTCCCTATAGAATTTTGCGATTTGGTGTAATCGAGCATATATCGCATTCTCTACATTTATTGAAAAAAACACAGAAAAAAGCAGCACTCTGCTTCCGAATCTATCACATCAACAGTTATAATGTATCTGCTAGATAACTCATAGAAGTACACTTCGATGCAAAAAACAAGCAATTGAAATATGTATATCGAGATATTGTGAAATTTATGGTGGTATTATTGCCTCCTTATACCTTTTCTGCAACAACCACCAACAACTTTGCTGATTATATACTTAATAATACATAATATTTGTCATGAATAGCTGAATTATTTTTAAAGCATAGTTTTATTATATATCGACTAAATTTCTCATTGTATTGTATAATCTCTTCATATTAAGTACACAAAGTAATCTGTTACTTTGATAGAACTGAACAAATTTGTGTAGCCTATAATTGATGTGATCCACTGTGAAAATGTTACGTGATTACACATAGTGCTATCTGCTGATAAAATTACTTGCGTATCAAATGGTCATGTAGCTTCGTATATAAATATGTCCGCTATATAAATTATACTATAATATTATGGCTATTAGACAGTTTCCCATAACTGTAGTAATTATGATCCCTACTTTAAATCTTTGAAGTTATATCTCCAATGAATCTCAAGATAAAAATCATCTACGTTGTTTGCAAAATAAAATATAAAAAATTAAATACCTGCATTGTCGCTACAATGTAGTTGCTGGCCATGTCTACTATCGTGAATTTAAATATTTAGAGACGAAGTACAAGCTGAAATCGCTTCATCACATATATCCCTAGAATTTAAATTGTTTGAGAAGGTTTGATCTCTATTTACCTGATATGTTGCGTTAGTCATAATGACGTCTCTCTCCATTGCCTTGCCAGGCTGAGTTGGGAATATCTTACTGCTTGTTTTAAAGCGTGGTTCAAATTTTCCCTAGATCGACATGCGGGTGGCTGGGACTACTGCCCTAAATCGATATGAGAGAGTTATGGGTTGTTCCAGTATTAGTTGGGTTTAATAGTTTGAAGAAGATATGTTTCCTACCTTTCCTTCCTTATTTAAACACCAACAACGGATGGAAAGGTTTTATCTACAGAAAACAAGTTGTCTGTCAGGTGGGTCATAATTCAGTACGAAAATGCACTACCCCTTTTCCAAGAAGAACACTTCCATATTGATAGCGACATATATGTGGGGTCTACATTCATACCAGTGCTTCGCCAGGGGAGAGGCAGTATATTTGTACTAGGTTTTGTGGCTTTGTTTACCCTCTTTGCGCTGCTCGTATACAACCAGCTATGTGCACCAAGATGCACTGCTCGTATAGAATGCATGCACTGACCACTGAGTGCTTCATGATATTGCTTTTATAATGCCATGCACAATGAGACGCAGTTCCCATGAACTATATATGAATTCCCTTATAAATGATTCGTAAATTGTTGTGCACACGTGCAACATAACATTCCATGGCGATTGCATCGATCGCATAATGCAATCCACCTGCTATGCACACCTAGATGCACTCCTTGTAAATAACTAATTAATCGCCGTGAAATATATATGAACTGCCATCTAAATGCTTCATAAGGTGTTGCGCAAGGTAAGATAACATTCTATGGCACTGCAGTGACCGTGAAATGCACCCCACCTGCTATGCATAACAAGATGTACTGCTCATATACAACGGATGCACTGCCTGCTGACTGCTTCATGTTACTAACATTATAGTTACATATACACCGAGATGCACTGCGAGTGAATTATATATGAACTGCATTAGAAAAATACATGAACTTCCTTCTAAATGCTTCATAAGGTGATGTTCACATGGTGCAAGATAACATTCTATGGCAGTGCACTGACCGTGTAATGCACTCAACCTTCTATACATAAAGAGGTGCACTTCTCGTGCACATAGTATAGACTACCAAAAATTTTCCGTACCTAAGTAGACTTCTGACATGTGGGGTCTTGGTTCATTAATGAACACCTTCTTGTTTCTCACCTTCTGTGCACTGCTCGGAGCAAGATAACATGAAACGCCATTATACTAGCCGTGCAATGTACACCACCATCTATGTTCATCGAGATGTGTTGGTTGTATACAACGCATGCACTGCCCGCTAAGTTCTTCATGATAATGTCATTATAATGCCATCCACAACGAGATGCACTACCCATGAACTATATATGAACTGCCTTAGAAATGCTTCGTAAACTGTTGTGTGCACGCTGGAAGATAACATGCGATGGCAGTGCACTTACCGTGCCATGTACTCCACATGCTTCATGATACTGTCATTATAATTCCATGCACACCGAGATGCATGGACCATGAACTATATATGAACTGCCTTTGAAATTCTTCAAAAATTGCTTTGCGCATGCTCGTTGTTTCTCACCTTGGGGTCTTGGTTCATTAATGATCACCTTCTTGTTTCTCACCTACTGTGCACTAATCGGTGCAAGATAATATGAAATGTCAGTGTACTAGCCGTGCAATGCAAGAATCCCACCCACTATGCACACTGAGAGGCATTGCTGATATACAAATCATGCACTGCTCGTTGAGTGCTTCATGATACTGTCATTATAATACCATGGACACCGAGATGCACTCACCGTAAACTATATATGAACTTCCTTAGAAATGCTTTGTAAACTGTTGTGCGCACACTGCAAGATAACATGAGATGGCAATGCATTTATTATACAATGCACACCACCAGCTATGCACACCTAGATGCACTGCTCGTAAACAGCAAATGCACTGCCTCCGGACTACTTCATGATACTCTCATTATAATGCGGTTAAAAACAAATATGCACTAACCATGAAGTATATATGAACTGCCTTCTAAATGCTTTATAAGATGTTGTCCGAACGGTGCAAGACAACATTTTATGGCAGTGTAATGACCGTGCAATGCATCCACCTTCTATGCACAGCGAGGTGCACTACTTGTGCAAATAGTATGTCTGTATCGAAGTAGATTTCTGACATGTGGGGTCTTAGTTCAATAATGAGGACCTTTTTGCTTCTCACCTACTGTGCACTACTCGGTGCAAGATAATATGAAATAACAGTGTACTAGCCATGCAATGCAATCCCACCTGCTATGCACACTGAGATGCACAGCTCGTATACAAATCATGCACTGCTTGTTGAGTGCTTCATGATACTGTCATTGTAATGCTATATGCACGGTGCAAGATAACATGCAATGGCAGTGCACTTACCATACAATGCACCCCACATTCTATGCACACCTATATGCATTGTTGGTAAACAGAGTATGCATTGCCTACGGAGTGCTTCAGGATACTACTATTATAATGTATGTAAACAAAGTAGAGTTCTGACATGTGGGGTCTTGGTTCATTAATGAGGACTGTAATACATCGGACACTATGCTCTAAGTAACAAGCCTGGAATGAACCCAAAGTACATAAGGTGTCCTACCGAGGAGGCCCAAGGGCCACCGACGTGTAGGTCCCATCTGAGCGGAACAGGGCACGATACCGTCCAACACCCTATCCACTTTGCAAGAACATCAGGACCATTACGAGTGGCGTAGTAGACAGGCATGCGAACATACATACACATGTCCATATGTCCACAACATACAAAAGTACATCAGAGAGAGACCTGTAGGGGTTCGTAGCATGGAAAACAAAAAATTTCTACCGCATACAAACAAACAAGCCAAAATCTATCTACTAGATTGTAGCAACAAGTCGATAGAAGAACTCACCCTCAAAGATTCCAAAGTGTTTAACGAGAGCAGATTCTCGTGGGTGATGTAGTCGTACTCTTGCCGATCTCAAGATCGTGTAGACGATCCTTCCGGCGTTGTGTTCCGGCAGCGCTTCCGCAGTCGGTCACACATTCGGTACTCGATGAAGACCTTCCTCTCCCTTGTTCTAGCAGGCAGCAGAGGTTGTAGCACTCTCCTCGTGATTCCGGTAGCACGACGGCGTGGTACCGAAAGTAGAGGGGAGATCTCGCAGGGCTTCGCCTTAAACCGAATCGAGTATGGTGGACTATGAGAGAGGCCTTGGCGATCTAGGGTTTAGAGGCACTAAGGAGAGAGGGCTAGGCCGGCGGCTAGGGCTTGGGGAGGGCCCCAACTGGACGGCTAGGGCAAACCCTAGGGCGGCGGCGGCGACTTGGTGGCCAGCGGCTAGGGTTAGGGTTTTGGTGGAGAGAGGTGTAGGTCTAGAGGGGCACCCATGCCCCTCCTTTTATAGGTGGGAGGGCGCGGCCAAGGGGGAGGAAGTCCTCCCCCAAGTCGGCCTCCTTGGCTGGCGGTGGAGGGAGGAGGACTTCCTCCCCAAGTAGGTTTCCTACTCTCCCTCCACCAAGCAAACTTGCCGTTTGACTTTTCAAATTGGTGTTTGACTATTTCAAACTAGGATTTGATTTATCCCTTTATTTTGCTCCGTGATGATACCTAGTACATGATGCAACCATTCCACATTGTTATGACACATTCATGTACCCTTCCCCTCCAGAGTGCCGGACCTTCCGGACCCTTCTAGAACATTCGTGATGAAATCATCGGAATCATTCCCCAACTCCAAAACAGGACATTCCTTATATGAATCTTATTCTCCGGACCATTTCAGATCTCCTCGTGATATCCCGGATCCCATCCGAGACTCCGAACAACATTCGGTCTCTTACTCATCATTCCATAACTATTCAAACAACATCGAATCTTTAAGTGTGTCTCCCTACGGTTCGTGAATTATGCGGACATGATCGAGACACTTCTACGAAAAGTAACCGATATAGGAATCTGGAAATTCATATGGCTCCCACATATTTCTACGATTACTTTGCGATCGAATGAACCACTTACATACGATACCAATTTCCCTTTGTCTCACGATAGTTTACTTATCCGAGGTTTTGATCGTCGGTATCTCTGCATACCTAGTTCAACCTCGTTACTGATAAGTACTCTTTTCTCGTTCCCGTGGTATGTGATCCCTTGTGATCCAGTCACATGCTTGCAAGCTAATTGGATGACATTCCACCGAGAGGGACCAGAGTATATCTATCCATCATATGGATGGACAAATCCCATTCTTGATCCATGTGTCTCAACCCATACTTTCCGAACACTCAATGCCACCTTTATAGCCACCCAGTTACGGTGTGGTGTTTGATGTCATCAAAGCATCCTTCTGGTACTGGTGATAAGCATGATCTCATGGTCGAAGGAATTAGGTTACTATGTATCAGAAAGCTTATAGCAATTGAACTATTAAAATGACTTGATCTTTATGATACGCTTATCTACAGGAGTATGTCCATCATACCATTCTCCTACTGATATGATCTTGTTGTTAATAACATCTCAATGTTCATGATAGGGAAACCACAATCATCTATTAACCAACAAGCTAGTATTATGAAGAGGCTTCACTAGGGACTCTTATTTAGTTTACAAATCACACAAGTATTAATGTTTCCTTGTTAATACTGTTATAGCATGAATGTAAACATTTATCATAAACACAGAGATATAATAATAACTACATTTATTATTGCCTCTAGGGCATATCTTCAATAGTCTCCCACTTGCACTAGAGTCAACTAATCTAGATTACATGGTAATATACCAAACACCCATGGCAGTTTGGTGTTGGTCATGTTTTGCCCTCGGGAGAGGTTTAGTCAACGGATCCGCCACATTCAGATCTGTGTGTACTTTGCAAATATTTATGTCACCATCTTGGACATGTTCTCGAATAGCGTGAAAACGTAGCTTGATGTACTTTAGCTTCTTGTGTGACCTTGGTTCTTGCGCATTGGCTATGGCGCCCATGTTATCACAGTAGATAGACATTGGGTCCAACGCACTTGGAACAACACCGTTCTCTGTAATGAACTCCTTCATCCATAACGCTTCTTGTGAAGCCTCCGAAGCAGCTATGTATTCCGATTCAGTTGAAGATCTCGCCACAACGCTTTGCTTTGCACTCCTCCAGCTAACTGCTGCACCATTCAAAATAAATACGTATCCAGATTGAGAATTAGAATCGTCTGGATCAGTGTTCCAACTAGCATCGGTGTAACCATTAACAACGAGTTGTTCATCACCTCCATAAGAAAGAACCATATCATTAGTTCTTCTCAAGTACTTAAGGATGTATTTTACCGCTGTCCAATGATCCACTCCTGGATCACTTTGATATCTTCTAGTTAAACTAACAACATATACAATGTCGGGTCTAGTACATAGCATGGCATACATTAGAGATCATGTGGTTGAGGCATAGGGAGTCTTACTCATCCTTTCTCTATCTTCTGTCGTTGCTGTACTTTGAGTTTTACTCAAGGTCGTATTGGGCAACATGGGCAAGAACCCTTTCTTGCTATCTTCCATTCCAGAACTTTGTCCAAATATGTACTTTGTGACAATGATATTAGGCGTCTCGATCTATCTCTATAAATCTTTATGCCTAATATGTAAGCTGCTTCACCAAGATCTTTCATTGAAAAACTATTATTCAAATATTCCTTGACACTATTAAGAAGGTCTACATTATTCCCAATCAACAACATGTCATCTACATATAGTATTAAGAATGCTACAAAGCTCCCACTCACTTTCTTGTAAATACAAGCTTCTCCATAAGTTTGTATAAAACCAAAACTTTTGATTACCTTATCAAAATGTTGATTCCAACTTCGGGATGCTTGCTTCAACCCATATATAGATCGTTGAAGTTTGCACACCTCGTTAGCATCTTTAGGATCGACAAAACCTTTGGGTTGCATCATATACAACTCTTCATCAATGTCTCCATTGATGAACGCCGTTTTGACACCCATCTGCCATATCTCATAATCGTAATATGCGGCGATTGCTAACATAATCCTCACAGTCTTTAGCTTCGCTACTGATGAACTGCTTGAATTTGTCGAAACCCTTTTGCGACAAGTCGAGCTTTATAGACAGTAACATTACCATTAGCATCTGTTTTCTTCTTGAAAATCCATTTGTTCTCGACAGCCTTCTGGCCATCCGGTAAGTCCACCAAAGTCCATACTTGGTTTTCATACATGGATCCAATTTCGGATTTCATGGCCTCTTGCCATTTATTGGAATCTGGGTTCATCATCGCTTCCTCATATGTCGCAGGGTCATCGGTGTTGTCCACCAACATGACACTCATAACAGGATCATACCAATCAGGAGTGGTACGAGTTCTCATTGACCTGCGAGGTTCTGTAGCAACTTCAATCAAAGTTTCATGATCATCGTCATTAGCTTCCTCTCTTATTGGTGTAGGCACCATAGGAACTTCTTCCGGTGCTGCGCTAGTCGCAAGTTCGAGAGAAGGTTCAACAACCTCATCGAGTTCTAGTATTCTTCCAGTCACTTCTTTCGAGATAAATTCCTTCTCTAGAAAGGATCCATTCTTGGCAACGAAGATTTTTCCTTCGGATCTATGATAGAAGGTATACCCAATAGTTTCCTTCGGGTATCCTATGAAGACGCATTTTTCTGCTTTGGGTTCAAGCATGTCCGGTTGTAACTTCTATACATAAGCTTCGCAACCCCAAACTTTAAGGAACGACAATTTAGGTTTCTTCCCAAACCATAATTCATACGGTGTCGTTTCAACGGATTTAGATGGTGCCCTATTTAAAGTGAATGCAGCTGTTTCTAATGCATAACCCCAAAATGATAGCGGTAAATCTGTAAGTGACATCATAGACGAACCATATCTAAAAGAGTTCGATTACGATGTTCGGACACACCATTACGCTATTGTGTTCCCGGCGGTGTCAATTGTGAAAGTATTCCACATTTCTTTAAATGCTCGCCAAACTCGTAACTTAGATATTCACCTCCACGATCAGAACATAGAAATTTAATCTTCTTGTTACGTTGATTCTCTACCTCACTTTGAAATTCTTTAAACTTCTCGAAAGCTTCGGACTTATGTTTCATGAAATAGATATACCCATATCTACTCAAGTCATCCGTGAAGGTAAGAACATAACGATAACCACTTCATGATGCTACACTCTTTGGACCACACACATCGATATGTATAATTTCCAATAAGTCCGTAGCTCGCTCCATCATACCAGAAAATGGAGTCTTAGTCATTTTACCCATCAGACATGCTTCGCATCTTTCAAGTGATTCGAAATCAAGTGATTCAAGAAGTCCATCGGAATGGAGTTTCTTCATACGCTTCACTCCAATGTGACCAAGACGACAGTGCCACATATAGGTCGAGTTATCGCTCAATTTCAAACGTTTAGATTCAATGTTATTAATATGTGTATTTCCACTATCGAGATTCAATAAGAATAGAACATCTATCAAAGGTGCATGTGCATAAAACATATTACTCATATAAATCGAACAACCATTATTCTCGGACTTAAACAAGTAACCATCTCGCAATAAACAAGATCCCGATATAATGTTCATGCTTAATGCAGGCACCAAATAACAATTATTTAAGTATAAAACTAATCCCGATGGTAGATGAAGAGGTAGCGTGCCGACCGCGATCACATCAACCTTTGATCCATTTCCAACGCGCATCGCACCTTGTTCTTCGCTAGCTTCCGTTTATTCTGCAGCACCTGTTTCGAGTACAAATATGCGCAACCGAACCAGTATCAAATACCCAGGCACTACTACGAGTACTAGTGAGATACACATCAATAACATGTATATCGGATATACCTTTCTTCTTGATGTTGCCGTTCTTCAAATCCGCCAAGTACTTTGGGCAATTCTGCTTCCAGTGACCTTCTCCCTTGCAGTAAAAACACTCAGTATCAGACTTAGGTCCAGCCTTGGTCTTCTTCACCGGTGCGGCAACTTTCTTACCACCCTTCTTGAAGTTACTCTTTTGCTTAGACTTGCCTTTCTTGAATTTGGTGGTCTTATTGACCATCAACACTTGGTGCTCTTTCTTGATCTCCACTTTTGCAGATTTTAACATGGAGAAGAGTTCTGGCAACTGCTTGTTCATGCTTTGCATATTGTAGTTCATCACAAAGTTCTTGTAACTTGGTGGTAGTGATTGGAGGACACGGTAAATCCCCAAAGCATTAGGAATCACTATACCCAAGATTTAGAGTTTGTTTGCGTGCCCAGACATCTTAAGCACATGCTCACTGACGGAGCTGCCCTCTTCCATCTTGCAATTAAAGAACTTTTCAGAAGCCTCATAACTCTCAACTGCCGCGTGAGTCTCAAATATCAATTTGAGTTCACGGACAATATCATGTGGGTCATGGTTCTCAAACCTTTTCTGAAGCTCCGATTCCAAACCATACAAGATAGCACACTGAATCGCGTGGAGTCTTGATTCTTCCGAGCGAGGTAAACATTCTTTACTTCATCGGTAGCATCAGCTGCAAAGGGTCACCCAATGTGCATCCAAAGACATAGGTCAAATTACCAGCATTGAGGATAATCCTCAAATTGCGGAACCAATCCGCGAAGTTGCTTCCATTGTTTTTCAACTTTTCTTTCTCTAGGAACGCATTAAAATTGATGGTAGGGGCCGCCATTGATCTACAACATATTTGCAATAGTTTAGACTAAGTTTATGACAAATTGAGTTCTAATTAATAGTTAAATTAATCTAGGTGAACTCCCACTCAAAACAATATCCCTCACATTTTTTTAGTGATCACACGAACCAAATCCACCACATCAAAACCGATCATCACGAGAGTTGATGTAGCTTCAATGGCGAACAATCGACATGTTCATCATATCTACTATATGATTCATGCTTTACCTTTTGGTGATCGTGTTCTGAGACCATGTCCGTACATGCTAGGCTCGTCAAGATCAAACCTTAGCTTCCGCATGAGCAAATCTGGCTTGCTCACGTTGTATACACTTGCAGAATCTAACACACCCTATCATCACGTGGTGCTTCGAAACAACAAGCTTTAGCAACGATGCTTACTAAGTATGAACACTTTAAAACTTGAAATTTATGTGCATGAGGGATCATCTTATAATGCTACCGTTGTTAACTAAGCAATACAAGATGCATAAAGGATTAACATCACATGCAATTCATAATATGTGATATGATATGGCCTTTCTTCTTGTGCTTCCGATCTCCATCTTCAAGCACGAACATGATCTCCATCATCACCGGTATGGCGTCAAGGTCAATGGCGCCGCTTCATGGTTGTCATCCACTAGCTTCAACTATTACAACTACTTTGAATAGACACACGGGTATTAACAGAATTTAAAGACAACCATATGGCTCCAGCCGGTTGCCAACTTATAATAAGGAACATTGCATACATCAATCACAATCATGGCCATATCACATCACAGCACACCCCTGCAAAACAAAGTTAGACGCCTCTAATTTCTTTGCATATTTTACGTGGTTTGGGACTTTCAATAAGTGTCGATCTAACTTACGAACAAGAACCATAACTTTGATGTTTGAACTATCAAGTGCCCGTTGTAAATTGGATCTATACTATAATGGGAGAGAAAGACACTCGCAAAGCCACTTATGCAATACAAGTTGCATGTTTAGCGTGGAGCAAGTCTCATGAACGATGTCATGTAAGGTTAGCCCGGGCCGCTTCATCCCATCATACCGCAAGATGCAAAGTACACAAGAAACAATTGATAATAAAAGCACCACCGCCCACAATGACCATTGTGTTCTACTCGTGCAACAGAACTACATATAGACACGGCTTTGATACCACTGTAGGGGTTCGTTGCATGGAAAACACAAATTTTCTACCGCATACAAACAAACAAGCCAAGATCTATCTACTAGATTGTAGCAACGATTCGATAGAAGAACTCACCCTCGAAGATTCCAAAGTGTTTAACTAGAGCAGATTCCCGTGGGTGATGTAGTCGTACTCTTGCCGATCTCAAGATCGTGTAGACGATCCTTCCGGCGCTACGTTCCAGCAGTGCTTCCGCAGTCGGTCACACGTTCGATACTCAATGAAGACCTTCCTCTCCCTTGTTCTAGCAGGCAGCGGAGGTTGTAGCACTCTCCTCGTGATTCTGGCAGCACGACGGCGTGGTACCGGAAGTAGAGGGGAGATCTCGCAGGGCTTCGCCTTAAACCGAAGCGAGTATGGTGGACTATGAGAGCGGCCTTGGCGATCTAGGGTTTAGAGGCACCAAGAAGAGAGGGCTAGGCCGGCGGCTAGGGCTTGGGGAGGGCCCCAACTCGGTGGCTAGGGAAAACCCTAGGGCGGCGGCGGCGACTTGGTGGCCGGCGGCTAGGCTTAGGGTTTTGGTGGAGAGAGGTGTAGGTCTAGAGGGGCACCCCTGCCCCTCCTTTTATAGGTGGGAGGGCGCGGCCAAGGGGAGGGAGTCCTCCCCCAAGTTGGCCTCCTTGGCCGACGGTGGAGGGAGGAGGACTTCCTCCCCAAGTAGGTTTCCTACTCTCCCTCCACCAAGCAAACTTGCCGTTTGACTTTTCAAATTTGGCGTTTGACTTATTAGGATATGATTTATCCCTTTATTTTGCTCAGTGATGATACCTAGTACATGATGCAACCATTCCACATTGTTATGACACATTCATGTACCCTTCCCCTCCGGAGTGCCGGACCTTCCGGACCCTTCTAGAACATTCCTGATGAAATCATTGGAATCATTCCCCAACTCTGAAATAGGACTTTCCTTATATGAATCTTATTCTCCGGACCATTCCGGATCTCCTCGTGATATCCTAGATCCCATCCGAGAATCCGAACAACATTCAGTCTCTTACTCATCATTCCATAACTACTCAAACAACATCGAATCCTTAAGTGTGTCTCCCTACGGTTCGTGAATTATGCGGACATGATCGCGACACTTCTCTGAACAATAACCAATAGAGGAATCTGGAAATTCATATGGCTCCCACATATTTCTACGATTACTTTGCAATCGAATGAACCACTTACATACGATACCAATTTCCCTTTGTCTCACGATAGTTTACTTATCCAAGGTTTTGATCGTCGGTATCTCTGAATACCTAGTTCAACCTCATTACCAATAAGTACTCTTTTCTCGTTCCCGTGGTATGTGATCCAGTCACATGATTGCAAGCTAATTGGATGACATTCCATCGAGAGGGCCCAGAGTATATCTATCCGTCGTATGGATGGACAAATCCCATTCTTGATCCATGTGTCTCAACCCATACTTTCCGAACACTCAATGCCACCTTTATAGCCACCCAGTTATGGTGTGGTGTTTGATGTCATCAAAGCATCCTTCTGGTACTGGTGATAAGCATGATCTCATTATCGAAGGAATTAGGTTACTATGTATCAGAAAGCTTATAGCAATTGAACAATTAAAATGACTTGATCTTTATGCTACGCTTATCTACATGAGTATGTCCATCATACCATTCTCCTAATGATATGATCTTGTTGTTAATAACATCTCAATGTTCATGATAGGGAAACCACAATCATCTATTAACCAACAAGCTAGTATTATGAAGAGGCTTCACTAGGGACTCAGTTTACAAATCACACAAGTATTAATGTTTCCTTGTTAATACTGTTATAGCATGAATGTAAACATTTATCATAAACACAAAGATATAATAATAACTACATTTATTATTGCCTCTAGGGCATATCTCCAGCAAGACCATCTAAAAGAAATAGAATATTCAATGCCATACGGCAAGATCCAAATTACTAGATATTTCTAATAGTTTAGGATACATCCTCATACACCACACATCAGAGTATCAAACGGAAGCGGAAGACAAGATCCGAGTATGGATAAGAAGCAAATTGGCATAAGATGCCCTGAAAATAAGCACATCCGCCCAAAGATCTCACGTATCTCCATCCCGGAATCTCTACACCAGACGATCGTTGCCACTATCATCGGTCTCGTCAAACCAGTAACCTTCCTTGGAGTATACTTGTCCATCTAAACCAATATTTTATCGTGTGAGACCCTAAGGGACTCAGTAAGTCTTTATGCATCTAAAGGGAACAACCTGAGGGTGACATAATTATAGCAAAATTGAAGCCTATAAGTTCTATAAAGACACGCTACAACATCCACCTAACCAATGATAGACAAACACTCGTTAATTAAACAACTGTTAATTACCCACCAGTAATATATCAACGTAAATAAACATCGCTCGCCCACCTCCCCATACCCGAATGATAAGGTGAAAGAACATACCATCTATTGGTAGTTTTATTAATCATTGCATGAATATTGCGCTATTACTAGTCAAGTTTTAGTCAATTTAAAAGAGGTACTATAGTTATGCTTGTCTATGATCGAGAAACTATGCTCCAAGCTGTCCATAACCGCGGATATGGCTTTCAGAAATATTTACCCTGCAGGGGTGCTCACATAGCAACACACGTATGTTCAACCTTGGAAAAAACAAATGAAAACGCAACAAGGCATCACGACAAACATTCACAAGATTCATAGTTGATTTCAGGGGGAAACCCCACTAAGCAACCCGCGACGAATTTGGTCGGCTCCGAGACGGACCCAGAGCTTTGTGTCGATGGCTGTAAACGACTAGGAACCCGAAAGTGTGATTGGGCTTGTCGATACCGCATAAACGTATCACAATTCCTAAACAATACAGTAGTAAACTCTCCTAGAGGAATAGTAGTAAATAAACAGTAGCATCGCATAAGTACATGATAGTAATAACACCCCAAACTAGTTTGCAGCCCCAAGAAATTAAATATGACTCAAGCTAGGACTAAGGGGATTCATGGTCCCACATGCGGATAGTGCGATAGTCAAGGAACAAGAATCAATTACTCGGGGTCCTACGGGACACAAGTGGTTGGATAAAAACCAGATCTCAACTATTGCCCACCGGTGCCTCTTTCTTTAGTTATGCCATTACTACTCAATTCAGTTGTTTAGGTACCTCATTATTCAAAGACACTCACAAACCCTACACATGCAATTCTACGACACACATGACTAAAACAACTCCTGATGTAATGACTCATAGGATCGAGGGAACAAGCTTCGGTAGGGCTTAAAAGTAAAGGCTATGTAATACATGGGATTCAATTTTATTCGGATCGCCACATATGATGCAAGAATAAGATTGATGAAATAGGTGATATATGTAGTGCAAGCATGGGCAAATGCTTGCCTAGAAGCTTAGTTGCAGAATAAGATGGACTCGGGTAAAACTCCTGAGGCTCCTGATATTGTCCATGTTTAGCGTCTATCCGGATAAAAACCAAACACACAACAGGCTAAAATAAATACATTGCACAAACATCTAAATAATATACAACAAGCCAACAAGGTATGCCATGATGGAATGATGCACAAATTCATGGTATAACATAGCGTGGCATGGGTGAGGTGTGGAGACAAAAATAAAGGACTTTGTTAATTTATTTAGGCATGTTTTACTCCCATAAACAGTTCTGATTATTCTATATTTATATCATGTATGCTTCAATTCATATCATGGAATGCATAGTTAGAACGGGCTCGTCGAGTTAATCGATTTAGACATATCACTTGTCGAATTCAGAATTACATTTTTAAAGTTATGCAATTATTAAGAAATCACCATTTATTACCATTTAATAATTCGAAAATTTTATATTGCTAAAATGATATTATAAATACCATAAACAGATTCCTCATATTTTTCTGATTCAAAATCATATATTATTTAAATTATTTTTAATTATAAATTTTAAATCAATATTAAAGTCGAAATGAGTCAAATGGGATCAAAGTCAAGGTTTGACTAGATTGAGTCAACCCTGGAAAAGTTTGAAATTATATATGAATTCAAATTTAAAATCTAATCATATTTCATTTTATAAGTTTGTTCCAATTCAAAAATAGTTTATGAGATATGAATTAGTTTGATATAAATCATTTCTGAAATTTTATTTATTAGGGAAAGTTTCTAGAAATTTAGATACCGAAGCATGGTTTACCCACAGTCCATGACAAGTGGGCCTCCGCTTACTGGGCGAGGCGATGGGGACTATGGGTTGAGTAATTAAAACGGGTAGGAGTCTTTTCAGAAAAAAGGCAGAGAAGATCGGGATCTGGAGTTTAGATTTGGTAGAAACTAGTAAATTTTAGATGTTTTCGAACGAGGATGGAGTTAAATCCGTGAAGAATTAGACATCAATGAAATGTAACTTTTCATAGAGAACGACTGTTTCTTCAACTTTTGTCATTGCGGTGTTGCCGGATAACATCTATAGATCTAGGAAAAACATGAAGAACAGAGAGACAAAGTCATGTTGAGGGAAAAACTAGGGGAAATATGGCGACACCGTAAATAGAAAAATGTGGAGGGGATCAATGTAACATCCCAAAAATCATGATTTCAAAGTTTGCATATCATTCATGCATTGATAATCATTTTAGGATCATTTCTTCAAAAACAGAAACTTTGTGATCTATTATTTTATGTAAGTAAGGCAATAGTCTTAATGCTACTCTCTATTATGAAAATATTTATTTTGACCAAGAAAGGATTTGAGCATAGGATTGTTTGATATTTCCAAAGCTTGGACACAGTTTTTCAAAACAAAATATGAATTTAAAACCATTCATATGTCTATCTTAATAAATGATAAAGGCAAGGTTTAATTTAAATTCCATTGGGCCAATATAAATTTGAGTGAACAGTAATACTTTATACACAAAAATGTACCTGTTTCACTTTACAAAAATCCAGAAAGTGTTTAAATTCAAACTCTTTTAAAATTATTTGAAATGGATTCCTAGAAAATCAAACAGAAAAATAAAAAGGCAAAAGAAATGGAAAAGGATCGGCGCCACTCATTTGGCCCAGTAGCAAATGCAGCCCACCTGGGTTTTCCTCTCTCCCTCTGTTTCTCACTCAACCGCGCACACCCCCCTCACTGATGCTCCGACCCCACCGTGACCTCAACATCGTCGTCAATCAGGCGCCAAAGGAACTGCTCCCCTCTGTCGTTTCCTCCTAAATCAAATCCATTTGATTGCACTTGATTCCCGGAGTAATTCCTCCTCCTCGCTTGGCTAATTAATGCCCACCCCTCGATGACCATTTCTCCTCACTCAACACCCCCACTCCGCCACCAGGCTGCCCCTATTTTGCTAAACACCGCCGCTGACTGAGCGACTCCGGCGATGTATTCCTGTAAGAATCATGCTCACGCCCACTCCTCAATCACTCTAGGATGATCCCATATTTCATGCGCACCCTCTCATATCCTTGGTTCATCTGATTGTGGCCCAGAACGTCGACTTCGACGAGCACTATGAGCATCTGACGCCGTCTCCAACTCCGACGAGGAATTTCGGTGAGGTTCGACCGCCCCTTGCCTCCTGGTGCACACTAACTGATTCGCAACCTCCTTGTGCACACACTGATATCCTTGGCTTGTGCTAGGGTGGCCTAAGTCATCGCCTTCGTTGCCGTCCAAGCAAACTCGACGATGTCCCTGACTCCGATGAATTGCCACGGCCACAGCAGCTTGCCCCTGTCCACGTCAGCAACATTTGGAGCTTCCTCGCAACCCTGCAACGCCGGTAAGGATCGCCACTGCCCCCATCCCTCGCTAGAATCAACGCACCATCGCCGGCAGAGCCGTCGCCGCCGTTTTGGCCATTTGCACCGCGGGTTTAAGGTCAAAACGATTAGATCCACTGGTCTAGATTAGACGCCTGACCAAAGAGGTACGGGCAGATATGAGCCGCTGGATCTTATTTAGATCTGACGGTGCGCGAGCGTGATCTAGTGCGAAGCGGTACCAACCAATCAGATAGCGCCACGTGGCCTGTAGTTTAATTTAAAAAAACAGAATCATTTCTATTAGATGTTCAAACTTACAAAATTCATAACTTTTGATCCACACGTCCAAATTTTACAAATTTTATATCATTGGAATCAGGAGAAAGAATTATATCCAACCATGTACTTTGTTTAATAAATTGCTTCTGTAAAATTGGTTATTTTTGCAGAGACATTTGTAGGCCAATTTTCAGTATAAAAATTACTTGAAAAATGTTTTAAAGATCAAAAAAGTTTAACTAATGTATAAATGTTTAGTTTATTATTCAGTATTGTTTTACTTGTCTTGTTTGAATTGGAAAAATCATCACATGTCATTTGCATGCATTCATATATTTTTGCTTGTTTATTTTAATATGTGAATTTGGTGCTATCATTTTATGTGTAGATTTTGGTGCTAGTGGTGATTGTGATTGTGAGGATTGTTGCTACTCCCCCAACTACCAAGGCAAGTGGTGCTTCATATTTTTATCCCAATATTTTGACTATGCATTAGAAATATTTTGTATAGGGCTTGCATGAATATTTTTACTAAGTATCTGTATGCTATGCTTGGGAAATCCTATTAGTTGTAGAATTGTTAGCATTTTCTCTGAGTTAAGATACTTGCTATTACCATGCTTAGCCTAGCTAGTAGCAACCAAGGGTGGAATATATATATGCTATGGAAAAATATTACTAAGTCTTTAACTTATGTTTTTGCTTAATAAAACAACTAAGTGAATGAAACACCTAGGTGGAATGGTAATTGCTTGGTGGTTTTTGGTTGAATGGTTACACAAGGCCCATTTCTATGGTTTACCTTGTGTATCTCTCTTGTGGATTTCCACCCAGGAACAAAGGGATTTGAGATGCCATATGTTAAGAAGCTTCTAGTGCAACCACATGGCATTATGGGATCTACCTGGATCATATAGGTTGCAATAACTTAGCCATTTGGATAGTTGGTGGTAATGGGTGATAGGTTGGAACATGTTGGGGAGGTGACCCCGGATAGGGTCAGGACAGGGGAAAGACGAAAGGAACCTCCGTTGTCGTGATCCGAGTTACTGTTTGTGTCGGTCGAGTCATATAAGAGTCGACCGAGATAAGCAGGGCCATGGCAAGTGTAGAATGAGTAACAGCATATCCGGCCGACATATAAGTTAAGTCGGCCGAATGAGTCTCACTAACTTGAATGCAGGTGTAGGCCGAGCTGAGTTATGCAAGACAAGGCCGAATAATATGAAGCTTGCAGGAGAAGGAGGTTCCTATAGTCAAACCCTAGTCACTAGCTAGGAGGAATCTAGACAGAGCCAAGCACAAAGGACAAGGAGCAGAATAGCAGAGGGATAGAAGAACGTCACGGATGTGACAGTAAGGAAGCCCGAGGCGCGCATGTGAAGCTCTCTGGAACATTGTCGCCGATAGAAGGGCGACACGGAAAGGAGGCCGCCAAGTTACCAAATTGGGACAAGCATATTCCAAGGATATGCTTGCCACGTCAGCCCTAGAAGGAATCAAGGCACCCCTTTATAAGGGGGGACGCTGGCTTCTGAGAAGGAGATCGATGGATTCTACGTCGTAAGGCTCGTGTAGTAGAGTTCTCCCTCTCTATGAGACAACTCTTGGAGCACTTGTATTCATTGAGGAGAGGAATAGAGATTTACTTGTTGAGCATTTGAGTGTAGAAATCACTACATCTTCCCTCCCCGGATCCCTCTAGCATCCATTGGCCCCGTACTTTAGCCTACCCATGGCATCTGTCGTGCCACCACCACGACAGTTGGCGCCCACCGTGGGGCTAGCAGCGGTGCTAGCTGGACTTAAGATCCGGATGGGAAATTTGATCCACACCGGCGAGCGGGTTTTCTCTGGCTTAGTCCAGAGATTTGATCTCTGGGACTATGTCAGCGATAACGCAGGTAGCTTCAGGAGGAAAGCGCCTCCGCGCAACGGCGTCTTCATCAACCTGGGCACGCACAAGGTTTACATCAGCGTCGACACCTCCTGCGTCTATCCTCATCGAGTTATTGATGCAGGAGAGCCTGCCCTCAATGCTGCTAACGGTCCGCGTGGAGCACGCCCCGTCGCCAGCGTCAAGGTGATGGTGACAACCGCAGCATAGGCGGCAGGAGCAGGCGCCAGACCAAGCAAGGACCCGGCGGCAGGAGGACAGGTGACCACGAAGCAAGCAGCTCCACAGCCCACCGAGGTAGATCCGCTAGCAGCCAAGTCAGCCGAGGTACAGGAGACGACCCCAAAGGTGGCAAGGGTAAGGTGGCCACCTCTGGAAAGACCAGAGAATATTCTCCAAGAAACTATAGATAATCTAACCACGCCTGTGGCGCCGATACTTGATCCGGCTAACGCCCAGACGGAGTTATAAGAAACTAGACAAAAAGCACTGGTAGAGGCAAAAAAGGTGTCGGCCTTGCGGGAGTCCTTGAACAGGACCCTGCGACTAAGGCAAACAAACTGGATGTGGCCCCCGAGTGGGTAGATGAATTGAGATTGAGAGGAAAGACCCTCATGAATGATATGAATAAAGAGCATGATGCTCGTGGAGGTGATTTAGTCGATCTAGGCTTGCCGAGGTATAGTACCCCAGCAAAGAACCTAAGGGCGGGAAATGCCGCTGCTTTGGAACTGGAAGGATTAAGCGGGGAAGCCTGGCAGAAACAACAAGAAAGAGTGAATGAGCTGGTGCTCATTGCGAATCAGCAAGATGAGGAGATGCTAAGGGCTGACCCGGCGAGACCGGGAGCCTCGCGTATGGTTCATTCGGCAGGAGCATCACCCGCACTATCTGCAGCAGCAGCATCCTCACCTGGGAACAACGCGCGAAAAGATAGAGCTATGACCTCAGGAAAAGAAAATAAGCAAATTGTTCCGTATGATCCGACGGTGGCTGGAAAGGTCAATGATAACAGAGGCAACGGCAGCCGAGGTAATAGTGGAGATTGAAACCCCGGCCGTGCTAACAAGGGGCATGGAGACCTCAGAAGGGGAAATCATGAAAATAATAACCCGACGGAGGGAAGGAGATACCCTCCAACAAATCCTCAGCCGAGATATGAACCTCGACAAGATCGAGAAGTGAGACCAGCTCATCATAATCAGGCAAATTATAGGTACAATGATGGTTACTCGGATATGGAGCATGCAGGACATGATGGGGATAACCATTATGGAATACAAGAGAGAATAGTTTATAGAAACTTGCCATCAAGTGACGCGAGACTAAAACTGGATAGATTATATCGGTCCGAGTTATTGGAAGAACAAGTTCCGCCAGGTCCGGCATGTTTTAGACATCGGATCATGGGCGAACCGCTAGTGCCAAATTTCCAATTAGCAAGGGGCACAAAAACATACAATGGGAGCAGAAAACCTCAAGATTGGTTGATTGACTATGCCACTGCAGTAAAGATAGCTAGTGGAAATCTATGATGGGCGGTGAGATACGTCCCACAAATGCTGGAAGGACCAGCCAGAGTATGGTTGAACAATCTGCATACAGGTAGTATCAACTATTGGCTATATTTTGAAGAAATGTTTGTCAGCAACTTCACCAGTACTTATAAGAGGCCGAATAGGCCTCAACGGCTCGCTATGTGCAAACAGAAGCCGAATGAAACAGATAGGGAATTCTTGACTCGGTGGTGTAACCTCAGAAACTCATGCGATAGGGTCATAGAGTCTCAAGCGATAGCTTGGTTTGCTCAAGGCTGCCGATATGGGAGTGTCCTATGGTAGAGGCTGCAAATAGATATGCCGACCGCCTTGGTAGAGACCATCAGGATAGCAGATTCATATGCATTAGGGGATACGACGCAACCAGAATTAATGTCAGTAGAGCATCGGGAGCACCAAGATCAATATGCAAGAGATGCAGCCGGATCATCGAGGCGCAACGAGATCCGAGGTAGAAGAAGGAAGGAAAGACCGGATTACAGATATGCATCGAATCAGGTGGCAGCGGTAGTACAAGACCAGTCGAGTCATGGAAACAGTCCTCAGCAGTGGACGCCGAGGAATGAGGGGAAAAGGCAGCAGACACCAGAACAGAAGAAGCAATGGCAGGAGAGGCCGAAGTACACGTTTGAATCCATGCTGGATCAACCATGTAAATTCCACACTCCAAACCCGGCCAAGCCGGCTAATCATACAACTCGTCAATGTGCTTGGATGAAAAATGCAATGGTTAACCCGACGGGCATGCAAGCGCCCCCTCATCAAGCGCATCAGCAGCAGCAGCCACATCTAACTGGAGCAGATGTGCATCAGTTAATGTTACCACCACCTCCTCCGAGGTATGAAAACTCGGACCGGAGAGATGCAGTGCATCAAGTGATAAATCAAGGTCAGGATGGAAGGACAAACTCCGGAAACAACGGACGTAATGATTACAGGGAGCATCATCAATCATATTGTGTGTTCACAACAGAACAGCAAGACAGGCAAAGTGTACAACGCCGGCATATGGAAGTGAATGATGTTATGCCGGCAGTACCAAGATACGTGCCTTGGTCCGATCAGGAAATAACCTGGAGCATCAAATATTACCCGAAGATAATGCCGAATCCAGGGTCGTATGCACTGGTACTAGATCCGACATTTGTCGGACCCAGTATTAACGTCAAATTCTCAAAAGTGCTCATTGATAATGGGAGTAGTATCAACATTGTGTAGGACACTATGCACAAACTTGGCATAACACAGAATATGTTGCAATACACAAGAATGGCGTTCCATGGAATAGTGTCGGGTCTTTCATGCGAACCCATTGGGAAAGTCCGAGTAGATGTATTATTCGGCACAAGGGAGAACTGCAGAGCGGAGAATTTGGAGTTTGAAGTGGTGGACCTAGAGAGTTGCTATCATGCTTTACTCGGATGGCCAGTGCTGGCTAAATTCATGAGCAGCTGTCATATTACTTATCTGAAAATGAAGTTACCCGAGCCACAGGGGGTGATAACAGTAGCGGGAGATTACAGAAAGTTAATGGAATGTGCTTCGGCCGGATCAAACCTGGCCGAGTCATTGGTGATTGCAAGAGAAAAAAGGAGGATTCTGGAGGTAGCGGCTCTGGCTCAGTCGGCAGAACTGAATATGCCGGCACTAGCCAACCCCCATGGAAGTGTTTCTTTCCAGCCGACTAAAGAGACGAAAAAGATCTAGATAGATGAGCAATTCCCAGAGCACACCATCACAAATTGTGCCGGCTTAGATGCCAAATAGGAAGGCGAGCACACCAACTTCCTCCGTGAGAATCGGGATATCTTTGCATGGTCAACTCAAGACCTGCAAGATGTGCCGAGGGAGTTGGCTGAGCACTCTTTGCATGTAAGTCCAGGAGCAAGGCCGGTGAAGCAACCTCTCCGCCGCTTCGCCGAAGACAGGAGAAAAATAATAGGAGATGAGATAGCTCGGCTCCTTGCGTCCGGGTTCACCATGGAGGTGCTTCATCCGGACTGGCTATCAAATCCGGTGTTGGTAGAAAAGAAAAAGGATGACCCAAATGTAGCCATCGTATGGCGAATGTGTATCGATTACACGAACCTAAACAAGGCATGTCCCAAAGATCCTTTTCCTTTACCTAGGATAGACCAAGTCATTGATTTGACCACGGGTTGTGAGTTGTTGTCATTTGTAGATGCGTATTCTGGTTTCCACCAGATACCGTTAAATCCGGCCGATCAAATAAAGACCGCGTTTATTACCCCGTACGGGGCTTATTGCTATCGCACCATGCCATTCGGCCTGCGTAATACAGGAGCAACATACCAAAGATGCATGCAAAAGTGTCTACATGACCAGATAGTAAAAAATGTACAAGTATATTGTAGCATCCCAATTGTCTAACAATTGTAATGCTACTTGGTCTAGTAATATAATGGCTACTTCAAATATATAATTGTTGCATCATCATTATATCATGCTCATGTCATCATGCCTCCTTGCATTTGAGCATCATATAAAACCCTTTTCCATTTGGTTCTTATCTCATATGCATGATTAATTGTATTTGCCTCTTGATATTGTAGTTGCTTCTGGATATATTGTTTAAATGCCCAAGTTGAGTTGGGGGCATATCTCTTATTAACTCCACCACCTTTCTTTCACCACCTTATAATTCCACCATCCAACTAAATGTGAGCTTTTCACTTTATTTGGGTTTTGCCTCTAGCTCATGTGGGTTGGGATGGATCCAATTCTTTTCCACATGCTCTCATCTTGGCATCATGATGTTTTCACATTAGTGATATATGAGAGCCACATGGCCACCTTTGCATGCCTTGTGGGTGGAACCCTTTTTCCTAGCTTCCATATGGATTATTATGGGTTTATGCTCATGTTGGGATAATTTGGGGACTATTAAGCATCTAGTGGTATATACACACTAGCAAGTCCCAATTTTACCCAAACATGGCCATCTCCAACTACTCCACATGGGGCATCCTTTCATTTCTTTTGCTTGGCTTTATTCCACCTTTGGAAATGCAAATGAACAATGCCATGTTTAATATTATAGTTTTCACAAGAATCAACATGGTATTAAATATTTTGCATGGGCCATGCAAGTACCACCCATTCTAGATTTTGGTTTTTATTTAAATCCTTGAGTGGTTTACCTCTCATCTCTCTCTCTCTTTCTCCTTGGCTTGATCTAGTTGTCTTGCAAAGATCCATCATCACACCACATCTCTCTACTCCTCATATCCCCTCCCTTTTCATCTCCATCCTTGCATGATCATGTGGATCATGCATAAACCCTAAGCCCTACCCTCTCTTCTTAATCTTTGCCCCAAATCTACACCTAATCTAACCTACACCCCCATCTAATCTAACATACCCCTCCCTCCAAACCCTAAGTACCCCCCCTCATCTCTCCTCTCTCTAGCCGAGCCACCCCACCATGACCTACCCTAGCTGGCCCCACCTGGCCACCTAGCTACCCCAACCCTAAAACCAAGCCTAACCCGAGCCATACCCTCCTACCCTAGCTCTAACCCTAGCTAGCCCGAGCCTCCCCTCTCCCTCTAGCTCTCTCTCTCTTTGCCAATAGGGGCCCCAGCCCGAGCACCACCTCTCTGGCCTCACCCTGACCCCACCTGGAAGCCCCCACCTGCCCTGCCCTGGTCCTGCCCGGCCACAAGCACGTGAAGGAGGAGAAGGTAAAAGGTGGCCGAAGCCACCTTTTCCATCTACCTGCTCCCCATGACTCCTCCCTCCCCTCTCTCTGCTTTATCCCCCTCTCGACACCTCTGGCCGATCCCAGATCCGCCCAAACCACCTCCCCTCCTTCCTTCTTCTCCATTGCCGCCAGCTACCCATCGCCGGCCAAACCGTCGGCCTCCACCGCACCCCGACGAACCAGCAGTGCAGCACGTAGTGGGGGTGATCGAGAAGCCTTGGAGTACCTCCTGCTTCACCTGTACCGCGCCAACAAGGAGGAGAAGGTTACACCTTGCGCACTGGCCGACGCCGAAACCCTAGACCGCCTGCTCGCATCACTGCCGCCTCGCTCGCCGACCCGATCCGCCACCACCGACACTCCCGGTGAGCCCCGCTACCTCCTAGACACCTTCATCTTCGTCGTCGTTTCCTAGATCCGCCGGCCTTTACGTCGAACGCCCTCTGCGCCGCCAGACGTTTGCTCTACTCGCTACCGCAGAACCATATCTAGGCCGCGCCGACCCTCCCTGACACCAAGCCCAGGCCAGCGCAGTGGCTCCGCCTCCGCGCGCGAGCCCTAGGTCCCAGGATCGATCCCCGCCCGCGCCGCGCACCGACCCGTCGCTCGGTGCAGAGAGAGAGAAGAAGTACAGTAGCCGTCGCCATTTTACGCTTAACCCCCTGCACTTTTTGTTGCATCAACCCGCGCTCCGCTAGGCCCACTTGTCGGCTTCCGTGGCGTTTTTGCAAAAAGGGTCCCGGAGTTTTGTACTCCTCAACCCGCACTCCCTGGCTTCCCCCACGTGGCACGCCCCCGCTGGCGCGCCCGCGTGTGGCCCCGAGGACGCCCAGGCCCCACCTGTCATTCTCTGTGTCTGGCAGCACCCGCGGTGTAAAAACCTTTTCTGCGCAGTGAGCTGCTGAGTCAGCCAGTGGCCCCACCAGTCAGTGTCTGAGGCTAGATAAACTTGAGTATAAAAAGTATTTCTGCTTTCCTGTTTAAATTCAAATCTTTTCAAATTTAATTCAAAATCAAATTTAAATCTGTTTTTAAATAACTTTTAAAATACAAATCCAAATAATGCATATAATATATGTTTTGAAATCAGAAAAATATGAGGAATTCAAATATGCCATTCAAAACATATTTTGACACTTTAATTTTTCAAGTTTATTTAAATTACAATAAATTGCCCTTTTGACTTAAATAATTAATAACTTTTGATTTATAACTCCAAATTTAACAAATGATATGTCTAAAATGATTAGCTCGACGAGACCTTTTTGTTTATGCATTCCATGGTTTGTTTTGAAGCATGCATCATGCAATTATAAAGTATACAGCAACTAATACAAGGATAAAATGGGGCCAAAACTAAATAAAATGGTTTATTCTTGTATTCCATGCCTCACCCAGGCCATGCTACTTTAATGCCATGCAAATTGTGCATCATTCATCATGGCATGATTGTTTGCTTGACGCATTTTATTCATATGCTTGTGCACTTTATTTATGTTGGCCCTTGTCTGTTTGGTTCTTCTCGAATAGACGCTGAGCAGGGGATATACCAAGAGAACCAGGAGCACTACCCAGATCCTTCTCTCGCTTCAACAGAGCTGCCAGGCAAGCACTACCACATGCTTGCATACATATAGTACTTATTGCCTCTTTCTTATCCTTGCATCATTGAGTCGCGATTGCATTAAATTGAATCCCAAGTATTGCATAGCCATTACTTTTAAACCCCACCGAAGCTTGTTCCTCCATCCCATGAGCCATTACTACAGGAGTTGTTTGAGCCATGCGAGTCGTAGAACAGCATGTGTAGGGTATGTGAGTGTCTTATGGATAACGAGGTACCTATACAACTTAACCTGAGTAGTAATGGGATAACTAATGAAAGTGGCATCGGTGAGCCATATTCGCTATTTGGTTTTTCAGGCTCACTTGTGTCCCGTATGGCACCGAGTACTTGATTCCTGTTCCAAGAATATTCGCGCTATCCACATCCGGGAGGCTTATGAACCCCCCTGAGCCAGAGATTGATTCATTCTTATTTCTTGGGGCCACAAACTAGTTTGAGGTTTTATTTACTATCCTGTACTTATGCCATGCTTTACTGTTTTATTTAAAATTGTGCGAGGTACTGCACACTGTACTGTTTAGGTAAGCGGAGTGTTTTCGCGGTATCGACAAGCCCAGTCACAGTTTCGGGTTCCCAGTCGTTTACAGCCACTGACGCAAACCTTGAGGCCGTCTCGGAGTCAGCTAACTTCGTTGCGGATAGCTCAATGGGGTGGCCCCCTGAAATATTTCTGAATCCTATGATCGCTTTGTCGTGAATGCCTCGTTGGGTTTTGATTTGGTTTTTCCGAGGTTGATCGAGTGTGTGTTGCTATTTGTGCACCCCTGCAGGGTAAAACTTTCTGAAAGCCGTGTCCGCGGTTATGGACGACTTGGAGCACAGTTTCTCGATCATAGACAAGAATAACTAAAGTACCGCTTTAATTTGACTAAGTACCTGGCTAGTAAATAGTGCAACACTCATGGAATGGATAATAAAACTGCCAACGGATGGGGGGGGGTTGTTCGTCCTCTTCCTCGTCGGTAAGCAAGGAGGAGGATGGATCTGGTAAGATTACCGTTATAACTGTTACAATGTTGTTATTAATTCACGGACATCTCTCTATCTCTGGTTAGGCGGATGGTTAGCGTGTATCTATAGAATTGCTAGGGTTCATCTTTTGCTGCAATTGCGTCACCCCAGGTTGTGTCCCCTTTAGAGGCATAAAGACTTGCTGAGTACCCCTAGGGTCTCACACGATAAATTATTGGTTCAGATGAACAGGTACCCTCGCAAGATGGATACTGGGTGGAAGAGACGGACGATGTGGGCAACGATCATTCGGTGTAGAGATTCCGGGAACGGGGGTCCGTGAGATCTGTGGGCGGGATCTGCTTATTTATGGGGCATCTTATGCCGATTTGCTTCTTATCCGTACTCGGATTTTGTCTTCCGCTTCCGTTTGATACTCTGTTGATTGATGTATGAGGAGATATCCTAAACTATTATATCTATCTAGGATATTTGGATCTTGCCGTATGGCGTTGCTATATTTCCTTTCTTTTAGATGGAATGGCTCTTATGTACTGTTGTATGGTGGCTTGCATACATACTCATTTGTGTATGTAGTTGATCCCTTCGCCTGCCGATTACGCCGCCCGTTCTGGTCCCGATGTGTGGAAATGGTTGCGACGGCCGAAAGGTCTACCTGTGAGTGGCATTTGGGCCCCACCGTACTATTTCAACCATTTCTGCTCATCCAGGCTTGTAACTAGGAGCGTAATTCACCGAGGTAGTTACATATATGTAGACGATGTGGTTATAAAAACCAAAGAGAGCAAAACGCTCCTTGATGATATTCGGCAGACATTCGCAAACTTGAGAAGATTCTGAATGAAGCTTAACCCGGAAAAATGTACCGTTGGTGTGCCGGCTGGAAAATAACTCGGTTTCATCGTGTCCAGCCGAGGTATAGAGGAAAATCCAACTAAAATCTGGGCAGTTGAAAAAATGGAACTGCCGAGATGTCTTAATGATGTACAAAAATTCACGAGATGCATGGCTTCGCTGAGTCAATTCGTATGTCGGCTAGGGGAAAAGGCATTACCTCTATATCAACTGATGAAAAAATCTGATAAATTCATGTGGACACCGCAAGAAGATAATGCATTTCATGAGTTAAAAAAGATGTTGGTCACAGCACCAATCTTGGCTTCTCCATTATCAAAAGAACCTATGTTACTTTATGTAGCTGCCACAAACAGAGTGGTAAGTGCGGTGGTTATTGTGGAACGGAATGAAGGAGATAGGTCGATACAAAGGCTGGTATATTACCTGAGCGAAGTATTATCGGCATCAAAACAGAACTACCCGCACTACCAGAAGATGGCTTATGGAGTATACATGTCGGCGAAAAAACTCAAACATTACTTCTAAGAGCATCTGATAAAATTGATTTGTGAAGCGCCCATAGCCTAGATATTGAGCAACAACGATGCAAGTGGCTGAATAGCAAAATGGGCGATCGAGTTATCACCTTATGCTCCGCAATTCGATAGGCGAGATGCAATCAAATCTCAGGCAGTGGCCGACTTCTTTGTGGATTGGGACGAGGTACAATATGAACCACCATTACCAGATCTGAATTATTGGACAATGCATTTTGACGGATCCAAGCTGAGAAATGGTTTGGGGGCAGGGATAGTATTAACTTCTCCGAAAAAAGATCAGCTGAAGTATGTGTTGCAGATACATTTTGCCGCATCAAACAACGTAGCCGAGTATGAAGCACTCATCCATGGGTTGAAAATGGCAAAAGAAATTGGTATACGTCGGATCCTATGCTATGGGGATTCAGATCTAGTAGTACATCAAGTATCAGGCAATTGACACGCATTAGATACGAATATGGACCTATATAGATTTCATGTGCAAAAAATCAGTGGTTACTTCGATGGATGCGAGTTTCATCATATACCTCGGGCGGAAAATGACGCTGCAGACACACTATCAAAACTCGGATCAACTAGGTAGTCAATTCCCCCAGGTATTGCCCTAGAGCACCTGAGAAAACCATCGATTACACCATCATCGGAATCCGAGTCAATTCGTATCTCGGCAGAAGTGAAACAAGGAAGCGTGCCAATGGAAATCGACAAAGAATGCGACCCGGATTTTATGAAGGTGAACCCGGCCATCGCACGAGCGAACACAGAAAAATCCGAAGCTGTTATGTCGGTGGAAAATATGGAAATCGACAGTGAAACTATCCCAGAGAAAATCACGCCGATATGGGCACAACCCATATTCTCATTCCTTAAGGAGGCAATCTTGCCGTGTAATGAAGTACTGGCTAGAAAAATAGTAAGAAGAGCAAAATCTTACACAATCATAAACAATGAGCTGTATATGAGAAGCGTCACGAACGTACTACAAAGATGTGTCGACTCAGCAGAAGGACAGGAAATACTCCTAGATATACATCAGGGAGAATGTGGGCATCATGCCTCATCCAGAGCTTTAGTGGCCAAGGCATTTAGGCATGGGTTTTATTGGCCGACGGGATTAAAGGAGGCAAAAGAATTAGTGGAAAAATGTAATGGTTGCCAGAGATATGCCAACAAGATACATCTGCCTTCGTCCGAGTTAAAAACAATACCAATCACTTGGTCTTTTTCTGTGTGGTGCTTGGATATGGTAGGTCCATTCAAACCATCCCGAGGCGGAATGACTCACATTCTAGTCATGGTAGACAAATCACAAAGTGGATCGAGGTGAAACCAATAAGAAAATGTGATGGACCAACAGCGGTAAAATTTCTAAAGGATATTATCTTTAGATATGGATATCCACACAGTGTTATCACAGATAATGGCAAAAAATTTGCTGAAGGATCCTTCGCTAGATTCTGCCAAGAAAAACACATAATACTAGATGTTGCCTCGGTGGCTCACCCAACATCAAACGGGCTAGTAGAAAGATCAAATGGACTGGTATTCTCAGGAATAAAACCCCGGCTTATCGAACCACTGCAAAGATCGGCAGGATGCTGGATTGAGGAACTTCCGGCAGTACTGTGGAGCCTCAGGACCACCCCAAACAGGTCGACAGGGTATACCCCTTTCTTTCTGGTATACGGGGCAAAAGCTGTACTTCTAGCCGACATAATGCATGACTCGCCAAGAGTAATCCAATACACAACAGCCGAAGTAAATGAAGTATCACGGCAAGACAATGTGGATCTTCTAGAGGAAGCAAGGGAATTGGCATTATCAAGATCAGCCTTTTATCAGAAAAACCTCAGACGATACCATAGCAAAAAAGTAAATCCAAGAGTTTTTAAAGAAGGAGACTTGGTTCTTCGACTAGTGCAACGCACAACCGGCATGCACAAACTCTCACCTCCATGGGAAGGACCATTCATCATGAGTAAAGCATTGCACAATGATGCATATTACCTGATCGACGCTCGGCCACCAGAGAAGAACAAGGCGAATAAGGCCGGAGACGAATCAAAAAGACCATGGAACATAGCCTTACTTCGCCCATTTTACACTTAGAGGCCAAATGTTGTACGTCGTGATGCGACGCATCAAGTTGAAATATCAAGCATGTGTTAAACCTCGACACTTCGAGCGGCGACTCCGGGACTGCACAATGTTGTTTCTATTTTTTAAAGACTATGTAGTAAACCTCGGCACCTCGATCAGTGACTTGGGGACTGCACCATGTCATTTCCTATTTTGAATTATGTATTAAATTTCGGCACCTCGAGCAGTGACTCAGAGACTGCACCGTGTTATCCCATATTTCAGATTATGCATTAAACCTCGGTACCTCGAGCATCGACTCGGGGACTGCCCCATGATTGTTTCTTGTTTTGAAATATGTATTAAACCTCGGCACCTCGAGCAATGACTCGGGGACTGCCCCGTGGTATTCTCTGTGTTGAGCTATGAATTATATTTCGGCAACCCAGTTTGTAACTCGATGACTGTTTCGTGTTATTCGATGTTATTTGAACAGATATAAACCTTCCGTGACCCAAGGGATAACTCGGGGATGACTTACACCGCTCATTAGTCCATTCATATAAGAGCTTGATAGCTTCAGCAGAAACTCGGGGACTACCCCAATTTGCTGCCCATAATTCATAAGGTGCAACATAAGCGTGCCTCGATCGACAAAGGGACAACAAGGAGAAAATAATTAACGAGTTCTAGAGGTAACAACCTCAGCAAGTCGAAGTATGATAAGGGATACAAGCCGACCTATGAGGTTGGAGCATTATACTTCAAATGGAAAGCGCGAAAACAACAACTATACAACCAAGTTTACAAAGGGCAAGGCAAAGATATGAAACAGATAGCTTAACTCAGACGAAACAACAATAGTTACCATTACCAATGCCTCAGCGGCGCAAAGCAAAAAGGTTCGCACAGCACCAAAAGACGGACAATTGTTTCACAAACATCATACGCCCGACATGCTGGGGACTTAAAGCAAATTGAGGTTTTTTCAAGCCTAAACACCAGAAGAGGCCAAACAACCCTTAATGGGCAGTAGCATGGTCAGGAGCATTGGACATGGGTATCTCGGATCCTGGAGGAGGGACCTCGGTCTCCTTCAGGAGAGTATCTTCAGCAACTAGGCTCTCCGAAGTAGCTGGCGCATCAGTCGACGTTACCTAGGCTTCAACGAAAGCCATAGTAACCTCAGGTGCAAGCTCCGGCTGCCGAGAGACATCAGTTTGAGCTCGAGAGCTTTCAGTCCCTTTAGAGGACAATCGCGCGTCGCCATCCTCGCCCGAGCTATCGTTTGAAACACGGGAATTATGCGATTCACCCTCCAATCCATCCTGATCGGACGAGTCATCACCCGATGCATCTTCAACTTCGACATCGTCCGCTGGATTAGGAAGAAAACTCGGCCCTTCGATCCAATTATGCACGTCAGCATACTCAATAAGCTGGAGGGCGCGAGCTTGGAAGTGAGCGAAGAACTCTGGATCCTCAACCCAACGAGAACCATTGAGCAAATTCATCAGAGTATCGAGTGAGATATCCTCGTACCAAGACAAAACGGCTGTAAGTGCCATATCAGCACCAGCCCTCCCAGCAGATTCCCTCTAGAGATTTAATTGGGTCTGAGATGACATTAACCTCGCCACAAGCACTTTAACTTCATCAATATCAGGTGTTCCAGAGGTATTCGGCCAAAGAACATGGTAGGCCCGAATAGCTTCTTGCACCACATCTCTTCCCATAATCTTCATTGGTCCAATAGCAGCACCGACAGCAATCAGGAAATCTTCCATCGAGTATTCTGGACTCGAGTCAGCAGGGACACCTCGGCGCTGGCGAGAAGAATCACTGCCTTAGAGCTCACTGATTTCGCTTCTGGAAAATGATCTACACGAAAGGAAAACATATCAGTTAAAAATAAGAAAGAGAAGAAAATAACTCGGCCATAGGCAGAAACTTACGATGAATATTACTCAACATTTTTTGGAGATCCAGGGACCAATCGACCCTACTCTTCTCGAAACGAGTAATTTCCTCGCTCATCGTCCGGTTCTTTAGCGCGGCAGCCTCAAGAAGTTCTTTATCTTTCTGCAACTGCAGGCTCAGTCGATTCTTTTCTTCAGAAAATTCCTGATCAACCTTTTCCAGTTCAGACTTCTAGGAAATCTTGAGAGACTTAACCTCGGCACGTAACTGAGTTATCTCATCATCCTTTTCTTGGAGTTGCATCGAATGAGCGGTAGCTTGTTCTAAAATATGCATCATCATATCAGGCATAGGTATGCATTCTTCATGCGATGCTGCAAGTGTTTGTAGCTCGGCTATACCAAAGCCAAAAAGTTATAAGAGACCCAATATTTATATCGGACAAGAATTAATAGGTTAAAAACCAAAAATGAACCAACCTTTAAGAGCGGAAACCTTCTTGGTAAGGTGAGTATTGAGATTGTTGATACTAGCTGCACGCCAGTGAGGAGTGAATTAGCACGACAAGCCAAAAGTATTACGAACTTAAGGAACAATACACGGATTAGTTAAATTACCAGTCTTCTTCACCACAGGAACAACCTTCTCATATTTTTCTTGTAGTTTCTTATGGGCGAAGAGCAACCTTTGAAATTCGGCTGTCCGCCGATCATGGGAAACCTAGATATAATGGAAGGTTAAAAGAATGGATATTCAAAGTTAAGGCAGATCGGAATCAAGTAAAACTTGACTCGGATCTAGGTGGCTGGATATAAATCCGAATCAAGTAAAACCTGACTCGGATCTAGGTGGCTGGATATTCAAAGCTAAAACATATCCGAATCAAGTAAAACCTGACTTGGATCTAGGTGGTTGGATACTCAAAGTCTAGGCAGATCCGAATCAAATAAAACTTGACTCAGATATGCATGGACCACGGCTAATCCAAATCGCAAAAGGGTTGAGTTAGCAAGAAATGAATTTGAAGCCTAAAAAAGCTTCCAAACGAACAACAAGTTATCCGGTTGCAAGCTTCAGGGACTAGCACATATATAGTACCATTTGAATAACAGACAAAGTATCAATGAAAGCACTTACCTCGTTCATCTTGTCACTGTCAAGGACAATCTTAGCAGCCATATGCAAGCGACTGCTGATGTCGAAAAGCAGAAATGGTTGGCTACTCGGATTGCCTTCAAGTTGATCGGCGGCATTCCAGTTATTGGCATACTCCACCAAAGAGCCGAGGCTATTTCCGCTCTTAGTGCGGGTCAATACTTTACCTCGGGCCCGTTGCATGACCATCACCGTCGCCGGACTCTTATCAAGAGTAAGTTGAGTGTCGGCGGCCGGGGTGATACCAGGCTTAGCAGAGGAAGCCCCCTTGCGAGGGACAGCAACCTTTCTGAGATGCTGAAGGTTTGGTAACAACAACCTTCCTACTTTTAGGAGAGGGTTTGGCAGGGGCAGCAACCTCGGCACTAGGAATCACGTCCTGAGGGGCAGGAGGAACTATAGTTTCCAAGGGGGCCGAGATAGTAATATCTTCGGCTGGAGCGGGAGTAGCAGCTGGGATCGTGGTGATCAAAGGGTCGTTGGGGGAAACCTCGGCAGTCTGAAGAGGGGCAACGGGTTCAACAGGATGATCTGGTGGCGGCGTTATGTCGGCATTAACGATGGAAGCAGTGGGTACATCTTGCTGAGGCGATGTATGGGTCGGCGCAGGAGGAGAGTCAACACGAGAGGGACTGGGAGCCCGAGTATCTTCCGTAGGCGGAGGAGAAGGCTGCCAAGTAGCATGACTTGTCATACTCGGACCGCTTGGCTTCGTGGATAGAGGAGCTCTGCAAGAGACAAAGAGATCGAATCAAAAGACAGAAATAGAGAAACAAGAAATATGAATGAAAGTAAACTCACCTAGTAACCGCATGCATGGTTTTACGCCTCGGAATATGCTGCGCAGACTTCTTCACTCACTTCTTGGGGGCAGCACCGGAGGGATCTGCCGGAGCGGTGCGCTTCTTCGAGGTAGCAGGAGCTTGAGAAGCAAGAGGTTCGGCGTCGTGCACCTAACCAGCCGGATTAGCTGGGAAAGAAGGAGCCAGAAATGCGTAAGATATAGGCACCACGGCAACTACCTCAAGAATTTGGACGTCGTCCGAGTCACCTTCATCCGCATGAGCCGAGGTATTTCCTCGGACACGAACCGGAGCGACATATGACTTAGGGACAAACTCCTCCGAGTCAGGTTCTCCGGTGTCCGTAGTATTACAATCTGCGGTCCATGGAAGAGCCAAAACCTCGGCATCCTTTGTCCTTTGATCGGTAAACCTCTGCGAGAGAAGAAACAAAGAAGGATTAGCAAAAGAACAATCACGAGTGCGACTCGGAAGGAAACACAAATGCGTAAATTTACCTGAGGAGGGGGATTCCCGCGAGTGAAGGGCTTTAGTCCCCATGCCCACTCCTCCAGCATATCGGTCTTGAAGATAGCCCGGACATGCTTGTAAATGTGATAATCGTCGAGATCAACCGTTGAAACTCGGTTGGGATCGAGAGGACCACTCATATAACAAAGCTTGTGAGAGCGAAGCTGAAAAGGGCAGATTTGGCTGCTGATGAATGCAGTCATCAGATCCTCACCGTGGAGCCTGGCGCGAATCAACTCCTTGAGCCGAATCTCGAATGCCTCGGCCAAAGCATGGATCTTCCTAGGATTATAGTTCCAATTGTTCTTGGAAGGGGGGCCAATAGAAAAAGTAGGGAGCCGAATCTTATCTTCTTTCCCAGTATTTTTGACATAGAAAAATGATTTATGCCATTTCTTACAAGACTCGAGGCCGGTGACACGCGAGAACTCAGAGTTGCTCCGAGGTGTAATGGACGCAACCCCGCATTGGGTAAGAGATTTCTCGGAAGGGTGAAGAGATTTGTCCGACACGACATTAGATCGGATTTGGAAGAATTTGGACCAGACATGTACGAAGGGACAAAGGCCGAAGTACCCCTCCAAAGCCGAGATAAAAGCGGACAAGGAAGATATAGCATTGGCCGGGAGATGATGCGGCAGGAGGCTGAAGTAATCGAGGAACCCCCTAGAAAAATCTCTAAGGGGGAGGCCAAACCCACGAGCAAAATGGGACATGAAGACTACGTACTCTCCCTCGTTGAGCACTGGAGAGGATTCATTGCGGGGAAAGCGAAAGCTTACCTCGGCGGGGATCCAGCGCGTCTTGATTAACCACTCTACCTCACGGAGAGTGACAGTGGAACCCTGCCAAGAACCCCGTTCTGGACCGGACACGAAATCCTCCTCCTCGACGAGGGCTCCGCTGGCAGAACTAGACATGGGCTCGTCAGAGGAATCAACGGAGGATAAACTAGCGGCGGGGAGAGGCCTAGAAGTGTAGGGCCCCATCGTGGTTCTAACGAGCGTGGCGGCGCAACGAAGAAGAACCGCCGCGAGGAATCTAGGAAACAGAGGGATTGCCTAGGGCGGAAATCTAGCAGCGGTGCCGTAGGATAACTCACCAGCGAAGGCGACGAAGAAGGGAACGGCGGTGAGGTCGTCGGAGCCAGAAAACAGCAGCGTGACCGTCGAGGAGGTCGACGGTTGCACGGCCGCTAGCGCACGAACGGAGGCGCGAGCGCGAGGAGGAAGAAGAATGGCAAACAAAGGGGGAAAGTAAAACCGTATAGCCCCTCTCCCATCTTTATAACCGCGCAGTATTAGCGGTAGTGGGATCGTGGGTGCGCCACGATAACCGCATACTCACGGGCGTGGCGGAACTACTCGCAGCTAGTAGAGCCACACCAAAGAACACACGGCGCAGGAGGGGATCGGGCCTCCTGACCGATGCGGTACTCGAGGCGTCACTGCGCCGACGCGATGGGTGCAGTAATCACTGTAGCTTGTCAGTGGACACTGTAGAGGAACAAAAAACTAGAAGAACAATGATGAGTGGTACACGTAGGATGAGGCGTGCTCAGGAAGTTGCATGGATACCTCGAACAGAAAGAAGTAACTCGGAAAGAAAGATAGAAGTATGTTGGGAAACTGATGTGGCCCGGCCGAGGTTTCAGGTAGGACCACACCAGCTTCGGGGACTAATGTTGGGGAGGTGACCCCGGATAGGGTCAAGATAGGGGAAAGACGAAAGGAACCTCCCTTGTCGTGAGCCGAGTTACTATTTGTGTCGGCCGAGTCATATAAGAGTCGGCCGAGATAAGCAGGGCCATGGCAAGTGTAGAATGAGTAACACCTTATCCGGCCGACATATAAGTTAAGTCGGCCGAATGAGTCGAGCCGAGTTATGCGAGACAAGGCCGAATAACATGAAGCTTGCAGGAGAAGGAGGTGCCTATAGTCAAACCCTAGTCACTAGCTAGGAGGAATCTAGACAGAGCCAAGCACAAAGGACACGAAGCAGAAAAGTAGAGGGGCAGAAGAACGTCATGGAGGTGACAGTAAGGAAGCCCGAGGCGTGCATGTGAAGCTCTTTGGAACATTGCCGCTGATAGAAGGGCGACACAGAAAGGAGGTCGCCGAGTTACCATATTGGGACAAGCATATTCCAAGGATATGCTTGCCATGTCAGTCCTAGAAGGAACCAAGGCACCCCTTTATAAGGGGGGACGCTGGCTCCTGAGAAGGAGATCGATGGATTCTACGCCGTAAGGCTCGTGTAGTAGAGTTCTCCCTCTCTATGAGACAGCTCTTGGAGCACTTGTATTCATTGAGGAGAGGAATATAGATTTACTTGTTGAGCATTTGAGTGTAGAAATCACTACATCTTCCCTCCCCGGATCCCTCTAGCATCCATTGGCCCCATCCTTTAGCCTACCCATGGCATCTGCCATGCCACCACCACGACAGAACGTGTCCATTTGGTCTAAGGGAAGGCTTCTGAAAGGTCCTGTCTTGGTGAAAATCAAGTCTTGTGGGGAAAGTGCACCACCTCTGCAGAAGGAAGAAACTACGTACATAGCCGTGTCCCTGGTAATGGACAATTTGAGCATCGAGACATGGAAGCTATCAAGAATCTCCTCATCCCAATTTTCTAAGTTAAAACTTGTGGTTGAACAAGTGTGAAGGTTCACCAATTTCTATTGGTGGTTCCTTGGGAGTTTTTACCAAACAAAAACTTAGTGTTTTCAACTAATAGGTAAAACCTATTTTGAGCAAAGCAAGCCTAAGCTACACTTATCCAAATTCATGTAGTAAATAGATGCTAATATTCTACGAAGGTATCACTTGCCAATACTATTCCAATGTATTGACCCACTGTGGCTGTAACTTGTGATGTTGCAGGTTACTCTGATGATAATTAGCGGTTATGAGTCTACACTCAACATGCTTGCCTATGGCACATGAAGATGAAGACTTTTATTTATATTGTTATGATAAACTCTTGTACTATCCTATGGCTATGGAGTTGTAAAAGACTATGTTATCTCTGGAATGACGATGTAATAATGACCTTTGTTTTCTGTGTACTTCATCTTAAACTGTGGATGCTAGCAATTGATCCAGGGACTAGCATTGCAATCACAGGGATCTTTACCTTTATAAAGGTGGGATCTTACAGATGGTATCAGAGCACTGTGTTTCCTGTAGGATCATGACCCTAGGATTGTCTTTTTCTTCTCGTAAACTTTTCTAATCTTCTTTCTCATCTCTATTTGTAGATGAACTCCATCAACGAAGCTGTAAGGAAGGGAACACTCATGACCATCACTTTGGAGTGTGAGACTGAGTTTCCCAAGGCCCTCAAGAACCTTATGCTTACCATGGGGATACATGGTGCAGCTGTGTACAAAGGATTCCCTGTGATGGATGAAGGAGAAGAGTACTGGTGGGTGCAACTTCACTTGTACAAAAATAAGGAAAACAACCACAAGGAGTCAGGATTATGCATGGTCACCAACTCAGAAATGCACACCGCATTCTTTGACTCTAGAAGAAATGCATCTTGGAATTCCATCAAGGAGCTTGGTGATAGACTCAAGTGCAGAATGCTCAATACCCAAAATGATCTTAGAAAAGAAGAGAAACGTACCCAGGACTTAGAGGCTGCTAACCAACGTTTAAGAGAAGATATCATAGACTTAGCAATGGAGTCGTGTGATCAAGATCGACTGATTGCCTCTAGGGATGCCCTGATAGCTAACTTGGCAAGTGAGTGGGGATTGTAATGTACTCCATTAGTTGGACCACCACATTTATCGTTTTTACTTCCAAAAATTTGTCTAAGTTATGTTGAACCTTTGATGCTTGTAATGGATTTGTGTATGCCATGACTTGTGTGATTGTTGCAAAAGATATGCTTGTGATATTTTGTCCTGTGATTTTTTCTCTACTGATGTTGATTCTAACTTTTCTCTATCTTATAAAAATAGATGCCTAATGTTACTATCAACACGACCAAGGAGTTCAAGGGAACTAGTTTTGGTACTCGTCTCATTGAGCTCACTAGTGTGCTCCACCTTCCACTTCCTAGCATCATGACACTTCCACTCACCAGGTTTGAGAGGAAGGACCTTTGGGGCTTCAGAGTCACTCAGCCCGGATGCCAGACAGAGCCAACCACGGAGACCATCACTTTCAAGCTGATGCATGACGACAAGGAGAAAGTCCTAGATGTAGTCATGCAGGAGTTACTTGGGCGCCTGGTAGGGAGACACTCTAGAGAGCTTAGAGGTCTTTACTTTCACCCCTTCGGGAGACGCAATGAGGAGGGTGAAGCTATAGAGTACGAGGATGCTGCTAGAGAGACGATGGAGCCGATTCGTCTGTACCTACAGGACCTAGAGGGTCTTATTAGGCACCTAGATACTGATAGGACAACGTCATGCTTAGTAATGACTAGCTCCAGGTTCATCTCCAAGAGAAGGACAAGCTCTTCGCAGAGCAAGACGAGATAGTCAAGGAAATGGAGGCCAAGTTTTAAAGCCAGGACAAGAAATTCAAGAGACATGAGAAGAGAGTTCAAGACAGGAACAAGAAGATCCGGGAGATGAAGGAAGAGCTAGAGGCCAAGGACTTTGAGCTTGAGCATCAGCAGGAAGTGATCCAGAGGCTTCGCTCACAGAAGAGGGATCTTAGGGCCAAGATAGAGGCCTTGACTACTAATGTTGAGGAGTACAAGACCGCTATGGAGAATGCAGGTCTTACCCTTGTTGATGTGGAGATTGATGCGGAGGAGTAGTGTTGGCTACTCATTTATATTTCATCTACCGTACCTTTGATTATTGAGTCGCAATGACCATCCAACATGTGGGTGGCTTGCTATGGTGTGATTTGCATTTCCAAACTTGTTGTTTATGTCGTTCAAAACTCTGTTATTTTGATGCTTGGTCGTTGTGATTGCCTATGTGATGTATTGTGCATGTTAAGCATATATGGGTATCTCATTCTTATCCTTATGAAAACCACATATGCCTCCTCGGCGTGCCAACCCCAACCCAAACAACAATGTCACTCCCGAGATGCAAAAGTTGATGACAGCACAGACACAACTGATGCAGATGATGACCACTTTTATGCAGAACCAGAATCAGAATAACAACAACAACAACAACCCGAAAAATCCACCAGGATTTGACATGCTCACCAGATTCCTAAGAATGAGGCCTGCAAAGTTCTCAGGAACCACTGATCCAATGGTGGCCAATGATTGGCTATGTTCGGTGAACAAGGATTTGGTGACTGTCGGCTGCACCGACGAGGAGAAAGTCAGGTTTGCAGCACATCTGTTGGAAGGACCAGCAGCAACTTGGTGGGATAACTTTCAGATCACCACCCCTATTGAGGATGTGACATGGGCTATCTTTGAGGATGGATTCCGTACAACTCACATTTCCTCAAGAGTGATGAATTTGAAGAAGGAGTTCCACAACCTGAAACAGCGTCACCGCAGCGTGGCCGAGTATATTGAGGAGTTCAACAATCTGGCGCGTTATGCACCGGATGAATTTGATACCGATGCCAAGAGGAAGGAGAAATTCCTCGAAGGACTGAATGATGAACTGAATCTATAGTTGTTTGTTGCCTATGTCCCAACCTACCAATCACTTTGTGACAAGGCTACCATCTTGGAGAACAAGATGAAACAGACTGAGAGCAGGAAGAGGAAGCATAGCTTTGATAAGCACAGCTCGGGATCGTCTCACAAGCGTTCCCATCATGATGACAGTGGGAGTTCTGGATCCCACAAACATGGAAAGTACAACAACCACCACAGCCACAATCGTCATCATGACAACAAGCATCACCGTAGTCATGATAATGACAAGTACAAGAACCACAAGAGTGGACACAAGAGTCACCACAATGGATGTGGAAGTGGAAGTGGTAGTCAGCCTACAAAGAGAGATATCAGTCAGGTTGAATGTTTCAAGTGTAAGAAGATGGGGCATTATGCAAATGAGTGCCCAGAGAAGAAAGTTGAAGGAACCACCAAGCCCAACCCTTTCCAGAAGGGACAAGTAAACCACATCAATGTGGAAGAGATTTATGTGGAACCTGATGTTGTGGCTGGTAAGTTCAAACTCGATTCTGTTCTAGCACTTGTTCTTTTTTATACTGGCGCATCGCATTCATTCATATCAAGAGCATTTATTGATAGAAATGAACTTCCAGTTGAAACTATTGGGTGTCCTATAAAAGTAAGTTCTCCTGGTGGAGAATTGATAGTGAACTCAGGATGTCATGACCTAGTCATAGAATTTGGGAAGTATAAGTTTCCCATTAATTTGATAATCATAAATGCCCAAGGATTGGATGTCATTTTGGGAATGGACTGGATGACTAAGTACAAGGGAGTGCTAGATTGTGCCAATCATACCGTCACACTCACAACCCGGGATAATAAAAGGATTAGATTCAAGACTAACTTTGAATCAAAAGGGAGTAAGCTAAATTCTCTTAAGGGGGTTAGCATAAACAGTGTGCTAATTGTGAGAGAATATCCAGATGTGTTTCCGGAAGAATTACTTGGAATGCCACCAGATAGAGATGATGAGTTTCTGATTGACTTGCTGCCAGGATCTGGACCAATAGCAAAGAGACCTTACAAGAAGTCAGTTGATGAGTTGAAAGAACTCAAGAAACAACTTGGAGAACAGTTGCAGAAAGGATTTATTCAACCAAGTTCTTCATCTTGGGGAGCACCAGTCTTGTTTGTGGAAAAGAAAGATAGAAGTCAAAGGTTATGCATCGATTATCATTCACTCAATGAGGTGACTATCAAGAACAAATACCCTTTGCCCAGAATCAATGATTTGTTTGATCAGCTAGAAGGATCCCGTGTGTTCTCAAAGATTGATCTTCGGTCAGGTTATTTTCAGCTTAAGATAAGGGAACAAGACATACCTAAGAAAACTTTCATCACTAGGTATGGATTGTATGAGTACACCGTGATGCCATTTGGTTTGACCAATGCACCAGCTTACTTCATGAATATGATGAACAAGGTGTTCATGGAGTTTCTTGACAAGTTTGTTGTTGTTTTCATCGATGACATTTTGATCTACATCAAGAGCAATGAAGAGCATGAAGGACATTTGTGATTGATACTTGAGAAGCTTAGAGATCATAAATTGTATGCCAAATTAAGCAAGTGTGAATTCTGGCTAAATGAAGTTGGATTTCTTGGACACATTGTGTCAGGAGATGGTGTAGCAGTTGACCCCGCAAAAGTGTCAGTTGTAAGTGAGTGGAAACCTCCTAAGTCAGTGAAAGAGGTTCGTAGTTTCATTGGCTTGGAAGGATACTATAAAATATTCATTGAGAATTTCTCCAAGGTAGCTAAGCCAATGACGGAGTTACTAAAGAAAGACAAGAAATTTCCTTGGACTGAAGGATGTGAACTCAGTTTCCAAGAATTGAAGAAGAGACTAGTGACAGCACCAGTCTTATGTCTGCCAGATCTGGAGAAGGATTTCCAAGTGTATTGTGATGCATCTCACCAAGGATTGGGTGCAGTTCTGATGCAAGAAGGAAAATTTGTGGCTTATGCCTCGAGACAACTCAAAACTCATGAAGTGAATTATCCTACACATGACTTAGAGTTGGCCTCCGTTGTCCATGCACTCAAAACATGGAGACATTATCTTTTGGGAAAATGATGTGAAGTGTTCACAGATCACAAAAGTTTGAAGTATATCTTCACTCAGAAAGAAATCAACATGAGACAAAGAATATGGCTAGAACTCATCAAGGACTATGACTTGAGTTTGCAATACCACCCTGGTAAAGCAAATGTTGTAACGGATGCATTAAGTCGTTAGGTTTATGTGAATGGCCTTACTAAGGGAGAGTTGCCAGATGATCTGTGTGCCCAATTCAAAGATCTTAGATTGGAGATTGTGCCTGAAGGACATCTCATGTCATTGGATGTTCAACCCACCTTGTTGGACAAAATCAAGGAAGCCCAAAAGACAGACAAGGAAATTGAAGAGATTAAGGAAAAGATTGGTAAAGGAAACGCCAAAGGATTCCATGAAGACGAACATGGTACTTTATGGTATGGGAAACGTATCTGCATTCCGCAAGATCCGGAGCTTCGGAAACTGATCTTACAAGAAGCACACAACTCACCATATTCCATTCATTCGGGTAACACCAAGATGTACATGGATGTGAAGGATAGATTTTGGTGGAATAATCTCAAGAAGGACATTGCCGAACATATTTCTTTCTATGATGAATGTAGTAGAGTGAAAGCAGAACATCAGAAACCAGCAGGATTGTTACAAACACTACCTATTCCTGATTGGAAGTGGGACAAGATTGGCATGGATTTCATTAACGGATTGCCAAGGACCAGGTCAGGATACGATTCAATTTGGGTAGTAGTGGATCGTCTAACTAAAGTGGATCATTTTATAACCGTGAAGACAACATATACAAGTGCTAAGTTGGCCAGGATCTATATAAATAGGATTGTGTGTCTGCATGGAGTACCTAAGAGTATTGTGTCCGATAGGGGAACTCAATTCACTTCTCATTTTTGGAGACAACTGCATGAGTCATTGGGAACGAGATTGGAATTCAGTACAGCTATTCATCCCCAGACTGATGGACAGACAGAAAGGACCAACTAGATCTTAGAGGATATGTTTAGGGCATGTGCCCTAGACTATGGAGAAAGTTGGGATGAAACTCTGCCTTACGCAGAATTCTCTTACAACAACAGCTATCAAGACAGTATTGAGATGGCACCGTTTGAGTTTCTCTATGGAAGAAAGTGTACTACACCATTTCTATGGAATGGTGTTGGAGAAAGGAACTTGTTTGGGCCAGAATTAATCAAGGAAGCTAAAGAGAAAGTCAAGTTGGTAAAGGACAGATTGAAGATAACACAGTCCCGACAGAAGAGCTACGCAGATCCTAAGCGTATAGAAGTCACCTATGATGTGGGTGATAGAGCTTATCTTAGAGTGTCACCACTTCGTGGAGTGAAGAGATTTGGAGTCAAAGGAAAATTGGCCCCAAGATATGTTGGACCATTCAAGATTCTGAGTCGTAAAGGAGAAGTAGCTTATGAGATTTAATTGCCTGAATCACTGTCTGCCGTTCACAATGTGTTTCATGTGAGTCAGCTAAAGAAATGCCATCCAGAGATGGAGGAGACTTCTTTGAAGGATACTATACCTTTGGAGGAGGTCCAGTTGGAAAGTGATCTCACTTATGAGGAAAAACCTATCAAGATTCTTGAGACTGTAGAAAGAGTTACACAGACAAAAACCATCAAATTCTGCAAAGTTCAGTGGAACCATCATTATAAAGAAGAAGCAACATGGGAAAGAGAAGAGGACCTTCGGAAAGACCACCCTCACCTATTTGCTAGCCAATCTGAACCTCAAGGGCGAGATTCACCTTAAGGGGGTTAGACTTGTAACATCCCAAAAGTCATGATTTGAAAGTTTGCATATCATTCATGCATTCATAATCATTTTAGGATCATTTCATCAAAAATAGAAACTTTGTGATCTATTATTTTATGTAAGCAAGGCAATAGCCTTAATGCTACTCTCTATTATGAGAATATTTATTTTGACCAAGAAAGCATTTGAGCATAGGATTGTTTGATATTTCCAAAGCTTGGACAAAGTTTTTCAAAACAAAATATGAATTTAAAACCATTCATATGTCTATATTAATAAATGATAAAGGCAAGGTTTAATTTAAATTCCATTGGGCCAATATAAATTTGAGTGAACAACAATACTTTATACACAAAAATGTACCTGTTTCACTTTACAAAAATCCAGAAAGTGTTTAAATTCAAACTTCTTTAAAATCATTTGAAAAGGATTCCTAGAAAATCAAACAGAAAAAGAAAAAGGAAAAAGGAATGGAAAAGGGCCGGCGCCACTCCTTCGGCCCAGTAGCAGATGCAGCCCACCCGGGTTTTCCCCTATCCCTCTGTTTCTCACTCAACCGCGCACACCCCCCTCACTGACGCTCCGACCCCACCGCCACCTCAGCATCGTTGTCAATCACGAGCCGGAGGCACTGCTCCCCTCTGTCGTTTCCTCCCGAATCAAATCCGTTTGATTGCACTTGATTCCCGAAGTAATTCCTCCTCCTCACTCGGCTACTTAATCCCCACCCCTCGACGACCATTTCCCCTCACTCAGCACCCCCACTCCGCCATCAGGCTACCCTATTTCGCTAAACATCGCCGCTGACTGAGCGAATCCGGCGAGGTATTCCGGTTGGCATCATGCTCGCGCCCACTCCTCAATCACTCTGGGATGCTCCCTGTTTCATGCGCACCCTCTCATATCCTTGGTTCATCTGATTGTGTCCCAGAAAGTCGACTTCGACGAGCACTGTGAGCATCCGACGCCGTCTCCAACTCCGACGAGGAATTTCGGTGAGGTTCGACCGCCCCTTGCCTCCTGGTTCACACTAACTGATTCGCAACCTCCTTGTGCACACACTGATATCCTTGGCTTGTGATAGGGTGGCCTAAGTGTTCGCCTTCATCGCCGTCCAAGCAAACCCGACGCTGTCCTCGACTCCGACGAGCTCCCACGGCCACAGCAGCTTGCCCCTGTCCATGCCAGTAACATCTGGAGCTTCCTCGCAACCCTGCGACACTGGTAAGCATCGCCACTACCCCAAGCCCTCGCTAGAATTTCTGCCCCATCGCCGGCAGAGCCATCGCCGACGTTCTGGCCATTTGCGCCGCTGGTTTAAGGTCAAAACGATTAGATCCAGTGGTCTAGATTAGACGCCCGACCGAAGAGGTACGGGCAGATCTGAGCCGTTGGGTCTTATTTAGATCTGACGGTGCGCGAGCGTGATCTAGTGCGAAGCGGTACCAACCAATCAGATAATGTCGCGTGGCCTGTAGTTTAATATAAAAAAAATAGAATCATTTCTATTAGATGTTCAAACTTACAAAATTCATAACTTTTGATCCACACGTCCAAATTTTACAAATTTTATATCATTGGAATCAGGAGAAAGAATTCTATCCAACCATGCAATTTGTTTAATAAATTGCTTATGTAAAATAGGTTATTTTTAAGATACATTTGTAGACCTATTTTGAGTATAAAAATTATTTGAAAAATGTTTTAAAGATCAAATTAAGTTTAACTAATGTATAAATGTTTAGTTTAGTGTTCAGTATTGTTTTACTTGTCTTGTTTTAATTGGAAAAATCATCACATGGCATTTGCATGCATTCATATATTTTTGCTTGTTTATTTTGATATGTGAATTTGGTGCTATCATTTTATGTGTAGATTTTGGTGCTAGTGGTGATTGTGATTGTGAGGATTGTTGATACTCCCCTAACTACCAAGGCAAGTGGTGCTTCATATTTTTATCCCAATATTTTGACTATGCATTAGAAATATTTTGTATAGGGCTTGCATGAATAGTTTTACTAAGTATCTACATGCTATGCTTGGGAAATCCTAGTAGTTGTAGAATTGTTAGCATTTTCTCTAAGTTAAGATACTTGCTATTACCATGCTTAGCCTAGCTAGTACCAACCAAGGGTGGAATATATATATGCTACGGAAAAATATTACTAAGTCTTTAACTTATTTTTTTCTTAATAAAACAACTAAGTGAATGAAACACCTGGGTAGAATGGTAATTGCTTGGTGGTTTTTGGTTGAGTGGTTACACAAGGCCCATTTCTATGGTTTACCTTGTGTATCTCACTTGTGGATTGCCACCCAGGAACAAAGGGATTTGAGATGCCATATGTTAAGAAGCTTCTAGTGCAACCACATGGCATTATGGGCTCTGCCTGGATCATATAGGTTGCAATAACTTAGCCATTTGGAAAGTTGGTGGTACTGGGTGATAGGTTGGAACGCGTCCATTTGGTCTAAGGGAAGGCTTCTGAAAGGTCCTGTCTTGGTGAAAATCAAGTCTTGTGGGGAAAGTGCACTACCTCTGTAGAATGAAGAAACTATGTACTTAGCCGTGTCCCCGGTAATGGACAATTTGAGCATCAAGACATGGAAGCTATCAAAAATCTACTCATCCCAATTTTCTAAGTTAAAACTTGTGGTTGAACAAGGGTGAAGGTTCACCAATTTCTATTGGTGGTTCCTTGGGAGTTTTTGCCAAACAAAAACTTAGTGTTTTCAACTGATAGGTAAAACCTATTTTGAGCAAAGCAAGCCTAAGCTACACTTAGCCAAATTCATGTAGTAACTAGATGCTCATATTCTACTAAGGTATAACTTGCCAATACTATTCCAATGTATCGACCCACTATGGCTGTAACTTGTGATGTTGCAGGTTACTCTGATGATGATTAGGGGTTATGAGTCTACACTCAACATGCTTGCCTGTGGCACATGAAGATGAAGACTTTTATTTATATTATTATGATAAACTCTTGTACTAGCCTATGACTATGGAGTTGTAAAAGACTATGTTATCTTTGGATTGACGATGTAATAATGTCCTTTGTTTCTGTGTACTTCATCTTAAACTGTGGATGCTAGCAATTGATCCAGGGACTAGCATTGTAATCACGTGGATCTTTACCTTTATAAAGGTGGGATCTTACAATCAAGGGCTTCAACTTTTGCCAAGGAACTGCCGCTGTAAAACAATCCTAGCGCCGGGAACAATGCGACGAACAGAGAGAAGAAAATCGGTCACGAGACTGAAAGATTCTGCCAGATACAGCTGCGGTTTTAGCTCGACTTTCGGCATCAATTTCGAGCCCAATACTTCATAGAATTGGTCGGGGTTTGAAGCTACGGAGAGATGGGTTAACAGAGAACAAATTGCGTGTTGAGACTTCACCGGAAGAGGAACAGGGGCGACGGGAAAGTTAATGGAAACGACGGCTGCAACTACTGCGGCTGCTATTGTCACTCGAGCAGCTGCTGTTAGTAGGCGCGCAGCAGCGGCGACGAGCGAGACAATATGGGCAGGTGCTCACAAGGGCGCGTCATCGCGCGGGGAAGACAGGGAGGAGGCCAGCAGGACGAGGGCGCGCGCGAAGTAATGGCGTCGTGTACGCGTCGGGAGGCGAGGCGGCGGTCAGCTCACGGCGAGGTAGGCGACGACCTGGGGCTTCCCGGGCACGACAATGAGTTCCAGGTTTTGTAGAAGATCATGGGATATACGCTGGTGGAGGTGGACGAGATCAGGGCGATGGAACGGTGGTGAGCAAGGTTGGCCAAGATCGAGCTCTAGGTGTCCAAGAGGGTTTTGCTTATGGAGGAGGAAGAAGATGGAGGGGACCTGGGCACGTTCTGGTTGGGTGGTGGTTGGTGGGGGTTGATCAGTAGATAACACGGAGGGAAAGAACATGGGTGCTTGGTTTCCTTTACCAAAAGTAGAGGGAGAGGGGAGGTGCTCTCGGGGAGGGCGTCTCTTCTCTCTTCCGCTTTCTTGCACAAGATGAAAGTGAAGGGGGACCATGAGCGGAGGGTGCGCTGTTACTTGCGATCAGGCAAGGAGGGTGGGATGTTAGTCTGGTTCAGCGAGTTGAGTGTAGAAGTTAGGAAGGAAAATGTGGACATGATTTAGTGTATAAGGGTGATTCAGGTTAGCTGATTGATTTGGATCAATTCAAATTAGAAAGTTTTGTCTAAATTCAAAAGGCTTCCAAAATTCAAAGGAAAAATAAATAGAGAATAAATGAGCAAGAGAGCATGTGTGCATGTACCATAATTGGCTATTCCCGTGGCCAGACTATGAAGAGTAGTACCGGATGACGGACCACAGGAAGGTTACGACAACTAGGATCATCTCCCATCGTCAGCATTGCATGTGACCCGGAAGATGAAGCTTCTCCTATGCTATTGTTACTATTACGTTATTCCGGTGCTTGAGTTGTATTAAGAACTGGATCATGAGATCCTTATTTTTGTAAGACCTTATATATGGTTTGTAATGGATGATGTACTGCGATATCCAAATCTGGTATTCTCACAAAAATGATAATCCTAGGATTGTGATGTATGGCATAACAGGCATCTGGGATTACAAATCCAGGTGTTGACACCCCCCTTTTATTTCACACCGCCGGCATCCATAAACAAAAGAGCATGATATCAATTGGGTAATATGTACAGGTGCTGAAAGTGTTCCCCATGAAAGCATGGTTCTACTAATTCCCAACTTATAAGTGCAAGCATTTACAACATAGATGACACGATGGTTCATGTTTATTAGGGGCAAGAAAAATAGTGTGCCATCAAGTTTGTGAGAGCTTTCATAACTAATTTCTCATAACAAGTTTAATTTGGAAGATAGATAAAACAAGAATATACTTGGAATGGTGTAAAACACCATACATAGGAATTTATAGTGGACTCTTTGGAATAACTTGTTTTCTTGGGAGTTGGACGCATGAGTAGAGCTTACTCGATACAAGTGGAGGGTAGCAAAAGACTGGGAGCGACCAACTAAGAGAGCAATAATGGCCATAATAATGCAGATCAACAAAACATTATCAATCAAAGCATAAAGTGGTATCACAAGTCAAAAACCAAATGATCATATAGGGTAAGGTGACTAGTTCATAGTAATAACATGGTGTGAGCATGCGCCAAGTCAACCCAAACAAAGCATCAAAAGAGAATACCACAATATTATGCTTTTGTATCCTAAAACAACGCATGATTATTTCAAGGCACATTAAGCAATTTTAATTGTTTGGAACAAGTCATGCTACAACAATAATCACTAAGCATAAGGTCAAAACAACATCTAGCATGACATGATAAAGTCTAAGTCACAGTCAAAACAAGCTCCCTTTTGTAACACTTAAGCATGAAACTCTCCACTCTTTTCCAACACCAATCAACATATTTGAAACAACATAGCAAAATAGGGGGTCCAACTAATTTATTTAATAACACTAAACGAACGAAGACCAAAAACGAAAACTAAGACGCTCCAAGAACAACACAACAGTGCATGAAACAATAAAAACGAAGTGTCTAGATAGAGACCTGTGATTATTATTAATGAAGACAGGGATGCCTTGGGCATCCCCAAGCTTTAACGCTTGTACCTCTTCAATATTTCTTGGGGTGACATGGGGTGTCATCCCCAATCTTGAGCTTTTGTTCATTCTTCATCTCATCACATCATTCTTCCCATACACTTGAAAATTTCCTTCTAACCATGTGGAGCTCTCTTAGTGTACCATTCAGAATAATTAACCATCATATTATCAAGGAGCTTTGTTGCAGCACCCAAATTAATGGTCATAAAGGGACCTCCAGCAGCAGAATGCAACCGATTTCTTGAAGAAAAATTTAGTCCTGCATAAAAAGTTTGGATAATCATCCAAGCAGTCAGTCCATGAGTGGGATAATTCTTTACCAAAGATTTCATTCTATCCCAAGCTTGAGCAACATGTTCATTATCAAGTTGTTTAAATTTCATTATTTCACTTCTCATAGATATAATCATAGCAGGAGGACAGTATATTCCAATAAAAGGATCTTTGCATTTAATCCAAGAATCAATACTATTTCTAGGCAAGGATAGCAACCATTCTTTAGCTTTTCCTCTCAAAGACAAAGGAAACAATTTGAGCTTAATAATATCTGCATCCACATCCTTATAATTTTGCATCTCACAAAGTTCAACAAAGTTATTAAGGTGAGCAGCAGCATCATCAGAACTAGCACCGAAAAATTGCTCTTTCATAACAAGATTCAACAAAGAAGGTTTAATTTCATAAAAGGTAGCATCAGGATAAGGTGGAGAAATAGGTGTACACAGGAAATCATTGTTGTTTGTGCTAGTGAAGTCACACAACTTGGTGTTCTCAGCAATATTCATTTTTGCAAAGGTGGAGCAAGCCAACAGCAGTAACAACTAGAGTAGGAACTAATTTTTTTTGTGTTTTTTATAAGAAAAAGCAAACCAAAAACCTATTTTTTTTGTATTTTTGAAAAAATAAACAAGCAAAACAAATCAAAATAAACTAAGAAAAAACAAAGTAAAGAGAGTGGTTGTGAAATACTCCCCATGCAAAGCTGTCCTTAACTCCCCGGTGCCAGAAAATCTTGATGGTGGCTAAGTTGACTGTAGAGCCTTTTAAGGAGACCCGAAGAGCAAGGTGTGATGAGAACAGCAGGAAGTCTTACCTCAGTTATGAAACCAAGGTTATCAAACCAGTAGGATCAAGGAAACAACTCCAAGGTGTTGCTAGCAACTTTGAATCCTGCACAACACAAACTCAAGACTTTGCCCCAACTTATAGTGAGGTTGTCAATCTCAATGGTTTGCTAAAAATAAAGGATTAAATGTATAGTGTGGAAGATAATAGTTGCTTGTAGAAAGTAAACGGTAACAATAGATGATATATCAATGATAAAGATTTGACCAGGGTCCATAGTTCACTAGAGGTGTTCTACTTAAGATAGATAACATGCTGGGTGAAAAAATTACAGCAGGACAATTGACAGATTGAGGAAGCATAACAATGCAAATACTAGACATCATGACTCCTATGATATTTGATTGGGCATTACAACAATATACATAGACCATAATCCAACTATATCTATGACTAATAATCCACCTTCAGGTTATCATCCGAACCCCTCTAGTATTAAGTTGCAAGCAACGGATAATTTCAATAAGCGATGTGTGTAAAGTAAACAATGCAATTGTTCCATGAACGAAAGATTGTTATTTTTTCCCTAGTAGCAAAATCACATCTACAACCTTAGAGATTTCTGTCACTTCCCCATATTACTAGAGGCATGAACCTACGATCGAGCATAAATACTCCCTCTTGGATTCACAAGCATCTACTTGGCCAAGATAGCTACTAGCAACGGAGAGCATACAATATCGCAAATAACACAGACATGATAGAATCAATAATCTATCTTACATGATAGACTCAATAATCAATCTGACATAGTATGTCAATATCCATCGGATCCCTACAAACACAACATGTATGATTCCAAATAGATGATCTTGATCATGAATGAAGCTCACAAGTTCTAAACATGATAGCACAAAGGAGGAGAAACAACCATCTAGCTACTGTATGGACCCATAGTCCAAGGGTGAACTACTCACGCATCAAACCGAAGGCTGGTATGGTCATGAAGAAGGACTCCAGGATGATCTCTCCCCTCCGGCAGGGTGCCGGGAAGAGCTTCAGATCCCCCGTGATCTAGGGACGATGGTGGCGGTGGCTACTGACTGTTTCGTGGAGATCTGATTCGGTACTTAGGGTTTTCTGCACCAGGGCGACTTTATAGGCGAAGAGGGAAGGTCGGTTGAGGGCCAGGAGGCCCACACCCTTCCCTAGCATGGCCAACGATGGACCCGCACCAGGGGGTGTGGCCACCATGTGGCTCCCCTTCGTCTCTCCTCTGGACTCCGTGTTTTCTCCGGTAAAATATTGACTTTGGATTTTGTCCCGTCCAATTCCGAGAATATTTTATTACTAGCTTTTCTGAACCAAAAACAGCAAAAACCAGGCAACTCGCACTGCAGCATCTTGTTAATAGGTTAGTCCTAGAAAATGTATAAAAATACCTCAAAGTGTAGACAAAGCATAGCAAAGTTGATACTAAACAAGCATGAAACATCAAAAAATATATATACGTTGATGACGTATCAAGTACACCTGGCATAGACGTTGCTGAAGTCATCAATGACCAGTAAATAGAATTAATTCAAGGAACAACAGAATTTGTGGATGAAGGAAAAAAGAATACAACGACCAGGGAATGAATTATCCTAGTGAAACAACAATTACTCCTGAGATTGCGATAGACAACATGGCTTCTTCTGGTAAAGCAGATTCAAATGAATGTGATACTGATTTAACAGATAAGATTACTAATATTATCATGGATGTTTTTAACAATGAGAGACGACTTGAATCTGGTAACAATGAAGTTAATAACTACATGGCTGAAGTACGCACAGATTCAGGAATAATAACACGGAACCAGGATCACAATTTGGAAGACGATGAAACAGGAAATGAGCAGCTGGCAGAACAAGGAAAAACCTAAACTATATCAACATTGAGTATTTAATGAAAAGTGATCATCTAGAAGAATAGACAGATGCAGCAAATGTTATTGACACAATTCAAATAGGAGTTCATGCAAACACCACAGCGTCTGCATTTGCAACACCTGTTGGGTGTGTCGAGCAAAACACTAATGATCATTCCACCTCACATGCTAAAGACATCACCGTACCATTATTGTGTACACCCGGCACAGAAGTTGCTAAACTCATCAATGACCAGACAAACGAATTAAGTAAAGGAGAAACATAAGTTGTTGATGATGAAAAAAAGAAGATAGCGACCAGAGAATGAATGAACCTAGTGAGACAATAATTACACCTGAGGTTGCGACATACAACATTACTTGTTCTGGTAAAGCAGATACAAATGCATGTGATAATACTTTAATAGAGGGGATTACTGATATTCATATGGAAGATGATAACAATGAGAGACAACTTGAACGCGCTAACGATGAAGTTCATCACTGCGTGGTTGAGGCACAAATTGATTCAGGGAGCACACGGAACCAGGAGCACAATGTGGAAGACGATGAAACAAAAAATGAGCAGCCGACAGATCAAGGATAAAACCAAACATCCATTGATGATGAGTATTCAATGAAAGGTGATGATTTGGAAGAATTGACGCATGCATCAAATGTTCTTAACACAATGCAAAAATAGCAGCTCCTGCAAACACTACGTCATTTGCAGTTGGAACACCCGTTGCGTATGTCGAGGAAAAGACTGATGACAACATGGATGGTAATCGTGCTAATCAAAAATGACACAATGAAGAACAAGAATATGACTTATGCAACATGGACAATTATGTTATACATGAAGAAGCAGTGAGGATTTCTGATGCTAGACTGTCATATGACAGTGAAGTGACTTCCACACCTGAACATCAAGCAGATCAACAAGCATATTTTTTTGAGAATAACTCAATGACACATGAAGAAATGTTACATATCAATGACATTAATGATTTCACCGCCCTTGATAATATGGAACAATTGAATTGGCAGGAAGATCAATTTAATGAAATCATGACATACCAATAGGTGATCTATCTTTTAACTCTTACCAATGATATTTATTCTTTTTATTTCTACATATATTAAAAAACATTTTATTATCTTATCTGATCACTTTTAAATATACAATTTAACTAGGAATGTTGCATAGATGACAGTCATAACAAAGCAAACACATACATTGATGCCGAAGTAGATAGTTGGTTTACTAAAGGCAATTCTTCTACAAATGTACATTGCTATAATTTCCAAGAAGGTAAGGATAATTCGAGTGAAAAGATGGTTTGTTACAAGAAAAGAATTGCATGTGCATAACTGACCAAAAAATTTGAACAATTGATGAATGGCTACAACTATCAAGAATGTTATAAAAAACCAGGATGATAATAGTTGCGATGTAAAAAAATATGCTCTCAATTATAGGAAACTAATATCGAAGTACAAGTAGAATTTGTTTATAGAAAGTGTTGGGAATATGCCCTAGAGGAAATCATGTATTATGATATTTCTCATTGTATTCATAAAGATATCAAGTTGTCCTTGTATAAACATATGATGTGTATCATTGAATATGTGATTTAGTTGTGGACCTAAACATTCATGTTGTTTGTACTAAATATCCTTGGTCATCGAGGTTGTGCTAGACACACAACTTAGACCAATGTGAAATTCGGCTTGATGACTCGGTTCCACTTATCATGGGCATGGAGATGCTATTCCGACTTACACAAATTTGGCTAAAGAGTTTAGCTAGTCGGTTTGACGCATATTAAGGTACAACGAGCAAGTTGTCATTTGTATATCTCAATTAATGTAATCCTTAGTCCTAAGGTTATTGCATAGTCCGAGTTGAGGATCAGCGACTTAGGTTCTGTCAAACGCTAGTCCGTAACTGGGCAGTTATAAAAGCAGAGTTCGGGTCGACTGAGAATCAAGCTTCGTGATGTGAATAACCAAGATGGGATTTTGCCCCTCTAGTTGGAGAGATATTCTCTAGGCCCTCTCGGATGATATGATTCAGAAAGCATGGCCATGCACGATTAGGTTAAGTGTTAACCGAGGTGATCGACTAAGAGTTAGTCAGATGAATCACTTGTCTCGGATCGAGAAGAGAGTGGGACTATTTAAGGGATGACAAATATTCACCTATAGTCTGACAAGGTATATCGTGAGGCAAAAGGGACTTGGACGTAAGTCACATTGGAAAGGCAAGTCATCATGACTTTTTGGTACTTGGGAGTTGGCACATTCTGCTAGGAGCCGCTACCGTCTTATCGATTGAGAGTCGGACTCCAATCGTGTCCAAGTTGCCATGATCCTGAGGGGTCACACACTTAAGAGTAGGAGCAAGTTCGGATTGGATGTGAACCGGAAATCTGGTTGGGTTGGACTCAAACTGGATTTGGACTGAGTTAGTCAGTCAGACTCATGGTGGCTGGTATTATACGGGCTTTAGTGAAGCCCATGGTCACTCCCTATATATAGTGGGGCGCAGAAATCCAGGAGGGTTGATTGGTTAAGTCCTGTCGTCGTACTAAACCTAGCAGTTCACCGCCGGCGCTCCTCCTCGTACGTGTGGACACCGGTAGAGGCATTGTACCATCAGTGCTAGGACAGTCGTGATCGGATCGGATCGGATCATGAGGACTACACTTCATCCACTGACACGCTTCATTAGTAATCCGCAACCATGCGTCTAGTTGTAATCCTCATGGCCTTCTCCCTCTACTGGATCTTGGGATCAACATGTTAGAGGAATTTTTTTGTTTTATCTCTACGTGGCCCAATACTGGTATTAGAGCGATAGCTTCTGGTTTTAGGCTCGAGATCTTGCATATGTGATATGTGGTTCGTTGTAGATTGGATCTATGTGCTAGTTTGGTGGTCTATCTATGAGATAGATCGGTTTGTACGATGTTGATTGGATCAACTGTACTCGTGGAATGGTAGATCTGATTTCCATGATCGTACTGCTGAGGTCATGGAACGACATACCCCTACCGGTTGGTTTCCTCCATCGGGGTAGACTGTGACACGTAAATCCAGAAGCGGTGATTGAAGATCAAAGGGTTTGATCGAATCGGAACAATGGTCGGAATCCATGTACGGGACCGCCAGCTTCGCCCTGTCGTAGTGCCTCAGATGTCGTTGTGAGTTTCACAACATCGGTAGATAGCGTACCTATGCATAACTTGTTTGCAGGAAGTTGTGAATGGTATGGTTCATATGCATGTGATGTATGTGTGTAATCCATACTTGATCTGCGAATCATGGTTTTGTCAGCCGGCTAGAGCCTAGGTGATGTCATTTTATTGTATAACGACTTGTGAAGCTAGTGTAGATATTTGGAGAACCCGGATGACGTGCAATGCAATGTACATGTTGGAAACATGGAGTAAGACGGCAAGTGATAAGAGTTGACACGAGTCGGATTACAGGCTTTGTGGAGATTGAGATCGCCATGAAGAGAGCCATACCATTTCACATTATAATTGCTTTATTTTGTGTTGTTGATATGTCTCTGTTTTACCTCTATTAGATAGTTGGTAAAATCTAATTCCTCAAAGAAGGTCTAGTCGGTTTTCCCGCCAGTGTTTGCACCATCACAAGTCAGACATTTTTGGTAGTGGGCTCATAAAATTGAGGTGCTGCCAATTCTTTCCGACTAGGTGGGTTCGAGTCAGACTCTTACTGCAGAAGCACTCGGTAAGCTAGAGGGGTCTATCACAACGGTTGTCGGCCTCGGGGAAAGTCGAAAAGGAGCCGGGGCATGTGATGCCACCCGACCAACATGAGTCGTATGAGATACGACTGACAAGGAGTTATCTACCTAGATCACTTGGCGGCTGGCGGTGATGCTAAATCTCACTAGCCAACTTGCTTATTTAGGATCCTGAATCACTAAGTAACCATCGGAGGGGTGTTGGTTCTAGTGGGAGCATAAAATATTAAAGTATTTAATATGCTTGCTCTTTTATTAATACATGTCTTAAGTGTTTTGCATATTTTCTGTTGTAGATCATGCCACCAAGTAGCAGTCACTCTCAGATATCCGTTTTTGCTTTAAGAACCATTCTTGAGAAAGATAAACTAAACGACACACTAATTTTACCAACTGGTATCGAAATCTGAGAATTGTTCTCAAACAAGAAAAGAAGGACCATGTCCTAGACAACCCACTTCCAGATGAGCCGAATGAGAATGCGACTGTCGCTGTCACCAATGCCTACCATCCGACTAAGGATGAGTCCACGGATATTAGCTATCTTATGCTTGCTCACATGGAACCGGACTTGCAAAAGCACTTCGAGAATGTTGAGGCCTATGATATGATCGAAAGCCTTAGAAGTATGTTCCAAGCTTAGGTCAAGACTGAGAGGTATCAACTCTCTCAGGCTTTGCTGAGTTGCAAGCTTAAGGATGGTGATCCACTGAGTCCGCATGTGATCAAAATGGTTGGTTACGTGCAGTCTTTGCTGAGGCTTGGCTACCCCATTAGCGAAGAGTTCTCTACGGATATAATTCTAAACTCTCTTCCTAGTGCATATGGTCAGTTCATATCGAACTACCACATGCATGGTATGGATAAGAATCTCACTGAATTGCATGGGATGCTCAAGCAGGCAGAGGCGGATCTCAAGAAGGGCGCTAGTCAAGTGTTGATGGTGCAGAATAAGGCTAAGTTCAAGAAGAGTTCTTGGACTAAGAAGAAGGCTAAGTCGAGAGGAAAGCACACTCAGGACCCGGTCCTAAACGCTTCCTCTAGGACTAAGCCATCTCCTTCAGCCGGATCTACTTGCTTCTACTGCAAGGCAGATGGCCATTGGAAGAGGAATTGAAGCAAGTACTTGGCCAAAAAATCCAAGAGTGGAGGTATCACTTCGACTCAAGTACACTTGTTTGCAATGTTATAGACATTTACCTTGCTGATGCACCTAATAGTTCTTGGGTATATGATACCCGATCAATTATTCACATCTACATCTTGTTGCAGGGACTGATAAGAACTAGGAGCGTAGCATGAGGCGAGGTTGATATTCGAGTCAGAAACAAAGCGATAGTCGCTGCATTGGAAGTCGGCACAATGCAACTGCATTTACCTTCCAGATTCATTATGGAACTGAATAATTGTTATTATGTTCGAGTGCTCAGTCGAAACATTATTTCTGCTTCATGTTTGATGAGGCAAGCCTATGAGTCGAATATCAAGAATAATGGTTGTTCTTTACATTTAAATGATACGTTTCACGGCTTTGCACCCGTCGAGGATGGGTTATTTATTTTGAATCTTGATGGTGAGTCGGTTTACAACATAAATGTTAAAAGGTTGAAACCAAATGATCTAAATATGACTTACTTTTGGCACTGTCGGCTTGGTAATATAATTTGGAAACACATGAAGAAGCTCCATGATGATGGACTCCTAACTTCGTTCGACTTGGAGTCGTTCAAGACATGCGAATCTTGCCTACTCGGCAAAATGACCAAGATACCTTTTGCAAAGAGTTGTGAAAGGGAGTCCGACTTGTTGGGACTAATACATAGTGATGTATGTGGACCAATGAGCACGACAGCCAGGGATGGTTATGAGTACTTTATTACCTTCAACGATCATTTGAGTAGGTATGGATATGTCTACTTGATGAAACATAAGTCGGAAGCCTTTGAAAAGTTCAAAGAATTCCAGAATGAAGTACAGAATAAACTCGGCAAGAAAATAAAGTTTCTTCGGTCGGACCGAGGAGGCGAGTACATGACCCATGAGTTTGATGACCATCTAAAAAGTTGCAGAATAGTTCCTCAACTTACTCCGCCAGGAACGTTGCAAAGGAACGGTGTTTAAGAAAGGCGGAATCGGACCTTGTTGGACATGGTACGATCAATGATGAGTCGAATAGATCTGCCTTTACCATTTTGGGGTTATTGTCTAGAAACAGCGGCGTTCACATTAAACAGAGTACCGTCAAAGTCGGTAGAGAAGACACCGTATGTGTTGTGAAGCATTTGTCAAGCGACTTCAGTCGGACAAGCTTACGGCCAAGTCGGAAAAGTCGCATTGACTTGCCGCTTGTGGTAGCACGGGCTCTGCTGCTCAACTGGGCGCTTTCCCTGGTAGCGGCTGTTATTGCCGTGCCGCCTGGACAAGCCGGCATCTCTGCCTTGGCCGGAATGCTTCTCTCGAGCCGGCAACAAAGCGAGAGTCGCTGCATTGGAAGTCGGCATGAGGCGAGGTTGATATTCGAGTCGGCAACAAAGCGAGAGTCGCTGCATTGGAAGTCGGCACGATGCAACTGCATTTACCTTCCAGATTCATTATGGAACTGAATAATTGTTATTATGTTCCAGTGCTCAGTCGAAACATTATTTCTGCTTCATGTTTGATGAGGCAAACCTATGAGTCGAATATCAAGAATAATGGTTGTTCTTTACATTTAAATGATATGTTTCACGGCTTTGCACCCATCGAGGACGGGTTATTTATTTTGAATCTTGATGGTGAGTCGTTTTACAACATAAATGTTAAAAGGTTGAAACCAAATTATCGAAATATGACTTACTTTTGGCACTGTCGGCTTGGTCATATAAGTTGGAAACGCATGAAGAAGCTCCATGATGATGGAATCCTAACTTCGTTCGACTTGGAGTCATTCAAGACATGTGAATCTTGCCTACTCGGCAAAATGACCAAGATACCTTTTGCAAAGAGTTGTGAAAGGGAATCCAACTTGTTGGGACTAATACATAGTGATGTATGTGGACCAATGAGCACGACAGCAAGGCATGGTTATGAGTACTTCATTAACTTCAATGATGATTTGAGTAGGTATGGATATGTCTACTTGATGAAGCATAAGTCGGAAGCCTTTGAAAAGTTCAAAGAATTCCAGAATGAAGTATAGAATCAACTCGGCAAGAAAATAAAGTTTCTTTGGTCGGACCGAGGAGGCGAGTACATGAGCCATGAGTTTGATGACCATCTAAAAAGTTGCAGAATAGTTCCTCAACTTACTCCGCCAGGAACGCCGCAAAGGAACGGTGTTTAGGAAAGGCGGAATCGGACCTTGTTGGTCATGGTACGATCAATGATGAGTCGAATAGATCTGCCTTTACCATGTTGGGGTTATTGTCTAGAAACAGCGGCATTCACATTAAACAAAGTACCAACAAAGTCGGTAGAGAATACACTGCATGGGTTGTGAAGCATTTGTCAAGCGACTTCAGTCGGACAAGCTTACGGCCAAGTCGGATAAGTGTATTTTCGTGGGGTATCCGAGGGAAACTTTGGGATACTACTTCTACAACCGAGAAGAGGGAAAAGTGTTTGTCGCTCGGAATGGTGTCTTCCTTGAGAAAGAGTTTCTTAGTCGGGGAGTAAGTGGGAGCATGGTGTAGCTCGAAGAAATTCGAGAGGAAACGGCTAGTAGCAAGTCGGCAAAAACCTTGGAGGTTGAGCCAGTCATGGTAGCTAAGCCGGCAACAGCACCTGTACTACGAAAATCGGCGAGATTACGAAGTGTTCGTGATGTATTATTGTTAGACAGTGATGAGCCGACAAATTATTCGGAAGCGATGGTGGTATCTGATTTCGTGTCATGGCTTGAGCCATGAGATCCGAGTTAAAGTCCATTGATGAAAATCAAGTTTGGAACTTGGTTGATCTACCAAACGGTGTAAGACCCGTCGAGTGCAAATGGGTATTTAAAAAGATAATTGATATGGATGGAAATGTTTCCGTCTATAAAGCACATCTTGTCGTGAAGGGGTTCCGACAAGTTCAAGGAGTTGATTATTACGACGAGACCTTCTCACCCGTCGTGATGCTTAAATAAGTTCGGATCATGTTAGCTATAGCAGCCTATTTTGACTATGAGATATGGAAGATGGATGCCAAAACGGCTTTCCTTAATGTAAATTTAACATAGGACATGTATATGATACACCCCGAGGGTTTTGTCGAAGCAAGCATCTCGGAGTTGGAATATTTTCTTTGATGAGGTAGTCAAATCGTTTGGCTTCATCAAGAGTGATCATGATTCTTGTTTATACATGAAGTTTTGTCGGAGCAAATAAGCTTTATAATCTTATATGTGGATGACATATTATTGATTGTAAATTATGTCCAAATGTTGCAAGAAACCAAGGAATCATTGGAAAGGAGTTTCTCAATGAAAGTCTTGGGTGAGGAAACATATGTTCTCGAAATACGGATCTATACAGATGATCAAGGAGGCTCATTGGATTGAGTCAGAGTACTTATTTGGATATTGTGTTCAAGAAGTTCAACATGGAGTCGTCTAAGAAGGGGTTCTTACCGATATCCCATGGTGTAAAACATAGCAACACTCAGTGTCCTTCCACAAGTGATGAGCAAAGTCGGATGAGTGTGATTCTGTATGCTTCTGCAGTTGGATCCATCATGTATGCCATGATTTGTACTAGGCCGTGTCATAGTTATGGAAACGACAGAGCTTAAGAAGACTAGATAGAGGTGTGGGAGCGAGCAGGGAAGCGAGCGACGGCGTCCGCAGGCGGGATTGGATACAAGCAAGTGCCATGAACACGAAGTACCCAAGTTCGGAGCCCTCGGGATGAGGTAAAGCTCCTACTCCTGCTGATCTGACTATGGAGATGAACACAAAGGGCTACAAGGCTCCACGAGCTGTATCTGGGCTATCTAGCAGTGAATCAGGGTTCCACCTTTGCTGTGTTGCCCCTGCTGCCCCTTATATAGGCCGAGACGGCGTGGGCAATGGCATGGCCGACTGCCTGGTCCCATAGGCGGGCCCTAGCTGGCTAGGTCATCTAAAGTGGCTGGCATGGAGGGCATGTACCCGCATTCAAGCCCATGCCGCCACACCATCTACAGTGGCCGTCATGCAGGTAGTTATTCACACTGCCACGTACTATCTATTGTTACAACCGTCATATGTGAAGTCGTCGGTATGGGCCGAGTGTCTGAATCTCCTTTCTGTCTTGTCCATCATCCTGTGCGTACTGCGTACTGTGCTCTGCATCATCTTGTAGCTTGTATGTCTTGAATGACCGGCTAGAGTGGCCTAGCCGGCTGATCTGCCTAGGCCAGGTGGTTAGTACCATCCGGCTAGTCTTCTGCCTTTGCTTGTCTCATCCAGCTGATGGTTCTGGCGGTTCTCTCTTGGCCTGTCTTGCTCTATCCAGCCGGCCAGCTGCCTTGGGTGATGATTTTCATCTGGCTGACTCATTTGCCAGCTTGGTCTTCGTCTGGCCTTCCTTCTGGTCTCTCTTTGGGTTTCTTGTATCTGGCTGCCCAGCCGGCTAGCAGGTTGTGCAGCTTTGTATCTTGTCCGGTTAGCCTACCCGGAGGTGATCCCCCCCGACACTAGCCCCCGAGCGCGCGTAGATTCCACCCTTAGGGGAAATATGCGTGGGCACAAAAAGCTGGTTTTGACATTATTGCCGGCTGGATTTTGGCGGTTGAACTGCCCGGCTGCATCATCACTAACGTCAGCCACGCGCAATGATGGTCGTGGGAGGACGTGCATCGTGGGGTCGCATCGTCTATCGCATCGGGAACCGCTGTCAGCGCCTCGCCTCCCGCGCTGGGATCTTCTGTGCACTTCGTGTGTTCGTAGAGGATCCAGACGCCGCTGGGGCGGGGGGGCGCCACGTGGCTAGCCGGTTGTTTGCCTCCCCGACCCCTTTAAGTAGAGGCCACGGCGCCCCGCCTTCGCAATGCTGGCGAGCTCGGGCTGCTCCGCCAGCATCGCCAGCCACTTCCCTGCCGGAGCGATGGGGCATCGGCACTCCTCCGCCGCTCCTCCTCCACCTTCTCCTCCCTGCTTTTCCTCTCCTCTGTGCTCTGCCGCTGCCACCATGGCTGTGAGAAGAGGTTCCTGGTGCGGTTCCTCTGTGACGGAGGTGCAGGTGGAGAAGTACTGGCGGTCGCGCCTCCTTCCGACCTCCGGCGAGGTCGGGGTCCGCCTGGCCCTGGCTGACGAATTTTCACCGCCTCCGCAAGCCGGCGAACGCATTGTTTTCTTTGCGCATCTGGTGCGCGGCCTGGCCTTTCCGGCCAGCACCTTCTTTGTCTCCTTCCTTTCCCATTTCGATCTCCGCCTCCACCATCTCGGGCCAAATGCAATCGGCATTTTGGCCCACTTCGTCACCTTATGTGAATGCTACCTCGGGATCCAACCGGATCTCGGGCTCTTCTTGGTCGGGTTACATGTTCAATACGCCAAGGGGCCCCTCGTGACCTGTGGCGGCGCTGCGATCTACTCCCGGTCGCAGACCGGCTACCCCAAGTTCAAGATGCACGACACAGTTAAACTGTGACAGCAAACATACTTTTATGTACGGAACTTGGGATCCGAGGACCGGCTGAACCTCCCGGCCTTCCAAGACACAGAGTCCAGCCGGGTGCACTAGGAGGAGAAGATCTTCGGTGCCAAAGCAGAGTCGGAGGTTCTTCTCCATCGGATGAGGGCGCTGGTCACGGCTAGCCTAATCGGCGTCGACGTGACGCTGAGTTGGTCTAGCCGGCTGTTGATGCCCCTGCAGCACCAAGCGCACAAGATGTGCTACTACTCCGGCAGCTCAACCTGAACCGGCTCTCCCTCCGTGAACCGCCATTTGCCAACCTCTACGAATGGGTGTGGATGATCACCAAGGAGAAGATCAAATCCACTGGCACTTCTATCTGGCTTCCTACATGCGCGAGAACCGTATGACCTGGGTAAGTGTACTTGTTATTTTCTTGCTCCTCCTTTTTCTCTTGCTATATCCGGATGAACTTCCTTATCTGGTCCTGACTTGCATCCTTTTACATAGATGTTCCCCTGCATCATACGGGAGGATGGCGACGCGCCCCTCCAGGTCTTCACGGCTGACCTCTCCGAGCCATGCCCGCGTCGGACCAGCGGCGAGGGCTCAGACGGCAAGGAGGGCCTCTTCCCTAGCCGGGGCGACGAGGTGGTGGAGGATCCTCATGGCCCTGAGCAGGAGGAGAGCGACGACGCCGCCATGCCCAAACCCACCCGAAAGCGTGCCAGTGAGGGTGCGTCCAACAGCGCTGCTACCGCAACTAAGGACCAGGCTACCAAGTGTAGCAGGATGGCCGGGGTCCTCCATGCCTCGGACGGACCACGGGTGGTCGGAAGAGGTCCGCGCCCGTGGTGCAGGGGTAAGTTCTTTTTCTTGCTCTTGCCTTTTTCCCGCATATGCCCTTGCTCTTGTTCTGATCCTGCTTTTCGCAGCGTTGTTCTCTCCTTCGTTGTGAGCCCGGCTCGCAGCGCGCCTCCTTCTTTGCCGCCCCGTGATCCTCCTCCTCCGCCGGTTGCCCCTATGATGGCTGCTCTGCCCCCCATCGCTGAAAACATGCCCCCACCTGAGCCGACAGCCGCCGTCCCGCCGACTCCTATCGTTCCCGAGCGCACGGTGAGCCAGCCGGATGCGTCTTCCAGCCCGGGTGGGGGCTCATCAGCCAGTGTGGGAGGCTCGCGTGACGGCAAGGAGATGCTGATCATGGAGGATGTCGACTCGGAAGACGAGGCGACGACACACTGGAAGGCAGCCATCCACGACGCCCCGGCTGCTCTAGCTGGACCGCTGGAGCCTCTGCCGGTGGAGGCGAGGACTTCCTTGCAAACCCTCGAGGTGAACGTCGAGGTCGGGCTTGCGGAGGTCAAGCAGCTTCGGGCGACGCTGGTCAGCGCCAATGAGGAGGCGGCGAAGCAGCTGGCAGCGGCACGAGGGACCGTGCGGAGTAAGCCTTTCCTTCCCTTTCTCTTGCGTTTCTCTTCGCCTTGTTCCGCTTCTGGCTACCTTCTTACTTGCGTTATTTTCCTCGTGATGTAGCCTTCATGGTTTGCACGCAGAGCGAAATTGACAGGCTGAAGCACTCCAATGTGCGCCTCAGCCGGGACAACGCCGCGCTCTGACTCCAATATAAGGAGTGGTATTCCAAGGTGGACCAACTAGAGGCCGCCATCAAGGAGCGGGACGACTCCCCTGCCAGCCGGGCCACCGCCTTCGACCTCCTAGATAAGCAGGCCACCCGGCTGAAGGAGCACGCGGAGTTCCTGGACGACGAGGTGATGAACATCGGCCTCGTTGCCAAGGGTACGTCTTCTGCTTCTTATTTTCAATTCCGTCCGACTGCATTTGTCGAGCTACTCTTTTGACTTGACCCCCTTCTGATCACAAGGCTTCTACCCCAAGTAGATTCCCTTGCCTACGACCGGGTGCAACAGGTCGCGCCGGGTGAAAATGCTACCGTTAGGGACTTGGTGGCACAACTCGGAGAGGACGCTGCCAACCTGCGCAAGGCTGCAGCCAGCATCCACGACCTGGTCTTCCCGGGAGATCTCCTGCCGGAGACCATGGGGGCCTTGGTGATCAAGCTGGGCCATGTGCCGAATGCCATCGACAGGCTACGCGACCTGGCTACTCGCGTCGGCTCCGAGATGGGGCTGGCCCTGATGTTCTCGTGGTACAAGGACGCCCGCCTCGATAAGCTGGTGGACGGCTTTAGAGCCGGGGCGGACCTTGCTTCAATGCGCCAGGCGTACCCCAGACTTCGCTCCGCCACCATCATGATCGCCGGCTATGCCAATATCGACAAGATGCTCACGGATGGCGAGGGAAGCGCGGGAGCCGACGGTGCGGGAGCAGACGACGCGGAGGCATCTTCACAGGCGGGCGGGGCTGGCTCGACCCCTCCCCACAACAAGGGTCCAGCCGCTTGAAGAGGAAGACCCCGGGATGCCGGGTGGAATTGTAGATAACTCTAGCTTTTGGTACTTCGTGCTTGTGAATAATCTGGTCTTCTAGCATTTACTCCATCTTTGCGAGCCTTTACTTGTGCTCTAGCATTTACTTCGTCTTGCTTTTCTGACTGGCACTCGCATTCTCGGACCGGGGAAGCTGCACCGCAGTCCGACTGTGCGCATCTGGTCGGTCTCTGGACCTTTTTCCCTATTACTTTCCTTATCTTACTTCTTCCTTCCTTATTCTATCTTTCTCTTTTTTTCTTTCCTATTTCTGGCTAGGTCTGTCTGACGTGCCCGACTAGCGGTGCTTGGTCAGATCGGGCAGGTGGCGCCTTATGCTCATGCCGCCTTGTCCGCTCTGTCCGCTGAGATTCGAGTGGCGGCGCCAGGCCCTAATCGGTGTAGCCCTCGAGATTCGGAGTGGCTACAGCAGATAGGTACTTCGAATCTTCCCTTCTTTTGATTTCCGACTCAGTGCGATTTGTGCAAATAAAGAAACATACAAAAATGATCTCTTATCAGTACGTTGTCATTTTAGGCGGTATTTTACTACCCGGACCGACTTTCCATTTTTCAAAAACTAGCTCCTGCTTGTCTGAACACTTAGTCGCTTTCGCGTGCACAATGCTGTTTATGCTGCACCTTGCGGACAGACAGGTTGCGGACTAGAGCCGAAGCCGAAGGGATCTGACAATACATCGCACACGGTACTAGGGGCTTAGTAGCTGAAAAACACCAACTAGGCACATGGCCGGAATGTCCGATCTGTCACACCCTTCGAGGGTTTTCGTGTGGGGTGCCTTCGGGCTTTTGCTCTTGCTAGCCGGACAGTCGGGTTACGGTCTGTATCTGAGACGAAAAGTTGGCCTCTGGCACCATCGCACACTACTCAGTCGGTTTACAAATTTGGCAGTGCGGGCCAACCGGCGATGCCCCGCGATTGGGGGTCGACGGAAGCCGGAAAAACATTGCAGGTTTTTAATCGAAAACAAATAAGAACATGATGTCTGGCAAGGAGCCCCCGAGCATCAACCGGACTTCCATATATTTCATTCATTCAGGGTTCCGGATACATACACTGATTTTTGTGACTAGGTGTAAAATGGTCGGAGCAGGTCTGCATTCCATGGAGGCTTCGTCTCCTCGTGCAACTTGTCCATCTTGTTCTTGCGCGGCTGCTGCGCGTCGATGAGGTAGTAGGAGTTTGTGTGAAGGGCCTTGATGATGATGAAGGGGCCCTGTCACGAAGGGGACAGCTTGTGCATGCCCTTCGTAGCACCAGGTCGCCCTCCTGAAATGTCACAGGTCAGATGCGGTTGGAGTGGTACCGGCGACCCTTGCTGCTAGTTAGACGATCTGGACAAAGATAGCTCGTGAGCCTCCTCGAGGAGGTCCACGTTGTCCTCCATTGCCTCCTGGTTCTCCTTCTTCGTGTAAAGGATCTTGCTTGGTGAGTCAAACTCGATGTCTGCCGCGAGGACTGCCTCTAAGCCGTAGGTGAGGAAGAACGGGATGAATCCGGTTGATCTATTCAGGGTGGTTCGGAGACTCCACAAAACAGCCAGGAGCTCCTCGATCCAGTAGCCGGGTGATCGCTCTAGCGGCTCGATTAGCCGGGGCTTGATTACGGCTAGCACCAGGCCGTTGTCTCTTTCCACTTGCCCGTTGGACTGTGGGTGAGCGACGGATGCAAGGTCCAGTCGTATCCTTTGTTGTGGCATAACCAGACAAAGGCCCCCTTAGCGAAGTTCGTTCCATTGTTGGTGATGATGCTATGGGGATAGCTGAACCGGATGATGATGTCGTGGAAGAAGGTTACGAAGCTGGCAACCTCTAGCTTCCAGATCGGCTTCACCTCGATCCATTTGGTGAACTTGTCCACCGCTACCAGCAAGCGCATCATGCCGGCTCGAGATCTCTTGAAGGGGCGACCATGTCCAGCCCCCAAACCATAAAGGGCCAGGTAATCGGGATGGTCTTGAGCGCAGAAGCCGGCATGTGCCTTAGCCGGCCGAACTACTGGCACCCATTGCACGCACGAACCAGTTGGTCCGCATCCTCTGTGGCGATGGGCCAGTATAATCCATGGCACATTACCTTCGACACCAGCGCATGAGATGAAGCATGGTGACCGCACTCGCCCTGGTGGATTTCCTTCAACAGCCGGTAGCCGGTATCGACGTCGATGCACCGCCGGAAGACGCATGTGGCGCTGCGCTTGTATAACTCCTTGTTAATGATGGTGTACATGTGCGCGCGGCGCCAGATCTGCCTTGCCTCCACCTCGTCATCCGGGATCTCGTCATTGAGGAGGTAGTTCATGAAGGGCTGGGCCTAGGATGGAACTTCCCGGATGGTGAAGACGCTCGCCGGCATGATCAGGAGCTCATCCGAAGGACGGCCGGGTGGGATGCCTGAGTTGGTAGCCTCGGGCCTCTTGCCTTACTCGTCGACGGCTTGGATTTTGGAGAGGGGATGATGCTGGGCTTGCGGAGATGCTCCAAGGACACTCCGGGCGGGATAGCTGCTATGGTGGATCCGACTCGCGCAAGCGCGTCGGCCGCCTCGTTGTTGGCACGGGTGACGTGATGTAATTTGCACCCCTCGAAACCAGCACTGAGCAGCTACACGTGGAACTGGTACAGGGCCATTTTGGCATCCCGCGCGCCCCACTCGCCGGATACTTGCTACACCACCAAATCCGAATCGCCGAAGCAAAGGATCCGGTGGATGCCGATGTCCTTCGTGAGAGCTCCGTACTCGGCGACGTTGTTCGACACACCGAAGTGGATCTGCAGCACGTACTCCAGCCAGTCTCCCTTGGGCTAGGTGAGCACGATGCCAGCTCCCAAGACCTCGCGCATCTTCGAGCCATCGAAGTGCAGTCTCCAGTAGTCGGAATCTGGCACTGGTGGCAGGTACTGGATCTCTACCCAGTCGACGAAGAAATCCGCCACCGCTTGGGAGTTGATGGTGATCCGCGGCTCGTACTGGATGCAATAGGCGGCTAGCTCGATGGCCCACTTGGCTACCCGGCCCGTGGTGTCCTTGTTGCCAAAGATTTATCTCGACGGCGCAGTGGACACCATGGTGAGCGGGTGCTCCTAGAGGTAGTGCTTGAGCTTCTTGCAAGCCTAGTACACGTCGTAGCACATCTTCTGGTAGCGGGGGTAGTTCTACTTGGAGAGGGTGAGCACCTCGCTGAGGTAGTAGACGGGTCACTGAACCGGCTGGTCCTTGCCTTTCTCGTGGTGCTCCACTAACAGGACGACGCTAACGACCCGGTTGGTGGAGGCTATGTAGAGCAGCGTCGGCTCCTTCACAGCCGGTGTGGCGACGCTGACGAAGAAATCTGCGAGTGCAAGCATTTCTGCATTCAACGCTGGTAGGTCGCACCTGCATTCTTTAGGCCGAATGGCATGGTTACATAGCAGTAAGCCCCATACGGGTGATGAACGATGTTTTTAACTGATCAGTTAGATTTATCCGGATCTGGTTATAGCCAGAGTAACAATCAAGGAAGGAAAGCAGGTCGTTGCCGGCCATAGAGTCAATCACTTGATCAATACGGGGCAGGGCAAAGGGGTCTTTCGAGTAGGGCTTGTTCAGACTCGTGTAGTCGATACACATGCGCCAAGTCTTGTTTTTATTCAACACCAGGCTGGGTTGGCTAGCCAGTCCAGGTGGTACACCTCCATGATGAAGCCAACAGCTAGTAGTCGGGAGACCTCATCGCCGATGACTTTCCTCTTGTACTTCGTGAAGTGACGGAGAGGCTACTTTACCGGCTTGGTGTTGGGAAGCACATGAAGGGAGTGCTCGACGAACTCCCTCGGCACACCTGGCATGTCTTTGGGAGACCATGCGAAGATGTCCCGATTCTCACGGAGGAAGTCGACGAGCGTGCTTTCCTATTTGCTGTCCAGGCCAGCACCGATGGTGACGCACTTGGAGGGGTCAGCCGGGTCGAGCGGGATCTTCCTGGTCTCCTTAGATGGCTGGAACGCCATGTCCCGAGCCGGCTTCATGCCAGCCAGCACCTCCTATTGTAGCATGGCATCATTGTACATCATCTCGCTCTTCTGCTCGGCGATGAGCAGGGCCTCAGCTATCTTGGCGCCTTCCTTCGCGCAAGCCATGGACCATCTATAGAAGCCGGCCACAGTTATCACACCATTCGGCCCCAGCAACTTCATTTTGAGGTATGCATAGTGGGGGACCGCCATGAACTTTGTGAGGGCAGGACGCCCAAGAAGGACATGGTAGGTGCTGGCGAGGGTTGACCACCTCGAACCAGATTGGCTCGTGCCGGGAGTTGTACTCCGAGCCGAATATGAAATACAGCCGGATCTTTCGTAGCGGGACATACGGTGGCCCAGGTGCGATGCCGTGGAACACAATGGTCGAGGGCTGCAGGTCGCACTCTCGGATGCCCAACTTCTCCATGGAAGGCCAGTAGAGCAGGTTGAGGCTGCTCCCACCGTCTACCAGTACGCGCGAGAACCGACAGGTGCGCACGTCGGAGATGGCGAGGGGGTCCAGCACAACCGCGTATCCCCCGAGATTCGGAAGGATATCCTGCCGGTTCGCTTGGCTCCAAGTGATAGGAGTCTCCGACCAGTTGAGGCGCAGGGGACCCGGGGGAATGACAGCGTTCACCTCTGTGATGCGCTGCTTCCGGTCGTGATTGTCAATCGGCTCGGCCTCGAAGACGTGGTAGTTCTCGTGCTGCTGGGGGCAACTTCTGTTTTTGCGGTTATTGCCGGATTCCCTAGCCGGTGGCGGGGGACCACAAGCAGGGGGTGGAGGGAGGGGAGGTAAGCCAGCCTGCTCCTTGATCTGCCAAGTCCAGCTGCACTGCCGAGTGGTGTGCATAGATGGCTTGGTGCTGCTGTGGTACTTGTAGGGCCCGTCGAACATCTGCTCGAAGGTGAAGGCGTTCCTCTGCCTCTTGTCATTGTGAGACAACGCGCCCTGCACCGCATTGACTTTCCGCTTGTGGTAGCGCGGGCTCTGCTGCTCAACCGGGCACTTTCCCTGGTAGCTATTTTTATTGTCGTGCCGCCTGGACAAGCCGGCATCTCCGCCTTGGCCGGAATGCTTCTCTCGAGCCGGCTTGGTGGTAACCAGTCGTCCCTCTGCGCTTACCCAGAGGGGCTTCTTCATCGCTGCGTCTGTAGTGGCGTACTGGTCAGCGATGGTCATCGGCTCCGCCATAGTCTTGGGCTCATCGCAGAGCAGTCGATGACACAGCATCGTGCCCTCGCGGAAAACCTCGATGAAGAAACCGATTGCCTGGTTCTCCACCACCCCTTCGCAGGATTTGCGCAGCTCGGTCCAACGGGCGAGGTACGCGCGATCCGACTCACGGTCTCCCTGGACGCATATAGAAAGATCGCGGAGCCTGCCTGGGCGCTTGTACATGCCGTTGAAGTTCCAGATGAAGACTTTCTCGAAATACGGCCAGGCGTTGATGTTGTTGGGCGCGAGACTGTTGAGCCAGGTCCTTGCTGAGCCGGTTAGCATGACCGGGCTGTAGCGAACCGCCACGCGCTTGTTACCGTGGGTGATTCCGACTGTGGTGACATAGTCGGTCAGCTAGTCCTCCGGGTTCATGCTGCTATCATACTTGGGGGTGTCCCATGGCAGGTAGAACTTGTGGGGGGAAGGGGTCCTTCCGGATGCATGTACCGAAGCACATAGGGCCGGTTGCATCCTCCTCCTTGGTGAGGCGAGCTTTCATTAGGAGGTCGATGCGGTTGCGCGCATCCGGCTCAACCGGATTGGGCGCTCCCACCCAGCCAGTGAGGCGAGATGGTGGAGGGGGTGGAGTTGGGTTCTGGCCAGCCGGCAGCGGGTGGCTCGTGGCGCCTTGCTCGTTGTGAGGTTGTCTGCTGCCGGACTGGCGACGCTTGGAGCGCGGGGGTTGCTGACCCGGAGACGCGGAGCACTCGGTCTGGCGAGGTCCTGCCTCGGCCATGATCCGAGCGGCCTCGGCCTGCTCATCGGCTACTTGCAGTAGGTGCTGCACTCGCTAGAACTGGCGCAGCATTTCCTCCCCCTCCGGGTGAGGTAGATCTTCCGTGATGGTTCGTGCCGCCTGGACATTCTTGACCGTGGTGTCATAAACGGGCGGTGGGAAGTACGTGCAGGAAGCCGGCTCGAGATCATGCTCGAAGCGGGCGCCCAACTCCCCCCCGTGGCGCTGCATGGAGCATAGCCGTCTAGGATCTCTGTTAGCCGGGGTGAGGCCGTGGGAGCGGTGATACTCGCGGATGTTGCTCTCTGTCTGGTACTTGGTGGAGGCCAGGCCCTGGGACTGCTGAAGCAGACTCTCACGCACTACCTCGATCTTGGCCATACCTTCCTCCGGGTTGTCCCCGGGATGCACCGGCTCGAGGAGTTCCTCGATAACCTCGTCCACGACGCCCTTCTCTCGCACCAGAGTGGATCGTCCGCCTAAGTCACTACCGCGCTCGAGAGGGGGACATCGGCCATGGATAGAGCCGGCCATCATCACCTCCACGGTGCAAGACGCGATGAGCGCACTGCCGGCTGTGGGCAACGGCTCGACGAAGGAGACGATCTCCCGAGGGAAACCCTCCGGCACGGTGGCGACATAGATGGGCAGGTCACCGAACAGCAGGACGGAATCGCCAGCCGGGAAAATTGGCACCGGTGAAGTAGCACCGTCAAACTTGCCTAGCGTGAGCACGAGGCCGGAGGCCACATGCTCGCCAGATGAAGTGTGGAGTCCCGTGCGGAACGTTACTCCGGTCGCCACCATTTTCCCCATGGTGGGCGCCAATTTTCGTCATTATGGAAACGGCAGAGCCTAAGAAGACTAGATAGAGGTGTGGGAGCGAGTAGGGAAGCGAGCGACGGCGTCCGCAGGCAGGATTGGATACAAGCAAGTGTCGGGGACACACGAAGTACCCAGGTTCGGAGCCTGAGGGGTGAGGTAAAGTTCCTACTCCTACTGATCTGACTATGGAGATGAACACAAAGAGCTACAAGGCTCCTCGAGCTATATCTGGGCTAGCTAGCAGTGAATCAAGGTTCCACCTTTGCTGTGTTGCCCCTGTCGCCCCTTATATAGGTCGAGGCAACATGGGAAATGGCCTGGCCGACTGGAGGGTCCCACATGCAGGCCCTAGGAGGCTAGGTAATCTATAGTGGCCGGCAGGAGAGCATGTACCTGCAGTCAAGCCCATGCCACAACGCCATCTATAGTGGCCGCCGTGCAGGTAGTTATGCACAGTGCCACCTGCTGTCTATGGTTACAACCGTCATCGGTAAAGTCGTCGGTATGGGCCGAGTGTCTGAGTCTCCTTTCTGTATTGTCCATCATCCTATGTGTACTTCGTACTATGCTCTGCATCATCTTGTACCTTGCTTGTCTTGAGTGACCCGCTAGGGTGGCCTAGCAGGCTAATCTACCTGGTCCGGGTGGTTAGTACCATCCGGCTAGTCTTCTGCCTTTGCATATCTCATCCGGCTGATGGTTGTGCCGGTTCGTTCTTGGTATGTCTTGCTCTATCCGGCTGGCATGGTCCGGCTGGCTAGCTGCCTTGAGTGATGATTTTCATCCGGCTGACTGATTTGCCAGCTTGGTCTTTATCTGGCCTTCCTTCTGGTCTGTCTTTGGGTTTCTTGCGTCCAGCTGCCCAGCCGGCTGGCAGGTTGTGCCGCTTTGTATCTTGTCCGGTTAGCCTACCTAGGGGTGATCCCCCCGACAGGCCAGATGTTTCCTATGCTCTAAGTGTTTTCAGAAGATACCATGCTGATCCTGGAGAAATACATTGCACAACGGCTAAAAATATCCTAAAGTACTTGAGAAGGACTAAGGATATGTTTTTGGTTTATGGAGGTGAAGATGAACTCAGTGTAAAGGGTTACACGGATGCGAGTTATCTGACCGACTCTAATGATTCTCGTTCACAATCCGGGTATGTGTTTATTATAAATGGAGGGGCTGTGAGCTGGAAGAGTTCCAAGCAAGAGACTATGTCTGCATCTACAACAGAGGCTTAGTATATTGCCGCCTCAGAGGCAGCAAAGGAAGCTGTTTGTATGAAGAATTTCCTCATGGATCTTGGTGTGGTTCAGGGCTCATCCAATCAGTTAGATATGTATTTTGACAACAATGGTGCTATTGCACAAGCCAAGGAACCTAGACAACACCATAAGAACAATCACATACTCATGCGGTACCACCTAATTAGCTAGTTCGTGGATCAGGGTGATATCAAGTTATGCAAGGTACACACAGATGCAAACATTATGGATCCGTTGACAAAGACGTTACCACAACCGAAGCACGAGGAGCACCTGAGAGCTATGGGAATTAGATGCCTAGACATGTGATATTGGAAGATTGACTCTCGTGCAAGTGGGAGACTATTGGGAATATGACCTAGAGGCAATCATGTATGATGATATTTCCCATTGTATTCATAAATATATTAAGTTGTCCTTGTATAATCATCTTATGTGCATCATTGAATATGTGATTCAGTTGTGGAACTATTCATTCATGTTGTTTGTACTAAATATCCTTGGTCATCGAGGTTATGCTGGACACACAACTTAGACCAATGTGAAAGTTGGCTTGATGACTTTGTTCCACTTGTCATGGGCATGGAGATGCTATTCCGACTTACACAGATTCGTCTAAAGAGTTTAGTGAGTCAGATTGACCCATATTGAGGTACAACAAACAAGTTGTCATTTGTATATCTCAATCAATGTAATCCTTATACCTGAGGTTATGGCACAATCCGAGTTGAGGATCACCGACTTAGGTTCTATCAAACGCTGATCTATAACTGGGCAGTTATAAAGGCAGAGTTCGAGTCGACTGAGAATCAAGCTGTGTGATGTGAATAACCAAGATGGGATTTTGCCCCTCCAGTTGGAGATATATTCTCTAGGCCCTCTCGGATGAAATAATTCAGAAAGCATGGCCATGAACGACTCGGTTAAGTGTTAACCGAGGCAATTAACTAAGAGTTAGATGGATGAATCACTTGTCTCGGATCGAGAAGAGAGTCAGACTATTTAAGAGATGACAAATATTCGCCTATAGTCTGACAAGGTATATCGTGAGGCAAAAGGTACTCGGACATAAGTCACATTGGAAAGGCAGGTCGTCATGACTCTTTGGTTCTTGGGAGTCGGCACGTTCTGCTAGGAGCCGCTACCGACTGATCGATTGAGAGTCGGACTCCAATCGTGTCCAAGTTGCCATGAGCATGCGGGGGCACACACTTAAGAGCAGGAGCAAGTCCGTATTTGATATGAACTGGAAATCTGGTTGGGTTGGACCCGAGCCGGATTTGGACTGAGTTTCACATCCCAAAATTCTCCAAATTTTAAAATGTGAAAAATAATTAAACAAAAGAAACAAATCTTGAAATTTAGGGTGAAAAGAAACTTTTTTCTTCTAAATGCCAATATCAAAACAGTACTTAAACAAAATTTGAATGAAAAGGCAACAAACAAATTTTTAAACAAGTCAAATGCATCCCTACATGGAAAGAATCTTGAATTTAAACACTTGGAAAAGTTGAACCAAAACTCTAAACCCTAGTGAAAGAAATCATCTCCAAGATAAGACTATGGCTTTGATCCATATAAAAATTTAACAACAAACATTTCTAAATGACCAAAAATGATAAATAAAAATATTATAAAACCATGGAAATTAGTTCACTCAATTTGGAGCCATGGATAAAAACTTATGGTTTTCATAATATAAAAGAAAATAATTTCCAAAGATAATAAAGCTCCTAACTAAAATCAACACCAAACTATTAGCAAAGTAATCCTAAAAGGATTTAAAAATATAAACAAATATTAAATAAAATTATACAAAGTGGAATCACCAATTTTGGAGCCATAAATAAAAAGATATGAATTTTATAAAATAAAGAAATAAATAAATAAGAAATATTTAAAAGAAAATTTAAATCTTGGCCAAATCCATAAGCAAATGGAATAAAGGTAATTCAAATGAAATAAAAGAATAAAATATGAATAAAATTATATGGCTTTGAACCATATTAAATTTTATTTAAATAAAGACAAAATGCCTAACTTAATTAAATATTAAACCATAAGAGAATATTTGAAATATTCTAAAATGGACTTTTAAACACATTAATAAATAGAATAGACCTACTGAAAAAGTTCTGGAAGGATTTGAATTCAAGCTAATGTTTAAATCATTTGAATCAAATGAAAACAGAAATTAGAAATGGAAAAGGAAAAAGATTTACAAGAAAAAAATAAAGAAAACGACCCAACCGACCTACCTGGCCAAACTAAAGCCCAACACCAGCCCACTTGGGAAACCTCTCTCCCCTCCGTTCCTTTCTCACCACGGACTCAACCCGCACCCCCACTGACCGTAGGGACCAATGGCCACGTTGGCATCGTCGTCCCCGCGCGACCTGTTCTTTCCCCTCTTTCCTCTGTCGTTTATGTTTAGAAGTTAATCACATAAATTCACCTAAATGTGCGTGTGATTCCCTCCAGCGACCAAACTCTCTTAATCCCCTCCCTCTCCTCTCTCTTTCCCCTCACTTCCCCGCACCTGAGCGCCTCCAGGCTGCCCAGAATCTCACTTGCTCCACCGCTGCCTCCGAAGAGCTCTGGTGCAAATTCCGGCGATCTTAGACCTTCCCCTGCCCCCTCGCCATCGCCGTGCGCATCTGCCTGCAACCTCTGCTTTCTCGTGCACGCCCAGAGGCTCAAAAACGACCACACCTGCTCACCACCGTCTTCCGCCTCAACTCTGGCGACTTATCCCGGTGAGCTCTAACCGCCCCTCTTCCTCTCGATGACGCTCTCGCACTCACCTCTCAATTGCGCATCTAACCCCACCTCTAGTTTGCCTCAGCATGCCATGTAGCTTCGCCCCCGATGAAGATAGTACGTGCCTAACGCCGACGCTAGCTCCGGCGAGGAATTCTTGACGTCCCAGTTCGCCCCTTCGCCAACCACGTCCATGATGAGCTCCTGCGAACCCGGTGAGCCCCTCCTTCCCTTCCCTTGCTTCCTAGAACCGCCAGACCACCGCTGATAGAGCGCCGCCGTCGCGCGTCGTCGCCAGCACCACTAGTTCTTGGCCAGATTGTTTTGGTCCGTTAGATCCAGACCGCAAGGTTTAGAATAGTTCACTTAAATGAAGGGGTATGCTTAATCTGTTTCGTGCGATGCAACTTAGATCCTACGATCCATGTTGTTTGATCCAAACGAAACGGTATCGTCCAATAAGAACAAGACACGTGGACCGATTAGTTCAGACAAAATCCAGAAAATGTTTTTGAATGTTTAAACTTGCAAAAATCATAACTTTTGATCTGTGTGTCCAAAATTACAAATTTTATATCAATGGATTCAGAAAAATGTAAAATTTTCAACTATGGCCCTGGTTTGGTATTTTGATTCTGAAAAATAAGGTGTTGTTGCAGAAACATTTGTAGGACTATTTTGAGTATAAAAGTTGTTCTAAAAATGATTTTTGAGTAAAACCTTTTGCAAATGGATTTGATTTGAACCCCCTGACCATAAACACTAATATTTGAGTTTAAAAATATATTTTCTTAACACTAGTAATTATTACATTGAATAAAAGCATTTCTAGTAAAACAAAAATAATTTAAAAGAGCTATTTTCACAAACTTATTTTCAAATAAAGTTTCCACTTTTATAAATGACCAGTAGGTGTTTTGAAATGGTAGAACCTTGTTAGAAACCACCTTGTCAATAAAAAACAACATTTTTCATGCTTGTATGCATTCCCTTGTTTTTATCATTTTATGTGGTGAATTGTTTGAATGCTAGTTTTGAATGTGTGCTTTGCTTGATTGAATTGTAGTGAACTTTGAAGAGTGTGACAATTGCAAGATCGAGGAGTGTACCTAGTTTGTCTACTAAAAAAACGCAAGTGATACTTTGTTCATCAAAAGTCCTATCTTTTCAATATTGCATTAGTGATATTTTTGTAGTATGCATGATAGGACTATATTTTATGTATCGCTATGCTATAGTAGATCCTATAGAATAAATCTTGGTAGGAATCTTCCTAAGTTAAGAAACAAGTTATGCTAGTATGATTAGCCTAGCTAGTAGAATACAAGAGGTGGAATATTTATGCTATGATTTCATGCAAAGTCTATGACTAAGTTTTGATTAATAAAAGAACTAAGTGAATGAATCACCTGGGTGGAATGGTAAGATTGGTTTGTGTTGAGTGGTTACACAAGTCCCATGTCTATGGTTTACCTTGTGTATCTCACTTGTGGATGGCCACCCAGGAACAAAGAGATTTGAGATGTTTTGTGTTGAGAAGCTTCTAGTGCAGCCACATGGCATATGGTCTCTGCCTTGACTACATAGGTTGCAGGAACTCAGACAGATAGACAGTTTGTGGTAGTGATGATAGGTGGAACGCGTCTGTGCTGATCTGAGGGATTGTTTCTGAAAAGTCTCGTCTCGATGCATGTCGAGTCTTGTGGGAAAAGTGCACCACCTCTCGAGAGTGTAAAACCTAAGTACTTATTGGGTGATCGACATTTTGAGCATCAAAGACATTGAAATGATCAAGGATCTCCTCATCCCAATTTCTCTAAGTTAAAACTTGTTGGGTGAACAAGAGAAGCAACTAGTGTGTAACCAGTGTGCAATTGTTTGATGAAACGTTTTGAAAAAGAGAAGGAAAACTTATTTTATGCAAAGGCCAGCCAAAACTCCACTTAGCCAAATATTCATGTAGATGTTAGATTCTCCATATCAATATGATATCACTTGCCAATACAATTCAAATGTATTGACCCTTGTGGCTGTAACTTATTATGTTGCAATTGTTTCCTGTTTATAAGTTGTAATATGACCTTTGTTTCTTGATATTACATCTTAAACTGTGGGTGCTAGCTATTCGAACCAGGGACTAGCATTGTAAACACAGGGATCTCTACCTTATCAGGTTGGGACTGCTACACTGAGTTAGTGAGTCGGACTCACGGTTACTGGTATTATATGGGCTTTAGTGAATGGGACACATGAGTGGAGCCCACGTTCACTCCCTATATATAGTGGGGCGCAGAAACCCAGGAGGGTTGATCGGTTAGGTCATTCCATGGGTTGGAAACCCTAATCCACAACAGTCCACCCGTCGTACTGAACCTAGCAGTTCACCACCGGCGCTCCTCCTCGTATGTATGGACACCGGCAGAAGCGTTGTACCATTAGCGCTAGGACGTTCGTGATCGGATCAGATCGTGAGCACTGCACTGCATCAACTAACGCGCTTCATCAGTAATCTACAACTGTGCGTCTAGTGGTAATCATCGTGGCCTTCTACCTCAGTTAGATCTTGGGATCACCATGTTAGAGGAAAAAGTTTTGTTTTATCTCTACGTGGCCCAAGATAAAGTTTCGTTATAAAAATGTTAGAGTACACTCCTCTCCTGAAACAATTTGTTTCTACTCATAGAACAGATGAATAACAGTACGTGCAACCTGTGTTGGAGATATGCCCAAGAGGCAATAGTAAAAGTAGTTATTATTATATCTTTGTGTTTATGATAAATTTTACATTCATGCTATAATTTTATTAACCGGAAACATTAATACTTGTGTGATTTGTAAACATATAAGTGTCCCTAGTAAAGCCTCTTTGTAATACTAGCTTGTTGATTAATAGATGATTATGGTTTCCTAATCATGAACATTGGATGTTGTTAATAACAAGATCATATCATTAGGAGAATGGTGCGATGGACATACTCCTATAGATAAGCGTAGCATAAGAGCAAGTCATTTCAATAGTTCGTTTGCTATAAGATTTCAGATACATAGTAACCTAAATCCTTCGACCATGAGATCATGTTAATCACCATCACCGTATGGATGCTTTTATGACATTAAACACCACTTCGTAACTGGGTGGTTATAAAGGCGGCATTGAGTATTCGGGAAGTATGTATTGAGGCAGATGGATCAATAGTGGGATTTGTCCATCCATATGACGGAGAGATAAACTCTAGGCCCTCTTGGTGAAATGTAATCCAATTGCCATGCAAGCATGTACAAGGGATCACATATCACAGGAATGAGTAAAGAGTACTTATCGGTAACGAGGTTGAAATATGTATGTAGAGATACCGATGATCAAACCTCATATAAGTAAAGTACCGAGAGAGAAAGGGAAATTGGTATCGTATGTAAATGGTTCATTCGATCACAAAGTAATCATATAAATATTTGGGAACCATATGAATTTCTAGATTCCTCTATTGGTTGTTGATCAAAGAAGAGTCTTGGTCATGTCTGCATAATTCACGAACCGTATGGAGACAAACTTAAGGATTCGATGTTGTTTAGTAGATATGGAATATGAGTAAGAGACTGAATGTTGTTCAGAGTATCGGATTGGATTTGGGATATCATGAGCAGATATGGAATCGTCCAGAGAATAAGATTCATGTAAGGAAAGACCAAATCCGGAGTTCGGGAATGGTCTCGGTGTTTTCACTGGAATGTTTTAGAAGGGTCTAGAAGGTCCACCGATCCGCAGTGGGAAGGGTACATGGATGTGTCATGACAAAGTGGAATGGTTGCATCATGTCCTAGGTCACTTGGCTGGGCAATGGGAAGAGAGAAATCAAACTCTAGTTTGAAAGTCAAACGCCAATTTGAAAAGTCAAATACCAACATGGTTGCCTAGTGGAGGGAGGGAAGGAATCCTACCTAAGGGAGGATTCCTCCCTCTCGTTGCCGCCTACCAAAGTCGAGGAATTGGGGGAGGACTCCCCTCCCCCTAACCGCCTCTCCCACCTATATAAGGAGGGGTAGGGTGCCCCCTACTCCTCACCTTAAACCCTAGCTTGGCTGCCACCACCCCAAGTTGTCGCCGACCTAGGGATCTCTCCAAGTCGCCTCCGCCTAGGCCCCCTCTAGCTGTCGGCCACCTCTAAACTTCGGCCCTCTAAACTCTAGATCATCGAGGCCCTCTTCTACTCAACCATAACCGGTCCGGCTTAGGCGAAGCCCTGCAGGATTTTCCCTTCTACTTCCACCACCACACCATCGTGCTGTGGGAATCGCGAGGAGAGATCTACAACCTCCGCTGCCTGCTGGAACAAGGGAGAGGAAGGACTTCATCGAGTACTGAACGTGTGACCGACTACAGGAGCGCTGCCGGAACGCGGCGCCAGAAGGATCGTATATGCGATCTTGAGATCGACAAGAAAACGACTACATCACCCACGAGAATCCGATCTCGTTAACCGCTATGGAATCTTCAAGGGTTAGTACTCTATTGACTCATTGCTACAATCTAGTAGATAGATCTTGGCTTATGTGTGTTCATGCGGTAGAATTTTTTTGTTTTCCATGCTACAAACCCCTATAGTGGTATCAGAGCCCTGTCTATGCGTAGATCTATTGCACGAGTAGAACACAATGGTTATTAGGGCATTGATGCTTTTTTTTGATTACTTCTTGTGTACTTTTCTTCTTGCGGGATCGTGGGATGAAGCAGTGCAGGATAAACTTACATGACATCATTCATGAGATTTACTCCACGCTCAACATGCAACTTGTATTGCATAAGTGGCTTTGCGGGTGTTTGTCTCTCCCACAATAGTGAAGATTCAATTTACAATGGGCACTTGATAATACTTGAATCAACATTGTGGTTCTTGTTCGTAAGTCAGAACGGTTCTTATTTGAAAGCCCAAACCACATAAAACATTCAAAGAAAATTAGAGGCATCTAACTTTGTATTGCAGGGGTGTGTTTTGATGTGATATGGTCATACGTCAATTTTGCATCACCATTCTATATCATAATTTTCCTCTATTCATTGATATATGTCTTGTTTTGAGGAATTACTTATGTATTTTCTACTGTTTTTGCATGTTGGATGATTCTTGGAGGATGGACTGCCGGAGTATGGATTCTGATAGAAAAGGAGGTGTTTTGATGAAATTTTGCAAAGATCAGAAAATACCAGAAAAATATGGGAAAATTATATTTCCCAGAAGACGAAGGAAGCCAGAAGGGGAGGCGTAGAAGGGCCACAGGGGGCCCAGAACCCCTAGGCGCGGGTCCCCCTAGGGCCGCGCCTAGGGAAGGTGCGGCCCACCTGCTCAGCTCCCGACTCCGCCCTCTCGCCTATATCTTCCTTACGGAACCCTAACACCAAAGGGGCGACCATAGATAGATTTCTGCCGCCTCTATGGGGTGGAAAACACCGAGAGAGAAATATCTCTCCGGCAGACATATTTCTGCTGGGGAAATTCCTTCCCGGAGAGGGGAGATCGTCGCCATCAACACCGTCATCAAGCTAGGCTTCATCGGGATCATCATCATCATCCACACCATCATCTCCACCAGCACCATCATCACCACTCCGTCCTGCTGTAACAATTGTGTTAGATATTGCTTTAGTTCTTAGGGGAAACTTTCCCGATGTTAATTACTATTGTAGTTGATGGTTATTCATCACCATATCATCTTTGACCTTGATCCATATGATGTCTTGTGAGTAGTTCGTCTAGTTCTTGAGGACATGGGAGAAGTCATGTTGTTAGTAGTGGATTTGTGTTGAGTTATTATTCAATGGTTTAGTATTTAAGTTGTGGTGCTATTCTTCTAGTGGTGTCATGTGAATGTCGACCATATGATACTTCACCATTTATGGGCCTAGAGGAATGCATTGTGTATATGGCTACTAATTGTGGGGTTGCTGGAGTGACAGAAACCTGAACCCCCATTAGGACACCTTTGCACTAGGGAGTGTAGGATCTCAGAGTTTAAGGCTGTGGTTAGGTTTATATCTTAATTACTTTCCTGTAGTTGCGGATGCTTGCAGGGGGTTTAATCACAAGCATGAATTAGTCCAAGTAAGGTCGGTACATTAGCACAGGTTTACCCACACAACACTTACAACACCAAAGAAGAGTACCCAACTATTTGAAGCGAAAGCACTTGACACAATTCCCATGTGTCCTCGAGAACATTTGGTCCTTATAAGTATTTCCACCAGTTCTCCTTTGCTAAGAAAGGATTGGGCCACTTGCTGCTTTTGTTCTTTGTCTTTATTACTTACACTTTGTTTTGTTGCTTTATCAGAAAACCACTAAAAATTTGTTTGCTGAGTAATTACAGAGATTTCATGCTCCATACCACTAGTCAACACCTTCTGCTCCTCATTGGGATTGACACTCCTATTTATCGAAAGTACTGCGATACACCCCCTATACTTGTGGGTCATGAAGACTATTTTCTGGCGCCGTTGTCGGGGATTGAAGCGCTATTGAAGAGTGTAACTGGTAAAGGAAACTTCTACTATGAGTATTTATTTTTGTATCTATTTGTTACTCTGTTTCCAATATGGATAACCCACTTGGTTTTCTGTTTCGGAGAACTACTACCACTGCTAGGGTAGTAGATGAACCAGAACCTGTTGAGATAGATCCTTTTAAGATACCTACAAATATTGTTGATCGTGTTATGGATAATTATTATTTTAGGGATGGAACTATCCATCCTAGTGATCACTTGCTTTTGATCCATGAATTATGCGGGTTGTTTAAGTGTGCAGGTATCACAACTGAACAGGTGAAGAAGAAGTTACTCTCCATATCCTTGGAAGGCAGAGCTGAAGAATGGTATAAGCTGCTGAAGAATGGACAATCCATGGAATGGGAGGAAATGGCATCTCTCTTTTATTCTAAATTCTATTCTCCCAGTGAGATTCATCAGGATAGAAATCTGATATATAACTTTTGTCCTCGTGATAGAGAGAGTACATCTCATGCTTGGGGAGATTGAAGTTGCTAATGCTAAAATGTCCTATTCATGAATTCCCTAACAATATTATTATCAATAACTTTTATGCTAGGCTTTCTCTTCATGATAAAGATTTACTAGATGCTTCTTGTGCTGGATCATTCACACGTATGAAGGAAGAAGCTAAATGGGATCTACTAGACCGTACTCAAGAGAACACGGAAGCTTGGGAGAATGACAAAGGAAGAAAGTCAGGTATAAACTATGATTATGAATGCATTAAATCTTTTATGGGAACGGATGACTTCTGTGATATTAGAAATGAGCTTGGTCTTGATTCTCAAAGTATTGCCAACTATTTTAAGGCCTTTTCCTCTTACATAGAAATTCCCAAAAAGAAGTGGAACAAGTACCATGCACCTTATAAAGATGTTGTTAATCATGTCCCTACTAGAAGTGCTAAAGTTTGTACTATTAATAATATTGTGCCTAAACCTCATGTTGATAAAGTTCCTTTCCCAGCTAAGGTAAAGGAGTATTCTATGATTATTAGTGCAAATAACAAAGGTAATAAGAAAACTGTGGAGCCTGATGAGCAATTGAATGTTGAACCTATGGTAGCTATTGTGAAAGACCCTGTCACTAGAAATATAGAGGATGAGCACATTGTATAATACTATTTCTCATACTAGAGAAGCTAGAAAAGCTAGTGTTCCTGTGCTTTCTGTTAAGATTGGTGATCATTGCTATTATGGTTTATGTGATATTGGTGCTAGTTCTAGTGTTATTCCTTATGAGCTTTACAGGGAAATTATGCATGAAATTGGTCCTTGTGAGCTTAAGGACATTGATGTGGTTATTCACCTTGCTAATAAGGAAACCATTTCCCCATTGGTATTGTAAGAGATGTGGAGGTTCTTTGTGGTAAGGTTAAGTATCCTGCTGATTTTCTAGTGCTTAATTCAGCAGCTAGCAAAACTTATCCTATCATTTTTGGTAGACTTTTCATGAACACTTGTGGAGATATTATAGATTGTAAGAAGGATAAAGTTTTAAATAAGTTTGATGGATATTCTTATGAGTTTAAATTTTCCAAATTTGCTAAAGCTCCTTGTGAAAACAGCTTGCCTGATAAATATTTCAGGATGGAACAACTTGCTTATATTGATCCAGTTTATGACCTTGGACCTCTTTTTGGTGACTGTAAGTATGCTCATTCTGATGATAGAGTTGCTTCCTGTGACAGTTATATTGTCAACTTTATTCAAAGTTCTACTGAAAGTTATTATGAGAGAGGGAAACATGGTTTTATGCACCTCAATAATGTTAATTTTCCCCATTTTATGTTGAAAGCTTTGAAGTTGCATATGTTTTGTCTTCCTATGCTAGTGGATTTTTGTTTCAACAATTCGTTTTATCATGATACTCCCATGCATAGGAAGTGGGTTAGACTCAAATGTGTTGGTTATTTGCTTCTTGATGCTCTTTTTCACTCCAAATATATATCTCCTCTGTGAGCATCTTTGAAACTTTGAAGCCTAACTTAAAGGCATTAAAGAAAAGTACTTGTTGGGAGATAACCCAAGAGTTTGGTTGAGTCTTGGAAGTTATTACATCAGTAATAATCACTCCTTATACTTCTTGTTTTGGTTTTTGTGTCAAGTTTAACTACTTTTGAGAAGTGGAGGAGTTCTGAAAAGTGGCTATCCTGGGACAGATTTTTGTGCTGCATTGTAAAAATTCGTGAGGGATCTCAGTACGTCGGATGGAGCTGTATTTTTCTGAGCTTGTTCTCCAGGTTGTTACCCAACTTTCATTAGTTCTCCACATTTTAATTTCAGCAACAAAAGGTTTTCGAAAAAATCAATCTTTACCTGCTGGTCTATTTTGACAGATTTATGTTATCATTTGCATTTGCCTCTTATAGAAGCCTTTGTTTTGATGGATTTCAGTTGAAGTGTGCACCAAAAGGTTAATTATTTTTTCTTACACTAATGTTTCCATTGAGGTTTTTGTGAGACCTGGAAGGAAAGGAAATTCCATGAGAAGGAGAAAAGGAGTCTATAGAGTTCGTCTTTGAATAGGTAAAAGTGGTAAAAATAGAAGGTTCGTGAAACCCCAATCTTTTTATATTTTTGATGTTTTTAATACATAAGGCAAGTTATGAGACGGAACAGAGGAGGAACCGGAGCCTGGGGTGGCAAAACACACCCCAGGCGCGGCCCCAGCTGGCCGCGCCTAGAGGGAGTGTGTGTCACATCCCAAAATTCTCCTAATTTTGGAATGTGAAATAAATAAATAAGTTTTATTGATTGTTTGACTATGTTGAAAATTCTCAAATAGAAGAAATTTTTTGAATAGAAAATCCTCTCAACCTTGAAATCAAAATCTTATATTCTTTTGTTATGACCTAGGTAGCCATATAGGCAAAAGGGCATGGATTGATTATGGATTGTGGAATTGGTGTGCAAGATTTCAAAATGAAAATCATGAAGCATTCATAAGCATTTCATTACATCCATGCAAAGTTCTCACAAACTGAATCCAAATCCAGGTATCTAAATCCTATAGTTGATTTGCCCAAATGTTCCTAAAGGAAATTAAATTGACTTTATAAAACCCACTGTTGCTAAGGCATAAATTATTGATAATTATAGCCTAAAGATATCCAATTAATATTACAAAATTTTAGAAACAAAATTGAGGTCATTTGGAGCTATTATGAAAAAGTTATGGAATAAATACAAAAAAATAAAGATATAAATAAAATGGAATATACAAGGATTTATAAACCACTACTTGCAAACTAGTAAAAAGATTACAAATATGATCCTAGAATGATCTATTCGATTTTAGAAAAATTTAGAAACAAGAATCGTGTCATTTGGAGTTCGTATGCAAAAGATATGAGGGAAACAAGTAAATAGAAAAAGAAAAAGAAAAAAAACTAACGAGCCGGCCCACCCGGACCGACCGAACAAACCAGCCAGTGTACAACCCGATCATGCCCAGGTTTGCTTTAAAAAGCGTGCGAAACATTTTTTGTTAAACCTATCTCTATTTAAACTGCTACAACTTTTTATCTACAACTCCGAATCGACTTCCGTTTGTTTCTACTTGTTTCCTACTCCAAAACCTATCTCCTCGCCGTCATAAACCTCCATATAAACTCGTGGAGCCACATCTGTATGAGTTTCTCTTCTTGAAATCTCGAATCTACACATGCCCGAATCTTATTTCGCATTTTAACCCATCTAGACTTCGTTGTTTGCCTTCGACCAAAAAACGAAAGTTGTAGAACTCGTCGAAATCTTTCAATCCCGACAAACCTTACCTCTTTTCATCCACCACAGCCGGATAATTTCGCACCGCAATATTTCAGATATGACGGTGTAAATCCAAGATGTACTCGCGCTCGTTTCTTCATATCCAAATTACTTCGGTGAGAAGGTAGGACTAATGATTCCCCACAACTTTCATGTTCTAAGTTTTTCAGTTTAACCTACGGATTTGTATCTCTAACATAGATCTGTTTCTTGTCTATTCTGAGTTAAAATCGGGCCAATCTCCTCTCCTAACCACTAGATCTCATCCCAACGGCCAGGATTAGATCGATTCCTCGAAGGGGTACGAGCCAACCGGATCTCGCCACGTGTCAACGTCAGGTCAGCATCTAGTTCCAGTCAGCATGCAAAGTCAACCTGTCCAGTCAGCGGAATATTCTCTAGAATATTCCGTTCGGATTTAAAATTGCATATTATAGATCTAACTTGTAAAATTCAGTAGAAATTCATACCACGTCAAAAAATTGCGTATAATATATCAAATTGAAGATAATTTTACGTAGAATCATCTTATCAGAATAGATCCAACTTTTACTGTACGTGGTTACTGCAGTAATTTAATTAGTTTTAATGGCCTATTTAGAGTAATAAATTCATAAGAAAATAAATACTGCTCAGAAAATTACAAATAATATGTCCCTATAATCACAATTCCGTGGAGATTACAGATATAATTTTAGTTTGATTTGTAGGCAACAGAAACTATATGAATCATTTAAACCCATTAAACACTATTTAAATCATACAAAAAGATCTATAACTCCGATTAGGGTGAATCCAAAGCCTATGGTTCATATTAACGTCCTCTATCCATTGAACCCATGAAACAAATTTAATTCGACAGTTAGAGCAGGCGTTACAGTAGAACTATTAAAAACCCCTATATTGGCAAGTAATTATTAATAACAAGTACTCCATTGCATTAATTGGTCTCTTGCATGCATCATATACTTCAATATTGTTTAGAGAACTAAAGTAACAACCATTGTGACTTATTAAATTGTCATGCATGCATTTGTTGCATTTGTTTGATCTCTATGTGCTATTGTTTATGATTGTATGCAATTGTTTGCTCGATAGATTGCGAGGAGTGCAACGTGTGTGATTGCAACTACTATGATTGCAAGTATTGTGGTTATGACGAGTGCAACCATTACATCTATGAGGATTGTGAGGATTATCTAATCGACTACATCTACAACAAAGGCAAGTGGTGCTATCTTGGTCATAAATGTCCTACTGTTTTCCTATGCATTGTAGATGTTTTTGTAGAATTGCATATGTAGGAATTGATGTATATATGCTATGCTATGTCCCATATTATTCCCTAGCATTCCTTGTTTATGAGCCACCGTTGGTAGATGTGCTTAGCCATGCTATGATGAACGAGGGCTGGGTTACATCACTGAAGTTGTTTCTAAATGTGTTGGTTTGCGAAAACTAAAACAACTTAATCAATTAATCTCCTGGGTGTGATGGGATTGATAATATTTGGTGGTATCATTGTGGAAAGGCACCCAAGACACTGAGAAAGGATTGGCTTCTTTGTTTGGTAGCTTTCATGAGCAACCATGTGCCAATAATGGAATGGGCGGTTGGTTAGACTCAGTAGGTTGTGGTAACTTGAACCCACGTATCCAGAGATGTAGATAGTGTAGGTTGGACCGGCGCATGTCGGTTTGGGGAGCTACTTCCCGAACGATTCCTTCTTGGAATTCTCCCTATCATCACCCAATATGAGAGTGGTGGTACGAGCTGGGCTGGCCAAGTCACGTGGGTAAAGTGTACTAACCCCTGCAGGGTGTATAAACTAAGTGCTTAGCCGTGTCCCCGGTTATGGACAATTTGAGCGACCTGATACTGATGCTATGATATTTCTCACTCATCCTTATTTCTCAATTACTTAAAACTTGTTGGGTGAACATAATTGGGTAGGAGCACCTGGGAGTGAACCAGAGTGTCCTATTTATTGTATTGGAAAACTACTTTATTACAATTGTTAGGATAAAACTGTTGCTTTATGCAAATGAGCCTGAACTCCACTTGGCTAAATAAGCATGTAGTTGATAGATCTGTTGTTAACCACTTTAGCCTACTTTCCATACATTCAATGTATTGACCATTCGTGGCTGCAACGTTTCATGTTGCAGGTTATATCGTATATGAGTGATCGTTCATAGGTCGCGAGACTCCACTCAACAATTGTTCTCCTGTGGCACATTTGGAGGATGGAGATCTACCTTGTATTCGTTTTCCGCTGTGTACTTGAATGAATAATGTAAATTCTGGATCATATTTGTTGTATTTATGATGCACAGTTATATTTGGTATCATTTTGTACTGTGTGTGCCAGTGAACCGATCCAGGGATTGGCACTATACACATGAACTCAGCCTTATCAGGCGAGGGTGTTACAGTGTGCCTCCCCCGAGCTCCGTCTCTGCCTTGTTTTCGTATCAAAACCTTCCTTATGCATTGAAACTTCATATTATATAACCCCCCAGATCCCACGAGGTTTGTGCATCGTGTTCTCATCGTGTTTTCATTTCAATCTGTTTTTGTCAGGAAAACTGCTCAAGTTTAGAGCACCATGGTCTCCCCCAACGACAAAGGCAAGAAGCCCGAGGAAGATGATCCTCACAAACCCAAGGAGGAGTAAATTTTGGTAGGGGATGAAGAAGACATGGAGGACGATAAGAAACCAGACACCCGCGCTATCGTCGCAAGCATTGGAGTGGTTGCATAACCTGTCAAGCTTAGGAGGACAACACGGATGTCTACAGGAGGGAAACCTCTGCGTCATACCCTCTGTACACGGTCACCTCCTCCAAGTACCAAGAAACCCTTCCACACTCTTATACATGAGCATCAATATCAACATGTACCCAAAGGGAACTTTCCCTCGATGTGGGATATATCTCGTTCTAACCATGCAAGGGAGGAGCATACTAAGAAGGAAGAGTGGGGAAAGAATAGCAAGGACTGGAATTCTAGGCCCGATATGATCATGAACCGTATTGAGCAGAATTTGAAGTTGATTCATACTCTGACCTTTGAGATTGAGGATTTCAAGAAACTTATTGAAGATCTTATCAAGAGAACACCACCACCACCGAAGGAGTAATTTGTCATCAGGTCTGGCATCCCCTTGGCTTGTTCCAAGCTTGGAGGGAGTGCCGCGGTATCACTATCATTATCTTTTATCTTTTACCTTTTTAGTGGATTCATATCTTTGGTAGAGAAGTTATCTTATAGTTTGGTTTGCATGTGGAAGTATCTCTCCTTTAGTTGATTATCTATGTATCCCTTGGTGTGAGTGCCTTTATGGAATATTAATGAGAAGTTTCATCTTTTACTTTTTGCACTTCTTATTTTAGTTTGCAATCTCTATTATATGATGGAACTTGTTGACCAGTATTGGCATCACTTTGGGATCATCAAGTGGATCTAAATTGGTTTTGGCAAACCGAGTTCTGGTCAGTAGCAACACTTTTCGAGGTTTGAAAGAAAAAGAGAAAATCTTACAAGTATTTTGTATCATTTGTTTTCTTTCTTGTTGGCTCATAAGCTTAGTATTCTTTATTTAAGATCTTTTGTGTCTTCATGGAAGATTGCATGTTTAATTTATCACTTGTAGGTTTGCTTGCATCTTTCATCTCTTTTTGCTTGCTACCCAGCCTTGCTAACCAAAAACCTATTTTGAGAAGTCATACTTCTCATGTTTCCAATCCCTTTGAACCAAAACCTATGCCATTTGTGTCCACCATATCTACATATTAGCATTATTGCTATTCCAAGCAAATTCTCAAGCTTCATGTATCTTTCGAATTAAATACTATTTTGTTATGTGAAAACTAGTTAGTAAAGCTCTCATGAACTTGATGGCACACCTTATTTCCTTGCCCCTAATAGACTTGAACCATTGTGTCGTCGAAGTTATATATTCTTGCATCTATACGTTGGAATTAGCAGAACCGTGCTGTCATGGGGAACGATTTCAACATTGCACATGTACGTTGTACACAGTTGATATCATGCTCTTCTGTCTATGGATGTCACCGGTGTGAAATCCAGAGAGAGCTTGCAAGTCCATGGAGTGATGTATGTGTGTTAGAAAAACGCCTGGGCCGCTAGCCTAAGCCATGCCTAATCATGGTGGAAACTTGCAGCATCACCATAATGAGCATTCTATGTAGCATCCTCAATAAAAAGCTATGCACATAGTAAATAAAAAGATCACTGAGATGCTCATTGTCTGCTTGCCTTGTCATTTTGGTTATGGGATAGCTCATGTACCATGTGCAAGGGGTACCCCGTTGGTGGTTCTTTATGATACACATGTAATTACAATGACAAGAACTTACCGGTAACCAAAGTTGAGTAGCATGAGGAGTGGCCCTCGTACTCAAGGGACATGAGATTTCCAACTTATATTTTGTCAAGCATATACTCCATATTTGTTCACTTTAACCTTAATAATCTCAAGATGCCTATGATAGGGGCAATGAGAGCTCAAAGCTAGTAAGTACCATAATCTTTTGGAAGCTCTTTATGACTTGAAATCCCTGCTTCCCTCTATGAAGGGACCTTTCTCCTATTTTCTAAGTAGAGTCAGTAAACCTACTTCCTCTCTACCACCATCAAGCATTTGAGTTGTCGTGTTGCAAGCATTCATATGGTGATCTATTCAATCATGTTCTTTATCTTCCTTGTTTGCACAAAACTCTTATCTACTGAGTATTACTTTGAAAGCCTTCATTGAAAAACCTTTTTGACCAAAGAGTGCTCATGTTATAAAACTTCTAAAAAAGCTTTTTGTGAAACTGGTTGCCAGTTTTTCTCTCACCAAGAACAAGAGTTTGCCAATTCCAATTATGATTTATCTTTATGCATCTTTGTTGTGACTCATGTACTTGTTGGAAGTTAAGTTATATAATGGTGAGTTGCTTTCTTTTATGAGTTGTGTAATGGTAAGTGTGATGCTTCTTGTTTGTATTCTTTTATCGACACTTCACTCCATAAACCTGTGGACATGTTTACTGAGATCAGTTTTAGCTCAAAAATGGGAGTTGATACGTCCATTTTGCATCACCATTCTATATAATAATTTGCCTCTATTCACTGATATACGTCTTGTTATGAGGTATTACTTATGTATTTTCCACTGTTTTTGCATGTTGGATGATTCTTGGAGGATGGACTGCCGGAGTCTGGATTCTGATGGAAAAAGAAGTGTGTTGATGCAATTTTGCGAAGATCAGAAAAATACCAGAAAAATATGGGAAAATTATATTTTCTCGGAAGACGAAGGAATCTAGAAGGTGAGGCGTAGAAGGGCCACAAGGGGCCCACACCCCCTAGGCGCGGGTCCCCCTGGGCCGCGCCTAGGGAAGGTGTGGCCCACCTACTCGGCTCCCGAGTCTGCCCTCTCACTTATATCTTCCTTACGGATCCCTAACACTAGAGGGGTAACCATAGATAGATTTTTGCCGCCTCTGCGGGGCGGAAAATACCGTCATCAACACCGTCATCAAGCTAGGCTTCATCGGGATCATCATAATCATCATCCACACTATCATATCCACCAGCATCATCATCATCACTCCATCCCGCTGTAACAATTGTGTTGGATATTGCTTTAGATCTTAGGGGAAAATTTCTCGGTGTTAATTACTATTGTAGTTGATGCTTGTGAGTGGAACCATTGGATTGTTGTTTATGTTTAGATTGTTATTAATCACCATATCATCTTTGATCTTGATCAATATGATGTCTTGTGAGTAGTTTTTCTAGTTCTTGAGGACATGGGAGAAGTCACGTTGTTAGTAGTGGATTTGTGTTGAGTTATTATTCAATGGTTTAGTATTTAAGTTGTGGTGTTATTCTTCTAGTGGTGTCATGTGAATGTCGACTACATGATACTTCACCATTTATGGGCCTAGGGCAATGCATTGTGTATTTGGCTACTAATTTTGGGGTTGCCGGAGTGACAAAAACCTGAACCCCTGTTAGGTCACCTTTGCACAAGGGAGTGTAGGATCTCAGAGTTTAAGGCTGTGGTTAGGTTTATATCTTAATTACTTTCCTGTAGTTGCGGATGCTTGCAGGGGGTTTAATCTCAAGTATGTACTAGTCCAAGTAAGTTTGGTACATTAGCACAGGTTCACCCACACAACACTTACAACACGAAAGAAGAGTACTCAGCTATTTGAAGCGAAAGCACTTGACAGAATTCCTATGTGTCCTCGAGAACGTTTGGTCCTTATAAGTATTTCCACCAGCTTGTCCTTTGCTATGAAAGGATTGGGCCACTTGTTGCATTTGTTCTTTGTCTTTATTACTTGCACTTTGTTTTGTTGCTTTATCAGAAAACCACTAAAAATTCGTTTGCCAAGTATTTACAGAGATTTCCTGCTCCATACCACTAGTTAACACCTTCTGCTCCTCGTTGGGATCGAAACTCCTATTTATTAAAAGTACTGCGATACACGCCCTATACTTTTGGGTCATCATATGGCCATGATTGTGATTATATATGATGTATGCAATGATCCTTATTGTAAGTTGGCAACCGGTAGGAGCGTTATGGTTGTCTTTTAATTTCGTTAAGACCTACATGTCTATTATTCAAAGTAGTTGTAATAGTTGATGATGGTGGACGACAACCATGGAGCGACGCCTTTGACCTTGACGCCACACCGGTGATGATGGAGATCATGTTCATGCTTGGAGATGGAGATCGAAGGGACAAGAAGAAAGGCCATATCATATCACATATTATGAATTGCATGTGATGTTAATCCTTTGATGCGTGTTGTATTGCTTAGATCGCGACGGTAGCATTATAATATGATCCCTATCAAAAATATCAAGTAATAAAGTGTTTGTCCTTAGTAGGAACCGTCGCTAAGACTTTTTGGTTTCGAAGCACCACGTGATGATTGGGTGTGATAGATTCTACGTGTGCATACAACGGGAGCAAGCCATATTTGGTCACACGGATACTAAGGTTAACCTTGACGAGCCTAGCATGTACATACATGGTAATCAGAACATGGTATACCGAAAGATAAAGCATGACTCATATAGTAGATATGATGAACATGTTGATTGTTTGCCTTTGGAACTACATCATCTCTCGTGATGATTGGACTTGATGTAGTGGATTTGGTTCGTGTGATCACTAAAACAATGTGAGGGATATTGTTTTGAGAGGGAGTTCACCTAGTTAATTTAAGTATTAAATAGAACTAAATTTATCAAAAACTTAGTCTAAACTATTGCAAATATGTTGTAGATCATGGCGGCGCCTACCATGAATTTTAATGCATTCCTAGAGAAAGAAATTTGAAAAACAACAGAAGAAACTTCGCGGACTGGTTCCGCAATTTTAGGATTGTCCTTAATGCTGGTAAGTTGACCTATGTGCTACAGATGAGGTGAAGAATGTTTTCCTCACGCCGAAGAATCATTAATCCATGTTTAGTGTGTTATATTGTATGGTTTGGAACCAGAGCTTCAGAAAAAGGTCTGAGAACTTTGACCCACCTGATATTGTCCGTTAACTCAAAATGATATTTGTGGATCACATGGAAGTTGAGAGTTAAGAGGCTTCCGGAAAGTTCTTTAGCTGCAAGATGGAAGAGGGCAGCTCCATCAGTGAGCATGATGCTTAATATGTCTGGGCACGCCAATAAGCTCCAAATCTTGGGTATTGTGATTTGTAATGCTTTGGGGATTCAACGTGTCCTCCAATCACTACCACCAAGTTATAAGAACTTTGTGATGAACTACAACATGCAGCGCATGGATAAGTCGTTACCAGAACTCTTCTCTATGTTGAAGTCTGCGGAAGTGGAGATCAAGAAAGAGCACCATGTTTTGATGGTCAATAAGACCACCAATTTCAAGAAGCAAGGCAAGCCTAAGAAAAAGGGTAACTTCAAGAAGGGCGGCAAGAAAGCCGTCGCGCCTGCAAAGAAGACCAAGGCTTGGCCTAAGCCTAATACTGAGTGCTTTTACTACAAGGGAGAAGTTCACTGGAAGCGGAATTTCCCCAAGTACTTGGTGGATCTGAATAACGACAACATCAAGAACAAAGGTATATTCGATATACATGTTATTGATGTGTATCTTACTAGTAATCGTAGTAGTGCCTGGGTATTTGATACTGGTTCGGTTGCTCATATTTGTAACTCGAAACAGGTGCTGCAGAATAAACGGAGACTAGTGAAAGACTAGGTGACAATGCGCGTTGGAAACGTATCAAATATTGATGTGGTTGCGGTCGGCACGCTCCCTCTTCATCTACCATCGGGATTAGTTTTATACTTAAATAATTGTTATTTGGTGCCTGCGTTGAGCATGAACATTATAACATGATCTTGTTTATTGCGAGACGGTTACTTGTTTAAGTCCGAGAATAATGATTGTTCAATTTATATGAGTAATATCTTTTATGGTCATGCACCTTTGATAGATGGTCAATTCTTGTTGAATCTCGATAGTAGTGATATACATGTTCATAATATAGATGCTAAGCGTTTCAAATTAAATGATAATTATACATACATGTGGCATTGTCGTCTTGGTCACATTGGAGTGAAGCGTATGAGGAAACTCCATTCCTATGGACTTCTTGAATCACTTGAAAGATGTGAAGCATGTCTGATGGAAAAAATGACTAAGGCTCCATTTTCTGGTATGATGGAGTGATCTACGGACTTATTGGAAATCATACATACCGATGTGTGTGGCCCGATGAGTGTGGCATCACGCGGTGGTTATCGTTATGTTCTTACTTTCATGGATGACTTGAGTAGATATGGGTATATCTATTTCATGAAACATAATTCTAAAACTTTCAAGAAGTTTAAGTAATTTCAAAGTGAAGTAGAGAATCAACATAACAAGAAGATTAAATTTCTATGATCTGATCGTGGAGGTGAATATCAAAGTTACAAGTTTGGCGAGCATTTGAAGAAATGCGGAATACTTTCACAATTGACACCGCCAGGAATACCACAGCATAATGGTTTGTCCGAATGTCATAATTGAACACTCTTAGATATGGTTCGTTCTATGATGTCACTTACATATTTACTGTTATCTCTTTGGGGTTATGCATTAGAAACAACCACATTCACTTTAAATAGGTCACCATCTAAATCCGTTGAAACAACACCGTATGAATTATTGTTTAGGAAGAAACCTAAATTGTCGTTCCTTAAAGTTTGGGTTTGCGAAGCTTATGTAAAGAAGTTACAGCCCGACAAGCTAGAACCCAAAGCGGAAAAATACGTCTTCATAGGATACCCGAAGGAAACTATTAGGTATACCTTCTATCATAGATCCAAAGGAAAAATCTTCGTTGCCAAGAATGGATCCTTTCTCGAGAAGGAGTTTATCTCGAAAGAATTGACTGGAAGGAAAGTAGAACTCGACGAGGTTGTCATACCTTCTCTCGGATTTTAAAGTAGCGCAACACCGGAAGAATTTCCTGTGGCGCCTACACCAATAAGAGAGGAATCTAATGATGGTGATCATGAAACTCCGATCGAAGTTACTACCGAACCTCGTAGGTCTACCAGAACTCGTACCACTCCCGATTAGTATGATCCCGTTATGATTGTCATGTTGGTGGATAACACCAACAACCCTGCGACATATGAGGAAGTGATGATGATCCCAGATTCCAATAACTGGCAAGAAGCCATGAAATCTGAGATTGGATCCATGTACGAAAACCAAGGATGGACTTTGGTAGACTTACTGGATGGTCGGAAGGCTGTCGAGAATAAATGGATTTTCAAGAATAAGACCAATAGATGCTAATGGTAATGTAACCGTTTATAAAGCTCGACTTGTCTCGAAAGGGTTCCAACAAATTCAAGGAGTTGACTACGATGAGAGTTTCTCACAAGTGGAGAAGCTAAAGTTTGTGAGGATTTTGTTAGCAATCGCTGCATATTATGATTATGAGATATAGTAGATTGATGTCAAAACGGTGTTCCTCAATGGAGACATTGATGAAGAATTCTATATGGTACAACCCAAAGGTTTTGTCGATCCTAAAGATGCTAACAAGGTATGCAAACTTCAATGGTCTATTTATGGATTTAAGCAAGCTTCCCAACGTTGGAATCAACATTTTGATAAAGTGATCAAAAGTTTTGGATTTATACAAACTTATGGAGTATCTTGTATTTACAAGAAAGTGAGTGGGATCTCTGTAGCATTCCTAGTACTATATGTAGATGACATATTGTTGATTGGTAATGATATAGACCTTCTTAAAAGTGTCAAAGATTATTTGAATAATAGGTTTTCAATGAAGGATATTGGCGAAACTACTTACATATTAGGCATAAATATTTATAGAGATAGATCGAGACGCCTAATAGCGCTTTCACAGAGTACATATTTGGACAAGGTTCTAAAGAGGTTTGGAATGGAAGATAGCAAGAAAGGGTTCTTGCCCATGTTTCCCAATACGACCTTGAGTAAAACTCAAAGTCCTGCTACGGCAGAAGATAGAGAGAGGATGGGTAAGACTCCCTATGCCTCAGCCATAGGATCTATCATGTATGCCATGTTGTGTACTAGAACAGACATTGCATATGATGTTAGTTTGACTAGAAGATTTCAAAGTGATCCAGGAGTGGATCATTGGATAGCTGTTAAAAACATCCTTAAGTACTTGAAAAAGAACTAAGGATATGGTTCTTTCTTATGGAGGTGATGAACAGCTCATTGTTAATGGTTACACTGATGCTAGTTGGAACATTGATCCGGATGATTCTAAATCTAAATCTGGATACGTATTTACTTTGAATGGTGCATCAGTGAGTTTGAGGAGTGCAAAGAAAAGCATTGTGGCGAGATCTTCAACTATCGGAATACATAGCTGCTTCGGAGGCTTCACAAGAGGCAATATGGGTGAAGGAGTTCATTGCGGAGCTTGGTGTGGTTCCTAGTGCGCCGGACCCAATGGCTATCTACTGTGATAACATGGGTGCCATAGCCAATGTGCAGGAGCCAAGGTCACACAAGACGCTGAAGCATATCAAGCTACGTTTTAACGCTATTCGAGAGCATGTCCAAGATGATGACATATGATTTGCAAAGTACACACATATCTGAATGTGGCGGATCCGTTCACTAAACCTATCCCAAGGGCAAAACATGACCAACACCAAACCACCATGGGTGTTAGGTATATTATCATGTAATCTAAATTGTTGACTCTAGTGCAAGTGGGAGACTATTGGAGATATGCCCAAGAGGCAATAATAAAAGTAGGTATTATTATATCTTTGTGTTTATGATAAATGTTTACATTCATGCTATAATTGTATTAACCAGAAACATTAATACTTGTGTGATTTGTAAACATATAAGAGTCCCTAGTAAATCCTATTGGTAATACTAGCTTGTTGATTAATAGATGATTATGGTTTCCTAATCATCCACATTGGATGTTGTTAATAACAAGATCATATCATTAGGAGAATGGTGTGATGGACATACTCCTATAGTTAAGCGTAGCATAAGATCAAGTCATTTCAATAGTTTGTCTGCTATAAGCTTTCAGATACTTAGTAACCTAAATCCTTCAACCATGAGATCATGTTAATCACCATCACCGGATGGATGCTTTGATGACATAAAACACCACTTCATAACTTGGTGGTTAGAAAGTGGCATTGAGTATTCGGAAAGTATGTGTTGAGGCACATGGATCAAGAGTGGGATTTGTCCTTCCATATGATAGATAGATATACTTTGGTCCCTCTCGGTGAAATTGCATCCAATTTGCTTGCAAGAATGTGACTGGCTCAAAAGGGATCACATATCACAGGAACGAGTAAAGAGTACTTATCGGTAACGAGGTTGAACTAGGTATGTAGAGATATAGACGATCAAACCTCGGATAAGTAATGTATCGGTAGAGAAAGGGAAATTGGTATCATATGTAAATGGTTCATTCAATCACGAAGTAATCGTAGAAATATGTGGGAACCATATGAATTTCCTTATTCCTCTATTTGTTACTAATCGGAGAAGAGTCTCGGTCATGTCTGCATAATTCACAAACCGTAGGGAGACACACTTAAGGATTCAATGTTGTTTAGTAGATATGGAATGTGAGCAAGAGAACGAATGTTGTTTGGAGTCTCGGATTGGATCCGGGATATCACGAGGAGATCCGGAATGGTCCGGAGAATAAGATTCATTTAAGGAAGTCCAATTCCAGAGTTTGGGAATGGTTTCGGTGTTTTCACTGGAATGTTCTAGAAGGGTCTAGAAGGTCCACCAATCCGGAGTGGGAAGGGTACATTGATGTGTCATAAAAATGTGGAATGGTTCCATCATGTCCTAGTTCACTTGGCTGGGAAATGGGAAGAGAGAAATCAAACTCTAGTTTGAAAGTCAAACGCCAATTTGAAAAGTCAAATCCCAACATGGTAGCCTAGTGGAGGGATGGAAGGAATCCTACCTAAGGGAGGATTCCTCCCTCTCCTTGCCGCCTGCCCAAGTGGAGAAGTTGGGGGAGGAATCCCCTCCCCCCAGCCGCCTCTCCCACCTATATAAGGAGGGGTAGAGTGCCCCTACCCCACACCTTAAACCCTAGCTTGGCTGCCACCACCCCAAGTCGCTGCCGCCTAGGCCCTCTATAGGCGACGACCACCTCTAAACCTTGGACCTCTAAACCCTAGATCACCGAGGCCCTCTTCTACTCCACAATACCCGCTCTAGCTTAGGCGAAGCCCTGCGGGATTTCCCTTCTACTTCTACCACCACACTGTCATGCTGCTAGAATCGCAAGGAGAGATCTACAACCTCCATTGCTTGCTGTAACAAGGGAGAGGAAGGTCTTCATCGAGTACCGAATGTGTGACTGACTGCGGGAGCATTGTCGGAACACGGCGTCGGAAGAATCGTCTACGCGGTCTTGAGATCGGCAAGAAAACGACTACATCACCCACGAGAATCCGATCTCGTTAACCGCATTAGAATCTTCGAGGGTTAGTACTCTATTGACTCGTTGCTACAATATAGTAGATAGATCTTGGCTTATGTGTGTTCATGCGATAGAAAATTTCTGTTTTCCATGCTATGAACCCTTACAACCTGGTGTTATAGTACCTGTTAGCGATGAGGAACCTTTTAACGAAGGTGATTATTTTTTTAAAAAAAATTAATCAAGACCTATGTAAACGAAATAACTAAGTTTATCAATAGTTGCAGAGGAGGAAGCACATGAAGACTAGAGAATTACAACTAAAAAGTTTCACAGTATGGTGTTGCGATTCTAGACAGCAACAAAATCACAAAGAAATTTTTTAAGATACACTTCTATATACTAATCTAATATATATTAGTATTAGTATAATATACTCAAATTTTTAATCAAACTAACTTATTCACAACAATTCATGCAGGTCATGCATTTTGATAAGGAGAAGATTTGGAGTAAAGATATTAACTACAATAGAAATTGTAGAGCCTTTCCGTGATCAAGGAACTATACAAAAAAAATTCTCGAATTAGCTATAGATTATATTAAGAAGTCTAAAGCAGAAAAACAAACTAAATTGTTTGGTCCTGAGTTAGGGGTAAGCTGACAAAACAAGTATATCATATATAATCTTTGTTCATGCCAAAAAGAAGTAAATATTTTGTTCAATTGTTACAATGTTACTAAACAATATAAGTTTGTTACATGTATGTTTGACTGGTGATTTCAAAATATTGGACAAAGGTCAAGGAAACTATTTTCTGCTAAAGCACAAGACGTGATACTCAAATATAATTTTTTAAGATCATAATAATGAGAAACCGTCAGATATTAGATGTAAGAAATTTTACAATAAATTGTTTTAATTAGTTAAGATTCCTATCATTGTAATAGGTAATAATTACTATCCTAGACGTCCACTATGCAATTCTGAATGGATTGAGAAGGCACTACTTCTTATTTATAATTGATTTCATATCAGAAAGAAATCCAAACGATGAAAGATTGCAAGAAATAGCTACGAGAGTGCGTACGTAATGTTAAATATTTATGGCAGCAAGGGTTCATTGAAAAAGAACAAGACTTATTAAAAGTGTAGAGATATGCCAAAAATATATCAATGCGTAAGCACTAACTGGTCCCCTTATTTTTTAAATTTAGATATATCAATTTATCTTTTAGATTAATTGATAATTTATTCTTATATTTTATTAAATTCTTAGTGAAGACGGTAGCTTCATGATGATACAAGTGATGGAAACCATGGTATTCGATTGTTACAAAAAAATATAGAAGAAGACACGCCTACTATTCACAAGTTGTGGTTCTATAGAATGTTCGGTCAAATGGACAACACTGAAGTAATGTTCAGTGAGTTGACTAAAAATACCAACGGTACGATGGCATCATCTAATATGAATTTTCTTATTTTAAATCTTGGCATAGACCTGAACATCCATATATTGACTATCCAATTTAATTGTATAAATTAAAAAAACTAATATATACGATAATTTTTCTTAGTAATGTCAATACATGAAAGGTTATAAAGTAACAATATTATAATAACAACTACAGATACACATTATATCACGAGAAACATGATGTACATAGACTAACCATAGTTACTTTTGATTTTGTGTAGGAATACCTGAACTTGATTTGAGTACAGATGAAAAAAGATAGTCAGGCAGTGTCTTGAGTCAGCCGCTAAAGAAATGGAGAGATTGCTGACTGACGAAATGAGTGATACTCAACTCCATTAACAGACATGGGAGTACTCAGATTGGCTAAGCAGATTGAAGATGAGGTTGTTGGGGAATGTAAATAAAAACACAGAAAAAAGACCAAAACCTCAACAATAATATCAACAATGTCTTTAGAAGAGGCTGGATCATCTAGAAGAATAACAAGAAACCATGCAAACCAGTGCTGAAACACCTATGGTGAAAATATCGCAATCTGATTCTATTCCAGCACTACCAGAAACATTGAGCAGGTCATCCCGGCCGACTCCACCAGGTAGAAGTACCTTCCCAGTTTTTGAACATGTCCCTTTCAAATACAAGAATCACGCAACCGATGCTCGGAGGGCTATCGTGGATGAAAGCTTTTAAGATAAATATACTGAGTAAGACGTAATATACAGTTGTATTTACATACTATATCGTTTCATAAAAAGACATGTTTCAGATCTTTCATTGAAAATATGCACCTATAAAAATAATAGCTAGTATGGTAACTTTTATTGCCCAAGGCTAAACGCTTAAATGCATCAAGATTTGTTAAATTTCAAAATAAAGGTTAAAAAAATTTAAAACTTTGGAAAATATTCAATAGGTATCAGTACTTACTTTACCATAATAATTTGGATTAATGACAACAAACTTTTTTGAACTGTTATAGTAAATACATATCTGAAATTGAAAGAGAGGAATCTGGAATAAAGATGACATCAAAATGGACATGCGGAGATCTGAAAAAGAATCTTGTAGAAGGAGGGATGGCTGACAATCAATTGGTTCAGCATTACATAGACAATTTCATCATAAGCAAAACTTGCAGAAACTTTGTGGACGAGGCAAAAATTTGTATTCAACCTTTCATTCTCTATGATGACAGAATTCGAGAAAGAAAACTGGGAGTGCACAAAAGAACGTGTGGAGCAATTCAAATCAATGATAGAAAATTTTAAACCAGACAAGGAAAAACTGGTGAGTTTCTCTAATTTTTCACAACATCTAATTTGAAGAAGATTATATATAAATTTCCAGGTTACTATTAATGAAATCAGCTTTTCTGTTAGTGAACTTACTGTTATGTATTTATTGTAGGTTGAAATACCCGTTATCTATAGCTCTCACTATTTAGTTTACTTCCTCAACATGTATATCAGTGGAGGACGCCTTGACATAATTGACTCGAGGAATTACACCACACAATACTTATTTAAAACAAGAGAAGATTATCACCGCAACATAGGACCCATAATGGTTAGAACATTACTTGGATATTAATCTTGCAACTTTACTTTTTAGAATACTGATCCAAACATGTCACATTTAATGAAATAGCTTAAAAGATTAGATGAACTTCTGAAAGCGGCGTATCCTACTAACAATTTTCCATAATTCGCAAAGAAGTTCAAGGGAGAAAAGTACCCTAGGTGTCCAAACTAGACATAGAATGAGTGTGCTTACTCGATTCTAAGAAGTATTCAGTGGTACGATGGACAATCGATAAAATGCAAAAAATAAGAGGTAAATCGCATTGTTTATGTTATAGTATAATCTGCTTCGTATTTTTTCTGTTGATAGCACAGCTTCATAACATACCTATTTCCAGATTATTAAATAGTTTTGCCCTTCCGCAATGAGAAAAGAATTACGCTATAAGATAATATACCAGATAGAGAAAAATCTAAAATATAAACTTCCTGTAGTATTGAGAGCATTCACGTTACTATGTTCCGTAAAATTACTGTGCGTACGGTGCCAGTTACCGTGCCGAGGCAGTGGACCGTGCAATGCACTGCACTACACACATAATGCACAATGAAATGAATTGCCTGTGTAGCAGGTATGCACTGCGTTATTATGGTCCATAAAGTTGTTGTGAGAACGGTTCAGCCTAAGGTGCCACGGCAGTGCACTAATTGTGCATTGTACAATAACTACAATGCATAGTGAAACACACAGTCAGTGCAGCAGGTATGCACTGCGTTCCTATGGTGCAAAATAAGGTGTCACGCCAGAGCACTAACCGTGCAATGCACTGCACCTGCAACAAATACTGAGACGCACTTCCTCTGAAAGAACTATGCACTATGATCCTATGCTTCTTAAAGATGCTATGCAAACGGTGCAAGATAAGGTGACGTGGCATTGCACTGACCGTGCAATATACTGCACTGCATATTCAGTGCACTGCACATGTACATGCAATGCACTGCACCCAAGAAATAAGTATGCACCGTGTTCCTATGGTTTGTAAAAGTACCATGCGTATGGTGAAAAATAAGGTACACTAAACCGTGCAATGCACTAAACCTAAAATGTACGGTACCATGCACTGCTTGTTAATCATGTCTGCACTGCATCTCCGGCATCCATGAAACTGCTATGCACAAGGTGCAAAATATGGACTGGCGGTAGTGCACTAACCGCACAAGGCACGTTGCATTCATTCTTTCTGCACTACCTATCTTATCTACTATTAACTGCCTCAAACGTAAGTAAACGAAAGGTTGCATTGAAATAATATGCATTATAGTCTCTTGAGATGAAACGAAGCAATGTAACCGATCCATTTAAGTACTCCTTTTCCAACTCCCTCATGTTTCCGTCACCGCCAAGAAATCAACTCCTAGCCAAACTTCTGTCGCCGCCTTCAACGAAAGATTATCGATTCACCACTCCCGCATCTGCGGTAAGTAACCAACATCATTTACTTTTTTAGCAAATCATTTACATTTTACAAAATTTAGGATAAATGTTTGGGTTCTTATATTTCCTTAGATCCAAATCAATGGCCTGAGATTTGGACTATCCAGATCTAGACAAATCTGAGTCCATTAGTCTAGATTAAAGGTAGAATACCATATATCTATATGGATTTGAATAAATGCTAAAGTTCTTTTACTTTATTTTATGCTATGATAAGAATGTTCTTTTATTTAATTTCAAAAACATCAATCGTAGTTTAATTTGAATTTTTTAGTTTTACATATAATTCTTAGATTCACCTTAGTTTATTAGTTCAAGTTTAAAGGATAAACTATCACATCTACTGGGCACATAAACAATTTGTATCATTAGAAGATAATTAGAATATTAGAAAGAGAAAAATTAGAAAATATAATAAAAAGACTAGGGACAAATTATAAATTATTTCATATATGTATAGATATTTAATAAAATAAAACTATTTTTATTGCAGAAGATATGGCACCATGTCAAGTTTGTTTCAGTCACTATGGTAAAATATTAGGCCATTCTGGCTCAAAACTTATTGTCGTCTCGTAGAAGGCAAGGTTCGAGCATTCAATGGTACGTATGTACTATGTTTTAATATATATAAATCTATTTATTACTGTTTATTAACATAATAGTTTATTAATTTATTATATCATTGTATAGACTATACCATGCAATCTAAGGTTGGAATTCAATGACATAACTGGATTTAGAGTGGAATTCAAAACTCTTGGAAAAATAAATTATGTTGAATTCCAGAAAGAGCGCACAATTACTCGCAATATAGGTCCAAATTGGACAAGGTTCATTACAGAGAATAGGATCAGCGCATGTGCAAACATATTCTTTTCATTGGGAGCTCCAGCTCCAGCGATCACTATCATCTATTTTGGCAATGGTATTGATTCTGAAGAAGAATACAACAGCAGTGATGCTGAAAACAGAAATAAACAACTGCTGAATTCTAGAATTTTCTCCAAGGCATGGAACCTTACAGATTCTATGGAGAATTACTTATTTGATAACTTCCACTCAACTAATTCATTTGTAGGGTTACCTTTTGTGACTCGTTTGACAAGAACAAACATTAAACAACACAATATGGTATGTTTCTCAAGTTAACTTTATCTATTTGTCCATTAACTTTGTAGTGACCTTGGATCAATAAAGATCCTAAGTACCTGTGATTTACATGCTAGTCCCTGGATCAATAGCTAGCACTCACAGTCGATGAATATCATGTAAAACACAAATTCATTATTACACGGAGAATCCAGAGTATGAATTTATTACAAATTTGCTTAGCATTAAGCTAGCTCAAATAACAGCGGAAACATAAAGCAACTTGAGTCCATCAACGCCCCAGGCTTATCGAGTGTAGACTCGCGATTCCTACGCACTTTTCAATCTTCGTATTCTACACATAAGATGTGCAACCAACAAGTTGAGTCAATACTTCGAATGTATTGGCAAATTACACCAAGGGAAGAAAAGACTAACTCTACATGCAAGGCAAGTTCAGGCCATGGAGTTTATTTGCTCAAAGCTAATTTTTCTTAAGTATGGAAAAGAAGAGAAGTTTTCCCTACTTTGTAAAAAATTGTTTAAGTAATATATGGTCGAGTGGAACACGAGGATATTATTCACCAAGTGTCCAAACAACCTAACACTTGGATATTACTCACCAAGTTCCCAAAACCCTCCCAATAGCGATATGACTCACGCCTTGGGTTTTTAGAAAACTTTAAGTTTTGAAAGAGAGAGAGGAAGATCCTTTAGAGGATCCATCCTTCAGATGCTCAAGTGTTCTTTTCCGTGAACTCGGCTGATCGATCAGATTGCAATACTCTCGAGAGTTTGTGCACTTTACCTACAATCCACGATCAAGTGCTTTTACAGACAAGACCATGGTGAGGCTTGCCCTTAGTAGACCCTCTACCTTCTGGATCCAACCGTGCCAATAACCTCCAAATGTTGGTACCCAGGTGAGGTTTCCCACTAAGTACTAGGCCAAGACAGAGACCATATATATTATGGTTGCACTTGAAGCTTCTGAATTCTGAAACATGGCAGACTTCTTTGATTCCTGGGCGGCCGTCCTCCACCAAAATCTCACTCATTGTCCCAATAACCATTCCGCCCAGAAGAAAACTTAGATTTATTTTGAAGTGGATTTGAGAAGAAAAGTTTGCTCAAGAGAGCCTTTTTGCTTAGAAAAATTCATTGTCTTTCGAACCCTCCAACGGTAGTTTACATATATATAGCATAGCAAGAAATACTTAGCAAAACAGGGGAACCTATTAGGAGGGGAAATCCTAAGTATAGAGCTACTCATGGCATACTACAAAATCATCGCACTTGCAAAATAATACTAAGGAAAAATTCTACTAGAACATCCTACACATACATACTACAGAATTTTGAAGATCACATGGATAGAATCAAAACTAGGACAATAGTTATGAACAAGTGGTGTAACTTTCCTTGATCCGAGCAGCACTCTACACAATGGTACACCTCAGCGCACTCCAAACAATCTAACGAAACAAAAAAATAAATCCAATCATAACTTGCACAAATTAATGCCACAGAGATAATATGCATGCATGCAACATGGTGATTATGCAAGTTTGTTTCTTTTGGGTTTTCTAATGTGTTGTGGATATTGCTAGTATTAGTCTCCCACAGATCTTAATTAATTTGGATTATAATTTTAATTTTTAGGCTTATAGGGAGATCCAATCATCTAATCAGCCCCGAATCAGATCTAATGATCTTAAGCAAGGTTTTATAATTTTGTTCAGTAGGTACTGTAAAAACAAAGTCAACTCAACAAGAATCAACAAAAATGGGGTTTTAGTTATTTTTCTATGGATTAAACACCCCAATCTAGAGATTAAATTCTACACAGAAAAACCTACTGCACACTTGTAATATTATTACATATCTGTGTTCTACAAAATTTTGTGAATCCAACGATATATTATACGCAAAATTAGGCCAAACAGTTGAATTTCTATGATTTTCACAAGATTAAATTCAATCTGAAAATTTTAAACTAACCCTATTAGAATCGCGACAAGTGGCAGCTCCTTATTGGCTCCAGCTAGACGACGCGGCGCTGACGCGGCGCGTTGACGCGTGCAGGCCACATGGCACACTGTGACTTGCCGATACAACATTCGATCTCGATCCAACGGACAGGAGAGGCGGCGGCGACTTACCGGGCTTCGACGGCGGCGTTGGGCGGCGGTGGCATCGGTGACGATGGTTGGCGGCGATATTCCTCGAGGCGGCGGAGTGGTTGACGGGGTGCAGCTGGCCTTCGTGGTCACGCTCGGGTCCTTAGCGTGGCCTATCTCCTCCTTAACCCGCGTCAAACGGCGGCTGACCGTCTCGGTCTCCGGTGAGACCCCGATGACGAATCGCGGGCGGCGCGGGCTCCTAAACAAGGGGAAAAAGGCGCAGGAGGCACGACTGTTAAAGGGGGAAGGGAAGGGGTAGAGAGTGGAAGATGGGGCCCTTAGTTTTGGCGGCACTCTCACCGTCCTGGAGTCGACGAAGGCGCTGACGAGTGGGTCCGGGCGGTCAGCGGGTGCGGGCTACTGGCGGTGCGTGCTGGCGGCTTAGGCAACGCGTAGGCGCTAGTGGGCTGGCGTAGCTGGCCCATTTAGGTCGTTTAAGTTTTTTTATATTCTTTTCTTTTGTTAAATTTATGTTTCACTAAAAGTTTGATAACTTTGGCATAACAAATCAAAATTTAGTGAAACTTGTCTCTAAATTCTTGTAATAATGAGGTGATCATCATAGGACCAGAGAACATTGTTTTTACATAGTTTTTAGAAGTTCCAACAAGATTACTTCTTTCTTGCTCACATAGATGGATTTTCTTTATTAGGGTTTTGTTAGGGTTTGATGGTAGGATTTTGATGCAACTTTCTTTAATTTGTAGGATGCACTGATGCAAGGATGATGCATGCTTCTAGTAACATCTTAGTATGAAAATCTGGGATGTTAGAAACCTACTCCCCTTAAGAGGAATCTCGTCCCCGAGATTCAGGTTGGCTAGCAAATAGGTGTGGGTGCTTCGCCTTCAAATCTTCTTCACGTTCTCACATGGATTCTTCCTCGGAATGATGGTTCCATTGGACTTTGCAGAATCTGATAGTCTTGGTACGGGTAATCCTTTCGGCTGTTTCCAATATTTTGATGGGATTCCTCATAAGTAAGGTCATTTTCCAATTGAACCTCATCTAGGGGAACTGTATCTCTTAGCGGTGTTTCGGCCATTTCCGGGTGGCACTTCTTGAGTTGTGACACATGAAACACATCATGAACAGACAGTCCTTCTGGTAACTCCAACTGGTAAGCAACTTCTCCTCTACGGGCCAGAACCTTATATGGTCTTATGAATCGTGGGGCTAACTTACCCTTGATTCCAAACCTCTTAACTCCTCGCAGTGGTGAAACTCGAAGGTACGCATGGTCCCCTATTTTATAAGTCACATCTCTGCGTTTGGAGTCAGCATAGCTCTTTTATCGGGATTGAGCTACCATTAGCCTATCTTGAATCTGTCGTACCTTTTCTTCGGCATCCTTGATCAATTCAGGTCCAAAAAGACTACGTTCACCAACTCCACTCCATAACAGCGGAGTTCTACACTTCCTGCCATATAGAACTTCAAACGGAGCCACCTTGATACTTGTCTGGTAGCTGTTGTTGTACGAGAACTCAGCATATGGCAAGTTATCATCCCAACTAGACCCATAGTCTAGTGCGCAAGCTCTCAACATATCTTCCATAATCTGGTTCACCCTTTCCGTTTGGCCATCTGTCTGAGGGTGGAAAGCAGTACAGAATTCTAGTCGGGTTCCAAGAGACTCATGTAGCTGTCGCCAAAACATTGAAGTGAACTGGGTGCCTCTATCTGACACAATTCCCTTGGGAACACCATGAAGGCTTACAATCCTTGACATGTATATCTTGGCAAGCTTAGCACTTGTATATGTGGTCTTTACGGGGATGAAGTGAGCCACTTTGGTAAAGTGGTCCACCACTACCCAGATAGAATCAAATCCTGAACGAGTCCAAGGCAATCTCGTGATAAAATCCATGCCTACCTTGTCCCACTTCCAATTGGGTATAGGTAGTGGTTGCAGCAATCCGGTCGGTTTCTGATGCTCGGCTTTAACTCTATTGCATACGTCACACAGGGAAATATATTCGACAATTTCTCTTTTTAAATTATTCCACCAAAATCTATCCTTCACATCCATGTACATCTTCATGTTACCTGGATGAATCGAGTAAGGTGAATCGTGAGATTCTTGTAAAATCAACTTCCTGATATCGGGGTCATTGGGAATGCACAAACGCTTTCCATACCAAAGGGTTCCTTGTTCGTCCAGACAAAAATCTTTTGTCTTTCCTTCACATACTTTGACTCTTATTTCTTCCAACTCTTTATCTCCCTTTTGTGCTTCCTTGATTATCTCTAGAAAAGTAGACACTATTTCCATAGTCGCTACGTGTCCTGTCGGAACTATTTCTAGTCTGAGATCCTTGAATTGCTTGCATAAATCCTCTAGAAGTTCCCCTGCGTTAAGTCCATTCACATAAACCTTACGAACTTAAGGCATCGGCCACCACATTTTCCTTTCCGGGGTGGTATTGTAAATCCAAATTGTAATCCTTAATCAGTTCAAGCCATCTTCTTTGCCTCATGTTCAACTCCTTTTGGGTGAAGATGTACTTCAGACTCTTATGATCTGTGAACAAATCACAATGTTTGCCCATGATGTAGTGTCTCCATACCTTGAGTGCATGTACCACAGACGAAGTTCCAAATCATGTGTGGGGTAGTTGTGTTCGTGGTTCTTAAGTTGTCGAGAGGCATAGGATACCACCTTTCCATGTTGCATCAGTACACTTCCAAGTCCTTGTCGAGAAGCGTCACAATATACTTGAAAATCCTTTTGGATATCAGGCAGACACAAAACTGGTGCCGTTACGAGACGTTTCTTCAACTCTTGAAAGCTTGCTTCACATGCCTCGGTCCATAGGAATTTCTTTTGCTTCTTCAATAGTTCTGTCATGGGTTTTGCTATTTTGGAAAAGTTTTCAATGAACCTCCGGTAATATCCTGCGAGGCCCAAGAAACTCCTAATATCTCCCACATTCTTGGGTGACTCCCATTCCGTTACGGAAGCTACCTTAATAGGATCTACGTCGAATCCTTTTTCCGACACAACATGACCAAGGAATCCCACTTTAACCAGAATTCGCATTTGCTGAATTTGGCATCCAACTTGTGTTATGTTAGTTTCTCCATAATTAGGCGCATGTGCTTCTCATGTTCCTTCTCATCCTTGGAGTATATGAGTATATCATATGCGAATACCACGATAAACTTGTCCAAATATTCCATGAACACCTTGTTCATCATGGTCATGAAGTATGTCGGGGCATTGGTTAGACAAAACGACATTACGGTGTACTCATACAATCTGTATCTTGTGGTGAAGGCTGTTTTGGGCACATCCTGTTCTCGAATCTTTAGCTGAAAGTAGCCTGATCGCAGATCGATCTTTGAGAACACACTGGCTCCCTTTAACTGATCAAACAGGTCATTGATGTTAGGCAGAGGGTACTTGTTCTTGATCGTCACTTCATTCAACGAGTGGTAGTCCATAACCAGCCTCTTGGTTTTATCCTTCTTTTCCACGAACAGCACAGGTGCTCCCCAGGATGATGCGCTAGGTTGGATGAATCCCTTGTCCAATTGTTCCCTAAGTTGTTTCTTAAGTTCCTTCAACTCGTCCACATCCATCTTGTATGGTCTCTTAGCTATCGGCCCTGTGCCTGGCATCAAGTCAATGAGGAACTCGATATCTCGGTCAGGACGCAACCCGGGTAATTCTTCCGAAAAGACATCCGGGTATTCCTTCACAATGGGTACATCTTCCAAGCTAACCCCCGTAAGAGATTTCACCATAACCTCCTTAAGTGCGGAATTTGACTTGATACGAATCCTCTTTCCTTTCGGTGTTGTGAGCATGACAGTCCTTTTGGCACAATATATGACTCCTTCATATTCGGTCATCCAATTCATGCCCAAGATTATGTCTAATCCTTGTGACTCCAGAACTACTAGACTTGTGGGAAAGATGTGTGTCCTAATCCTTAGTTCTACCCCCCGGCAACCGGAGTTTGCCACTATTTCTCCTCCAGGAGAACTTACCCTTAGAGGAGAGTTTATAGTCTCCGTAGGTATCTTGCCTCTATCTTCAAATACCCTTGATATGAATGAATGCGATGCACCAGTATCAAAAAGAACAACTATGGGAGTGGAATTGAGCTTGAACTTACCAATTACGGAGTCCGGTGCGTCACAAGCATCCTCCATGGAGACATGATTTACCGTGGCTTTAACAAACGGATTTGGCTTCTTCCCGTTTCCATTACCGTGGTTGTGTACATTGCCATTCCCATTCTTTTTCTCGGGGCAAGTAGTTGCATAGTGTCCTGTCTTGTTGCACTTAAAGCATGTCACCTCACTGATGTCCTTTCCGTTGCTACTATTCCCATTGCGGTGCTTTTGCCCATTGTGTTTGTGACCACCATGGTGTTGACTGTTATGGTTGTGGCCATTACCATTATACGGTGGTGGTGAGGAAGTACGCTGCTTCTGGTACGGGACAGAGTGCTTGTGAGGGTTAGACTTCCTTTTGCGGTTCTCTATGCTCTTCCTCTTGGATTCAACCACAATATCTCTATCCAAGAGCTCCTGAAACTTATCAAATTTCTGAGCCACAAGATGAATAGATATCTCATAATTGAGTCCTCTTAAGAATTCCTCCTGCCTCTTGGCATCAGTGGAACATCATCGGGTGCATAACGGGCTAGCTTGTTGAAAAGCTCACCATACTCGGTGACAAAACGGTGCAGCTGGTGTAGGTCGCGAAACTCGCGCCTTTTTAGAGTCATGACACCAGTAGCCACATGATGAGTGCGGAAAGCTAACTCGAACTGATCCCAAGTGATAGCATCAATATCCGGGTGGGTGACTTGGTAGTTATCCCACAATTCTGCAGCAGGTCCTTCAAGCTGGTGCGTGGCATAACGCACCCTATCGGCTCTGATGGCTTGCACATTATCTAACTTCTTGTTAATTGTACGGAGCCAGTCATCTGCGATAATTGGTTCAGCGCTGCTAGTTAAGGTAGGTGGGTTCAACCTCAAAAACCGAGTCAAGCGATCCTGTTGAGGTGGTGGTGGAGGTGGCGGTGGCGGAGGTGGCATGTTGTTATTGTTGTTTTGCATGTTCTGTGTGAGCAGTTGGATCAGCTGGTTCTGAGTGGCCAGAAGTTGTGCAATATCTGGAGGGATTTCGGTGTTCGCGCGTCTTGGCGGCATCTGTGGGGTTTGTGAAACAAGTTAAGAAATAGACAGAAAGACTAAGTAGTAAACTCCTACCCTTATGAAAACACACAAGGCACACAAGACACAATAGCACAAACTTAACACAGAAATCATCCAAGTTTAACTAAACCAAATATGTCTTGGTATTTATTACAATTGCGAATAACGTTCTACTATAGAATTTAAAGGTGGACCAACTACTACACATCTTCCACGCCTTCCTCTTCCTCGTCCTCGAAAGAGTAGCCTTCCTGCTCTAGGGTTGTCTTGTACAGCTCCATCTCCTTTGTGGTGGCTTCAAGCTTCTCTTGGAGGTTCTTTATCTCATCCTGCAGCTTCTTGGTAGTGGCTTCTAGCTGCTCCTCAAGTCCCTCCTTCTCGCCTTGTATTTCCTCCACTAGACTTGACTTCTTTGCGGCTTCGAGTTGCTTTGCCAAGTCCCTCTTGGAAGCACGCACATCATTGATTATCTTGCACAGGCCTTCGGTTTGCACTTCAATTCCCTTGATCTCCTGCTTGAGTTCCATAATCCTCTTGTTTTTATTTATTACCCTCTTCTCTTGGTTAGCGAACTTCTTCTCTTGGTCCTAGAACATTATCTCTTGGAGCTTCATTGTCTCCTTCTCCTCGATGAGAGCGCATAGTTCATCGTTCCTTAACATCTCGAGGAAGCTACCTTTTTCAAGGTCATAGATGTGGCACTCCAAGTCTTGATATTGGGTCCTTCGGCGCTTGGTAGAAGTCTTTTCCTCAAAGGTTAACTCCATGGGAATTCCTTCCTCATGTCGTCTTCCAAAAAGGCCGCCGCAGTGTCCCTGGAGAACCTCATGATGGCGTCCACATAGGCGACCAATGAGCTGCTGCAAGATGATGCTAAGGGCCTTATCCTTGGAGTCACTAACAATGTGGATTGCTATGTCTTCCTTCGGGTTCTTGCCTCGCTCTTGCCCTGGCTGGATGACTTTGACTCCCCAGCAGCCGTCCTTGTGGAGTTTCTTCATTGTGCTTCCCTCGATTGTTGGTAGGGGAAGGTCCAAACGTGTGAGGAGATCCATGAGGCATCCACCAAAGCGAAGGGGCTCGATGTCCATGACGGTGTCGTAGAGGAAGCTTGTCATCTTTAAGTTAGAAGAGTGAAGATTAGATACTTAAACAAGTAGAGGAAAGCAGGTACTAGAAGTGCGAAAAATAACTTAGAAAAAAGAAAGCAAGGCACAAAGTTAAAGGTGGTTCCAATCCTAGGGTCACGTCCTATAGTCAATGATGTTCTCTGATACCATCTGTAGTGACCTTGGATTAATAAAGATCCTAAGTCCTTGTGATTTGCATGCTAGTCCCTGGATCAATAGCTAGCACTCACAGTCGATGAATATCATGTAAAACACAAAGTCATTATTACACGGAGAATCCAGAGTATGAATTTATGACAAATTTGCTTAGCATTAAGCTAGCTCATATAACAGCGGAAACATAAAGCAACTTGAGTCCATCAACGCCCCAGGCTTGTCGAGTGTAGACTCGCGATCCCTATGCACCTCTCAATCTTCAGATTCTGCACATAAGATGTGCAGCCAACAAGTTGAGTCAATACTTTGAATGTATTGGCAAATTACACCAAGGGAAGAAAAGACTAACTCTACATGCAAGGCTAGTTCAGGCTGTGGATTTTATTTTCTCAAAGCTAATTTTTCTTAAGTATGGAAAAGAAGAGAAGTTTTCCCTACATTGTAAATTTTTTTTAAAGTAATATATGGTCGAGTATCACACGAGGATATTACTCACCAAGTGTCCAAACAACCTAACACTTGGATATTACTCACCAAGTTCCCAAAACCCTCCCAATAGCGATATGACTCACGCCTTGGGTTTTTAGAAAACTTTAAGTTTTGAAAGAGAGAGAGGAAGATCCTTCAGAGGATCCATCCTTCAGATGCTCAAGTGTTCTTTTCCGTGAACTCGGCTGATCAATCAGATTGCAATACTCTCAAGAGTTTGTACACTTTACCCACAATCCATGATCAAGTGCTTTTACAGACAAGACCATGGCGAGGCTTTCCCTAATAGCCCCTCTACCTTCTGGATCCAACCGTCCCAAAAACCTCCAAATGTTGGTACCCAGGTGAGGTTTCCCACTAAGTACTAGGCCAAGGCAGAGCCCATATGTATTGTGGTTGCACTGGAAGCTTCTGGATTCTGAAACATGGCAGACTTCTTTGATTCCTAGGCGGCCGTCCTCCACCAAAATCTCACTCATTGTCCCGACAACCATTCCTCCCAGAAGAAAACTTAGATTTCAGAAGAAAAGTTTGCTCAAGAGAGCCTATTGACTTATACAAATTCATTGTCTTTCGAACCCCCCAATAGTACTTTACATATATATAGCATAGCAAGCAATACTTAGCAAAACAGGGGAACCTATTAGGAGGGGAAATCCTAAGTATAGAGCTACTCATGGCATACTACAAAATCATCGCACTTGCAAAATAATACTAAGTAAAAATTCTACTAGAACATCCTACACATGCATACTACAAAATTTTGAAGATCACATGCACAGAATCAAAACTGAGACAATAGTTATGAACAAGTGGTGTAACTTGCCTTTATCCGAGCAGCACTCTACACAATGGTACTCCTCAGCGCACTCCGAACAATCTAACGAAACAAAAACATAAATCCAATCACAACTTGCACAAATTAATGCCACAGAGATAATATGCATGCATGCAACATGGTGATTATGCAAGTTTGTTTCTTTTGGGTTTTCTAATGTTTTGTGGATATTGCTAGTATTAGTCTCCCACGGATCTTAATTAATTTGGATTATAATTTTAATTTTTAGGCTCACAGGGAGATCCAATCATCTAATCATCCCCTAATCAGATCTAATAATCTTAAGCAAGGTTTTATAATTTTGTTCAGTAGGTACTGTAAAAGCAAAGTCAACACAACAAGAATCAACTAAAATGGGGTTTTAATTATTTTTCTATGAATTAAACACTCCAATCTAGAGATTAAATTCTACACAGAAAAACCTACTACAAACTTGTAATATTATTACAGATCTGTGTTCTACACAATTTTGTGAATCCAACGATATATTATACACAAAATTTGGCCAAACTATTGAATTTCTATGAATTTCACAAGATTAAATTCAATCTGATAATTTTAAACTAACCCTATTAGAATCGCGACAAGTGGCAGCCCCTTATTGGCTCCAGCTATACGACGCGGCGTGCTGACGCGTTCAGGCCACGTGGCACACCGTGACTCTCCGATACCCCTTTGGTATCAAATCTAATCGGACAGGAGAGGCGGCGGCGACTTACCTGGCTTCGACGGCGGCGTTGGGCGGCGGTGGCGTCGGTCACGATGGGTGGCGGCGATACAGTGGTTTCCCCGAGGCGGTGAAGTGGTTGACGGGGTGCAGCTGGCCTTAGTGGTCACGCTCAGGTCCTCGGCATCGCCTATCTCCTCCAGCCCGCGTTAGATGGTGGCTGACGGTCTCGGTGTCCGGTGAGACCCCGACGACGAATCACAGGCGGCGCGGGCTCCTAAACAAGGGGAAAAAGGTGCAGGCGGCGCGGCTGTTAAAGGGGGAAGGCAAGGGGCAGAGAAGGGAGGATGGGGCCACTCACCATTCGAAGCTTAGCGACGAGGTCAATCGATCGACAACCCTGCGGTGATTCTCGAAAAAAATTAGGGTTCTGGCTGGCGAGGAACGGGGGACCTTATAGGCCTTGTGACTTGGCGGTGGGGGTACGGATTCGATCTGAAATCGGCCGAGATTTTGATCGGTTCTTGCGGAGGTCGCCGTGTTAAATCATGGAGTCGACGAGTGGTGCCGACGAGTGGGTCCAAGGTCAGCTGGGGTGCTTTGGCCAAGGCGATGGCGACAATGGGTGGCGGCTAGTGGGCTGCCGTAGCTGGCCCGTTTAGGTAGTTTAGGTTTTTTTATATTCTTTTCTCTTGTTAAATTTATGTTTCACTAAAAGCTTGATAACTTTGGCATAACAAATCCAAATTTAGTGAAACTAGTCTCTAAATTCTTTTAATAATGAGGTGATCATCATAGGACTAGAGAACATTGTTTTTACATAGTTTTTAGAAGGTTCAACAAGATTACTTCTTTCTTGCTCACATAGATGGATTTTCTTTATTAGGGTTTTGTTAGGGTTTGATGGTACGGTTTTGATGCAACTTTCTTTAATTTGTAGGATGCAATGATGCAAGGATGATGCATGCTTCTAGTAACATCTTAGTATGAATCTGGGATGTTACAAACTTCATATTTGTTTAATACCTTCATTATGTTTTTCCTAAAAAACATCCTCCTTCTAATACAAATAAAAAACTACCATTAAAGTTAATTTCTACACTCGAAATTGCTAAAGAAGGTTTTGTTGGAGTACGCTTAGGAGGAAGTTGTAATGTCAACACCATTGAGTACAAGACAACAAAAGATGGACGGTTCTCATTCAGGATGGACGGATGAAAGAACTTCATTGGAACTACAAATATGCGTGTTGGACAAGCAATACTGATTACAGGGAAAAACACTTCACAGCTTAACCTTCAAATGATGTTTTTCATAACATCATTATTCATAGCCAGGCATTAGCAGAGTCGTCAGAATCATACTCCAAGTGATAACTTGCTTATTTATTATGTCTATTAAGAACATGTACTTGTTTATTTCTTATGTCTGTTAAGAATTTATAATGTACTTAAACCAAATATTTATGTTCTGTTGTTATATGGTAATACTATTACCGGTGCTTTAACTAGGCACTGAATGTTATAAATTCTATGTGGAAACAAATTTTCAGAATATAAACGACGTTGTGCTCCTACAGTTTACGATTAGTGTAAAATATACATATTAAATATAAACATATTTTACTAAAAAAATATAATACTTGATTAAAAAATGATAATCTTTATCCGTATATAACCATACAATGAAAAAATAAAACACTCAGGTAGTACATGTACAAACCAAGTTTTCCAAGAAGTACAACATCTACAATGATAATTTAGCCTAATAGAGCCCACCAGACGAAAACCCTACAATAACTAAGGAATTGTATATAAAGACCTACAATGACCACAACAAGTCTCACACAGCTCAGAAGCCGCCACCTTCCATTTTGCAGCATGCTCCGTGGGGCGATGAAAAATGCATGCTAGTATATGGAATCATAGAAGTGAAGCCAACCATAGAATTACATATAGAAAAGGATCTACCAATTGACGAGAAAATCAAGATCGTCAACGGCATGTGCCATGCACAAGTCATTTTTCACACCCAAGGTACTACTTCATATATAAGTTTACTACACAGTAACGATATACATCAGTTTATATGTTATAGTCTCTACTATACTTGTTGTATGATTCAAACACCTAACACTGCTAAAACATCTCAAAATGGGTATATCATTTTGGTCACACTGTATAAGAAGTCCTGTGTACGAGAAGAATATAAGCATGCTTGCAAACCCAGACATTCAGTACAGAGGTACGAGTTTTAGATGGTAAGAATAAATGACTAAACACTCAAAAAATATAACTCAGATGTTTAAAATAATACATTTTTTCTATCTTAGTCTCTACAGGATGCAGTATCTTGTCAGCACATAACAATTTTTTCTGCACTCCGTTGCTACTGTGATGTTTTGATGCACTGCATAAAATACCTTTTTATTAAGAGTGTCTTATATAGTGTGACCGAAATATCACATGAAGGTGAAAAATATTGGACGATATTATTTACATATTGTGTAATTTTTTACATTAAAAAATAAATCAAAAATGTTAGTCTGTAATACAGCTAGCGCTATAGAAACAAGAAACTAAGATCAATTGTTACTTAATGTACTGACTTCGAAAGTTTATTGCAGTGCTATATAATTGCAATGGTTCCAAGTTTTGTTATCTCTAATTTCACTTCATGTATGTTCAAAGAAACACTTCGTAGTGAGATATTGCAAGAAAACTAAAATATTTTTAGAACATTGTCCTATTGGCACACGTACTTATAGAATAATTAACGTGGTAGATTACTAGCGAAAACGAAATATCGACAACAGAGCACTCTAAATGCAACACCCTTTACATTACTAAACGCACTGCCAACTCTATACTGTGTCCACTCCATTAGAAATAAAATGTAGTTTCAAAGAACTGTCATCTCTAGCCTGCATCCACTACATTAGCAAAGTAATGTAGTTTTGAAGCACTGTCAACTCTAGCATTTGTCCATTGCATTAGCAAGAAATGAGTGTGCCGACACAAATGTGCGACGACCGTGTACTCTAACTATAATCCCATTATATTCACTAATACAATGCTCTTTGTGATGCTGGAAGAACACTAGTTTAGTTTTAAAGCACCGCTGTATTTACACTGCGTACACTGCCTTAACTAGAAATTAGCTTGTTATTATACTAGCCCAAATAAATGTGGGATGACCCTGTACTCTCAATGTACTAGTCGTATATTCATATATGAACTGCTCTGGGAGATGCTGCAGATACACCACTGTACTCTAAGTGCACTACTCTGTGTGATACGGCAGGTAGACTGGTTTAGCTTCGAAGCACTACGCTATTTAAACTATGTGCACTGCCTGTCCTAGAAATTTAGCGTGGTAGTCTACTAGCACAAAGTAATGTGCTACGACTGTATACTCTAACTGCACTGCCATATTCATATATGCACTGCTTTGTGTGATCCTATAGGCATAGTGAAGATTCAATTTACAATGGGCACTTGATAATACTTGTATCAATGTTGTGATTCTTCTTCGTAAGTTAGAACGGTTCTTATTCGAAAGCCCAAACCATATAAAACATTCAAAGAAAATTAGAGGCATCTAACTTTGTTTTGTAGGGGTGTGTTGTGATGTGATATGGTCATACATCCATTTTGCATCACCATTCTATATTATAATTTGCCTATATTCATTGATATATGTCTTATTATGAGGTATTACTTATGTCTTTTTCACTGTTTTTTGCATGTTGGATGATTGTTGGAGGATGGACTGCCGGAGTCTGGATTCTGATGGAAAAAGAGGCGTTTTGATGCAATTTTGCGAAGATCAGAAAAATACTAGAAAAATATGGGAAAATTATATTTTCCCGGAAGACGAAGGAAGCCAGAAGGGGAGGCATAGAAGGGCCACAGGGGGCCCACACCCCCTAGGCGCGGGTCCCCCTGGGTCGCGCCTAGGGCAGGTGTGGCCCACCTGATCGGCTCTTGATTCCGCCCTCTCTCCTATATCTTCCTTACAGAACCCTAACACCAGAGGGGCGACCATAGATAGATTTCCGCTGCCTCTATGAGGCAGAAAACACCGAGAGAGAAAGATCTACCGGCAGACAGATTTCTGCCGGAGAAATTCCTTCCCGGAGAGGGGAGATCGTCGCCATCAACACCTGTGATCAATCTAGGCTTCATCGGGATCATCATCATCATCCACACCATCATATCCACCAGCACCATCATCACCACTCCGTCCCGCTTTAACAATTGTGTTAGATATTGCTTTAGTTCTTAGGGGAAACTTTCCCGGTGTTAACAATCTGTTTCAATCTGTTTCGCAGCATGGTCTCCACCAACGACAAAGGCAAGAAGCCCGAGGAAGATGATGCTCACAAACCCAAGGAGGAGGAGATTTTGGTACGGTATGAAGAAAACATGGAGGAGGATAAGCAACCGGACACCCGCGCTACTGTCGCAAGCATTAGAGTGGTGGCAAAACCTGTCACGCTTAGGAGGACAGCACGGATGTCTAAAGGAGAGAAACCTCCGCGTCATACCCTCTCTCCACAGTCACCTCCTCTAAGTACGAAGAAACCCTTCCACACTCTTATACATGAGACTCAATATCAACATGTACCCAAAGGGAACTTGCCCTCGATATCAACGTTGTATCTTCTAGCTCTTTTTCATTCAAGCATCTTCATTCTGCAGAATATAATATCATCATACAAAAGGATATATAGTTAGGATAATATATTAAATGCAATGAACGAGCTGAGCTACAAACTTAATTATAGAAATAAATCACTTACAGACAGTAGCAACCAATGATAGATTTGTCGAGGGCGCTCTGGTTGTATAACTGAAACAGTTCGGTCATTTGAACCTGTACCAAGTATGGTTTGAAGTGATGCTCCTTTCTAACGTCCACCGGAAACCAATCTTTCTGATGCTTTTTTTCTGCTTGCGACATGTATCATTCGTGCAGACTTCGCATATGTGTGGATAGACGCGTGAGCTCCTCATTACTGACTAGAGGCTCCCCTTGGACATACTGCCATACTACCTGACCCACTGGCGTATCTTCATAGCCTAAATATTGACCAAGAGACATATTTGCTTCGTTAGCAAGTGCTTTGGCTTGCGATACAGTGATTCCCATAAGTGCAGCATTATTACGGGCTCTGGGTCCTTTATTTGCATGTCCATATCCATTTTAGCTCTAAAGGCCTTGTCGAGGTCTAAAATGACTTTGAGCGGGGCGACCGATTGATTCTTCTGTGCTCCGAGCTGGGCAACTTGCTTCCCGCTTTTTGCACTTGTGATTTTCTTCTGTGCTTGCTTAATAATCTCTTGGTCATAGTCTGATTCCAGATTCATTGATGTCTGGGATGGTTGCTCAAGAAAGGACTTAGCCCACTTTTTGGCTTTTTCATTATATACCGGCTTTGGCTCAGGCTTTGTGGGTGCAAAATGCACCTTAACTTGGGCAGCCACATCGGTCTCTTTGGAAGAGCCGGTGGGATGTCGACTATCTTCGCCGTTTGACCTTTCTTTGATGTGGGGCGCGGGGGACCGTCGAACTTCCGTTTCTTCAACGAGGTAGTAGTATTGCACGGAGGCAGAGGCGGAGATCGAGTATTGCACGGAGGCGGAGATCGAGTTGATGTACTCCTGCTGCGGCGATTGTCAGCGGGGCGGGATGGACTTGGAGGTTGGCGATAATCGGGTTGGGGTGGACTTGGAGGTTGACGATATTCGATGCGGGGGTGGACTTCGATTCCTCAGAGTCGGTGGCCTTGGCGCCGAGCCTGGAAACTTGATGTACTTCTTATTCCATAGAATGATGTTGCGCTTGACATCTCCTAGTTTCGTAATTCCTTTAGGCATAGCGATTTCAATCTCTAGGTCCGCAAAATCCTCCACTATGTCATCCACCGTGACACGAGCATAGCCTGGTGGAATCGGAAGTGAATGGTGGAGTGTTCCAGGTAGCCAAGGTAAAACAGTGCTGATCGCCACCTTGAAGGACAGGTTGTTCATTGACTAATGTAGCTCACATTGTTCCATCTCTCTTACATCATCCACGGGGTAGTGAGGAGCCGGTGCATCATCTAGTAGTGCTTGATCATCAGCCCGGACCTCCGTGGAAGCCATGCTGCTTATCCGCTGGCTAAGATCCAATGCAGGATCATCAGACCGCGGGTGAGTTGACGACGGCGGCCTTTGGCTAATTTCATGCATGAGGTTCTTCAGATCAGCTAGGTCCTGCTCTACCCTGGAGATCCGGTCTGCCTCCCGGTCCTTCTTTCTCTGACGGCTTCTGTAACTGGCATCGTACTGAGGAAATCCTTTCTTCCACGAGACACCAGCGCCTTTGCCTCGTGTTCGTCCTTCCTTTTCAGGATTCCCTAGGGCGCGTGTCAGCTCATCCTTCTCTCTCTTAGGACAGAACAATCCCAATTGAGCATCGTTCATTGCTTTAATAAGGTTTTGGGAGGGTTTTAGAATTTCATCATGAAATAATGTCTTCTATGTTTCTGGGTCCAAGGATCCCCCGTGCCCGTACCACCAATGCTTTGACCTCTCGGGCCATCCATCTGTACCAGGAGTGACGCCTCTAGCCCTCATGTTCTTCTCTATAGTTTCCCACTTAGGGACGGCACTCTTGTAGCTACTTATCCCCATTTTATGATGGTATTTCTTGTTGGCAGCATTTAACGCGTTCTTTGCCGACTTTGCCTTTGCTTTATTAGATTGCTTGTACTGTACAAAATCGGGCCACTGTTCTCTCAACTTCTCGTTTACTCCTTTGAAGTCTGGAGTTTTATTTTTCGCGACATATTTCGCGTATAGACTTTTATTGTGGTTCCGGTATAGTTCAACCTTCTTACTCAGAGCCCACTCATTCACTTTCGATCTATTTTCCAGCCCACCTGGCCTTGGGGTAATACCATCTACCTCAAATTATTCATACTCTAGAGGTAGTATGAAATGCGCTATCAGCTTCAGCCAAAGGTCATCTTTCGCATCATCGGTGACATAGCTAGATTCTTCACCGGATTTCTTTGACTGATTCCATTCTTGGATGGTGATCGGTAGGTTGTCCCTAACAAGCACCCCGCATTGATTTATAAACATCCTCCGGTGCTTCTCTGGAGAAATAGGTTCACCATTATCATCTATTTCTTCGATGGTGAACCTCTGATTACCATCCAACTTTTTGTTCGGCCCTCGTTTCGTTCGAGTTGTCGATTGCTTCAATCCGGTGGGCTAAAATAAGAAGAGAGAGTGATTAACATATATCTAGATCAGTTAATGAATAGAGGTAACACGAGACATTATATATATATATGTACCTCACCAGATCCTGTCAAGGGGCCATCATTATTGTTGTTATTTGTTTGCCCTTCGTCCATCTGGTCTTCCCCTTGGTACATTAGGGTTTCCTCTAGTCCATCACCGGATGGATTCAGATATGAGGATATCTCTTCCTCGAGCAAAATATCTTCGTCGGTACTAATATTAAGAGGAATTTCCCCTCTTATCATGCCCTGAAGAAAACCTTCACCGATGCGACCAGGATCTTCGAATGGATCCATGACTTAATTATCTATAACAAAAAGAGAGTTAAACAGGTTAGAAAAAACAATAATCCTAATAACTAAAACAAAAAAAACAATAACCCTAAGATTATTTGCGGTAAAACAATAATCTTAATAACTAAAACAAAAAAAACCCTAATATAAAAAAACTATAAAAAGCTATAGAAAAAACTATAACAAAAAGTCCAAATAATCCTAATTATAATCCTAATTATAATAATCCTAACTATAAAAAAACTATAAAAAACTATAGAAAAACTATAACAAAAAACCCTAATAATCCTAATTATAATCCTTTTTATAATAATCCTAACTATAAAAAACTATAACAAAATAATTATAATTATTTCTAACACTATAGCTAATTAGAATTAAAATAATTATAATTAATCCTAACTCTAGCTAGAAAAAACTAAAAAAAATTTTATAATTAATCCTAACCCTAGCTAACAATATAATCCTAATCCTAATTAATAACAAAAACTATAATTCTAAATAAATCAAACTATAATCCTAACCCTATAGCTAGCTAACTAATAATTACAAAAAAAAAAACAAAGACCGCCTGTACCCCTCCCTCGCGAGCACACCGATTGAAACCGCGGCGGCAGCACGTGAAGGCACGCGGCGGGGCGGCGCGTGGCGGCACGACGAGGCAGCGTCGACGAGGCGGCGAGGCGCGCGGCGCGCGGAGGCATGCGAGAAGGCGTTGCGGTGCGACGACACGAGATAAGGCTAGTGGCGAGGCGACACGCTGGACAGCACCTCCCCTGTGTTGCGTCGTCGCCTGTGAGTGCTTCGTCTTCGTCTTTGTCGAGGAATGCCAAGTGCTGGTGGGCAGCACCTCCCCTAGCGCGAAATATATAATGACCCCCCTTTAGTCTCGGGCTAAGCCACGGGATGGGACTAAAGGGTTTTTTCGGTCGCTTCATTTTCGCGCGCGCAGGCACCCTTTAGTCCCAGGTCCAGCCACGACCCGCGACTAATTGTTTTTTTGTAAATTTTCTTTTTTTTAATTCAAATCAAATATAAAACTTTGGAAAATCATACCTTTTATTGTAATACTCCAAACAAAACAAATAATATGTCTATTCTTATCATAAAAATATAAAGAATCTTAATATAATATCCATTTATCTTTTTGCATCATTTATAAATTATTTCATTTGTAATTTTTCTTTTTTTAATTCAAATCAAATATAAAAATTTGGAAAATCATATCTTTTATTGTAATAATCCAAATAAAACAAATAATATGTCTATTATTATCAGAAAAATATAAAGAATCTTAATATAATATCCATTTATTTGTTTGCATCATTTATAAATTATTTCATTTGTAAATTTTATTTTTTTTAATTCAAATCAAATATAAAACTTTGGAAAATCATATCTTTTATTGTAATAATCCAAATAAAACAAATAATATGTCTATTATTATCAGAAAAATATAAAGAATCTTAATATAATATCCATTTATCTTTTTGCATCATTTATAAATTATTTCATTTGTAATTTTTCTTTTTTAATTCAAATCAAATATAAAAATTTGGAAAATCATATCTTTTATTTTAATAATCCAAATAAAACAAATAATATGTCTATTATTATCAGAAAAATATAAAGAATATAAATATAATATCCATTTAGTCCCGATTGTAGTCACAAACCAGGACTAAAGATATTTCCCGCCATTTCCCAGCGCTTCCCGCCAAGTTTTCTCGCCTTTTCCTTTCTACGAGAGCTTTTAGTCCCGGATGTAGTCACTAACCGGGACTAAAGATATTTCCCGCCATTTCCCAAAGCTTCACGCCAAGTTTTCCCGCCCTTTCCCTCTATATCTAGGGTGATCACACCATGGCTATACACACATCCACACCTTCCTCTCTTAGAACAATGGACAACGCCTACTGGGCAATTCTGACCCTCGAGGAGATGGAGGCGCTGTGCGCCTCCAACTACCCTTGTCTGCCGGGCTACGGGCCGCCCGCCGGCTGGATGCTGAGCGCTAGAGGGGTTCTTGTCCCTCATGTCCCTCAAGGTTCCGCACGCCAGGCGGCCATCACCACTTCTACCACGAGCTCACGCCAGAGCAGCGGATGGATCCCCAATGGGATCCCGATAACTACGACACCTGGAATGCCTTCTTCCCTAATAGGCGGGAAAGGGAGCTCACCATGTACGAGGGTGATGGCCCACCCCTGGTGAACCACAACGAAGCCGGCTGTCGTCTGTGGTGGGCGAATCGTACTATCATCAGAGTGATGCGCTACATCGCCGGGGGAGACCATCCTCGCCTGCGGTGCCCACGAGTCCACCCGCCCACCATGAATCCGAGGCTGGAATGGCCCCTGGTATATGCCATGGATGGGCTGAGGATCCCCAGAGTGGCGGCAGGTGACGATGATAACAATGATGTAGAAGACCCTTAAGCTGTGTACTATAGGACTAGGCATGATTATGACTAAAGGGGGCGGCTTTAGTCCTGAGTGTTAGCTAGTCCCGGTTTGTCCCGGTTTTTAATATTAATAAATGTCTTGAGTGTTACCTAAATATGAAGATGTTGTATTTAGAGGAAAAGGCCTATAAGTAGAGCAGGCTGGATCCAACATCCTATAAATAGAGGGAAATGCATATAAAGAGAGGGTTCATCTTTAGTCCTGGTTGGAGAAACCAACCGCGACTGAAGGGATTGCGGCAGACTGAGCCAGACAACACTAATAATACGGGTGAGTCTCGACATTATGTCGTGCGTCTTGTACCTTGTCCCAGATGGTGTCACCAACCGGGACTAAAGATGAACCTTTAGTCCCGGTTGGAGACACCAACCGGGACAAAACATGAGTCAGCACTAATAATAGGGGTGAGTGTCCACCTTATGTTGTGAGTGTCAACATTATGCCGAGCTGCTTATACTATAAATAGGCATCCTTGTGAGTCCAGTCCTCCAGCCAGTTTGAGGTATCTCCAAGATGGTTTTCGAGATCAGGGACACCACTACGGCCGGTTTCAGGGAGATGCCACCAGAGCCCAGTCCTCCGGCATCTCCAAGAAACTGGTCATAGAGGCACTCCCTAATATGTGAAATTAGTTAGCTCCCAGGTGTATTGATCTAGTTAGAGAAGTTATAAGCTGCAAGATGGTTTTCGAGAGCAGGGACACCACTACGGCCAGTTTCAGGGAGATGCCGCCGGAGCCCAGTCCTCTGGCATCTCCAAGAAACTGGTCATAGAGGCACTCCCTAATATGTGACATCATGCGTTTGGAGATCAGATCTTAATGGTAAGTATGAATCGGGACTAAAGGCCCTCCTTTAGTCCCAGTCCAACCACAAAATAGGACTAACACACTCATAAAATGTTACAATTATTACATATCATTTCTTCGCGTGTGTTCCTTTCTGATCCCGTCGTATCCATGGAGCATCTTCATTCATTAACATGATGCTTGGGTCATCCTTCACCGCTAAGGGAGGAATTTCATGAAACTTATCACAATCTTCTGACATGTTTGTCTTGTCCTCCACTCCCACGATGTTTCTTTTTCCTGAAAGAACTATGTGGCGCTTTGGCTCATCGTCTGATTTATTCTTTTTCTTATTTTTCCTTTTTCTAGGTTTGGTAGACATGTCCTTCACATAGAAAACCTGAGCCACATCATTGGCTAGGACGAATGGTTCGTCTAAGTACCCAAGATTGTTGAGATCCAACGATGTCATTCCGTATTTCTTGTCTACCTCAACCCCTCCTCCTGTCATCTTGACCCATTTGCACCGAAACTAGGGGACCTTAAAAGTAGGTCCATAGTCAAGTTCCCATATCTCCTCTATGTAACCATAATATGTGGTCTTTGACCCATTGTTGTCTGTTGCATCAAAGCGGACATCACTGTTTTGGTTGGTGCTCTTTTATCTTGGGCTATCGTGTAAAATGTATACCCATTTATCTGGTACCCTTGGAAAGTCGATATAGTCGAAGATGGTGACCTAGAAAACAAGTATAGTTGATCTCCAAGAGTGTTGTTTTTTATGAGATGTTGCAACCAACCGCCAAAACTCTTCATGTGTTCATCTCTAATACAAGAGTCATGCTTTCCAGGGTTGTTGGAGCGTAAGATTTTCTTGTGTTCCTCGATATATGGGGCTGCCAAGATAGAATTTTGTAGAACGCTGTAATGTGCTTCGGTGTAAGAATGTACGTCCCTACATATTATTGATTTCCTTCCTAGAGTACCCTTTCCACTCAGTATCCCCTCATACCGCGATTGAGGAAGACCAATCGGCCTAAGGTCAGGAACAAAGTCAACACAAAATTCAATGACCTCCTCTGTTCCATAGCCCTTGGAGATGCTTCCTTCTGGCCATATTTATTATTCCCTTTATATTCGACGAGAAGCCAGACGGGACCTTAATACTGCTTAGGCATTCAAAAAATATTTCCTTCTCTTGTTTGGTAAGAGCATAGCTGGCATGTCCTTGAAACCATTCTGGATGCAGGCCATCTGGGTCTTTCATACGTTGATGGTCCTTTCGTGCTTCCGGTGTATCTTTTGTCTTCCCATACACGCCCAAGAAGCCTAGCAGGTTCACGCAAAGATTCTTCGTCACATGCATCACATCGATTGCAGAGCGGACCACTAAGAATTTCCAATATGGTAGCTCCCAAAATATAGATTTCTTCTTTCACATGGGTGTGTGTCCTTCAGCGTCCTTCAGAACAGATTTTCCTCTAGGACCCTTTCCAAAGGTTACCATTTGATCCAAATCTTTGACCATATCAAATATATCGGCACCAGTACGCTCCTTAGGCTTCGTCTGGTGACATGCCAGACTGTTGAAATACTTGCCTTTCTTTCTTAAGGGATGCTTGGCCAAAAGAAATCAACGATGCTCATTGTATACATTATTCTTACAATGTTCCAAATATATACTTTCAGTCTCATCTAAACAGTGTGTGCATGCATTGTATCCCTTGTTTGACTATCCTGAAAGGTTACTAAGAGCAGGCCAATCATTGATTGTTACGAAAAGCAATGCTCGGAGGTTAAATTTTTCCTGCTTGTGCTCATCCCACACGCGTATCCTGGGTTCGTGCCACAACTATAAAATTTCTTCCACTAATGGCCTTAGGTACACATCAATGTAGTTGTCGGGTTTCTTCGAACCTTGGATCAACACTGGCATCATAATGAACTTCCTCTTCATGCACATCCAAGGAGGAAGGTTATAGATGCATAGAGTCACGGGCCAGGTGCTGTGACTGGAGCTCTGCTCCCCAAAGGGATTCATGCCATCTGTACTTAGACCAAACCTTAAACTCCTTGCGTCATCTTCAAACTCCGGGTACTTTCTATCGATTTTTCTCCATTGTGACCCATCAGCGGGGTGTCTCAACATTCCGTCTGACTCACGTTCCTCTTTATGCCATCGCGACAACTTGGCGTGCTCTTTGTTTTTAATAAGCGTTTCAACCATGGTATTATAGGAGCATACCACATCACCTTGGCAGGAACCCTCTTCCAGGGGAGCTCGCCCTCAACGTCACCAGGGTCATCTCGTCTAATCTTATACCGAAGTGAAGTGCATACCGGGCATGCATCCAAATTCTCATACTCCTCACCACGGTAGAGGATGCAGTCATTAGGACATGCATGTATCTTCTAAACCTCTAAACCTAGAGGCCAGACAACCTTCTTTGCTTCGTACGTACTAGCGGGCAATACGTTATCTTTTGGAAGATTATTCTTCATCATTTTCAGCAACTTTTCAAATGAGGAGTCAGGTATAGCACACTCAGCCTTCCATCGCAGCAATTCTAGTGTGCTGCCCACCTTTTTCAGACCATTTTCGCAATTTTGGTACAACAAATTTTTGTGATCCTCTATCATGTGATTGAACTTCTCCCTATCCTTTTCAGTTTCACAATCTCTTCGTGCATCGGCAATGGTCTGACCAAGATCATCAGCGAGTTCATCATGTGTTTCTTCTTCATCCTCCCTTCAAAGATCCCCATGGAAGTATCTCCGTACTCAGGGAAACCATGATAGTTGTCATCCTCCTCCTCTTCTTCATTGTCTTCCATTATAACCCCTCTCTCTCCGTGCTTGGTCCAACAATTATAACTGGGCATGAAGCCGGACTTCAACAGTTGGCTGTGAAGGATTTTTGAGTCAGAGTAATCCTTCTGGTTCCTACATCCATTACATGGACAGAATACAAAACCATTGCGCTTGTTTGCATCAGCAACATAGATGAATTCATGCACGCCATTAATGAACTCTCTAGAGCGTCGGTCAGTACCGTACATCCATTCCCGGACCATCTGCATTATAGTAAAAGTATATCAAAAACCATTACACAACATGATAAAATTACTACAAGTTATATTGAGAGCTTCTAGAGCATTAATTTTGAATTTTGAAAAATTTACATGCACCAATTTGTCAATTGGAGAAAACAACCAACATGATAAATGTGGATTTTTTTATTATTGTTCTATCACTGAAAACCTCATTCCATTCTAAGCTCTGAAACTCTAAAATTACACATTTCAATTTTCAGTAACTATATGCCTAATCAAAATTTGTTACACATATATATCAAAATCCTTTTAGCTGCTTCTAGAGCATGCATGCATTGATCCATATCTCTATACTTCTAGAGCATTATAGAGCTAAAGTAGCAATAAGAGATGAAAGAATGAAGTTCTAACCTTTTAAAGCTTTGGATTTAGATGTTGCAAACTAAGTCTTGACAAATCTTGAGAAAAAATGGCATGAACTCTCTTGCTTCTTTGAGAAAAATGTCCACCATATGCTTTAGGGCAGCAGGATAGGAAACAAAATATATAGTGGTGGACAACTAGTCCTGGGCCATGATAAGAACCGGGACTAATAGTCCATGAAAGAACCAGCTGGCCTACTCCAGGTTATTATCCCCGGGCCATATTACGGTGTTGGGGGGATAACCCCCGGTAGGGTCACAAGAGGGGAAACATAGCGCAGCTGGGTTGGCTCCAAGTAAAAAAGGAACCAGGCCGGGAAAGAACAGCCGGGTAAGATGAGCGTGAGAGCCGAGATACGAAATATCTCAGCCCACAAAGGACAAAACTGTAACCCTTGCAGGTACCAATGAGCCGAGTCGACCGAGGAAGGGCCGAGTCAAGAAGGACACGAGGCACCTTTCCGAGTGAGGTTAGGAGGGACCATGGTAAAGCATGGTCAAAAGAGAAGGGCGACACCGGGTGACACAAAAGGAGCCGGGTGATGCCCAAAGTACACGCTGGCGTACAAAGTAACAGCGTGACGTCAAAAAAGAACAAGAGGCAGCGTACAAGAAGACCGTTAGCTGTCAAGCTTTATGGACCAGGCCTTGGACTTAGGGTAAGCCCATAACACGACCCATATTGTAGGGACCAAGATCCAAACAGTAAACCCTAGAACCCAAAGGGGTATTAGCTAGCTAGCACTGCCTATATAAGGGAGGGCTTAGTAGTAGTAGAAGGAGGTTGGACCAAGTAGGGAACTAGTGATGTGTACTCAAGCCAATACATCTCAAGGAGCACTTGTAATCTTTGGGGTATCAATCAAATCGCCATGTCTGGGGAGTTCTTCTTGTTCTTCGTGCATGGCTCGACCGGTGACCACAAGAACCCATTCGTCCCCCAACTTAAGCCTACCCATGGCATCTGCCGTGCCACCACCACGATAGTTGGCGCCTACCGTGGGGCAGAAGAAGGTGCTTGATGGAGTCTTCATCCGGATGGGCAACATCATCGCCAAGACCGGCGAGCATGTCTACTACGACCTCATCCAGAGGTTTGGAGCGCTCAGCTTTGTCAGCGATAATGCAAGCTGCTTCGGGACCAAGCCGTTCCATAGGGACGGTCGCTTCATCAAGTTCGGCGAGAACTAGGTCTACGTCGCGGTGCGCGTGGAACGTGCATATCCTGAGCACGTCGTCCTGGTGCCGGATCCTCCAACGTCTCCTGTCGCTGGGAAACCTCACCAACTCGTCTCCATGGAGGTAATGATGACAGCACCAAATCCCACAACTCCCCCAGTAGTTCTAGTAGTGAATGAGAACACAGAGGGAGGAAATCATGAGGAAACGCCGAAGGATGCAAGAACAACAAAGGCACCATTGGAAAAACCAGAGAACATAGCTAGGAGCAAATGGGCTAAGGAGCTACAGGAAGCGATAGACAAGTTGGCAGAGCCAGTGGCACAAGCAACTGACCCGGCGCGTGTGCAAGCCGAGTTGGAAGAAGCCAAGATAAAAGTCCTGGAGAAAGCAAAGGAGCTGGCACAGTTACAGCAGGACGTGGATATCACCATCCGAGAGCCTAAATCAGCGAATCGAGTCAAGGGCACAAAGACCCGACTTGATGCAACAAGATTGAGAGGAAGGAACCTCAATGAAGAGCTAGCAGATGCGACATCAAAGATAACACTGGAGAACAACAATGAGATGGCCATGCATCCAACGTACAACACAGTGGCAGCTAATCTGCGAATAGCAGAAGCAGCAATGGCAGAATTACCCCACTTGGAGGGAGAAGCCAAGAAAAGGCAGCAATAATGAGTCAACGAGTTAGTGAGAGCAGCCAGTATGCTGAATGAGGCATATTACAGGGCAAATCCGTGTATAGCAGGGAGGTCACAGCTAGTTCACTCGGCAACTCCTGTCCCGACAAGATCGGCTGGGCACACGGCATCCTCACCCGGAGGGCCACCCAGGCCGAGAAAAGAAAATAGTGTGGATTCTAGGAGAAACAAGCGGATGGTCGCCTACGCTCCGGCAGTGGTTCAAGGAAACCCGGCGCGTGCGCAAGGGGAAAAAAGAAATAATCCCTGAGAAAATGAAAACCAGGAAGAAATTGGATAGAGAAATGACAACGGAGGGCAAAATTTTGTGCCTCATACTCGGCGCGCAACTCACTCGGCAGGAGGAGGAAATCCAGCTCCGAATAATGCACCAGCTCAGCCGGAAAGAAGACAACAAAGCGCGGGAAAAGCAGTTCAATAGCCTGCTGAATGCGAATAAGTATAATGATGGTTACTCAGCCATGGTAAATGACGGGTAGGAATTCCCGGATCATGCGTATCAAGCAATGGGAGTAAGATATGGAGGTAGGAACCTTCAGCCGGATGATGCAAGGCTGAAGCTTGACCACATAAAGATGGAAGAGATAATCGAATCACAAGGTCCGCAGGGTCCACCGTGCTTTGGCCCAAGTATCATGAAGGAGCCACCGGTGCCAAATTTCTAGCTGGCCAGAGGGACAAAAACATATGATGGAAGCACAAAGCCAGAGGACTGGCTCATAGATTATGGAACCGCTATGAAGATCGCGCAGGGAAACTTGAGATGGGCAGTACGTTATGTTCCGCAAATGCTGGAAGGACCAGCTCGGGTATGGTTGAACAATTTGCCACCCAGAAGAACCAATAGTTGGATTGATTTTAATGACGCATTCGTGAGCAATTTCACAAGTACTTACAAGAGGCCGAACCGCCCACAATAAGTAGCAATGTGCAAACAAATACCGAATGAGACAGACAGGGAATTCCTCACAAGGTGGTGCACGATGCGCAACTCTTGTGAAGGGGTAATCGAGTCACAAGCAATCGCATGGTTTGCACAAGGATGTAGACGTGGAAGTGTGTTGTGGCAATGATTAAAGAGGGATATGCTGGCAAGCCTGGAAGAGACGATAAGAATCGCCGACTCGTACGCGTTAGGATATCCGACTCAGCCGCTGCTCATGTCGGCACAGGATGACTGAGACTCAGATCTATGACGCTACCGGGTCACAAAGGCGCCAGGAAAGATCCGAGTACAGAAGCAAGAGAAGAGACGAGAGGTCGGATTACAGGTATGGTTCGACTCAGGTTGCGGCTATGAGTCAGGATCATCTAGATGCTGGAAGCAGTCAACGTCAAAGGACAAATGGTCAACAACAATGGGTTCCAAAGAATGATGGCAAAGGCGATACGATCAGATGAAGCAGTATCAGGACCGACAAAAATACACCTATGAGATGATGCTGGATCAGCCGTGTAAGTTTCACACGCCTAGTCCGAGTAAGCCGGCAAATCACTCAACAAGGCAATGCACTTGGTTTCAGAAAGGAGACAGAGTGGACTCGCTGAATAAGCAGCGACCACCACCTCCCCCTCCACCACTTACAGGAGGAAATGCTCAAGCAGTAGGAGCAGATAACATATATGAAAACAGGCAGCCGAGATATCAGAATCAGGAAAGAAGAGAAGCTGTGCACCAGGTGCACAACCCAAGAGGTGAACACGCTCATATCAGCCACGGAACCAGAAATGAGTACAGAGAACATCACCAGAGCTACGTTGTCTTTGTCACAGAGCCAAATAACTAGAAGAGCCAGCAGCGACGAATGATCGAAGTGAATTCCACGATGCCGGTAATTCCCAAGTACATGCATTGGTCTGAGCAAGATATAACTTGGTGTATACAAGATCACCCCAAGATCATGCCAACCCCTGGAGGATATGCTCTGGTTTTGGATCCAACCTTCATGGGCCCAGATATCAACGTGAAGTTTTCAAAAGTATTTATTGACGGTGGCAGTAGCATCAACATCATGTATAAGGATACAATGCTCAAGTTAGGCATTACCATGAACATGCTGGAGCCAACTAAGACCACTTTCCACGGAATTGTGTCGGGATTGTCCTGTGAGCCAATTGGCAAGATCTGGGTTGACATCTTATTCGGCAACAGAGAGAACTGTCACACTGAAGCTATAGAGTTCGAGGTGGTAGATCTGGTCAGCTCATATCATGGCTTACTCGGCAGGCCGGCTATGGCAAGATTCATGGCTACTACCCATATGGCTTACTTAAAGATGAAGCTGCCAGGCCCATGTGGGGTGATCATAGTGGAAGGAGATTACAAAAGATATATTGCTTGTGCTTCAGCCGGATCTTCACTGGCCGAGTCACTCGTCATAGCACAAGATAAAAGTCAGATGTTGGAAGTGGCAGCATTGGCCAAGGCAGCACAAATGTCCATGCCGGCACTCACCAACCTGCATGGCAGTGTGTCATTTCAAGCTACCAAGGAAACCAAGAAGGTGCAGGTGGATGAAACTTTCCCAGAGCGCACAGTGACCATTGGGGCTGGCCTAACAGATAAATAGCAAAGCGAGCTCACCAGCTTCCTTGAGAGAATTGGGACATCTTTGCGTGGTCCACTCAAGATCTGCAAGGATTTCCGAGGGAGCTGGCTGAGCACTCTCTTCATGTAAGACCAGATGCAAGGCCGGTGAAGCAACCCCTCCGCCGCTTCGCCGAGGATAGGAGGAAAGTAATAGCTGCCGAGATTGCAAGACTCTTAGTTGCTGGATTCATCATGGAAGTACTGCACCCGGACTTGTTGTCAAATCCAGTCTTGTTCGAGAAGAAAAAATATGACCCGAACGTGGCAGTGGTATGGCGCATGTGTATCGATTACACGAACCTTAATAAGGTGTGTACAAAAAATCCATTTCCTCTGCCTCGGATCGATCAAGTCATAGACTCTACTACTGGGTGTGAGTTGTTGTCGTTTGTGGATGCATATTCAGGATTCCATCAGATTCCACTAAATCCAAATGATCAAATAAAGACAGCTTCTATCACCCCGTACGGGGCTTATTGCTATCGCACCATGCCATTCGGATTGAGAAATGCAGGTGCAACATATCAAAGATGCATGCAAAAATGCTTGCAAGATCAATTGGACAAAAATGTTCAAGTATACGTCGATGACGTGGTAATAAAAACCAAACAACGTCATACTCTAATTGAGGACTTCCGTCAATCATTCGCAAACTTGAGAAGATTCCAGATGAAACTTAACCTGGAAAAATGTACATTTGGTGCCCCGGCTGGCAAATTACTCGGATTCCTTGTATCCAGCCGAGGAATCGAAGCTAACCCAACAAAGATCAGGGCCATTGAAAGAATGGAATTGCCAAAAACCCTGAATGATGTCCAGAAGTTTACTGGATGCCTGTCATCATTGAGCAGGTTTGTTAGTCGGCTAGGCGAAAAAGCCCTACCGCTATATCAACTGATGAAATTTTTTGACAAATTCACATGGACACAACTAGCTGATAGCACTTTCCATGAATTAAAGAAAATGTTGGCAACAACACCAATATTAGCGTCACCACTATCCAAAGAGCCAATGTTGCTCTATGTCGCTACAACCAACAGAGTTGTAAGTGCAGTAATAGTGGTTGAACGTGAAGAAGGGGCAAATCAGTCCAAAGACCAGTGTATTACTTGAGATAAGTGCTCTCTGTCTCAAAACAGAATTACCCACATTATCAAAAGATGACATATGGCGTATATATGGCAGCAAAAAAGTTGAAACATTATTTTCAAGAACACCCAATCCGGGTAATATGCTAGGCACCTATCTCGGATATATTGGGTAGCAAAGATGCCAGCGGCCGAGTAGCCAAATGGGCCATCGAACTGGCACCATAAACTCTACAATATGATAGGAAAGATGCAATAAAATCTCAAGACGTTGCAGATTTCTTTGTAGAATGGATGGAAATGTAGTATGAACCACCACTGCCAGATCCGAATTACTGGAAAATGCGTTTTGACGGGTCTAAGACGAGAATGGGTCTGGGCGCCGGGATAGTGCTCACATATCCAAAGAGGGATCAATCGAGGTATGTGTTGCAAATTCATTTTGCTGCTTCTAACAATGTTGCCGAGTACGAAGCACTTGTCCATGGCATTAAAGTATCCAAGGAAATTGGTATCAAAAGGATCATGTGTTTTGGCGATTCGGATCTGGTGATTCAGCAAGTTTCTGGACGTTGGGATGCGCTGGACGCAAACATGGCATTAGATCGTTTCCATGTACAACAAATTTCGGGATACTTTGACGGTTGTGAATTTCATCACATTCCTTAGCAGAAAATGAGGCAGCAGATGTGTTATCCAAACTGGGATCATCTAGACAAGCAATACCACCAGGGGTAGCATTGGAGCATCTCAGGAAGCCATCTATCAAGCCGTCACCGGAGTCTGAATCAATCAGGATTATCCCGGCGAATCAGGAATTGGAGGCAGTGCCAATGGATATCGACTCAGGGGTAGGTTCGGTTCACTCGGGGACTGATCCGTTCACCTCAGGAGTCGCCGAATCACACTCAGGGACTCCTCAGGTTATGTCGGCAGAGAATATGTCAGCGGAACCAATGGACATCGATGTTGAAGCAGACCCGAAACCACTGATACCAACGTGGGAACAACCAATATTCAGTTATTTGAAGGATGGAACCTTGCCGAGTGACGAAATATTGGCAAGGCAAACAGCACGAAGGGCAAAATCATACACCATAATCAACAAGGAACTCTACAAACGAAGTCTGACAAGTGTACTGCAGCGTTGTATCAGTTCAGAGAAAGGCCAGGAGATTTTATTGGATATCCATCAAGGAGAGTGCAGGCACCATGCATCATCGAGAGAATTAGTAGCCAAGGCATTCCGTCATGGATTCTACTGGCCAAGCGCATTGGCACAAGCACAAGAGTTAGTCAGAAAATGTAGTGGTTATCAACACTATGCTTCCAAGTGACATTTACCAGCGTCTGAATTAAAGACTATACCAATCACTTGGCCTTTTGCAGTATGGTGCCTAGATATGGTAGGACCATTCAAACCAGCAAGAGGAGGCATGACTCATATCTTGGTCATGATTGATAAGTTCACCAAGTGGATAGAAGTGAAACCAATCAAGAGATTGGACGGTAAAACAGCTGTCACGTTCTTAAGGGATATAATCCTCAGATACGGTTACCCACACAGTGTGATCACTAACAATGGCACGAACTTTGCCGAAGGATCTTTTGCTCGCTTCTGTCGGAAACACCGAATAAGACTCGATGTAGCATCAGTTGCCCATCCAGAATCAAATGGACAAGTTGAACGGGCTAATGGCTTAGTTCTGTCCAGGATAAAACCCCGCTTAATGGAACCACTCCAGAGATCACCTGGTTGTTGGATAGAGGAACTACCCTCAGTACTGTGGAGCTTAAGAACAATTCTGAATTGATCAACTGGTTAGACGCCATTTTTCCTTGTATACGGGGCTGAAGCAGTTTTGCCTGCCGACATAGAATATGACTCGCCAACGATAAGGCAATACTTGGAAGCCAAGGTAAAAGAGTCCCGAGAAGATGGAGTAGACTTACTCCAACAAGCAAGGGAACTGGCATTCTCCAGATCCGCTATATATTAACAAAATCTCTGACACTACCATAGCCGGAAAGTGCAACCTCGTGTTTTTCGAGAAGGAGATATGGTGCTAAGGCAAAAGACATTGCTGGAATGCATAAATTATCACCTCCATGGGAAGGTCCATTTATTGTAAGAAAAGCATTGCACAATGATTCCTACTATCTCATAGACGCTCGAGAAGCGCAAAAGAACAAGGCGGACAGGTCAGGAGATGAAACCAAAAGTCCATGGAATGTGGCACTGCTTCGTCCCTTCTATACTTAGGAGAAGCAGTGCATGTAACACTCGAACTCTCGTACGTCGGACGTGTTTGCCGGCTATGTGCTAATAATAAAATGGTATGATTCGAAAAACTGACTCGGGGACTACCCCTTAGGATTTCGGTTTTAATTATTTTACGTCGGCTGGCGTGATACCCGAAATCTATCTCGGAACAAGTAGTTTTTACTCGAAAGAAATCAACTCTTCGACTATGCTGTTGTCCGAAAACACGGCTTCATGGCAAGCAAGAGAAAAAGATCTAAGACGGGTAAACACGAACGCTGGATAAGTACAAGGGGAAACGCGAGTCGGCTTTAGTTTTTGCCTAACTCTCTGCAGGTTGTGTTATACTATGTGTCGAGTAATATCGGCGAAGTTATCCAAGTTTCATACCCGCTAACTATATCCTTTGTACTTTGATATCCTAATGTCGAACACCGAAAAAGGTAGACAAGGGCCAAAGGCAAGGAAAGGTGACATGGAAAAATTAAACTTGGGGACTTGTCTTTGAGTGATTCGCACTGAGAGCATAACGCAAATATATAAAGCCCATTGACTGGCCCAAAATCAAACTTAAAGTGCAATGTACGTTACATCTGTACCCGGCATACCGGGGATCTAATAAAAGTTCTAGTATTTGTTGGCCTAAGGAGCAATCTCGGAGCCAGGAGTGCTTGGAGCATCGGCCGGGTGAGGGGCATCTTCGGCCGGGTCATCTGGATCATCTGACTCGGTCGCCTCGCTGTTGCCACCCTCGTCAACAGCAACTTCGACGAGCGGGTCACCAATTTCGAGGAAGCTGGGCCCTTCACACCAAGTGTGCACCATGGTGTACTCAATCATGGCATAAGCTCGCTCCTGGCACTTCTTGATCAGCTCCGGGTCATTCAGCCACTTGCCATCTCCCCTTATGCGAGCAAGAACGTCGAGGTTTATGTCCTCGTACCATGAAAGCACGAAGGAGAGATCCTTATTCGCTGTAGCTCGGCCAGCCGACTCACGCCATTGATCCAGCCGGTCTTCAGTAAGGAGTAGTCTGTCGGGGAGTGGCTCGATGAGTTCGGGTGGGTCTTCATCCGGCCAGATCATGCGAAACACATGGATAGCTGATTTGAGCAAGTCCACACCGCAAGATCTAAGGGTCTTAACCCGTTCAGACACCGCTGAGGGGAGCTCCTCCATGGACACCTCACCGTCAACACCTGTACCTGCTTCGGCCCTCATGTTCTTCATGGCTCGGATGGCAAACATGTTGGCCTCAGGAAAATTCTCTACAAGCAAAAGGAGAAAAGTTATCAAATAACAAGGGCAGATGGAAGAAGTCCAAAATGTCTTATACAGTGCGTAAAGGGTAAGAACTCGCTACCGAGAAAGAAGTTGATGGCGGCGAGTTTGTTATGCCAAGTATTGGCCTTGGCTGTGAGGGCATCCAAGTTAAGATTTGCTGACTCAACTGATGATTCGGCCTCGTCGAGAAGCTTCTTGGTCTTCTTGGTGCTGGCGGCTTGTTGCTCGTTCTTCTCGGCAAGCTCCTCCCGCATCCCCTTCACCTCGGCCAAGTGCTTCTGCTCCGTCTTGGCCATCAGTTTCTTCAGCCGAGCCACCTCATCGTGCTCCTTCTGGAATTCGGCTTGGTGCTTCTCTGCTTATTCAGAAGCAATGTTTGTTAGTACCAACAAAGAAATTTCAGCAATTGGCTTAGGGAGGCAAGAAATTTACTCTCGGCCTCGCTGATTTGCGAGTGAAGATCATTGATGGTAGACTGAGCAGTGGATGTGGAAAAAGGGCGAGAGGAAAAATGAAAACATGAACCAAGGAGAATTACAACAAAATAGAAAAGGGAAAAGCAAAGATATTACCTTGGCCGAAGGTGTCAGTCTGTAGCTTCTCATACGCAAGTTCGAGCTTGCGATGCGCCAGGACGAGAGCTTGGTGCACCTTGGTGCGCTCGTTATGCGTAAGCTAATCAAAGAAGACAGATAATAAGAAAAAGTCGAGTCAGGCGACCTGCCGAATAAAAAAGCTTAAGATCTGACAGCCGAGTAAGTTCTTTACTCAGCAGTAACCTTGAGGGCTAGGGATTGAAGCTCTAACATGAGTTTGGCACAAAGGAATCAAAGAGCTTAAGAGCTTACAGCCGAGTAAGGAACAAGGATCTTAAAGACGAGTAAGTTTCTTGCTAGACTGCAACCTCGGGGACTAGGTGATATGTATAAAGGAAATACTCAATAACACAAAAGAGTAAGAAGTTAATTTACCTCGTTGACTTCGTCGGCGCGGTCCATCAGAGGAATGGCCTGCTGGGTCATGTCCGAGACGGCCTTGGGGCCCAGCTTTAGCTTCTTCCCGGCACGAGTGCTGACCTCTTGTTCGCCTGCTGCATTTCATGCCACAGCGTAAGGTTCAGCCGAAAAAAGGCTCTTGCCACTGAGCGCCCGAGTAAGAACTCAACCCGTTTTCAGGGCAGTTCCCACAGTGGCACGGGTTGCAGCGGCAGAAGTATGGAGGGTAACAGCCTTGGAGTCATCACCTGACCCGGTAGCCGCAGATTCGTCCCCCTTACCCTTTGAAGCGAGCTTTGTCGCCGACGTAGGAGGCCGGATCTGAGGAGCAGAACCAGGAGCGCAAACTAGAGTTGGTTGCTTGGAAGAGGTGGATTTTCCAGAAGAGGGGCGAGTAGAACGAGAAGCCTTGGGCTGGGTCTGGCCCTTGGACAGAATTTGAGAGCGAGCAGGAGGATTTGGAGAAGATCTTGGAGCCCCCTGACTGGGCTCAGCAGTTTTGCTGGATCCAAGATCCGGAAGTTGTTCATTCACATCAGCTTGAGGGATGATGGTAGAGGAACTGGGGGCAGAGGGTTTCTCGGCGCCAGACTTGTGGGCACCAAGATCAGGAAGTTTTTCCTGGCCAGCACCAGGAGCGCTAGCCGAATGGCCCATCAGGTCTGACCAACACTGAGAAGCTTGAGCCTCAACCCGGACGGGACTCGACGCCGCCGAGTCAGCTGGAGGAGGTGCAGGCCTAAGCGGCAAGGCAAGGCTAGAAGCAGACTGATTCGCCGTCAAAGGTGCAACACTGAAAACAACAAGTCATATGTAAGATAACATAAAGGATGAGAAAGAAAAGAACAGAGAAGGCAAAGTAAAAACAAACTAACCCGGTGATGACCGGGTCGCGGGCGACTCGGCGTGTGACTCGGCGCCCAGCAGCTTGGCGAGTCGCACCCAGGAGCTGCCGGAGTGGGCTTGTTCTTCTTGGCCGGCTGGGTGCTGGAGGAGGCTCCGCGTTGCTTCGGCTTGGTGACGGGGATCTTGCCGACTCCTGCCACGGCGAGAGGAGGAATGTCATGTACCTGGCCAGCTGCATAAGTAAATAATGGGTTTACTCGGATAAGCAAAGAGACTAAGCTCACAAGGCAAATACCTCCAAGTGTGTATAATCATCATCCTCATCATCGTCAGACCAATCTTGTAAGGGATTGCGAGATTGACTCTTACCCGAAGCCGAAGCTGCCGCAGTGTGAGGGATGGGCATGAACCACTCCAGGTCATACTAGAACTCATCCGAGTCAGAGCGATCCCCGTTATAGCCTGCAGGGGGACAATACTATCATCAACCTGGTGAAGGAGATTTTGCGAAGGACAAACAAAATTCGAAACAAAAAACTAAGCTAAGAGTGGAAAAAGAGCTAAAGCCTACTCGGCGAGAAAGTATTCTGGAAACTTACCCAGGGGACAGGCCTAACCCGACTAAATGGAGGGAAACTCCAAGCCCAATCATCCGCCAAGTTCAGTTTAAAGATTGAGCTTACTCGGCGGGCAATGGAGTCATGGGTGAGCTCCCTAGTGGAATGCCGAGTGGGATCATGGGGCATGCTCATGAAGCACATCTTGTGGCTCCTGGCTTGGATGGGGCTTACCCGGCGTGAGATGAAGGTGCACATGAGGTCAAAGTCGGCGAGATGAAAGTTCTCATCCGGCGACAACAACCTTTCCAGAATTGCGTTGGCTTCGTTCATCGCAGCGTCTTGGTCGCACGGGTCAAGCTGCCAGTGCTTCTTGTGGGGGACCTAGTCCGAGAAAGGGGGAAGCCGGATGTTGTCAGTGGACCCGCTGTTTTTGACATGGAAAAAGGTTATATGCCACTTCTTGCAAGAATCGATACCAGCAACCCGAGGAAAGATGGAATCCCTCCTGGGCGTGATGCTGGAAGCGCCGCACCGAGTAGGTTTCTTCTCGGCACGGGGAACTTCAGGCTGTGGGACAACCTGATCTTTGAAACGAAAATACTTGGCCCACAGAAGAACTGGAGGCCAAATTTCAAGATAGGCCTCGCAGGCAGTGATGAAGCAAGAGAGAGAGCCAATTGCATTGGCAGGAAGATGGTGGGTCTGCAGACGGAAAGTAGAAAGAAACAAGGAAAAGAAAGTGCTCACAGGAAGAGCAAAACCACGTTCGAAGTGGGAAAGAAAAACCACCCGCTCGCCAGCTTGAGGTTTAGGGGAGATCTCACCGGCGGGGAGGCGGAAATCCACTTGCAGTGGGATGCGTCTGGTGGACCGGAGCCACTCCACTTCTTTGGTGGAGACCTCCGAGCCTTCCCAGCCACTACGCTTGCCGGCGGGGACCTCCTACTCCTCGGCACCATCAGCACCGTCGCGAGCATCCATGAGGTCGTCAGAGTCTGTCTCCTCCTCGGTAAGGAGAGGCTTGGAACAGCGAGGACCCATGCTGGAATGGAAAGAGGACAGGGGCAATCGCATCACTAGAGCAAGAAGGAGAAGGAAACGCAAAGGAGGCAGTTCGATCTTGCAGGTGCGAGGAAGAAGAAAGGCTAAGGAAACTAAACGGGCGTGGGGGAAGTGGAAACCCCCAACCCCTACTTAAGGGCAGCAAAAACCCCCGTAGTAGGATCTAACTGTGCCGTGTGGTCAGCGTGTGGCCGTGTACCAGGCCGGGTGAGCCAGCCAGCGAGCGCCACGTAGCCAAGGATACACGAAAAATCCAGTGCCACGTCACGGCTGGAAGGACAAGAGGCGCGGACCGATGGGACTGCCATAATGACGGGGAATAACTGCATAGCCATCACTGTGCCGCTAGAGCTTGGAACAAAAATTGAGGCAAGTAATCATGATTACTAGCTGTCACTGACTGAAGCACGCCAAAAATGACCCAGAATTGGCCAAAATAACTCGGCTCGAGGCAAGAATGAGCCAAGAAGTCAAAGAATTGACCCGAAATTGTCAAACTAACCCGACAAGGTGCGAAACTGAGATAGATAAAATAAAAAACTAAGTTCCGTTCATACAAAAGGGACCTGGAGACGCCTAACAGCTAGAACTACTAGACCTCACCAGCTTCGGGGACTATTGTCGGGGGGATAACCCCCGGTAGGGTCACGAGAGGGGAAACATAGAGCAGCTAGGTTGGATCTGAGTAAAAAAGGAACCAGGCCAGGAAAGAACGGCCGGGTAAGATGAGCGTGACAACCGAGATACGAACTATCTCGGCCCCTAAAGGACAAAATAGTAACCCTTGCAGGTACCAACGAGCCGAGTTGACCGAGGAAGGGCCGAGTCAAGAAGGACATGAGGCACCTTTTCGAGTGAGGTTCAGGAGGGACCATGGTAGAGCATGGTCAAAAGAGAAGGGCGACGCCGGGTGACACAAAAGGATCCGGGTGACGCCCAAAGTACACGCTGGTGTACAAAGTAATAGAGTGACGTCAAAAAGAACAGGAGGCAGCGTACCAGAAGACCGTTAGCTGTCAAGCTTTATGGACCGGGCCTTGGGCTTAGGGTAAGCCCATAACCTGACCCATATTGTAGGGACCAAGATCCAAACAGTAAACCCTAGAACCCAAAGAGTTCTTCTTGTTCTTCGTGCATGGCTCGACCGTGTACTCCCTCCCCGGTGACCACAAGAACCCATTCGGCCCCCAACTTAAGCCTACCCATGGCATCTGCCGTGCCACCACCACGACATACGGATCGGGACTAATGACCTGGTCCGGCCTGGGACTAGTGACTATGGCTGTTTCTAGCCGTTAGAGGCCTCACGGCCTGGGACTAGTGCTCCCACTAGTCGCGGGCTATGCCAGGCCGGGACTGCTGGCTTTGTTCACATGGAACCGAAGATGGTTTTTTCAGTAGTGTACCTTAGCTAGAAATTAATGTGTTAGTATACTAGACCAAATGAGTGTGGGACAACCCTGCACTCTTAGTGCACTTCTCGTAAATTCATATATGAACTGCTTTGGGTGATGCTGCAGATACACCGCTGTACTCTAAGTACACTACTATGTGTGATACTGCAGGTACACTGGTTTAGCTTCGAAGCACTACTCTATTTAAACTATGTGCACTGCCTGTTCTAGCAATTTAGTGTGGTAGTTTACTAGCACAAAGTAATATGCTATGACTGTATACTCTAACTGCACTACCATATTCATATATGCACTGCTCTGTGTGATCCTATAGGCACACTATTTTAGTTTCGAAGCTCTGTGCTATTTAGCCTACGTGCACTGGCTTATATAGCAATTACTTGCACTGCTATATGTAATGCAGTAGGCACACTGGTTTCGCTTTGAAGATCTGCGCTTTTTACACTGCATGCACTGCCTTAGCTATAAATTGGAGAGTTAGTGTACTAGCGCAAACGAATGTGGGACAACCCTGCACTCTAAGTGCACTCCTCGTATATTCAAAATACACAGCTAATGGCTACGTATAATAAAGACATGACCAATTAAACACATAATATAATTAATGGAACAAGTGAGACAACCAATAAATTAAATGGTTGACATAATTTATAGAAAACATCGTGAACAAACAAAACAGTTATGAAAAGCGATAATAATTAAAAAAAGGTGCATAATTGGACCGAACATACAGTGCCAGAAGATTACAAAAAGCAACATAAGGCTTAGTATATTCACATTACAAAAATATATTAAATTCTGATTGCACTCCGCTTAAGACCTATAGAGCAGGTGGCAGGGTTCAGACAATGCGAAAGCAGTACTAACAACTCTTGGTGTAGATAACTTAGATAAAACTGTTATAGTCTTCTTCAACATGTCTGCATAGAACAAGCCTTGATCAAAATCAAATATCATCTGAACATAGCGACCATCACTGGACATTTCTATAACATGCAATAAACCACAAATTGGAAGATTGCAATCCTCACATAATACCAAGTTTTTCCTTCCAGTATACAATATCTCAGTCAAAAGCAGTTCTAAATGTATCAGGCGGATCTATCATTGTCTAGATGATCCACTTATTTTGACCATTGTTGTAGTCAAGGAGCCAAGTTCTCAATATACCATCAGTAGAAAAGGTAGCTAATAAACTGATTCCTGATCTATGCTCTAAAATAGAATAATTACTTTGATCCTTGGTTGTATCCCTGACTTATTTAGGGACTTGTATCACAGAAGTTAAATGTGTGGATATATTGTAATACAGAACTAGCCCTACAACATACACCATAAACAGGTCTTGCCTATCAGAATACCTTCAGGCTCACTAAAGTACATGGTTGGTGTTGGCACATGAATTGGATCAGAAATATGCATCTCCCATACACCATTTTCAGAATATAGACATGCACAAATATGCCAGATATTTTATTAGCAGTAATACCATTATATGAAACCTTGCAAATATTGAATATATTTCTACAAAATAATGTCATTCCCGAGCTAGCAGCACTTGGGATCAAACAAAATTGCCCAAATGAATGTTCTAGATCGCTCTTTGACTTTGGTGGCATTCGTGTAACATGCGAGGCAAGGAAAGTGAACAAATTTGGTGACCTATAAGGATAATTAATATAGTACCCAGGATCTCTAGAACCATGTGGAAAGACCTGAATGAGGACTGCTCTGTTTTGATAACAGACGACTAATTCCCTTAGAAGATATGATGAATCTAAGTTTGAAGAAATAGCTAGAGATGTTTCATCTTTAGATGAATATCCAAGCTTGTGTAGCCTATTACCGAGCTCAGGCATCCAATGATAGTAAACTAGAAATTCTAGACATGATGGCGATTTTTTCTTCATATATCGAGAAAGAAACCCAGGCTCTTTAAGTGCAGTATACCAAGCTTTGTTTAGGATACTTCAACGGATCAAAGATTTCATATATGCTAACCTTAGAACAATCTCCTCCACCAAATCTAGCCCCCCCACGCGACTGATCGAGGTCCGAGATCTAGTAAAGTCCATCTCTACTCACTACATTTATTTGTTTTGTTGTAGACAGAAGAAGAAGGGTTTGTTTCTCTTCGTGGGAGAGAAAGGGGTCGTGTCCTACCAGTGCACACAAGAAATATACTAAATAAGTCTGTTGCGTCGTATGCTAGCAGATTCCCTCGGTAAACTATTCACATCCAAGCTACAATAAATGCAGAAAATGCAGAATGCACTGCTTTGTATGAACGTGTGGACTGCTTTATAGTAAAATAATACACTACATGTGAGTTGTAGGTGGTATAGTCGATAAATTTCTTAGTTAACCTACGTGCACTGCTCTACAAATAAATTAGTGCTCAAATCTCGCAGCACACCCTACGAAATACAAGATGCTTTGAAATACAAGGCGCTCCGAAATACACAGCGCTACAAGCTCTATATAAATTCTTGATGCACCGAAGGTGCCGTGCCATGGGTGGAGCTCGCCACACACATTCTGAAATACAAGGCGCTTCTAAATACAAGACTCTCATAAATACAAGGCGCTCCGAAATACATGGCGCTTCAAGATCTATATGAATGCTTGATGTCCCAAAGGCGCTGTGCCACGGGCGGAGCCCGCAACACACACTTTGAAATACAAGGCGCTATGAAATACAAGGCGCTCCGAAATACAAGGCGCTCTAAAATACATGACGCTTCAAGATCTATATGAATGCTTGATGCGCTGAAGGCGCCGTGCCACGAGGGTAGCCTACAACACACCCTCTAAAATATAAGGCGCTGCGAAATACAAGGCGCTCCGAAATACACGACGCTTCAAGATCTATATGAATGCTTGATGCTCCAAAGGCTCCATGCCACGAGCGGAGCCTGCAATACACCCTACGAAATACAAGGCACTCCAAAATACAAGGCGCTTCGAAATACACGGCGCTTCAAGATCTATATGAATGCTTGATGCGCCGAAGGTGCCGTGCCATGGGTGGAGACCGTAGCAGACACTCTGAAATATAAGGCGCTTCAAAATACAAGGCGCTCCGAAATAAAAGGCGCTCCAAAATACACGGTGCTTCAAGATCTATATGAATGCTTGATGCGTCGAAGGTGACGTGCCACGGGTGGAGACCGCAACACACACTTTGAAATACAAGGCGCTCCAAAATACAAGGCACTCTAAAATACAAGGCGCTCCAAGATCTATAAGAATGCTTGATGCACCGCAGGCACCGTGCCACAGGCGAATCCCGCAACACACTCTACAAAATACAAGGTGCTCTGAAATACATGACCCTTCAAGATCTTTATGAATGCTTGATGTACCGAAGGCGTCGTGCCACGGGCGGAGCCTGCAGTACAAACTACATGCTCAATCATCTATGTACTACGCTCAATCAACAAATGCACTTCTTTATTATACTCCGTTCAATGTTAATACATTATACCGTGCTCAATCATCTGTGTGTTGCGCTCAATCAACAAATGCACTATTTTATTATACTCCATTCAATTTCAATACATTGTACTACACTCAATCATCTGTGTACTGCGCTCAATGTTGTGGTGGTGTCATGGCAGATGCCATGGGTAGGCTTGCGTTGCAGCCAGATGGACGCTTGAGGAATCCAGAAAGGGTGTGCGCGGTGTTGCCTCACATGAAGAACACACTTGAACTACCAAGGACTTGTGATTTTATTCCACCTTCTTACTTACAAGTGCTCCTTGGCCTGTTTTCCTATAAGCTACAAGCAAGAAGGAAGATTTCCAGCATTGGGGCACTAGTATATCATATCTCTAACCCTAGCTATGCCCCTCCTTATATAGGAAACAGGAATAGCTAGGTTATAGTTTGGGTCCTAGGTTTTACAGTTTGTGCCTTGTCATTGTCTTGAGGCCGGGTCAGTGGGCCAGCCCTAAGCCCTTGACCCAGTCAGCAAAGGTATGTAACCAACGGTCTTCTTGTATGTAGACTCCAGCTCCTACGGTGTCACTCTTTGCTTTACGCGTCACTTGGTGATTTTTGCGTCACCCGGCTCCTTTGGTTGTCACCCGGCGGCGCCTTCTCTTTTGACTCTGCTTTAGCGTGGTCCTTCCCGAATCTTAATCGGAAAGGAGCCATGGGCCTTCCTTAACTTAGCTACCCCTTGTGAGACTCGGCATGTCGTTACCTGCAGATTGCAAATCCTTGTCCTTTACGAGCCGACTTATTACTTATGTCGGCCCGTGCTGGCAAGATTACCCAGCCACTGTTACTCAGTCCATGTCAACCAGAGTTGGCCCAATCTAGGTTGGTACTGCAATGAGTTTCACCCCTTATGACCCTAACGGGGGCTATCCCCCTAACATTAGTCCCCGAAGCCGGTGAGGTCTAACGGGTTTGGCTTTTACGCGTCTCTAGGTTCCTAAATTGAATTTGAAACTTGATTTCTTATCCAATATTTTTCCTGTGGATTTGCTTATTTGGCTCAATCTCGATCTTTACCGAGTATCTGCTCTGCTCATTCTTTGCCGAGTCTATCTAAACTTCGTCGAGTCATTCTAGACCCATCCGAGTCATTTTAGACTTAGCCGAGTCAATTTGGACATAAATATTGTTGATTCCCAGGCGACACGTAATTATTGTGGTTTGCCACAAAACCTTCTCAAATACTAACAGCACAATGACCGCAGCGCATTTATACCCGTCACTATGGCAGTCACATCGCGAAGCGCCTCAGGCCTTTTGTTGACCGATGCGGTGCGGTCCAGAACGTGTATCACGCACACGTGGCTTGGTACTATGTGTCGGTTACTCCCACACACGGCCACACCTATACCTGACGGCACAACTTGATCCCATGATTGGGGTTTTACCTTGCCCTTAAGTAGGGGCGTGGGGGAAAAACCTCCATGCCACTTCAGTTTTCCCCCACCTTCTTTCTTCTTCCTTGCGCTGTTCCTTGGAAGTTCCAATCTTCCTGTGCCCCCTAAATTTCTTTGTTCCCCACATTGCTAGATCTGTTGAGACACTTCCCCGTACCCTCTTTTTCCTCAGATTCACCGAGGGGGCCATGTTAGTCTAGGCTGCTTCTGTCAGAGGAAGCGCTCGAACCTTTGGACTATATGGACACCCGCGACACTGGTGAGAAGGTGTAGGAGCACGAGACCTCTGGCGAATGCGGTGCTTGGGAGGGCTCGGAGGTCTCCATCGAGGTGATTGAGTGGATGCTCTCCACTAGCCGCATCCCCTTGGGCATTGGGTGCAGCCCCCTGGTGGTGAGATTTCTCCTAACAACGAGCCTGATGAACGCATCCTTTTTCTTTCCCACTTTGAGCGTGGTTTTGGCCTTCCTGCTAGTGAGTTCTTCAAATCGTTTCTCTCAACTTTCCACTTGCAAACACACCATCTTCCTGCCAACACTATTGGCTCCTTGTCTTGTTTCATCTCTACCTTAGAGGGCTACCTTGGCCTCTGGCCCACTGTTTTGCTTTGGGCAAAGTACTTATCTTTTTGGATTTAGGTAGTTCCTGATCTGGGGTCCATTCTTCAAAAAAGATACCCACCCAATGTGGTGTTGCCAGCATCATGCCTAAGAGGGGCTCCATCTTTCCATGAGTCACTGGTTTGGACTCTTGTAAAAAGTGGCAGAGAACCTTTTTCTATGTGAAAAACACCACCCACAACGATTTTATTCATCTGCCAGCTTTTAAGGATGAGGTGCCAGACAATTCCTTCTAGAAATTTTATCCCAAGGACAAGTACCCGGCGGTCAATGAAGCCCATGCCCTCGTAGAGAGATTACTAGACCCGAAAGAGGGGTTCAACTTGATTGGTCAGGACTTGATGCGCACTTTTGTTAGTCACCGAGTCAACCCCCTTCAGCTCATGCCGCACAAGATATGTTTTATGAGTGGTTTACGCGACCCCACTTGCCATTCAACCTTTGATCTTCCCAACGATGTCGTTGCTTGCCGAGTCAGCTCTATCTTTAAGATGACCATGGCAGCCGACTTGGTTTGGAGCTTTCCCCCCTTGGACCATCAAAGACCCGTCCCCTGTGTGAGTTTTCTGGTAACCTTACTTTTCCGACATACATTACTAGTCCTTTGTTTGTCTTTAGTTTATTCGGTATTCCCTTGTTAATTTCATTTTATCCCCTTTTCGCAAAACCTTCTGGTCCAGGTTAACGACAACACCTTTCCTCCTGCTGTTTTTTACAAAGATTGCTCCGGTCCCGACGAAGAGGATGTTGAACCTTAATGGTTCATGCCTATTCCGTTTGCCTCTGCCTGCCCTTCTCCAGGTAAGAATACTACTCGAGTTGCTTTGAGGGATTGACCAGATGATGATGATGACGACGGTCAAGTTTTGGAGGTATTTGATCCTCACCTTATGCTCTTGTCTTATCTTGTTGATTTGAATTATCTGATGTAGCCGGCCAGGTGTATGACGGTCTTCCTCTCGCCACGGGCGGTCATGGAAATATTCCAGCTGCCAAGCCGACTAAATGGTGCGATGCATCTGCCAACGCCGCCCATTCTCTGGAGAAGCGTGTAGCTTCTACTGTTGTGGCCCCCGAAGCCGAACCCTCGCAGCCCCAAAAGATTTGTAGAGTCTCACGGCTTGTTCCTTGTCATCCTGTTATTTCCAGGTAAGATTTTTTGTTAATCATCCTTCGCTTTTCTCTTGTTGTTCCTTTTACGAGACCCTAGCTTCTTATTTTCATCTCTGCCACACCTGCGAGCCAATCAACTACTTGTATGGCATCGAGTGTTGCTAGATCTGCTTCACCTGTTCGTGCCGAGACAAGACTCCTACTCCGGTAAGGGTCTCCACATCCGCACCTGAAGTTGCCGAGTCTCGGCCAGAGGCCGATCCGGCGACTCAGCCAAGAGAAGAGACTCAGCTAGAACAACCTGTCATTGAGAAAGACTCTAAGAGGTGACCCGACGCCAGCAACATCGACACCGAGTCCAGCCAGATTGCCAGTGTACCAGTTCCCCTAGATATTGACCCGAAGAAGAAATATGTCTTGCCATCCCAGCAAAAAGCCTAGCCTGCTCATTCGGCAGTTGCTCAGCAACAACAGAGGAAACCAACTGCTCCACCGTCAGCACAGAAAAGCCAATACCAGCCTTCTCCGGTGGGTTTGACTAGGACTGCCCCAGTTAAGTCGACCGGGTCGAAGAAGCACACCTTGAGTTTAGGCAAAGGTGCTCCTCAGTAGAAAAAAACAACAACAAAGGCACCCTCTTCGGCGAGTTCGTTGGATAAATCTGCTACTGCTGCCATATCGAGTGGTCCTTCTGGATAAGCGATTATGTATCAAAGCCCTACTGCTGCCCATGCCACTGTTGGAGCTGCCCTAAAGAAAGGCCAAGTCTTAACTCGAACCCTGAGTGGGCATACTCTCGGGTCAGCTGAACCCTTTGCGCTGGAGTGTAATGCAGCAGGCGATTGATGACCCGCAAGCATAGGGGGTGTATCGTAGTACTTATGATAAATAGGAGTGTCGATCCCAACTAGGAGAAAAAGGTGTAGACTAGTGGTTTGGATCAGGAATTCTCTTTAAATACTTAGCAAACGGATTTTTAAGGGTTTTGATAAAGCAAAGAAACAAAGTGCAAGTAAATAAAGACAACAATAATAATTGTAGCAAGTGGCCCATTCCTTTCTTCAGCAAAGGACAAGCCAGTTGTATTACTTATGAGGACCAAACGTTCTTGATGACACAAGGGAATACTGTCAAGTGCTTTCGCTTCATATAGTTGATTAATCTTCTTTTATTGTATAAGTGTTGTGTGGGTGAACCTATGCTAATGTACCGACCTTACTTGGACTAATACATACTTGTGATTATAACCCATGCAAGCATCCGAGACTACAGGAAAGTAATTAAGATAAAAACCTAACCACAACATTAAATTCTGAGATCCTACACTCCCTTGTGCAAAGGTTTCCTAACGGGGGTTCAGGTTTCTGTGACTCCGGCAAACCCACCATTAGTATCCAAATACACAATGCATTACCATAGGCCCATAAATGGTGAAATATCATGTAGTCTTCGTTCACATGGCACCACTAGAAGAATAACACCACAACATAAATATCAAACCACTGAATAATAATTCAACACAATTCCACTACTAACAACATGACTTCTCCCATGTCCTCAAGAAATAAACGAACTACTCACGAGACATCATATGGATCAAGATTAGATATGATATAATGATAAGTAACAATCTGAACATAAACAATAATTCAATGGTTCCACTCAAAAGCATCAACTACAAAAGTAATCAACACCAGGAAAGTTTCCCCTAAGAACTATGCAAGATTCAACACAATTATTACAGCGGGATGGAGTGGTGGTGATGGTGATGATGGAGATGATGACGATGATCCCGGTGAAGTCTAGCTTGATGACGGTGTTGATGGCGATGATCTGCCCTCTCCGGGAAGTAATTTACGTGGCAGATTTCTGCCTACCGGAGAGCTCTTTCTCTCTCTTTAGTTCCCGCCCCGCAGAGGCGGCGGAATCTTTCTGTGGTTGCCCTCCGAGTATTAGGGTTTCAGAGGGATGATATAGGCTAAAGTGCGACGCCAGAGGTGGGCCAGGGTGGCCGCACCACCTAGTGGCACGGCCTAGGGGGCGCACGCCAGGGGATGGTGTGGCCCCCCTGTGGCCCATCTCCACTTCCCCTTCTGGCTTCCTTCGTATTCTGGAAAAATAGGAATTTCCATATTTTTTTCTGGAATTTTCTAATCTTCACGAATATTGCATCTTGACATCGTTTTTTCTATCAGAATCCTGACTTTGGCAGTTCATCCTCCAAAAGTCATCCAACATGCAAAAATAGATGAAATAACATAAATATCACCTCTTAATATGAAATATATCAATGGATAACAGCAAATTATGATATAAAATAGTGATGCAAAATGGATGCATCAACTCCCCCCAAGCTTAGACCTCGCTTGTCCCCAAGCGAAACTGAGCTCAATAAACATGACCATAGGTTTATGGAGTGAAGTGTCGATAAAAATAATATGGACAAGAAGCATCACATTCACCCACTAGTAGAAAAAAGGCTATCCGTTCGTGCCTCCTAACAGCATTAGTCCCGGTTTCACCACGAACCGGGACTAATGCTGGCACGCGTCCCGGTTCGAGCGGACACGGGGGCCGGAGGCATGCGTCCCGGTTGGTAGCGGGGCATGCGTCCCGGTTTGTAACACAATCTGGGGACTAAAGGTTGGGCGTCAGCCAAGTGGCGTGGCACACGCCTTTAGTCCTGGTTTGTGTTACAAACTGGGACGTATGATCCCGCCCTCTATAAATGCGACACCCCAGCCCTCCGCCTCCACTCTGTTTTTTCTTGGTGGAAGGTGTGAGGGGTGTGCTAGTTTTTTTCCCCTATGCATGCATTCAAGGTGTTTGATGAAATGTTTTAGTGAATGATACCGTTCAATTTCTCATAGAACAAAAATATAGAAGGTGTCCGAGACGCACTTGAGCTTTCTCTCCCCTTTATTTCCCTCGATCGAGGTTAGCAATCTTATGTTTTCTCTGTCGATTTGAATTGGTCATTTCACTATTTATGATGTCCTGTTTTTGATAAACTTACTTATATGATGCAGATGAACGGTCGGGAATAGATGTACGGTGACCGGCGTGTACCCGGGTATATGAAAGGCGTGAATAAATTTATCGATGTGGCTACGGCAAACAAAGAGAATGGTTTTATACATTGTCCATGTGTTCAATGTCGGAACAACAAGGAGTACTCTTCCTCGAAAATCATTCGCGGTCACCTGATTATGAAAGGTTTCATGCCCAACTATAATTGTTGGACCAAGCATGGCGGAAGAGGGGTTATGATGGAAGATGGTGAAGAAGAAGATGATGATAACAACTATCATCATATGTTTGCTGAATACAGTGATACTGCAATGGAAGACAATGGGGAGGAAGGAGGTGAAGAACGGGCATCAGATGAGCCGGCTGATGAACTTGGTAGGGTCATTTCTGATGTAAAGCGAGACTGTGAAACAGAAAATGAGAAGTTGAAGTTAGAGGGCATGTTAGAAGATCACAAGAAATTGTTGTACCCAAATTATGAAGATGCAGCACAAAGCTCGGTACCACACTGGAATTGTTGCGATGGAAGGCAGAGTGTGGTCTAACTGACTCCTCATTTGAAATGATGCTGAAAATAATGAAGCAGAAGTTTCCAAAACATAACGAACTTCCCGAGAGTACCTACGAAGCAAAGAAGACTCTCTGTCCTCTAGGATTAGATGTGCAAACGATACATGCATGCATTAATGACTGCATCCTCTACCGCGGTAAGGAGTATGAGAATTTAGATAAATACCCGGTATGCAATGCATTGCGGTATAAGATCAAACGAGATGACCCTGGTGATGTTGAGGGAGAGCCCCTCCGAAAGAGGGTTCCTGCTAAGGTTATGTGGTATGCTCCTATAATACCAAGATTGAAACGCATGTTCATAAACAAAGAGCATGCCAGGTTGTTGCGATGGCACAAAGAAGACCGTAAGAAAGACGAGAAGTTGAGACACCCTGCTGATGGGTCATAGTGAAGAAAAATCGAGAGAGACTTCCAAGACTTTGCAGGTGACACAAGGAACTTATGGTTTGGTCTAAGTACGGATGGCATGGATCCTTTTGGGGAGCAGAGCTGCAGTCACAACACCTGGCCCGTGACTCTATGTATCTACAACCTCCCTCCTTGGTTGTGCATGAAGCATAAGTTCATTATGATGCCAGTGCTCATCCAAGGCCCGAATCAACCGGGCAACGACATTGATGTGTACCTTAGACCATTAGTTGAAGAACTCTTACAACTGTGGGGCAAACCAGGTGTACGTGCATGGGATGAGAACAAACAGGAGCCATTTGATCTACGAGGGTTGCTTTTCGTAACCATCAATGATTGGCCTGCTCTTAGTAACCTTTCAGGACAGACAAACAAGGGATATAAGGCATGCACACACTGTTTAGATAAGACTGAAGGTACATATTTGCATAAATGCAAGAAGGTTGTGTACCTAGCGAATCGATGATTTCTTCCGACTAATCATCCCGTAAGAAAGAAAGGCAAGCATTTCAAAGGTGAGGTAGATCACCGGAAGAAGCCTGAACGCCCTACTGGTGATGATGTATTTGGTATGGTCAAGGACATAGAAGTAATCTTTGGAAAGGGTCCCGGCAGTCAATCAGTTCCAAACGACGTCGCTACAGGACATGCACCCATGTGGAAGAAGAAATGTATATTTTGGGAGCTGCCATATTGGAAAGCCCTACGTGTCTGCTCTTCAATCGACATGATGCACGTGACGAAGAATCTTTGCGTGAACCTGCTAGGATTCCTAGGCGTGTATGGGAAGACAAAAGATACACCAGAAGGATGGGAGGACCAACAAATTATGAAAGACCCAAAGAACATGCATACACAGAACAAGACGGATAAAGGGCGTCACTTAAGTCGTGCCAGCTATGCTCTTACCAAAGCAGAGAAGGAAATCTTTTTTGAAGTCCTTTACAGTATCAAGGTGCCGTCTGGCTTCTCATCTAATATAAAGGGGATAATAAATATGGCAGAGAAAAAGTTCCAAAACCTGAAGTCTCATGACTGTCACGTGATTATGACGCAGTTGCTTCCGATTGCATTGAGGGGGCTTCTACCGGAAAATGTTCGAGTACCCATTGTGAAGCTGTGTGCATTCCTCAATGCAATATCTCAGAAGGTAATCAATCCAGATATTCTGCCAAGGTTACAGAAGGATGTGGTACAATGTCTTGTTAGTTTTGAGTTGGTGTTCCCACCATCCTTCTTCAATATTATGACGCATCTCCTGGTTCACCTAGTGGAAGAGATTGCCATTCTCGGTCCGGTATTTCTGCACAATATGTTCCCCTTTGAGAGGTTCATGGGAGTCTTAAAGAAATATGTTCATAACCATGCTAGACCAGAAGGAAGCATCTCCAAGGGATATGGAATAGAGGAGGTCATTGAGTTTTGTGTTGACTTTATTCCTGACCTTAAGCCGATGGGTGTTTCTAATTCGCGACATGAGGGAAGACTAAGTGGAAAAGTCATGCTGGGAAAGAAAGAAATGATATGTAGGGACGGGGATTCTTTCACTAAAGCACACTACACAGTTCTACATAATTCCACCTTGGTAGCTCCGTATATCGAGGAACACAAGAATATTGTACGCTCCAAAAACCCGGGGAAGCCTGAATCATGGATTACAGATGAACACATGAAGTCTTTCGGTGGTTGGATGCGGACACATCTCTTGAATGACACCACTGTTGGAGATCAGCTATACTTGTTGGCCGCGTCACCATCTTCTACTATATTGAATTTCCAAGGGTACGAAATAAATGGGAATACATTCTACACGATCGGCCAAGATAAAAAGAGCACCAACCAAAATAGTGGTGTCCTCTTTGATGCAATAGAGGAGAATGGACAAAAGGACACATACTATGGTTACATAGAGGAGATATGGGAACTAGACTATGGAGTCTCTTTTAAGGTCCCTTTGTTTCGCTGCAAATGGGTCAACCTGAATGGGGAAGGGGTTAAGATAGACCAGATGTACGGAATGACAACAGTGGGTCTCAACAATCTTGGTTATAGAGATGAACCATTCGTCCTAGCCAATGATGTGTCTCAGGTTTTCTATGTGAAGGACATGTCCTCCAGACTGAAAAAAAGAAAAAATATGCAAATGAATACATCATATGATGAGCCAAAGCGTCACATAGTTCTTTCAGGGAAAAGAAACATCGTGGGAATCAAGGACAAGATAGACATGTCAGAAGATTATAATAAGTTTGATGAAATTTCGCCCTTCACAGTGAAAACTGACCCAAGCATTCCGTTAAGTAAAGAAGATGCTCCATGGTTATGTCTGAAACGATCATAAGGAAGGACATATGCCAAGAAGTTCATGCTCATATTATGTAACTCTAGTTCATGTCTGGCCAGGATATCTTTCACGGATTGTGGCTTGAGTGGGACTATATATAGGGGCGTTTAGTCCCGGTTTTGTAGTCTCAGTTTTTAATATTAATAAATGTCTTGAGTGTTAGTCTTGTTTTGTGGCTGGACCGGGACTATGAAAAAGTTGTCCCGGTTCATACTTACCATTAAGATCTGATCTCCAAACGCCCGCGGTCACATATTAGGGATTGCCTCTATGACCAGTTTCTTGGAGATGCCGGAGGACTCGGATCTGGAGGCATCTCCCTGAAACTGGTCGTAGTGGTGTCCCTGCTCTCGCACACCATCTTGCATCTTGTAACTTCTCTAACTAGATCAATACACCTGGGAGCTAACTAATTTCACATATTAGGGAGTGCCTCTATGACCAGTTTCTTGGAGATGCCGGAGGACTGGGATCCGGCAGATCTCCTAAACTGGTCAGTGGTGTCCCTGCTCTCGAAAACCATCTTGCAGCTTGTAACTTCTCTAACTAGATCAATACACCTGGGAGCTAACTAATTTCACATATTAGGGAGTGCCTCTATGACCAGTTTCTTGGAGATGACGGAGGACTGGGATCCGGCGGCATCTCCCTGAAACTGGTCGTAGTGGTGTCCCTACTCTCGAAAACAATATTGGAGATGCCTCAATCTGGCCGGAGGACTGGACTCACAAGGATGCCTATTTATAGTACAAGCAGCTCGGCATAGTGTCGACACTTACGACATAATGTCGACACTCACCCCTATTATTAGTGCTGACTCGTGTTTTGTCCCGGTTGGTGTCTCCAAACGGGAGTAAAGGTTCATCTTTAGTCCCGGTTGGTGACACAATCCGGGACAAGGTACACGCCGCACGACATAGTGTCGACACTCACCCCTATCATTAGTGCTGCCTGGCCCAGCCTGCCGAAATCCCTCCAACCGGGACTAAAGATGAACCTTTAGTATATTGAAAATCCGAACAATGAAAATCCTTCATGTGGTGTCATATTATGTAACATAGTTGAAAGGAAAAATACCAGACTTGGTATATTGATCATGTCTCGAAAAAACCTTCACAAAATGACCTATCATGTTCGAGGTTTCATGGCTTTTGGTCCACATGACCGATGTTATGTGCTGAATCACGGCATAGTTTGTGATGTTGTGCCCATATTATGCATGCATGTGGACATTGGTATGGAGAACAATGTTGCAGGAGGAAGTTTTCCTTTTCGTCGCACGGAAAAGCCCTGTTCCATTTTCCGAGCGCAAAAACGGGTCATTTTGTGAAGTAACCACCAAAATGTTGTTTCAGAATGCTACCGTCCCATTTTCCTAAAATACTAGACCACCTTACATGGACTATCTCCCGACCGGGACATCTCAAACCTTTTTGTCCATCCCGGGTAAAAAGGACAAATGTCTGCCGAATCGGTAGGAAGTGGGTCCGGTTTGTACTACAGGTACATGATCTAACGCCCGTGATTTTTTGAAAAAATCATTTTTAGACTCGCAATATGTGGTTTCTTTAGAGATCCAATGCAAGTTCTAACGATTGTCGTCCCCTGTCTTCATGCACGCCGGTTCGACCATAGTTAGAAATTAAAAAAATTCAAAACGGGCATAAGAAATTCAAAAAATCCGAACAATGAAAATCCTTCGCGCGGTGTCATATTATGTGACATAGTTGAAAGGAAAAATACCAGACTTGGTATATTGATCATGTCTCGAAAAAACCTTCACAAAATGACCTATCATGTTCGAGGTTTCATGGCTTTCGGTCCAAATGACCGATGTTATGTGCTGAATCACGGAATAGTTTGTGATGATGTGCCCATATTATGCAGGCATGTGGACATTGGTATGGAGAACAATGTTGCAGGAGGAAGTTTTCCTTTTTGTCGCACAGAAAGGCCCTTTTCCATTTTTCAAGCGCAAAAAACGGGTCGTTTTGTGAAGTCACCACCAAAATGCTGTTTCAGAATGCTACCGTCCCATTTTCCTAAAATACTAGACCACCTTACATGGACTATCTCCCAACCGGGACATCTCAAACCTTTTCGTCCATCCCGGGTAAAACGGACAAATGTCTGCCGAATCGGTAGGAAGTGGGTCCGGTTTGTACTACAGGTACATGATCTAACGCCCGTGATTTTTGAAAAAATCATTTTTAGACTCACAATATATGGTTTCTTCAGAGATCCAATGCAGGTTCTAAATGAGCCATTTTTCTTCCCACCATTTTTCTTCCCGCCATTTCTTCCCGCCATTTTTTCCCGCCAGTTCTTCCCGCCATTTCTTCCCGCCAGTTCTTCCTTCCAGTTCTTCCCTCCAGTTATCTTCCTGCCATTTCTCACTATATATATGTAGGGTTAGCCTCCATTGTCATTGCATATCTCTAGACTCATATCTGCAACCTCATCACTCTTTCCCATGACTTCCAGGGAGGCGGAGGCGCTTTGCGCCTCGAACTACCCTGCCTTGACTCTTGTGTCCCGTGGCTGGATGCTGAGCCACGGAGGCGTGCCGGTTCCACCTATCCCTCTAGCTGTGGCGCGCCGGATGGCCATCACGAACCACTACTACTTCGATCTCACGCCGGAGCAGCGGAGGAATCACATATGCCGTCCCGACTATTTCCCGACTTGGGAAGCCTTCTTCGTGGATCGGCATGAGAGGGTGCTCGCTAGGCACGAGGAGGACGACCCACCTCCTCCGAACTTCAACGAGGCCGGCCGTCGGCTGTGGTGGCACGGCCGGACTCTCTAGAGCGTCATGGCCTACATCACGGCTGCCGACTCTAGCCCCCTCCTACGCTACACTCAAGTCTAGCCCACTCGTACTCAGCCTTCAAAGTTCAACTACGGCGACCCCGACAACGACAACGACGACGGCCGCGGTGAGTACGACGACTATAGTGGCGAGTATTACAGGTGTAGGCAGGACCATGACTGAATCACTCCAACATTGCAAAACAAGTTCGGCCGATTGTGGCTTCATCTGGCCATGTATCTTAATTTTCAGTTCTTCTATGTAACTTTGTGTTAGTTGCGTTATGTACTATAATTCCAGTTCTATCCTAATAAAATTTTCTTTCCGCCCATTATTTCTCGTCCTTTTTTCCCGCCCATTAATATATAAAAAATATAAGTTAATGCAAATCCAAATTAAAAACAAAAAATGGTTTTGAATTAGTTATTTAAATCCAAACACTTTTTATGTTTAAAGTTTTTCTAAATTCCAAATTAATATTCAGAAAATATAAGTTAATTCATTTTAAATGGTTCATAGTTTAAATGGTTACATTAATTATTTTTAAAAACAGAAAATGGTTTTGAATTAGTTATTCAAATCCAAACACTTTTTATGTTTAAAGTTTTTCTAAATTCCAAATTAATATTCAAAAAATATAAGTTAATTCATTTTTAATTTTAAATGGTTCATATTTTATAAGATCCCTCCCGGTAAGGATCCCTGTGATTGCAATGCTAGTCCCTGGATCAATGCTAGCATCCACAGTTTAAGATGAAGTACACAGAAACAAAGGTCATTATTACATATCATTCCAGAGACAAACATAGTCTTTTACAACTCCATGGCCACAGGCCTAATACAAGAGTTCAAATATATAATAAGATAAATAAGTCTTCATCTTCATGTACCACAGGCAAGCATGTTGAGTGTAGACTCATAACCCCTAATCATCATCAGAATAACCTAAAACATCACAAGTTACAGCCATACTGGGTCAATACATTGGAATAGTATTGGCAAGTGATACCTTAGTAGAATATTAGCATCTAAATACTACATGCATTTGGCTAAGTGTAGCTTAGGCTTGCTTTGCTCAAAATAGTTTTTTTCCTATTAGTTGAAAACACTAAGTTTTTATTTGACAAAACTTTCCCAAGGAATCACTAATAGAAATTGGTGAACCTTCAAACTTGTTCAACCACAAGTTTTAACTTAGAAAATTGGGATGAGGAGATTTTTGATAGCTTCCATGTCTTGATGCCCCAAGTTGTCCAATACCAGGGACATGGCTAAGTACTTAGATTCTTCCATCTGCAAAGGTTGTGCACTTTCCCCACAAGACTTGATTTTCACCAAGACTGGACCTTTCAGAAGCCTTCCCTTTGACCAAATGGACGCGTTCCAACCTATCATCCCACTACCACCAACTGTCCAAATGGCTAAGTTATTGCAACCTATATGATCCAGGAAGAGCCCGTATTGCCATGTGGCTGCACTAGAAGCTTCTTAACATTTGGCATCTCAAATCCCTTGGTTCCTGGGTGGCTTTCCACAAGTGAGATACACAAGGTAAATCATAGAAATGGGCCTTGTGTAACTACTCAACACAAACCAATCTTTCCATTCCACTCAGGTGTTTCATTCACTTAGTTGTTTTATTAAGCAAAACATAAGTCCAAAGACTTAGAAATATTTCTCATAGCATGATTATATAAACCACCCTTGGTTGCTACTAGCTAGGCTAAGCATGGCAAAGGCAAGTATCATAACTTAGAGCAAATTCTAATATTGCTACAACTACTAGGATTTCCCAATATGACATATAGATACTTGGCAAAATAATCATGCAAGTCCTATACAAAATATTTCTAATGCATAGGTATAAAATGTTGGGACAGAAACATGTAGCACCACTTGCCTTGGTAGTTTGGGGAGTTGCAACAATCTTCACAACCACAATCACTATTAGCACCAAAATCTACACATAAAATAAGGCACCAAAATCACATAACAAAATATATACAAGAAAAAATATATGAATGCATGCAAAATGCCATGTGATGATTTCCTACACCAAACAAGACAAGTATACAGTACTTAATCATAAACAAGTCCAAAACACACCAAATAAGCTTTATTTGATCAACAAATCATTTTTCAAATGATTACTATACACAAATTAAGCCTACAATGTTTCTGTAAAAACAACCATTTTTACAGAGGCAAAACATTAAACACATTGCATAAACAGAAAGTATTTTCTCTCCTGATTCCAATGATATAAAATTTGTAAAATTTGGACGAGTGGATCAAAAGTTATGAATTTTTCAAGTTTGATTAACTAATAGACCAATTTTCTATTTTAAATTTAAACTCAGGCCATGCGGCGCTCTCTGATTCGTTGGTACCGCTTCGCACGGATCGACCAGTGTGGACCGCACGATCTAAATGAAATCGCACGGCCAGATCTGATTCGTACCCCTTCATTAAGTGATTCTATCTCACGCGTTAGATCTAGATCCAACGGCTCGCGATCAAACGACCAAGGATCAGCGACGCTGGCGACGGTGGCGCGGCAGCGGTGCTCTGTCAGCGATGCTCCAGTGGATACATGAGGGTCTGGGGTGTGTGGAGTGGCTTACCACACTCGCAAGGTTACGAGGAAGCTCAACGTGGAAGTAGTTTGTCGAGGGGCGCACGGACGCAGCGGCAGGACCTCGTCGGAGTTGCTCGCGGTGTCGGGTTCATGCAGATGGCGACGTTGACGATGTTCGGGATCGCCCTAGAACAAGCCAGTGGTGTTAGCAGTTGCGAAAGGACACGACGGATCTGATAGCATGCATGCGAGGTCAAGGGGCGCTCGGATTTTACCTAAATTTTTCGTCGGAGTTGGGCGGCAGCTCTGGCATTTGTGGGCGTGAACGAAGACGGCGACCTGGGTCACGAGCAGGAAAACCAGGGGTGTCAGCAGATGCACAAGGACACGAGGGTCACGCTTGTTTGAACCAGAAGGAGAGGGGCGGTCGGATCTCACCGTAATCGCTTGCCGGAGCTCATCAGGCAGCGGCGGTGCAGTTCGAAATACTGGCAGCCTGGTGGCGAGGTGAGTGTGCTATGTGGGGGGAAATGACCGCGGTGGCGAGGTGATTACGTAGCCAGGAGGGGCGAGGGAATTACGTAGTGGTTCAATGCCAATTAAGCGAGGAATCAACGCGGCGTTTCTCGAGGAAACGGCGGTGGCGACGGAGTCTGCGCACGGGGTGGAGAAGAAGATGCTGACTTGGCGCGGGTGTGGGTGAGAGAGAGAAGGGGAAAACCCGGGTGGGCTGGCTTTTGGACCATTTCTGCTGTTGGGCTAGAAAGGTGGGGCCAGGCCCAGTTCTGTTTTCTAACTCCTTTTCTTTTTCTAAATTGATTTTCAGGAAACTATTTCAAATGAATTTAAAAGCATTTGAATTCCAAACTTTTCTGGACTTTTGTAAAATGAAACCTTCACATTTTGGGGCATAAAACCATGCTTCCTTGCTAGACTAGTTTGGTTCCTTTTGAAAATTAAAAATAAACAGTGCCTTAGTACAAGATTTAATGAAGATATATAAATGGTTTAAAACCATATTTTGTTTTTGGAAGTTTTGTTCAAGCTTTGAAACTCAACAAACAATCCTATGATCACACAACAATGGTTTTAAAACAATTATTCTCTCACTAAAGAGTAACATTGGATCAAATCTTGTTCACATGAAATAATAGCACCCAAAGTTTCTGTTTCTTTCAAAGGAGTTTGAAATTGAACCCTAAATGAATATGCATGCATGGATGATATGCAAAGCTTTGAAAACATGATTTTAGGGATGTTTCAAATCTAACCCCCTTAGGGTGAATCTCGCCCTCGAGATTCGGATTGGCTAGCAAATAGGTGAGGGTGGTCTTTCCGAAGATCATCTTCTCTTTCCCATGTTGCTTCTTCTTCGGAATGATGGTTCCATTGAACTTTGCAGAATTTGATAGTCTTAGTCCGAGTAACTCTTTCTGCAGTCTCCAGAATCTTGATAGGTTTTTCCTCATAAGTGAGATCACTTTCCAACTGAACCTCCTCCAAAAGTATAGTATCCTTCAAAGAAGTCTCCTCCATCTCTAGATGGCATTTCTTTAGCTGACTCACATGGAACACATTGTGAACGGCAGACAATGATTCTGACAATTCAATCTCATAAGATACTTCTCTTTTACGACTCAGAATCTTGAATGGTCCAACATATCTTGGGGCCAATTTTCCTTTGACTCCAAATCTATTCACTCCACGAAGTGGTGACACTCTAAGGTAAGATCTATCACCCACTTCATAGGTGACTTCTCTATGCTTAGGATCTGCGTAGCTCTTCTGTCGGGACTGTGCTATCTTCAATCTGTCCTTAACTAGCTTGACTTTCTCTTCAGCCTCTTTGATTAGTTCTGGTCCGAACAGATTTCTTTCTCCCACACCATTCCATAACAATGGGGTGGTACACTTTCTCCCATAGAGAAATTCAAATGGTGCCATCTCAATACTGGCTTGATAGCTGTTATTGTAAGAGAATTCTGCGTAAGGCAGACTTTCATCCCAACTAGCCCCATAGTCTAGAGCACAGGCTCTCAACATATCTTCAAGAATTCGGTTGGTCCTTTCTGTTTGTCCATCAGTCTGAGGATGAAAAGCAGTGCTGAATTCCAACCTCGTTCCCAATGACTCATGCAATTGCCTCCAAAAATGAGAATTTAATTGAGTTCCCCTATCAGACACAATTCTCTTGGGTACTCCATGCAGACACACAATCCTACTCATATAGATCTTGGCTAACTTAGCACTTGTGTAGGTTGTCTTCACGGGTATGAAATGAGCCACTTTAGTTAGGCGATCCACTACTACCCAAATAGAATCATATCCTGACCTGGTCCTTGGCAATCCAGTGATGAAATCCATGCCAATCTTGTCCCACTTCCAATCAGGAATCGGTAGTGGTTGTAGCAATCCTGCTGGCTTTTGATGTTCCACTTTCACTCTACTACATACATCACACAAAGCAATATGTTCGGCGATGTCCTTCTTGAGATTATTCCAGCAAAATGTTTCCTTCATATCCATGTACATTTTGGTGTTACCAGAATGAATGGAATATGGTGAGTTGTGCGCTTCTTGTAAAATTAGTTTTGGAAGCTCCGGATCTTGCGGAACACAGATACGTTTTCCATACCATAAATTACCCTGTTCGTCTTCATGGAATCCTCTGGCTTTTCCTTTACCAATCTTTTCCTTAATCTCCTCAATTTCCTTATCTGTCTTTTGGGCTTCTTTGATTTTGTCTAACAAAGTGGGTTGAACATCCAATGCCATGAGATGTCCTTCAGGTACAATCTCCAATCTGAGATCTCTAAATTGGGCACACAGATCATCTGGAAACTCTCCCTTAGTAAGGCCATTCACAAATACCTTACGGCTTAGAGCATCTGCTACAACATTTGCTTTACCGGGATGGTATTGCAAACTCAAGTCATAGTCCTTGATGAGTTCTAGCCATCTTCTTTGTCTCATGTTGATTTCTTTCTGGGTGAAGATATACTTCAAACTTTTGTGATCTGTGAACACTTCACATTGCTTTCCCAAAAGATAGTGTCTCCATGTTTTGAGTGCATGGCCAATAGAGGCTAACTCTAAATCATGAGTAGGGTAATTTTCCTCATGAGTTTTGAGTTGTCTTGAGGCATAAGCCACAACTTTCCCTTCTTGCAATAGAATTGCACCTAATCCATGATGAGATGCATCACAATATACTTGGAAATCTTTTTCCAAATCTGGCAAACATAAGACTGGTGCTGTCACTAGTCTGTTCTTCAATTCTTGGAAACTGAGTTCACATCCTTCAGACCAAGCAAATTTCTTGTATTTCTTTAGCAACTCTGTCATTGGCTTAGCTATCTTGGAGAAATTCTCAATGAACCTTCTGTAGTATCCTGCCAAACCAAGGAAACTACGAACCTCTTTCACTGACTTAGGAGATTCCCACTCAGTTACAACTGACACTTTTGTGGGATCAACTGCTACACCATCTCCTGACACAACGTGTCCACGAAATCCAACTTCATTCAACCAAAATTCACACTTGCTGAATTTGGCATACAGCTTATGCTCTCTAAGCTTCTCAAGTATCAAACGAAAATGTCCTTCATGGTCTTCTTTGCTCTTGGAGTAGATCAAAATGTCATCGATGAATACGACAACAAACTTGTCAAGGAACTCCATGGACACCTTGTTCATCATATTCATGAAGTAAGCTGGTGCATTGGTCAAACCAAATGGCATCACGGTATACTCATACAATCCATACATAGTGGTAAAAGTTGTCTTAGGTATGTCTTGTTCTCTTATCTTGAGCTAGAAATAACCTGATCGGAGATCAATCTTTGAGAACACACAGGCTCCTTCTATCTGATCAAATAAGTCATTGATTCTAGGCAAAGGGTATTTGTTCTTGATAGTCACCTTGTTAAGTGAACAGTAATCTATGCATAACCTTTGACTTCTATCTTTCTTTTCCACAAACAAAATTGGTGCTCCCTAAGACGAAGAACTTGGTTGTATAAATCCTTTATGCAACTGTTCTCCAAGTTGTTTCTTGAGTTCCTTCAACTCATCAACTGATATCTTGTATGGTCTCTTTGCTATTGGTCGAGATCATGGTAGCAAATCAATCAGAAATTCCACATCTCTATCTGGTGGCATTCCCGGCAATTCTTCCGGAAACACATCCGGATATTCACTCACAATAGGCACACTGTCTATGCTAACCCCCTTAAGATAATTTAGCTTACTCCCTTTTGGTTCAAAGTTGGTCTTGAATCTAATCCTTTTGTTTTCCGGAGTTGTGAGTGAGATAGTATGGTTGGCACAATCTAGCACTCCCTTATGCTTGGTCATCCAATCCATTCCCAAAATGACATACAATCCTTGGGAATTTAGGATTATCAGATTAACTAGAAACTTAAACTTCGTGAACTCTATGACTAGATCATGACATCTTAAGTTCACTATCATTTCTCCGCCAGGAGAACTTACTTTTATAGGACACCCAATAGTTTCTACTGGTAGTTCATTTCTTTCAACAAATGCTCTTGATATGAATGAATGAGATGCACCAGTATCAAAGAGAACAAATGCTGGAACAGAATTGAGTTTGAACTTACCAGCAACAGCATCAGGTTCCTCATAGATTTCTTCCACATTGATGTGGTTCACCTGTCCCTTCTGGAAAGGATTGGGCTTGTTGGGTCCTTCAACTTTCTTTTATGGGCACTCATTTGCATAATGCCCCATCTTTTTGCACTTGAAACATTCAACCTGACTAAGATCCTTCTTGACAGGCTGGCTTCCACTACCACTTCCACTTCCATTGTGGTGGCTTTTGTATCCAATCTTTTGATTCTTGTACTTGTCATTGTCATGACTACGGTGATGATTGTTGTCATGATGACGATTGTGGTTGTGGTGGCTGTTGTACTTTCCATGCTTGTGGGATCCAGAATTCCCACTATCAACATAATGGGAACGCTTGTGAGACGATCCCGAGTTGTGCTTGTCAGAGTGTTTCCTCTTCCTGCTTTCAACCTGTTTCATCTTGCTCTCCAAGATGGCAGCCTTGTCGCAAAGAGACTGATATGTGGGGACATAGGCCACAGATAGCTGCAGGTTCAGCTCATCGTTCAATCCTTCGAGGAACTTCTCCTTCCTCTTAGCATCAGTGTCAACTTCATCCGGTGCATAACGCGCTAGATTGTTGAACTCCTCAATATATTCATCCACGTTGTGGTGGCGCTGCTTCAAGTTATGAAATTCCTTCTTCTTCAAACTCATCACTCCGGATGAGATGTGAGCAGTACGGAAACCATCTTCAAAGATAGCCCATGTGACATCCTCAATGGGAGTGGTGCTCTGGAAGTTATCCCACCATGTAGCTGCTGGTCCTTCCAACAAGTGTGCTGCAAACCTGACTTTCTCCTCATCATTACAACCAACAGTTACCAAATCCTTGTTCACTGAGCGTAGCCAATCATTGGCCACCATGGGATCAGTAGTTCCTGAGAACTTAGCAGGCCTCAGTCTTAAGAATCTGGTAAGCATGTCAAAACCTGGTGGATTGTTCTGATTGTTGTTGTTGTTGTTATTGTTGTTGTTGTTGTTGTTGTTCTGATTCTGCATAAAGGTCGTCATCATCTGCATTAGTTGTGTCTGAGTTGTCATCAGCTGCTGCATCTCTGGGGTGACATTGTTGTTGTTCGGGTTGGGGTTGGCACGTCGAGGAGGCATCCGTGGTTTCATAAGGATAAGAATGAGATACCCATATATGCTTAACATGCACAATACATCACATAGACAATCACCAAACAAGCATCAAAATGACATAAAGTTCAACGACATAACAACAAGTTTGAAAAGTAAAGACACCAATAGCAAGCCATCCACATGTTGGATGGTCATTGCGACTCAATAATCAAAAGCATGGTAAATAAAAGATAAATGAGTAGTCATCACTACTCCTCTACATCAACCTCCTCATCAACAAGTGTAAGACCTGCATTCTCCATAGCGGTCTTGTATTCTTCGACATTGGTATTCAAGGCCTCTACCTTGGCTTTGAGAGCCCTCTTCTGTGAACGAAGTCTCTCAATCATAGTTTGCTGATGCTCGAGCTCGAAGTCCTTGGTCTCTAGTTCTGCAGTCATCTCTCGAATCCTCATGTTCCTATCTTGGACTCTTTTCTCTTGGCTCTTGAACTTTCTATCCTGACTCTCAAACTTGGCCTCCATTTCCTTGACTATCTCATCTTGCTCCACGAAGAGCTTGTCCTTCTAACGAAGCTGCACCTGGAGCTCGTCATTGCTAAGCATGACGTTGGTCCTATCAGTATCTAGGTGCCTAAGAAGAACCTCTAGGTCCTGGAGGTATAGACGAATCGGCTCTGCCGTCTCTCTAGCAGCATCCTCGAACTCAATAGCCTCACCATCGTCGTCATGTCTCCCGAAGGTGTGGAAGTGAGTACCTCTAACCTCCCGAGAGTGTCTCCCTAACAGACACGCAAGTAAATCTTGCATGACCACCTCTAGGCCTCTGTCCCTGTCGTCATGCATAAACTTGAAGATGATTGCCTCCGTGGTAGGCTCGGTCTGGCGTCCTGGCTGATTAATCTTGAAGCCCCAAAGGTCTTTCCTCTGAAACTTGCTGAGGGGAAGCACCATGATGCTAGGAAGCGGAAGATTGAGCAGACTAGTGAGCTCAATAAGACGAGTGCCAAAACGAGTCCCCTTGAACTCTTCAGCCATGCTGATAGTAACATTAGGCATCTATTTTATAGGATAGAAAAAGTTAGAATCAACATAATTAAATATATATCACAAGACAAGGCATCACATACATATCTTTGGCAGTCAAAACACACAAGTCATGGCATACATAAATCCATTACAAGCATCCAAGGTTCAACTTATTTTAAACAACATTTTTGGGAAATAAAATGGTAAGTGTGGTGGTCCAACTATCGAAGTACGTTACAATCCCATCTCACTTGCCAAGTTGGCTAACAAGGCATCCCTAGAGGCAATCTGTCGATCCTAATCACATGACTCCATTGCTAAGTCTATGATATCCTCTCTTAAATGTTGGTTGGTAGCAAGTCTTGGGTATGCTTATTTTCTTCCCTAAGGTCATTTTGGGTGTTTAGCATTCTGCACTTGAGTCTATCACCAAGCTCCTTGATGGCCTTCCAAGCTGCATCCCTTGTAGAGTCAAAGAATGTGGTGTGCATCACTGAGTTGGTGACCATGCAGAATCCTAATTCCTTGTGATTGTCTTCCTTGTTTTTATACAAGTGAAGTTGCACCCACCAGTACTCAACTCCTTCATCCATCACGGGAAAACCCTTGTACACAGCTGCACCATGTATTCCCATGGCAACCATGAAGTCTTTGAGAGCCTTGGGGAATTCTGTCTCACATTCCAAGGTCATAGTCATGAATGGTCCTTTCCTCACAGCTTCATTGATGGAGTTCATCTACAAATAGAGATGATAAAGAAGATTAGAAAAGTTTACGAGAAGAAAAGGCAAGTGTGGAAATTGTTGAATTTTTTTTCCTTAGTGGTTTCCAATCCTAGGGTCATAATCCTATAGGCAATACACTGCTCTGATACCATCTATAAGATACCTCCCTTTATAAAGGTAAGGATCCCTGTGATTGCAATGCTAGTCCCTGGATCAATGCTAGCATCCACAGTTTAAGATGAAGTACACAGAAATAAAGGTCATTATTACATATCATTCCAGAGACAAAAATAGTCTTTTACAACTCCATGGCCACAGGCCTAATACAAGAGTTCAAATATATAATAAGATGAATAAGTCTTCATCTTCATGTGCCACAGGCAAGCATGTTTAGTGTAGACTCATAACCCCTAATCATCATCAGAATAACCTACAACATCACAAGTTACAGCCAAAGTGGGTCAATACATTGGAATAGTATTGGAAGTGATACCTTAGTAGAATATTAGCATCTAGATATTGCATGCATTTGGCTAAGTGTAGCTTAGGCTTGCTTTGCTCAAAATAGTTTTTTTTCCTATTAGTTGAAAACACTAAGTTTTTCTTTGACAAAAAATTCCCAAGGAATCACCAATAGAAATTGGTGAACCTTCAACCTTGTTCAACCACAAGTTTTAACTTAGAAAATTGGGATGAGGAGATTCTTGATAGCTTCCATGTCTTGATGCTCAGGTTGTCCAATACCAGGGACATGGCTAAGTACTTAGATTCTTCCATATGCAGAGGTTGTGCACTTTCCCCACAAGACTTGATTTTCACGAAGACAGGACCTTTCAGAAGCCTTCCCTTTGACCAAATGGACGCGTTCCAACCTATCATCCCACTACCATCAACTGTCCAAATGGCTAAGTTATTGGAACCTATATGATCCAGGCAGAGCCCATATTGCCATGTGGCTGCACTAGAAGCTTCTTAACATTTGGCATCTCAAATCCCTTTGTTCCTGGGTGGCTTTCCACAAGTGAGATACACAAGGTAAACCATAGAAATGGGACTTGTGTAACCACTCAACACAAACCAATCTTTCCATTCCACCCAGGTGTTTCATTCACTTAGTTGTTTTATTAAGCAAAACATAAGTCCAAAGACTTAGAAATATTTCTCATAGCATGATTATATAAACCACCCTTGGTTGCTACTAGATAGGCTAAGCATGGCAAAGGCAAGTATCATAACTAAGAGTAAATTCTAATATTGCTACAACTACTAGGATTTCCCAATATGACATATAGAAACTTGGCAAAATAATCATGCAAGTCCTATACAAAATATTTCTAATGCATAGGTATAAAATGTTGGGATATAAACATGTAGCACCACTTGCCTTGGTAGTTTGGGGAGTTGCAATAATCTTAACAACCACAATAACTATTAGCACCAAAATCTACACATAATATAAGGCACCAAAATCACATAACAAAATATATACAAACAAAAATATATGAATGCATGCAAAATGCCATGTGATGATTTCCTACACCAAACAAGACAAGTATACAGTACTGAATCATAAACAAGTCCAAAACACACTAAATAAACTTTATTTGATCAACAAATCATTTTTCAAATGATTATTATACACAAATTAAGCCTACAAATGTTTCTGTAAAAACAACCATTTTTATAGAGGCAAAACACTAAACACATTGCATAAACAGAAAAGATTTTCTCTCCTGATTCCAATGATATAAAATTTGTAAAATTTGGACATCTGGATCAAAAGTTATGAATTTTACAAGTTTGATTAACTAATAGACCAATTTTCTGTTTTAAATTTAAACTCATGCCACAAAGCGCTCTCTGATTCGTCGGTACCGCTTCACACAGATCGACCAGTGTGGACCGCACGATCTAAATGAAATCGCACGGCCAGATCTGATTCGTACCCGTTCGTTAAGTGACTCTATCTCACACGTTAGATCTAGATCCAACGGCTCGCGATCAAACGACCAAGGATCGACAGTGCTAGCGAAAGCGGCGCAGCGGTGGCGCTCTATCAGCGATGCTCCGGCGGATACAGGAGGGTCTGGGGTGTGCGGCGTGGCTTACCAGACTCGCAAGGTTACGAGGAAGCTCAACGTGGCAGTAGTTTGTCAAGGGGCGCACGGACGCAGCGGCAGGACCTCATCGGAGTTGCTGGCGGCGTCGGGTTCGTCCAGACGGTGATGTTGACGAAGTTCGGGATCTCCCTAGCACAAGCCAGTGGTGTTAGCAGTTGCGCAAGGACACGGTGGATCTAATAGCATGCATGCGAGGTCAAGGGGCGCTCGGATTTTATCTAAATTGTTCGTCGGAGTTGAGCGGCAGCTCTGGCGTTTGCAGGCGTGAACGAAGACGGCGACTTGGGTCATGAGCTGGCAAACCAGGGGTTTCAGCAGATGCACAAGGACACGAGGGTAATCGCTTGCCGGAGCTCGTACGGAAGCGGCCGTGCAGTTCGAAATACTGGCAGCCTGGTGGCGAGGTGAGTGTGTCGTGTGGGGGGAAATGACCGCGATGGCGAGGTGATTAAGTAGCCAGGAGGGGCGAGGGAATTACGCAGTGGTTCAATGCCAATTAAGCGAGGAATCAACACGGCATTTCCGGAGGAAACGGCGGTGGCGATCGAGTCTGCGCGCGCGGGGTGGAGAAGAAGATGCTAACTTGGTGCGGGACCAGTGGCAGCGTCTGCGGGGCAGAGCGGGTGCGGGTGAGAGGGAGAAGGGGAAAACCCGGGTGGCTGGCTTTTGGGCCATTTCTGCTGTTGGGCTGGAAAGGTGGCGCCAGGCCCAGTTCTATTTTCTAACTCTTTTTCTATTTCTAAATTGATTTTTAGGAAACTATTTCAAATAAATTTAAAAGCATTTGAATTCCAATCTTTTCTGGACTTTTATAAAATGCAACCTTCACATTTTTGGGCATAAAACCATGCTTCCTTACTGGACTAGTTTGGTTCCTTTTGAAAATTCAAAATAAACAGTGCCTTAGTACAAGATTTAATGAAGATATATGAATGGTTTAAAACCATATATTGTTTTTGGAAATTTTGTTCAAGATTTGAAACTCAACAAACAATCCTATGACCACACAACAATGGTTTTAAAACAATTATTCTCTCACTAAAGAGTAACATTGGATCAAAGCTTGTTCACATGAAATAATAGCACACAAAGTTTCTGTTTCTTTCAAAGGAGTTTGAAATTGAACCCTAAATGAATATGCATGCATGGATGATATGCAAAGCTTTGAAAACATGATTTTAGGGATGTTACATATTTTAAATGGTTACATTAATTATTTTTTAAAAACATAAAATGGTTTTGAATTAGTTATTCAAATCCAAACACTTTTTATGTTTAATGTTTTTCTAAATTCCAAATTAATATTCAAAAAATATAAGTTAATTCATTTTTAATTTTAAATGGTTCATAGTTTAAATGGTTACATTAATTATTTTTAAAAATAGAAAATGGTTTTGAATTAGTTATTCAAATCCAAACACTTTTTATGTTTAAAGTTTTTCTAAATTCCAAAATAATTATTATTTAAAAAACATTACAAATTTAAACCCCAAAATAAAAAATAAGGCGGGAACAGAGAGAAAATTCCTGAAATTTTTTGAAAACAGGGTCATATGTCCCGGTTATAGCCACCAACCGGGACTAAAGACCCCCTGTGCGTGCCCCTTGGTCTGCTGAAAAAATTGGAGTGTACGTCCCGGTTGGTGGCTCCAACCGGGACGTATAACCCTTTAGTCCCGGTTGGAGCCACCAACCGGGACATATACTCCTTTGGTTATAACTGGGTACCCCTCGTCTTCTTCTTCCCCATCTCACAATCTCTTCTCGCGCACAGGGACTGAAGCGACTGTCGTGGTATTGCCGACGAGTACGCCATGGAGGGGTTCTCACAGTGCGTTTTTAGAGACGTGGGGTAAGGCGAACGGTTGACGGGTACGAGGTAACACAGCTTACCCAGGTTCAGATCCCACAGCGGTGGCGGAATCCTACTCCTGCTATAAATCACTATAAGGGCAATACGCTGAGTTACAGGGATTGGTTCGCTGTGCGAGGTGACTAGAGAGTCTAAGTTATCTTCTGAGATTGTGCCCTAAAGGCTCCCATAGGCCCTACTTATATAGTCGCCAGGTCCTAGGGTTAAAGGGAAAAGTCCTAGCCGGACAGGTTACAGAGTCTTACACCGTCCATTACTAGTCTTGTGTATCTTGCACTCCAAGGCTCTGGGTACGCTGGTGGCTCCACCGTAGCCTTACTTTATTCGGCATGGGCCTCCCTTCTTGATCCATCTAACTGGGACGCCCAGCAAGCCATAGGCCATGCTACCAACTATTGGCCACCCGGGTTAGCCAGATAAGAGACATGCTATAAGGATACCCATATAGCATATCCCCAATAGTAGCCCCCGGAGAACTCTGAGATCTTGCGCCGTCTTGCCTCTTCACATGGAATGCTCCGTCTAGATGGATGTCGGCAAATCTTCAAGCAACATCTTGTAGTCCTCCCAGAGAACCCTGCAAGGCTTTCTCCGTGTTCGACTTGTAAGCCGGAGAAATGTTGAATCTTCCATCGTACTCCTCCGTAGTCGGATTGAATACGTCTATGTCGAAATGTTTGATGTGATGGCTCATCTACCCATGTCAGCTAGGACGACGTAGGCTTAGGTCAGCGACGCCTCGTAACTCACACATGCAGAGAATGCAATCATATCCGATTTTCCCGCGCGAGCGATACGAACCGTTGGCGGCGACGGTTGGAGACGTGGCGAAATTTCCGCGCACGTTCGCAAACACGTGGTCTACATGGTAACCGTCCGATTAATCTGCACGAATCTTGACGCCGAGGATGATAAATAGTAACCGTGGGGAAATCTCCACTTTTTACCTCATTCTTCTCGCATCATCTTCTTCCTCCAGCCGCGCGTCTCCTCGAGCTCTCCGCGAGAAACCTCGAAAACCCTAGCTCCCATCTGCACTAGTCGCACCCAACCTTAACCCCATGGCTAGCAGCAGCACCTCCCCATCAATGGCGGCGGCGAGTGAAGCCGTGGCAAAGCCGGCGAGCTCCGTCGCCGTGCCCCCAGAGGGCTTGGTCATCCCCGCATCGGCGGTGATCGAATCCACCGGAGGCGACCAAAATTTGGCGGCGCTAGAGCCACTGGAGGAGGAGCCATATTCGCACAAGGGTGACTGGCGCGGATCGGACATCACCGACCGCGACATCCAAGAGATGGCCGCCGAAGGCTACCTTCCCGCGATGGAGGGACTTGCCTGGCGAGCGGCGCCGCCCGGCGAGGTGACACCTTCTCCCCAAGCATGATAAAAGGTGTACCTAAAAGCTCAGCTGGTATGCGGTGTTTCCCTGCCTATCTCCCACTTCTTCCTCTCCGTCTTAAACCACTACAAGGTCCAGCCCCATAACCTTTCCCCCAATAGTATCTTAGTGCTTAGAAACTTCGCGGCAGTTTGCGAGGGATATCTAGGGATAAGGCCTAGGTTAGAACTTTGTTGTACTTCTTCACCGTCAAACGTGAAGCCGGACATAGTAAGGAGGAGCTTAGGAACTGCGGCACCATAAGCTTCAGGATTCGACCTGGCCGGCGGTTCGCCGACATCGTCGGCCACGAGTCCTGCAAGAATTGGCAGCGGACGTACTTCTACGGCCCCGACATTACTCTGGCGGGCCGAGAAGTCACGTACCCGGACTTCGCGGACGGAGCCGCCGCTGAAGTTTCCACATGGAGATCCCAAGCTTCCCTTCCCTCCGACCTCAGCGCTTCTAGCGCTATAAGGCGGATCGAATGGTTTGTAGAGACGGATTTGACCGTCTTGGACCTAGCCATATGCTGGTTCATCAGGCGAATCCAACCTCTATAGCACCGCGCGAAGTACATGCACGAGTATACCAGCGACAGAAGGGATAGTCTCCGCATCTCCGTGGACAACTTCTCGAGCGACTCCGTCAAGCTCCGCCTTAAGGACATCGTCAAGGTGAAGGATAAGAAGCGTCGCTTCACCATCACCTACGACATGTTCGTAGACAGCAAGTGCCCAAAGGTAGGTTTTTATCTTCCGTGTATGACATATACTCCAGCTCTTCCGTCTTGCAAATGTCATTTTGTCTAACACAGTGACTTCTTACTTAACAGATTAGCGATCTAGAGGAGGGCAACCTGGCTGCCCAAATCTATGATACAAAGATGAAGGAAGTCACGGTCGTGTCCGACAACGATGTCCCGTTGGCACGAAAGCGGAAGAGCTCCACCTCTGATGCTGCCGACGGAGGAAAGAAGAAGAATACAGAGGGTGGAGCCTCCAAAAACACTACCGCCGCCCTGGAGGCGGAAAAGAGAAGAACCACCGGGATTTTTGCTAAAGCACCTCCATTAGTGTAAGCTTCTCATTCTCCGACATTGTCTATTTTCCTGTCTTGCTCCTGTACTTATGCATTTTGCACGTTTCAGGAAGAAATCCACGACCAGCCTCAAGAAGACCTCCAAAACTTTGGGGGCTTCTCGAAATATCAAAGACATGCTGCATCACGACGCCTCCCCCGCCATCGCCCCTGCTACCCCTGTCGTCAAACCTTCGTCTGCCCCGACAAGCTCACAAGCTAAGGAGGCACCAGGCCCTTCCGTCATGGAAGTGGATTCTGGCGCCTCTACCGAACTCACTGTTGTCAGCGAGAAGGCGACACAGGAGAGCACCGCTCAACAAATGGCTGAAGCTCCAGCTAAGGATGCCATCGGTGGCGGCAAGGCGGTGGTGGAAGCTGGTACTTCTGCCGAAGGCGGCGCCTTTGCTCCACAGAAACCCTTTGAGTTACCAAATATAGTCTACCTGGCGATTACGCCGAGTAACACAACTCTGGTTCCTGGAGGAGTACCGACATCTCTGAGATGCGGTCTTGAGGAGCTCCTCCGTCAAGCAGAAATATTGCGAGGAAATAGCATTTCCTTTGGCAAGCTGCTAGCCAAGAGCGCTACAAACCTAAAGATCATTGCACTTGTAAGTTTACTTTGCCTTTTGCATTTCATATGAGTATCCCACTGTAGCCCCCGAGGATGTAGACGGAAAACCATAGGTTTCGCATCTATATGCTCTAAGAATGACTAAGTTAGAAAAAACTCTCACTGTAGCCCCCAAGCATTTAGATGGAATGAACTATTCCGACTAGATGCTTTAAGAGTAGCATACGTAGTGTTTATAATTTTCAATACTGTAGCCCCCAAGCCTCTAGTTGTAACTGAATTAGTTCCGACTAGATGCTTAAAGAAAAGCTAAGCAGATTCCAAGTTAAAAACTTTATACTGTAGCCCCCAAGCTTCTAATCGAGAACTGAATTAGTTCCAACTAGATGCTTTAAAGAAAAGCTAAGCATATTGTTAAGTTAAAAACTCTCGCTGTAGCCCCCGAGCCTCTAAGTGGAAAACTTCCGACTAGATGCTCCAAGTAGACTAAACAATGGTTTAACCTTTTTCCTTTTTTCCAGAGAACGAGAATGCTCAGAGGGGCATGGCCAACGACAAGTACCAGAAGATGCGCGCAGATCTTGAAGCCGAAAAGGGTAAAACTGCCATCTTGAAGGAACAGATCATCAAAAACAAGAGTCTGTTTTCTTTTTTGCGAATTCCGTCTTGGTTTTGTGCCTTCATTCTCCGATTACTCACTGTGTACTTTGATTTCTTTGACTTTTCAGAACATGTTGCGAAGGCCAAAGACATTGTCGAGCAGTCCAAGCACATCTAGCAGCTGGACAGCGAGAACAAGATCCTTAAAAAGGAGAGGGTAGACATGCTGAAAATGCATGAAGAATCAATGAAGGCCTTGCAGGACTCCGCCGCCAAGGAAATCAACTGCTTGAAAGAGGAGATCGCGATCTTGAAAGATCAAAAGCGTGCTCCCGATGAGCAGAATCACCGCCATGGCGAGGCGTACATGCTCCTCCAACAAGAGAAACAATCCTTGGCGGACACCCTCTGGCAAGCTGAGGCCAGCATCTTCAGTGAGTTTCCTCCGCTTTGTATTTCTGTAGTATCGATACTTTGAATTGTTGAACTCATGCGTTTCTTGTCGGAACTTGCAGCTCCTATGGGTTTAACTAGATCGCCTCCTCCAGCCAAGGATAGCATGGTTCTTGCCGGCAACTTCATCAACACCGCCATCACCCAAGCCAAAGATATTGCCAAGCCCCTCCAGATACACATCAAGGCCTCGGACTCCGTGGCGAAGTACTCGGAGATTCTGCGCCGAGCCCCCGAGTGTATCACAAGCTGGAAAGCTTAATGTGCACGGGCTGGTGCAAGGATGGTGCTGTCAATGGTGAAGGCACACTACGAAGGTGCCGACATCGATACGGTGACCTCTGGTATCCCTGACGTTGACGATGACGGCAAAGAGATTGATCACGAAGCCATCTTGTCATCACTCGCGGGTTATGACACCAGAGTTGCCGAGTTGGTGGACATCGACGTCTTCGTGCCCATGAACACCATCGACAGCGTCAACCAAGACTCTTCCGAGTCCCACCATAGTGCCGACGTTGAGGGTGATTCTCCGGCTGGCGATGATGCTGCTTCCAAGTCTCCTGCGCCAAAGGAATGAAAAACAACTTTGTAATATTTGTTTCACCTTTGGTGTATCCGCGGAAAAAAACTTGGTGATGTAACTTAAGGCGGAAAACAATGCTTGTTGTGTCCTGCTACTTAAGAACTAGTTTCCAGCATGTATATATTTTTTAAGCAAGTGATGGCTTATCCATTATTTTGGTTCTTATGCTTGACCTTTCGTGAGTCGGAAGGCTCGTTGTCGGAACCATGCGCTTAGGTTATGATGCCCAATGGCACCGTTAATAACCTAAGCACAAAATCGCCAACAATAAGTGTCGAAAGTCACTACTCCAGAATCCACATAAAAAGAACAAAGAACGTGTAGACCAGAAAACTTAAGCTAACGCCCGTAGGATGATTTTTCACAAGTGCAAATGCAAGACTTGTGCATAAAGGTTTTACAGGATCCAAAAATGAACACTAAAGGAGGTAAAAGACTCAGAAATATGAGTGAACCAGAGAGCTTTATTTCATTGATCATATAAGTAATACACAATTAGATAAAATATGCTAAGTGTAAAAAGGACGTAGCTATGCTATGTTCCATGGCCGATCAAGCTCTGGGTAGTCATAATCCGGGTCACGTCGCTTACGCTTATGATCCTTGTTGGGTCTATCCTTAAGTTCACGATTGTCAACAAGGTAGTAAGACCCATTGAGTAGCGCCTTGCTTATGATGAACGGTCCTTCCCATGGAGGGGATAATTTGTGTTACTTCTTCTGCTTAAGTCGGAGCACCAAATCCCCCTCTTTAAACGAACGATGCCGAACGCGGCGACTATGGTAGCTGTGTAGCTTATGCTGGTAGATGGCGGATCTTTGGCATGCCAAAACACGCTCTTCCTCGAGAAGGTCCACATCTAGGCGTCTGGATTCTTCAGCATCATCTTCGTCGTAGGCGGCAACTCTTGGTGCATCGTGGAGGATGTCGGAGGGCAGGATGGCTTCTGCTCCATATACCATGAAATAAGGGGTGTAGCCGGTAGATCTGTTGGGTGTAGTTCGTAAAGTCCACATCACAGATGGCAATTCTTCCGCCTAGGCTCCAGCTACTCTATGTAGCGGTGCCTCACGACGTGGCTTGATTCCCTGCAGAATTAATCCATTGGCTCGCTCAACCTGACCATTGGATTGTGGGTGTGCCACAGATGCAAGGTCAAGTCGGATTCCTTTCTCCCAGCAATATGCCTCCACTTCTCAGAGTGATAAATTGCTGCCGTTGTCGGTGATAATGCTATGTGGGAGACCAAATCTCACCACTAGATCTCGGACGAACCTGAGGGCAGTTGCCCCATCAAGCTTTCTAATGGGTTTAGCTTCTATCCATTTAGTGAATTTGTCAACTGCTACAAGCAGATGCGTAAACCCACAAGGTGCCGTCTGTAACGGTCCCACCATGTCTAGCCCCCAGACTGCAAACGGCCAAGTTATTGGTATTGTTCGCAGTTCTTCAGCAGGAACATGTGGTTGTCAGGCATAATACTGGCATCCCATGCATGTCTCAACCAGCTTGTCGGCGTCCGCCTTCGCGGTCAGCCAGTAGAATCCTTGCCGGAAGGCTTTCACGACCAACGATCGAGGAGCGGCATGATGCCAGCAATCTCCGAGATGGATTTCGCGTAGGATTTCCATACCTTCTAGCTGGGAAACACACTTTAGGTATACACCAGTAGTGCTCCTTTTATAGAGTTGCCCATTCATTATGGTATAACCCTTTGCGCGCCGTACCATTTTCCGTCTTTCGACTTCGTCGTTGGGCAAAGTTCCGTGTTCTAAGTATTCCATGAACGGTTTTGTCCAAGCCGGAGGGACCTTGGTCACCATGTTGACGAAAAAGTCAACTCTATCCGGGTTTTCGATGTCGGCTCCCTTCACGGATGGTGTGCGAAGGTGCTCTAGGAAAACTCCTGGCGGAATACGCTTGCGCCTAGATCCAAGCTTAGATAGCAGATCAGCCGCCTCGTTTTGTTCCCTAGGGACATACTTGACTTCGTAGCCTAAGAAGCTCTTGGCTATCTCGTCCACTTCGTCTCGATATGCCGCCATCATAGGGTTCCGCGCATTCCAGGTGCCAGCCACCTGCTGGGCAACCAAGTCGGAATCTCCACACCAAACTATGCGCTTGATGCCAATATCCTTGGCTACACGTAGCCCGTGAATGAGTGCTTCATACTCCGCCATGTTGTTTGTAGCCTCGAAGTGGATCTGCAGAACGTAGTGTAGCTTGTCTCCTGTTGGCAACTGTAGCAATACACCAGCCCCTGAGCCGTTGAGAAGCTTTGATCCGTCAAAGTGCATCACCCAGTACTCTGGTTCTGGCAACGGAGTAGCGTCTGGCATCTCCGTCCAATCTACAACAAAATCCGCCAAGGCTTGTGACTTGATAGCGTCGCGTCTCTTGTAAGTGATCTCGAAGGCGGCAAGTTCAGTGCCCCACTTCGCGACCCTTCCTGTAGCGTCGCTGTTATTGATGATGTCGGACAGTGGAGTCTTGCTCACCACTATGATTGGGTGCTCCTGAAAGTAATGCCTCAGCTTCCGAGAAGCAAGGAATACTCCATAAGATATCTTTTGGTAGTGCGGGTAACGCTGCTTGGACTCCGTCAAGACCTCGCTCACATAGTAAACTGGTCATTGAACTCCGTGCTCATAGCCTAGTTCCTTCCGCTCTACCATGATGACGATGCTGATAACCCGGTTGGTTGCCACCATTTAAATTAACAGGGGCTCTCCAGCCTCGGGTGCTGCAAGGATGGGCGCTGAGGAAAGAATATCTTTGAGCTGCTTCAATGCTACATCAGCTTCGTCCGTCCACGTGAATTTGTCCGCCTTCTTCAGCAACTCGTACAGCGGCAGAGCCTTCTCGCCAAGTCGGCTGACGAACCGACTAACTGCTGCAACACAACCTGTTAGTCTTTGAATGTCATTTAGGCATGTCGGACGGTTTATGTTTAAGATGGCCTTGATTTTCTCCGGGTTGACCTTGATTCCACGTTGGGAAACGATGAAACCCAACAATTTGCCAGCTAGAACCCCAAAGACGCACTTATTAGGGTTAAGCATCATGTTGTATTTCCGGAGATTATCAAAGGTTTCTTTTAAGTCGGAGATTAAGTCGTTTGACTTTTTAGACATCACCGCGATATCGTCCACATAAGCGTGAACGTTCCGACCAATTTGTTCGTGGAGGCAACGTTGCATTGTCCGCTGGTAAGTAGCACCTGCGTTTTTCAGCCCAAAGGGCATCGTGACATAGCAAAACGTCTCGTATGGAGTAGTGAATGAAGTGGCCAATTGGTCTGACTTCCTCATCTTGATCTGGTGGTATCCTGAGTATGCATCGAGAAAACACAAAAGTTCCGAGCTAGCCATCGAGTCAATGACTTGGTCAATGCGAGGCAAAGCAAACGGATCTTTGGGACATGCTTTGCTCAAGACGGTGTAATCAACGCACATTCTTAATTCATTGGTTCCCTTTTTGGGGACAAGTACAGGATTGGCCACCCATTGGGTGTGAAGGACTTCTCGGATAAATCTAGCCTTAAGTAACCTAGCTATCTCTCTGCCAATGGCGCGTCTCTTCTCATCTCCAAAGCGTTAGAGAGGTTGTTTCACTGGTTTACATTTTGGATCAATGTTTAAGCTATGCTCGGCAAGTTCCCTAGGTACACCTTTCATGTCGGCAGGTTGCCAAGCCAAGATGTCCCTATTCTCACGGAGGAACTCGACGAGCGCGCTTTCCTATTTGGGATCCAGGTTCGTCCCAATGGCGGTGACCTTGGAGGCATCGCCTACCACAAGTTCCACCGGCTTGGTCTCGATGGCGGCCTTGAACACAGGAGCGGAGTCAGAGATCTGCTTCTTTGACGCGGGAATCTCTGAGTCATCGACCTTGCTCTAGATCTCCTTGAATTCTTGGCTGTAGAGGACAACTTCTACAATGGCTGCCTCGTTGATCTCGCAGTCCCTTGCCTTGGTAAAGCTTCTGGATACGATGATGATGCCGTTTGGTCCGGGTATCTTAAGTTTGTTGTAGACGAAGCATGGCTTGGCCATGAACGTGTGGAATATGTCGCGGCCGAATATGACGTGGTACACACTCTTGAAGGGGACCACCTCGAAGGTCATGCGCTCTTGGCGGTAATTGTTAACATCGCCAAAGGCAACCTGAAGTGTAATGCTCCCAAGGGACCGAGCCTCCTGACCAGGAACTACACCGTGGAAGATGGTGTTGGTCCGCCTTAGGTTTGCCTCCGTCAAGTTCATCTTCTGCAGTGTATCCAGGTACATGATGTTGATGCCGCTTCCACTATCCACCATACACTTGGTGAACTCCACGTTGTCAATCAAATGGTGGATGACCATGGCGTACTAGTTCTTCGTGGGTATAAGGTCTGGGTGGTCCGTCCTGTCCCAAGTTATTGGAAACTCCGACCAGCGCAGGTACTGGGGAACTGGGGGAGAGTAGCCATCAGGATCCTCAGAGAGGTCTTCTGTTGTCGGACGGTGGGGGTGCCAAGGAAAGTGTGGTAGACTGGCGACTTCTTTGTGAAGGGGTTCTTACCCTTGTCGTCGCTCTTGGCGGCGTGCTTGGGGTCAACGTCCTCGCCCATGTCACTTGAATCCTTGGACTCCTCCTCCTTCTTCTTTCCCTTGCCCTTGCCGCGCGGTCTGTTCTTCCGACTTCGCTTGTAGCCGGACTCCGGGTCTTCCTTGAGGTCGTTGACGAACTTGCAGTGTCGATCGGTATGGGTGGCCTTGCCGTTGGCGTCGAGGTGTAGAGGCACGGCATATCGCGGTACTCCTCGTAGGTTTGGGGAACGCGGAGCGGCGCTGAGGTGATTTCACTTCCTCGCTACTGCCCACGACCAGCTCCCCTTCCTCGGCCACGTTGTCCGCCTTCTCCTCGTCCTGCAAAAGTCATAGCGACCATGTCGGTAGATTGCTTTTCTTCTGGAGCGGTTTTCCGCTTTGTACTGCTGTTCCTCCGAGCTTGAGTTGGAACGGCCGTTGCCGGCAAGGAGCCACGAGCATCATCGTCGGCAGCTACGAACTCACTAGCCAACTGAATCATCTGGTTCAAGTTAAGCTGGTGATTGTCCCGCAAGCGCTTCAGCTTATGTCGGAGCAGTGTGCCTCTTTCCAACCCATCGATAAAGGCGGCCATGGAGGTTTGAGCATGCACTCGTGCACAGGAATTCTTCATATCCAGCCAGTAGGAGAGGTAGGCGCGAGATGTCTCGTCTTTCTCTTACACGCACTGTTGTAGATCGCCCATGGTGCAGGGACGCTTGTATGTACCCTCAAAGTTCTTGGTGAACGCTTCTTGCATGTCCAGCCAGTTGTAGATAGATTTCTCCGTCAAGTCGTCGATCCATTGACGGGCCGTGCCTGCCAACATTAATGGGAGATACTTGACAGTGACATTGGGGTTGCCTCCAGCAATCTCCACCGCGTTGCCGTAGTCGTGCAACCATGTGGCTGGTTTGGCGGTGCCGTCATAGGGCTTGATGGTTTTGTCAATCCAGAAACCTTTTGGGTAAGTTGCGGACCGTATTGCAGGTCAAAGCAACGTGGTCCCAGGTATGGTCCTTCCCGGGCTTCGTGGATCTTATCGATCCGCGAACATGCATCGTATGGCTCCGGGTTTTTCTTCTTTTTGTCAACAGGGGATGGGATGCGTGAACGACGCGGGCCTCCTCCGCCATGGTGACTGCTTGGTGGTGACAGAGGTGGAGGTGGCGGTGGGTTATCCTTCTGGCTGTTACCCTCCTGCGACGCCTCATGCCTGTCACGGTTGCTTGTCGGACGCGGAGGGTTATGGCGTGACCTGCTCTTGTGTCCTTGGTTGCGCTCTCCGTCATGATGGGTCTGCTCCGCGTGGTCGCGGATGATGATGCCGCACTGCTTTGGTGGGGGCATATCCGTACGATGGTCAGCCTTGTAATCTTCACGATGTCGGGGAGATCGGGGCGGTGGCGACGGGCGACGAGGTCGGGCCTTTTCTCCATGCTCGGAGGATATGGGGATGGCATCCTTCCTGTTGCGCGCGTCCCTTCGTCTTCGCTCTGATGAACCCGTCTGAGACCCGACATCAAGAGGAGATCTGTCCCTTGGTGGCTTGTACTGGCTAGACTGGCAAAGCGCTGGGTCAGACTCGAGCCTCTGAGAGGTGGCCTTTTGATGCTGCTTCACCGCCTTGGCCACTAGGTCATAGACCTGTTCCACTGCCTCAGGCGATCTATCCTGCTCCAGAAGGGTCTGGGCGACGGCGAGGTTAAGGAGTGGGGTGGGCATCACCTGCTTGCCTTCACTGTCAATGTATGGCTTGGCCTGTGCCGGCTTCAAGGGAGCCCATCCTAGGTTACGCCGCACACCAGGATCGTTGATGACGCGAGCGGGAGCTTTCTTAGCCTTCTGCTGCTGCAGTAAAGTCTTGTACTCAACCTCCATTGCTCTAGCTTTCTCTATGGACTTCTGCGCGTTGACTAGATCTCGATCTAGTTTAGCGCCTTGCTTCGCAATGGCCTGCACTTCCTCCAGCAGCTGCTGGCGCTTCTCGTCAAGCTGGGTCACGTTCCGGATATGAGCAACGGTTAGTGGCTCGAAGAGGAGATTGTCATACATCACTCTATCAGCTGGAGTAACTTGGGCTGCTGCAGACGTAGATGCTGGAGGCGGCAAGTTTGCGGTGTTGTTGTTGCTCGGGCCGGTGCCGAGTTCCTGCGGCTGCTGCACTGGGTTAGGCGGAGGAGGCATGACTTTTGCGCGATCATCGTCAACAGCAATAAGTGGACCCTTCGCCTTTTCCAATGCTGTAGGCGGAGATTGTCCGGGTTGATCTTCATCCATCATCGTCCCAATGGTGATGAACACCCCTCGAGACGTGAAGGTGTTGTTTGCTTGCTTGTCGCGCGAGTACTCCTCCTCCATCTCCTGCATAGCGGAGTCTAGCTCTTCTGGACTGCAGTCTATCTCCTCTGAATCTGCACTAAAATCAGCATAAAGCGTGTCAATGACAGAGTCGGAGCGTGCCAGGACTTCCTCGATGACGGGCGGTGGAGGTGCAACGGCCTCGGCGATGGCTGGAGATGGTGTTGCCGCTGCGACAATGGCGATGGGGGGCGGTGGCCGCAGCTGCTAAATCAGAGGTTCTCCGTCTCTGAGTGCAAGCTCCATCTGGGCTGCTATGTCAGCTGCCGCGTAGCTGTTGACGGTACTCACCATCTCTTCGAGGGTAAGGCGTCCTGTTGCCTGCTGCCGTCTTAAAGAATGTCGGAGAAGCATGCCATGGTCCAGTCCTTCCACGAAGTGATACAAAGCGTTATCATCGGGGTAGTGGGATAGATCGGCTCGAATACAGAGCCACCTGTCCAGGTAATCGCGGGGGTTTTCTCCCTCTCTCTAGACGCAGCGCGCCAGATCGAAGATGGTAACCACGTTGACGAACTTGGATCTTTGCTGTCCAGATGCACGGACGAAGCCGGCGGATTTGCAGTGATCTTCCACCTTTATATCCTGCACAGGGGCGGTTTGGGTGGGCCTTGAATTTTTCCAATCTTTGCCGGCAAACTCCGAAGAGAGATCCGACATCGATCCTTCCACGAACGTATCCTGCCCGTAGGCGGTCCGTGCGGGCCTTGGTGCTTTCCGATCTTTGCCGGCAAACTCCGAAGAGAGATCCGACATCGATCCTTCTGCGAACGTATCCTGCCCGTAGGCGGTCCGTGCGGGTCTTGATGCTCCTCCGACTCCCAGGGAACTAGTGCCCGAGTCGGTTTCGCCGATGAAGAGGTGGATGTCTCCGATAGTAACGATCAAACACCGCGTAGGGTTCGTCTTCGCCGGGATCCAGAACTCGTCAGGGGGACGATCAGAATGTTGCCGGAGAGGAGAACGCGACCGATGGCTACGGTTTTGGTGATTCCCGCGAAGATCTTGGTCCTCGCCCGCCGAAGAGCCTGAAGCGCCTCTTGCCCCACGGTGGGCGCCAACTATCGTGGTATTGCCGACGAGTACGCCATGGAGGGATCCTCATAGTGTGTTTTTAGAGATGTGGGGTAAGGCGAACGGTTGACGGGTACGAGGTAACACAGCTTACCCAGGTTCAGATCCCACAATGGTGGCGGAATCCTACTACTGCTATAAATCACTATAAGGACAATACGCCAAGTTACAGGGATTGGTTCGTTGTGCGAGGTGACTAGAGAGTCTAAGTTATTGTCTAAGATTGTGCCCTAAAGGCTCCCATAGGCCCGACTTATATAGTCGCCAGGTCCTAGGGTTACAGGGAAAAGTCCTAGACGGACAGGTTACAGAGTCCTACACCGTCTATTACTAGTCTTGTGTATCTTGCACTCCAAGGCTCCGGGTATGCTGGTGACTCCACCGTAGCCTTCCTTTATCCGGCATGGGCCTCCCTTCTGGATCCATCTAACTGGGCCGTCCAGCAGACCATAGGCCATGCTACCAAATATGGGCCACCCGGGTTAGCCGGATAAGAGACATGCTATAAGGATATCCATATAGCATATCCCCAACAGCGACGTTGTCAGGCTGCCCCGCCGCCCTGCACGCCCTACCGGCCGCCCCTCTAGAGCTCCGCCTCCTCGCCAGGAACCTCCTCACCGAAGCTCGCTTGCTGGGGTGCCCTCTTCCACCGAAATCGAGCACGTCATCTCCGTCACCGACGCCGGCCGCCGTCGCCATTCACGCCGTTCAGGACCTCCCCGCGCTTCCTGTCACTACCTTGAGCACCAGGGTGAGCACGCAGATCTCGTCGACCTTTTTTCCCTGTCTCCCTTGCTCTGTAGTCACTGCTCGCCGACGACCTTCAAGCGCCGCCGCCGCTGCTTGCTGTGCGCCATGCTCCGGTGACCAATCCGAAGCGGCGCCGCTGCCTTTTGGCTCAATGCAACCACGCGAGTCTAGCGCGCTAGCCCACGCAGCACCGCTCGCCTCCTAGCGCCGACCCGCACCGCCGTCTGGACCGTTGGCCGGCGAGCCGACGTGGCGTCTGTGTGGCGTCCACGTGTTGCCTGCGTGGCCCAGGCCCACTCGTCAGCCTCTCTGGCTAGATGCCGCCTCGGTGAGAAATAACCAACCAGCCTCCCCGGTCCCTCTTGCTTGCGAGTCTGCTGAGGTGGCCATGGGGCCCCTCTATCAGTCACTGTGGCTAGGTATGCCTGCGGTGTAAAAATTTTAACCAGCTTTTAATAATTTCAGAAATAATTATAATCTTATAAATTCAATAACTTTTAATCTATAAGTCAGAAAAATATGAATAATATATCAAAATGTTCAGAAAAATGAAAACTAGCTATCTAATCTATAATAATGCATTGTTCAACAACTTAAATTACAAGTTTAATTAGAAGAACAAATCCACCCCTCTCATGTGTTTTGGAGTTTCTCCGAGTTAGGGTTTTCACCCCTCGGAACCCCGATTAATTGTAGAGCATGCTTTAGGGTTACATTTCAATGCAATTCAACTTGTCATATCATCATACTTGCTTGAGCATTGCATCGATGACATGTGTTGATTGTTTCCCTTTCTTTCCGGTGTTTGGTTCTTCCCGGTAGAATACGATATCGAGATCAAGATCGATGACAGAGATCAACACCGTCGAAGCTCGAAGGCAAATACTTGACCAACTGTAATCAAGTCAAGTACAAGGATCTTGAAGCTCTGGTTTCGGCAATCAACAGGCAAAGGCAAGCATAGCCCTACCATGATATAATCCTATGATTTCGAAATCATTTCAATTCTTGCCATGATGCATACAATTCTACTATGGTCTTTTATCGATAGATAGAGTGTGCTATCTATGGCATTACTCCCTTTGAGCTTATATTACCTGATCCACTGCTCCTAGCATATTAGGTTTATTAGTTTGGATTATTAGGTTTATTATTATTTAGGTATTATTAGGTTTATTAATTATTTAGGTATTATTAGTCTTCGGCACGCACGAAATTGATATAAACTTGTAAATTCAATAACTAATGATTTACAAGTCAGAAAAATACAAATAATATATCAAACTGTTCAGAAAATTGAGAGCTATGTGTTTAAGTAATCATAATACATTTTCAATAAACTTTAAACCCTAGTTTAGTTAAAGAAACATCGACACACCTTATGTACAAGTGGGTTCGTTGGTGTGTACTTGCTAGGGCATCCCGAACCCTTTTAAATCGATGTTGCACCTAGGGTTAGTGTAGGATCTCTAAATCTGACATGTCATACATATTGATTGCGCATTGTATTATGCCATGTATTGATTGCTGCCTTTCTTTCTGGTATTGGTTCTTCGCGATAGGATCCGAGCCCGAGGGTTTCTCCGAATTAGGGTTTCTGATATTGTAAATTCATTTTTATTATTGTGTATGTATATATTAGGGTTTCTCTGAATTAGGTTTTATATCTCTCAACACCGTACCTAACATTATCCCTTAGCCGCTTTGACTTATCCGTTTTTCCACCTATGCAGAAAATATGGACCCACACGATAGAGATGAAGAATAGGAAGAGTTGATCCAAGGTGTGATCCGCGGGGAAGAAAATTTAGATGTATCGACGTTTCTGAACAACTCCGGTGAGGGTGATACTCTTTTTGCCGGAAGAGACGACTTGTTTGAGGTTGAAGGTGATGCCTTCCGCGAGGGAGAAGGCGATGCCTTGTGTAATCGAGAATACGACCACTCTGGCGAGGTGCATGTAATATAATTAATTCATTAATTAATCATCTGCTATCTATATAGAAATAGTAACGATGATCTTTCTTCTTTTAGCCCTCCGGATCGAACAAATCTACTGAAAAGTGCGGACGAGGCCCAACCAAAAAGATGGAAGACCATGAGAGGTTCAGGATCAAAGATATCGCTGCAGACGGCAAACCGACGGCTCCTGAAGTTGTCACAATCAAATTTGTGGCACAATGCGGAGTAATCATTAGGGAGTTAATCCCGATCACCATTAAAATTTGGAATAGGCCTGCTGATGCGGAAGAAGAGAGAACATGTTAGTTTGTCCCTAACAACGCCAAATATTTACTGTATCAGAGGCGCATGCTTAATTTCAAAGTACCGAAGATAGAGCTGGATCAAAATGCGGAGGATCCAGTTGAGGATGCCTTAGAACATGGGAGAGCCATGGAGGCTAAGGTCAGGGAGTGGGCTATGAAGAAGATGGCCCAGTGTTTCACCAACTGGAAGAAAAGATCACACCTTGACTATGTCGTGAAAGAGAAGACTCCGGATTTCAAGAAGATTCAGTTTGAGAAGATAAAACCATTCTGGGTTCAGTTTGTGAATTACAAGACATCAGACAAAGCTAAGAAAATGTCTGCAACGAATAAGCTGAATGCTGCTAAAAAGAAGTATCACCACACTATGGGGCAAGGTGGCTACAGGGCTGGCATTCCTAAGTGGGAGAAACTTGAGAATGAACTGCGTGCTAAAAAGATCATCCTAGAGACAGACGATTGGATCGAACGTGCAAGGAATTGGTTTTACGGGCATGGGGGCAAGTTGGACTCGGAAGGGATGTGTATATATAACATACGACATAAAGAAGACCCCTTGCCAATCGAGAAGATGAGAAAAGCAGTAAAGGCTGTTAAAGATGGAGACTTCATTCCCGATAGAGAGAATGATGATCTCACACTCACCCTTGGAAATAAGGAACATGATGGACGAACACGAGGCACAAGCGGCTCCAAACCATGGAGGATTGGGTTTCCCGAAGAGAGGAAGAAATATCCTGATAGAAGCCGTCAGAGGAGAAAGGACAAGGCGGAAGTTGAAGCAGATATTCAGAAAGAGCGAATGCGTATAATTGAAGAACGAATAAAGAAACAACAAGATGAAATTAACGCACTTAACGAGCAAAGTACTAGTGGCCCATCTCAGCAACACACTGCCTTCGATGCTACCGGCGTATCGAATAATCGAAAAAGCAGTGTGGCTTCCACCGAGGTCCCGGGTGATGAAAATGACGATGACGATGGTGCACCGGTGATGGCTCATGTTGGCTACCCAGTGGATGATATCACACAGATGACACACTGCGAGCTACATGTCAAAGTTGTGAACATATCAATGAAGGTGGCGGTCGGCTATGCCTTACCAATTGGACCCACACCAACTTACCACTATCGTCCAGTTCCACAGGGCTACACTGTTGTCGGGTTGGATGAAATCATGCCCACCTTTGAAGTTTTCAAGCTTGACTACCCTGCAGGTGAAGGGGATGTGACTGAACTGGGAGACGCAACAAACGCCACCATTCTATGGCCAAAGGAATGTATCATGCTTCGAAATCACACGCCAAGGCCATCTTCGCCGCCGCCTCACCCGTCTCCAGCGAGGTCATCGCCGCCACGGCAGCCGTCTTCGTCGCCTCACCCAGCTCCGTCGCCTCACCTGTCTCCATCGCCTCACCAATCTCTGGCGCAGCCATCGCCACGGAAGCCATCGTCGGTGCCTCAGGATAAAAGGCGTAAGCGTACCGCTACTCTGCGTCGTGCTAAGCGATTGCCGAAATGTATACAAGAGCCTCTTCCAAAAGTACCAAAGGTTCCTCCCAAGAGATCTTATGACTATACTGAAGAGGACACTACGGCTATCGTTGATGCGGAAATGACAGTGTTTTTTGCTAAGCTGAGGTGGCCGAAAGAGCCAGAGTTCCCCAGCACCAAAGAAGAAAATGCCAGAGTGTTCAAAATGCTAAAGGCTCTTCATCAACCCAAGCCAAAGTTGTCATCAGACTATGAGCGTTCTATTCTCAAGTCACATGCGGCACAACGAGCCTCACAGAGCAGTACTGATGCAAGCGAGAAATCTGTTGCCCAGCTCGGAGAACAAGCAAAATAGTCTTGCGCCCCTCTCAAGGTGATTTCCCATACCAATGTGGGGTCGAGCAAATATGGGGCCGAAGAGCAGTATGATCCAGAGGTAGTTGCACAATAAGGAGAAGCTGCCGCTGCTCAAGGTATGAGTATTGCCTAGTACTTATCCCAGTTTGAGTACTTCCCCGTGAGTGAAGTAGCATACAAATACAAGTACGGCAAACCTCTCGTCAAACCTGAGGAGGTAAATAATCTTCCAACAAAAATACGAAGATTGCATAATTGGTACATGCATGCCACAAAGGTCGGGGCTAACTGGATAGTGCTGAGGGTTACAAAAAAGCATTATGGGAAAGAAACAGATGACATGATATCCATTGAATTTGATGAACTATTTCAATTATTCAATCAAGATGCCTTGGACAAATCGATCATCAGTGCCTATTGTCTGTAAGTACTAATTCTGTAATTAATTTAGTCTCTAGCTATCTCACCTCGTTTATTGCATGTATATAATCATACTATAATATGCAGAATGAAGGTTCTCGAATGCAGCAGAGGACAAATCTATGACATTGGCTTCATTGACCCATATTGGGTTCATCAAGCTAATATCAAAACAAGACCCTAGGATATGGAGGATAATATCGTACACGCGTTAAGGTTTCAAGAAACCAGAAGGGAAATACTATTTCCTTACAACTTCGAGTGAGTGTTATTGTCTTGTATACACTTTCTGTTTCGCTTACTCGATGTTAAGTATATAATTGATTAGTTATGCATGCGCAGCTTCCACTATATTCTGTTAATCATTCAACTTTACAAAGGGCGTGTACTAGTCATGGACTCGAAATATAAACCCCTTGAGTAGTGGAAGGACATGCATATGCTTCTCCAGCGGTAATTCTAATCATTACGACACTATATCGGCAACGTTCGTGAATTTTATGATATCAAGTAATTAATAACTTCTTTTATTCGTTTTCTTCACCGGGCAGCGCTTGGAAACAGTTCACCAACAAGGCTAGGGGTGTTTGGAAAGAGGAGCTTACATTTTAAGCACTAGATGTAAGCACCACTAGCTATATCCGCCCATCTCTTTGATTCTATTTTTGATACCGTTATTATCATGCTTGATTATTATTTTGATTGAACTATGTTCTCGTAATGTGCCTTACACAGGGACCAGGGATCAATTTATGTGGATACTCTGTTTGCGAGTTCATCCGGCAGACGTGCTGTGAGAAGGGCAGAAATTTAGAGCAACTCCACGTACGCAAACAATACTCTATAGTTTTTAACTACCATCAAATTGTGTTTAGTTTCATTCATATAGGATGACTCCTTTTTTAAATCAGATCGAACGTCTACGGGACGGTCTTCTGCCAAAGGATCGTGTACGGGAAATTCATGAGGAATTGGCGGGATTCTTGGATGCAGAAGTCCTAAACCCAAAAGGGGAATACTATTGGGGTGTGTATAAACAATAGGGATTGTACAAAGAGCTTATTTTGTATGTAGTGCATGAACTCGATCCGTGTGTCGAATGTAATATGTTTGACACTTGGATCTATAATGTCATGATGATCTTGTGTAATATAATGGTTCCTTCATTGATGAGTGCAAAAAACTAAATAAACAATAAAACAACATAAATGAATTCTCTGCAGCGACACAAAAAGTGGCCAAAATGCTGCCGCGGCAACAAAAGTTGCCAAAATGAATTCTCTGCCGCGACAGAGAAATGTGTCAAATCTCTACCGCAGCAGAGGGTTATTTTTCCCGGTTCGTGTTGCGAACCGGGATGGTTGCTCCCCCCTCGCCCTCTGCCGCGGCCACGTGTACCCCCTTTTGTCCCGGTTGGTGGGGTAACCGGGACTAAAGGTTGGGGCTTTAGTCCCGATTGCCCCATCTCGGTTGGGTAAAAGGGACTAAAGCGCCTTACCAACCAGGACCAATGGGGTTGTTCCCACTAGTGACCAATACACAAATCATAATACAAAACAACTCACCATTATATAACTTAACTTGCAATGAGTATGGGAGTCACAATAAAGATGCATAAAGACAATCATAATTGGTAATGACAAACTTTGTTCTTGGTTAGAGAACAGTTGACAAATCAAACCTGGTTTTCAAGCAAAGATTTTGTAATGAAGTTTATAAAGCAGGAATCTTTTTGCTCAAACACAAAGGGATTTTCACAACGATAGCTTTCAAAGTAATATTCAATTAGATAAGAGCAATGCGCAAAACAAGGAAGATAAGGAACATGATTGAGTAAATCATCATATGAATGATTGAATCACAACAACTCAAATGCTTGCTGGAGATAGACAGGAATAGGTTTATTGACTCAACTAAGAAGTAAAGGATAGGCCCTTCGTAGAGGGAAGTAGGGATTTTAAATTTCATCAAGAGCTTCCAAAAGATTATGGTACTTACCAGCTTTGAGCTCTCATTGCCCCTATCATAAGCATCTTAAGGTGATTAATGTTAAAGTGAACAAATATGGAGTATATGCTTGACAAATCATAAGTTGGCAATCTCATGTCCCTTGAGTATGAGAGTCGTTCCTCATGCTACTCAACTTTAGTCACAAGCAAGTTCTTGTCATTGTAAGTGTATGTGTATCATAGAGAACCGCCAACGGGTACCCCTTGCCCCATGACACAGGAGCTATCCCATATCAAAATGACAAGGCAACAGACAGTGAGCATCTCAGCGATCCTTTATTTACCATGAGAATGGTGAATCTATTTTTTTCTCTTCTCTCTCTTTTATATATATATATATTTATTCTGAGGATGGTTCATAGATTGCTCACTATGGTTATTCTGCAAGTTTCCACCATGATTAGGTATGGCTTAGGCTAGCCGCACAGGAGTTTCTCTAACACATATACATAACTCCATGGACTTACAAGATCCCCTTTTATTTCACACCACCAACATCCGCAAACAAAAGATCATGATATCAACTGGGTAGATATTTACAGGTGTTGAAAGAGTTCCCCATGATAGTGGTTCTTCTAATTCCTAACTTATAAGTGCAAACATATCCAACATAGATGACATAATGGTTCAAGTTAACTAAGGGCAGGAAAATAAGGTGTGCCATCAAGTTTGTGAGAGCTTTACTAACTAGTTTTCACATAACAAATAAGTTTTTAATTTGGAAGATAGATAAAACTTTAGAATTTACTTAGAATACCAATACTGCTAATAGGTAGATATGGTGGACACAAATGGCATAGGTTTTAGTTCAAGGATTGGATGCATGAGAAGCATTCCCTCTCAGTATAGGTTTTTGGCTAGCAAGGCTGGGTAGCAAGCATAAGAGTTGAAGGAAACAAGCAAACATACAAGTGATATGAATAATCATGCAATCTTCCTTGAAAACACAAAAGATCTTAACAAAAGAATATTAAGCTTATGAGCCAATCAAGAAAGAAAGAAAATAATATAAAATACCTGTAAGTTCTTTTCTCTTTTCCTTTCAAATCTCAAAAAGTGTTGCTACTGACCAGATCTAGGTTTGCAAAAACCAATTTAAATTTACTTGATGATCCCAAAGTGATACCAATACTAATCGATAATATCAATCATATAACAGAAATTGCAAACTAAAATAAGATGTGCAAAAAGTAAATGATGAAACTTCTCATTAATATTCCATAACGGCACTCACACCAAGGGATACATAGATAACCAACTAGAGGAGAGATACTTCCACAATGCAAACTATCCTATATGATAAATTCTCTATTCATGATATGACTCTACTAAAAAGGTAAAAATATGAAAGATAATGATGAGATACTGTGACACTGCCCCAAGCTTGGAACAAACCAAGGGGATGCCAAAACCTGATGATGAATTACTCCTTTGGTGGTGTTGATGTTTCCTTGTTCGGAGCGAGGAAATCCTCCAGAATCTTACAAAGCCTGTTATTCTCCACTTGAAGTATATCCACCTTTCTCCTCAAGACTCGGTACTTAACACAAAACTCATTAGTGGCTCAAAGGGCTTCCACTGCCACAGGGCAGGAACCGAGATCTAGAACTAAGGTCATCATCTCCTACATACTATGAGTAAAAGCACGTCCAGTGTTAATTGCCCCTACGAGAGTAGCGTTTCTTTCCCTTGATCCTGTAGCAATCTGTCCTTCCATGCCTGCTGACATGTTCTTTACTTCCTCCTTGATGCTCTGATCCATATCTTCGCACCTAGCTGTGATCCTTTCTTCCTCTTCCCATCCTTTCTTCCTCTTCCCATCCTTTCTTCCTCTTCCCATATCTTCGCGCCTAGCTGTTCTTTACTTCCTCCTTGATGCTCTGATCCATATCTTCGCGCCTAGCTGTGATCCTTTCTTCCTCTTCCCATCCAATGAAAGTTCCTTGATCAAGATCGCGGATGAGCTTGCGCCGGCGTCGCAACTCATAGTCCTCCAAGAACGAACCCTAGAACGACATCTGAACAGAACAGATCAAAGCAAAAACATGTCAAGAACACGATATACAGACCTTCGGTGATCCAGGGAATTATATATTACGAAGTTTTACAACATACGGAAGGTACTAGGCGAAAACGGGACGGAGATGGGCTCCGGGGTGGTCACACCCCCTAGTGGCGCGACTAGGTGGGCCCGCGCCACGGAGTAGTGTGAGCCACCCGGGCTCCGTTTCCTTCCCACTTTTGACTTGTTATCTTCCTTATGGAATAAAAACTACAAAAATATAAATTTGAAAGTTTTTCGCGGACCTTTCATTGCCAGAACTGTTACCTATTCGACAACGGACTCTACAGGTTCCTGAATTTGATCTTTAATAGATTCTTCCGGAGTCACCACTTGAATAATATCGATATCTTCATTATAAGAATCTCCAGAAATATAATGTTTGAGCCCTTGACCATTCTTCATCTCCTTACATCATTCTCTCCAACACTTGAAAATTGCTTTCATACAAAGCTTCACACAATCTTCATTAGCAACATTAGTGTAAGCAGGATAAAGAACCTTTGGGATCAATGTCAACTGAAGTCCATCAAAAAATAAGCTATTGGAGGAACTCCTTTAGAAAACTCAAAATAATTCAAGTAGGAAATCGATTTTAGAAGAAATGAAAAAAATGGCAGAAATCTGTCAAAACATACCAGCAGGTAAAGACTATTTTTTCGAAAATCTTCTGTTGCTGAAATCGAAAAGTGCAAAACTAACGAAAGTTGGATAATAACTTGGGGCACACACATAGAAAATTACAGCTCGGTTCGACGTACTTTGATTTTTTACGAATTTTTATAGTGAAGCACAGAAATCTGTTACGGGATAACAACTTTCCACAACTCACCTCCTTCTCAATAGAGGCTAATCTTGACACAAAAATCAAACAAAAAGGATAAGGAGCGATTATTATAGAGTTAATAACTTCCAGGAGTCAAACAACTGAAAGCAAACTAAAACATGGGTTGCCTCCCAAAATCTCTTTCTTTATAGCCATTAAGATAGGCATGATAATTTTAAAGAAGCTCACATAGGAAATATGGATTTGGAGTAAAAGAGAGCATCAAGAAGGAAATATCTAACACATTTAAGTCTAACCCATTTCCTATGCAAGGGAATTTTGTAAGAAAACAAATTATTTAAACAATTGGCTACTAGCATAGGAAGACAAAACAAGTGCAACTTCAAAACTTTCAACATAAAGCAGGGAAACTTAATATTAATGAGATGCATAAAACCATGTTTCCCTCTCTCATAAGAACTCTCAGTAGCACTAAAAATAAAATTAATAGTGTAACTATCACAAGAAACAATCTTATCATCAGAATGAGCATACTTAAAATCATCAAAAAGAGGTTTAAGGTGAAAAATTGGATCAATAGAAGCAAGTTGTTCAACTCTAAAATCCTCATTAGGCAATTCATTTTCGTAAGGAGCTTTAGAAAATTTGGAATTAAACTCGTAAGATTCCCCATCAAATTTAGTTAAAATTTTCTCCTTCCTGTAATCTATAATAGCTCTACAAGTGTTCAAGAAAGGTCTACCAAAGATGATAGGACAAGTTTTACTAGCTGCTGAACCAAGTACTAGAAAATCAGCAGGATATTTAGTCTTACCACAAAACACTTCCACAACTCTTACAATACCAATTGGAGATATGGTCTCTCTATTAGCAAGGTGAATAACCACATAAATGTCTTCAAGTTCAGAAGGATCAATCTCATGCAAAATTTCATTGTAAAGCTCATAAGGAATATCGCTAGAACTTGCACCAATATCACATAAACCATAATAACAGTGATCACCAATTCTAACAGAAAGCACAAGAACACTAGATCTCCTAGTTTTACTAGGATGTCAAACAATATTAGAAGCATCTTCACAAAATATAATGTGCCCATCTTCTACATTTTTAGTGACAAGGTCTTTCACAATGGCTACTACAGGTTCAATATTTATTTGTTCATCAGGTTCTACAACTTTCGTTGTACTTTTTCTAACCACATTAGCTATAATAGAATGTTCCTTTACCTTAGCAGGGAAAGGTATTTTCTCAATATAAGGTTTAGGAAAAATGTGATCAATAGTACAAACTTCAGTATTAGTAGGAACATGATTAACAATATCTTTATAAGGTGCATGGTACTTGTTCCACTCCTTTTTTGGAATTTCTATATAAGAGGCAAAGGCCTTAAAACAATTTGAAATACTTTGGGAATCAAGATCATACTCATTACTAATATTATGGAAGTCATCAGTTCCCATACAAGATTTAATGCATTCATAATCATAATTTATACTTGAATTTCTTCCTTTTTCATTCTCCCATGCTTCAGTATTTTCTTGAATGCGGTCTAGAAGATCCCATTTAGCTTCTTATTTCATACGTGTGAATGATCCAGCACAAGAAGCATCTAATAAATATTTATCATGAATAGAAAGCTTGGGTTATACTCTCTCCATCAAGAGGCCAAAAGTTATATATTTGATTCTGGTCTTTATGAATCTCACTAGCAGGATAGAATTTAGAATAAAAGAGGGGTACAATTTCCTCCCATTCCATAGATTGTCCATTATTAAGCTCTACCTTTCAATGATATAGAGAGTAACTTTTTCTTAACTTGTTCCGTTCTGATACCTACACACTTAAACAACCTGCATAACTCATGGAAAAAAAGCAAGTGATCACCAGGATGGACAGTTCCATCCCCAAAATAATAGTTATCCATAACATGATCAACAATTTTTGTAGGTATCTTAAAAGGATCTATTTCAGCAGGTGGTGGTTCATCTACTACCCTAGCAGTGGTATTAGCTTTCCCAAAGAGGAAACCAAGTGGGTTATCCATATTGGAAACAAAGTAACAAACATAAATAAAAGCAATACTCACGGTAGAAATTTCCTTTACCATTTCCACTCTTCAATAGCGCTTCACTCCCCGGCAACAGCGCCATAAAATAGTCTTGATGACCCACAAGTCTACGGGGTATATCGTAGTACTTTTGATAAATAGGAGTGTTGATCCCAACGAGGAGCAGAAGGTATTGACTAGTGGTTTGGATCAGGAATTCTCTGTAAATACTTAGCAAATGGATTTTTAGGGTTTTTTTGATAAAGCAAAGAAACAAAGTGCAAGTAAATAAAGACAACAATAATAATTGCAGCAAGTGGCCCAATCCTTTCTTCAGCAAAGGATAAGCCAGTTGTATTACTTATGAGGACCAAACGTTCTTGATGACACAAGGGAATACTGTCAAGTGATTTTGCTTCATATAGTTGATTAATCTTCTTTTGTTGTATAAGTGTTGTGTGGGTGAATCTATGCTAATGTACCGACCTTACTTGGACTAATACATAGTTATGATTATACCCCTTGCAAGAATCCACAACTACGAGAAAGTAATTAAGATAAAAACCTAACCACAACATTAAACTCTGAGATCCTACACTCCCTTGTGCAAAGGTTTCCTAACAGGGGTTCAGGTTTCTGTCACACCGTCAACCCCATTTGAATTAGTATCCAAATACACAATGCATTCCCCTAGGCCCATAAATGGTGAAGTATCATATAGTCGACGTTCACATGACACCACTAGAAGAATAACACCACAACTTAAATATCAAACCATTGAATATTACTTCAACACAATTCCACTACTAACAACATGACTACTCCCATGTCCTCAATAACTAAACAAACTACTCACGAGACATCATCTGGAACAAGATCAGAGATGATATAATGATAAGTAACAACTTGAACATAAACAATAATTCAATGTTTCCACTCAAAAGCATCAACTACAAACGTAATCAACATTGGGAATGTTTCCCCTAAGAACTATGCAAGATTCAACCCAATTGTTATAGCGGGATGGAGTGGTGGTGATGGTGTTGATGGAGATTATGGTGAGGATGATGATGATGATCCTGATGAAGTCTAGCTTGATGATGGTGTTGATGGCAACGATCTACCCTCTCCGAGAAGGAATTTCACCGGCAAATTTTTGCCTGCCGGAGAGCTCTTTCTCTCTCTGTAGTTCCTGCCCCGCAGAGGTAGCAGAATCTTTCTGTGGTCGCCCTCCGAGTATTAGGGTTTTGGGGGGATGATATAGGAGAAAGGTCGACGCCAGAAGTGGGCCAGGGTGGCCACACCACCTGGTGGGGCTGCCTAGGGGGGCCATGCTAGGGAGTGGTGTGGGCTCCCTGTTGCCCATCTCCACTTCCACTTTTGGCTTCCTTCGTCTTCTGAAAAAATAGGAATTTCCATATATTTTCTGGAATTATATGATCTTCTCAAATATTGCATCTGGACACCACCTTTTCTATCAGAATCCTGACTCCGGCAGTTCATCCTCCAAAATTCATCCAACATGTAAAATAGATGAAATAAAATAAGTATCACCTCTTAATATGAAATATATCAATGAGTAACAGCAAATTATGATATAAAATAGTGATGCAAAATGGACGTATCAGCGATCATGAGGTCAACTCAAATCTTCCTTTAGTGCCAGGCCAACAAGAAGTACAGCTGGGTCCTTAACCTATGTTCGAGATGACTCAACAAGCCATCAGTCTTATGATGCGAGTTCATCGGGTAAAAAAGGTATGAAACCATTTCACTCTTTAATGTTCTGAGTGTTTGTATATGCATATCCCTAGTCCCCGAGGTTACTGTCAAGTAAAGATTTGACTCGGCCGTAAGCTCAAAGTTAAGGTGCATCTTATCCTGCAACTTGCCGGGATCATATGTCAAAAATTGACCCCTAGTCCCCGAGGTTACCATTGAGTAAAGCATTTACTCGGCCGTAATCTCAAAGTTGAGGTGTATTTTATCCTGCCGTTTTAACATGATCACATGTTGAAAAATCGACCCCTAGTCCCCGAGGTTACTATTGAGTAAAGAATTTACTCGGCCGTAAGATCAAAGTTGAGGTGTATCTTATCCTGACGTTTTGCGAGGATCACATGTTAAAAAGTTTAGTCAACTAAGGACTTCTGCACTCATGTCCCTGTTCGCAGCTTACATACAACCAGCGCACAAAGAGTTTCCAAGTGTTAGCTTGCCTTGTGCAGAGCAGTGGTTGAAGTTCTCCTTGGCTTCTTCCTCGTAGTATCCTCCTTACTCATAGTATTCTTGATTGGTACTAGCGTCTATAAATATATACAAGGTACACAATCACCACACAATACTTACCTACTTCTATTTATCACACGAAGGTTTTCACTAGATGATCTAGTATCATCACAAGCATTACAATCATTAAGGAAAATAATTTCTACTCATTGAAAAACTACTTAAGGTTTAATATTCTCCAACTAAAACATGAGATCATGTTGACACATGTTATCACCACATATTTCAGTACATGGGAATGTGATTTAAAGTGGTGTCACAATTTAATAAGGTTTAACCTTTTTATTTTAATTAATTAAAGTGACTAGAATGGCCTATGAGGCATTCTTTTATTGCTTGACCATTATTTCTATTAGTAAACCTATATATTTATATATATTCTGAAAAGTCTTGTTAAATATGATTTTTGAGAGTTGGAATCCACTCAAAAGCTTTTGTGGTTGAATTTTGAAAAATGTTTGAATGCAGAAAAGCTTCTGCCTTGTTATTTTTACTATAGGTGATCTACAAATCAATTTGGTTTGAATCCAATGGGCTTGGATTAATAATTCTAGTACCTTTCTAATAAATTTGGTTTCATGTAATTTGGTTCAGTGGATCGTGCTGGTTACTTTTTGAATCTAGGTACATAACTGAGTTTGAACTAAATTGGAAAATAAAAATTCAAACTAACTGGGTTGCGCGTGATGCTAATTGGCCGTCGCACTGAGCACGGCGCGCGCGGGCTGGTTAAGTAGCTATCCCCACTCGTCAGTGATACAAAGGGTGGCGAAGTGGTATGGTGCGATTAGGGTCGTAGGATTAGAAGCTAGATCTACGGTTGAGGTTCATCGTCCACGCCTGAACAGGACGTGGCAAGGTAGAACCCTATAGCAGCTAGTGGGGGTCTATGGGGGCTCAATGGAGCTCCGGCGATGGTCGGAGATGGGGGCGAATGACGAATTTGACAACGTCGATCCTTGTGGTACCGGTGGCTACTCCTGGGGCGGCTCCAATCAACGGCGTCCTTCTCCTCTAGCATCTGCAAGCTCTGGCGAAATTGCGGCCACCTGGTGCTCGCCTTGCTCCGGGGATGAGTGGGTATGATCAGTGAGAGGTGGGGAGTGAGATGGTGTGAGGAATTCGTGCTGGGAAGGCCTCTATTTATAGTGTGACAAGGGGACCGAATGGCGCGGGCGGAGCTCGTCGGTGTTGTTGTTATATCAAACTATGGGAATGGGCATAGGTAGGGGACGGTGCTGTGCTCCCTAGCAATGCTCAATGACACGGTCACGCGGCGTTGGGCGGTGCGGAACGATCGGAACATCGCGGTGCTCTAGGCAGGTCCGACGATTGTTTTAATGGTGCACAGGTGATATGGGTCGCACGGTGGCGAACGGGCGTGTCTTGGGTGTTCCTCGGGTAATGGCGATCCTTCTTGCATGCGGCGAGGGAGGCGCGTGGTCGATGGTCATGTGTCACGGGTGGCGCACTGGCGTGCTCTCGGCATGCTCACAGAGAGGCTGGGCACGCTCGGGCAGTGTGGTCCAGGGGCTGGCGGTGCTCGAGGCTTGGACAATGGGTGGCGGTGGATGGTGGTGAGTGTCCCAGACAAGGTTGGCAAGGCTAGAGAAGCTTCTAGCTTGCAGGCAACATTGGGGTGGAAAGGGTGCTCTTGGCATGCTTGCCATTGATGGCATGGTCTGCTTTACAGTGAGCTAGGGGGGTTAAACAAGTTATATGATCTACTGAGAGTGTAGTGTGAGCTAGATAGGGAACAAGTTAGGCACTGATCACTGCTCACAATAGTGTTTAATGTTTGTGTGTTTGGTGAATGCAAGGTGTTTGATGAAATGGCCGAAAGAGATTCAAATTTGAATTTTTGATTCAAACTTGGTGGGTGTGTTGGTTACATACTAGGGAGTCTCTTGTTAGTTGTAAAGGTCAAGGGGTACTGGTTTGGTTGGGTTTTGAAAATAGGTGATCTTCACATATGTTAAAGATTCAATTTTGAAATGGCATTTGAACCAAGTTGCCAGAAGTTTCTCTAAGTTTGGAAGGTGGGCTTTGATTCACTTTTACTTGGTCTAGCAAGGGGTGAAAAGAAATGGAAATGTTTCTGTTTGAAATCTTGGAGTAGAAACACTCAACGTGGCCTACTGAGAAAGATTGGCAAAAATGACCATTTGCTTTATTTGTTTTCTTTTTTTGATTTTATCTTGATGTGTTTCTGCTTGGAAATGTTTAGATGATGTTGTTTTCATATTTAAACCATTCCTTCCTATTTAGATCAATCACAAAAGTCCATTCATGCATTCATACAATCATCACATTCACACATGCATTCATATGGTTTAATTAACAAAAGTTTTTATTAACCCCAAATTTTGGTGATTGGAATTTGATAACCTTGTTAAATATTTTTGGGATGTTACAAACCTTCCCTCCTTAAACAAAATCTCGTCCAGAGATTTGAGAAATAAGAAACAAGAAAACTAGGATTTAAAAAGATCGGGAAACTCTGTCTTGATGTGATCTTCTTGCTCCTAGGTAGCTTCTTCTTCAGTGTGGTTTCTCCACTGAATCTTGAGAAACTTGATGCTTCGGGTCCTGATGGTTCTTAACGATTCCTCCAAAATACGGATAGGTACTTCGGGATACGTCAGGTCATCGTTGATCTCTATGGTGCAGTGATCAATGTTCTTGAAAACTTCAGTCTTCTCTGGGACTGCAAGGCATTTGCGAAGCAACGATATATGGAACACATTATGCACACTCACATCTCCTCTGGAAGTTCCAGTTGATACAATACTTCTCCTCGACGATTCAGAATCTTGAAAGGTACGATATATCTGGGGGATAACTTTCCTTTGAGTTGGAAACGCTGCATTCCTTTCAAAGGCGACACTTTGAGATACACAGAATCTTTGATATTGAAATCGAGGTCTCTACGTCTCTTGTCGGCATAACTCTTCTGTCTTGACTGGGCAGGCCTGAGGTTCTCACGGATCTTGTGAACTTTCTCTTCTGCTTCTTGTAGGATGTCGGGTCCAAAGATCTGACTCTCTCCTACTTCCGACCAATTCAAAGGGATGCGACACTTCCTTCCATACATGAACTCAAATGGGGCATTTGCAGACTAGCTTGATAACTGTTGTTGTATGAAAATTCTGCGAAAGGCAGACAGTCTTCCCAGTTAGATCCATACTCTAGCACACTGGCTCTCGACATATCTTCGAGTATTTGATTTACTCGCTCCGTTTTTCATCTGTTTTAGGGTGATACATTGTGCTGAAATCTAGTCTAGTTCCTAGTCCATCTTGGACTTTCTTCTAGAATCTCGAGGTAAACTGAGTGCCTCGATCTGACACAATGTTCTTGGGAACTCCGTGCAAACTGAAGATTCTAGCGATGTACAACTCCGCTAGCTTCGAGCTCTGGTAGGTGGTCTTGACTAGTAAGAAATGGTGACCTTGGACAATCTATCAACTATGACCCAAATAGAGTCATTCCCCCTACTAGAAGTAGGCAAACCGGTGATAAAGTCCATTCCAACTAAATCCCATTTCCATTCTGGAATCTATAGTGGTTTCAACAGTCCTGCGGGTCTCTGATGTCCCACCTTGACTCTCTGGTAAATATCACACTTGGAGATGTAGCTTCCTATTTCTCTCTTCATCTTATGCCACCAAAATTGCTCCTTTAGATCATGATACATCTTTGTCCCTCCGGGGTGGGTAGAATAAAGAGTATCATGGGATTCCTTAAAAATAACTTATTTCAACTCTGAATCTGCTGGTAAACAGAGACGTCCTTTGTACCACAACACTCCTTCTTCATCTTCGGTGAACCCGGGTACTTTGCTTGTACCGATACGATGTTTGATTCTGTCGATACTAGCATTTCCTTTCTGTGCCTCCTTGATCTAACTGATCAAAGTGGGTTGAAGTTATATGCTAGACAAAAATCCTTCACTTACTAATTCCATTCTAAAATCTTCCCTCTCCTTGTGCAAACTTGGTTGCTCCTTTAGAATCATAGAGTTCAAGCGACACAGCAATCTACTAAGGGCATCTGCTACCACATTGTCTTTACCGGGGTGATAGTGAATGTCTAGATCATAGTCCTTGATTAGTTCAATCCATCTTCTCTGCCTCATATTCAGCTCCTTCTGCGTGAATATATACTTTAGGCTCTTGTGATCCGAATAAATCTCACAAAGGTTTCCCATCAGGTAATGCCTCCATGTCTTCAGGGCTAGAACTACACCAGCTAGTTCAAGATCATGGGATGGCTAATTCTGTTCATGTTGCTTCACTTGTCGGGACAGATAAGATATAACTTTGCCTTCTTGCATCAACACACATCCAAGACCTATCTTGGATGCGTCATAATACACATCAATTGGCTTTGTAATATCTGACATGATCAAGATTGGGGCTGAAATCAATCTCCTCTTGAGTTCCTGAAAACTCGCTTCACATTTGTCCGTCCATTCAAACTTCTTGTCCTTCTTCAATAATTGGGTCATGTGTCTTGTGATACTCGAGAATCCTTTTACGAACTTACGGTAATATCCCGCTAATCCGAGAAATGCACGAACTTGGGTTTGAGTGGTTGGGGCTTGCCAATCTTTCACATCCTTCACCTTTGCAGGGTCAACGGCAATTCCTCCGACTAATACGATATGTTCGAGGAATCCTACCTCCTGTAACCAGAATTCACATTTGCTAAACTTGGCATACAACTGATGTTCCGTATGAGTTCCAAGGATGGTACTTAGGTGTATCTCATGTTCTTCTTCTGATTTGGAATAGATCAGAATGTCATCGATGAAAACAACGAAAAACTTATCCAGGAAGTCCATAAAAATATTATTCATGAGGTTCATGAAATAAACGGCGGCATTGGTTAATCCAAAAGACATGACAATATACTCGTATAATCCGTATCTGCTGGTAAAAGGCAGTCTTTGGAATATCCTTTGCGTGAATCTTCAGTTGATGATAGCCAGTTCTAAGATCAATCTTAGAAAACACTTTGGCACCAGTCAACTGGTCAAACAGATCTTCTATTTCTAGTAGCGGGTACTTGTTCTTGATGGTGACATCAACTTCCGATAAACCATACACAAACGGTTACCTCCATCTTTCATGTCCACAAACAAAACAGGTGATCTCCATGGCGACGCACTTGGTTGGATCGATCCTATCTCCAGCATAGCATCTAGTTGCTTCTTCATCTCCACTAATTCAGACGGGTTCATGCTATATGGTCTCCGGGCTATGGGTCCAGTTCTAGGGATTAGTTCAATGATAAACTCGATATCTCGATCTGGGGGCATACCGGGCAAAACGTTTGGAAATACATCAGGGTATTCAAAGACTATTTTGACTTGGTCAATGGTTGGTTGGGCTATACTCTTGTTGCATTTGAATTGACGGTGCAAGGTTTCAGATACATGCTCGACCGATATTCTATCTGTACTGGTCATGGTTATGGCTTTCTTGGCACAGTCGATTAATCCTTTATGTTTGGACATCCAATCCATTCCTAGTACTACTTCCAAACCAATAGTTCCGAGTACTATTAGATTAGAATAAAAATCTATCCATGGATTCGGATAGGCACGGCCTTGCAAATTTGTCTAGCTTTGGTGGTTGAACCAGGTATTTGAACTATCATAACATGCTTCAATTTGGTGGGTAGAATCTTACTAGTGCATGTAAATTCTTCAGTAACAAACGAGTGCGATGCTCCAGAATCAAACAACACTCTTGCAAGTACTGAGTTAACAGAAAACATACCCAGCACGACATCTGGCACTTCTTGGCCTTCTTCAGCCTGCATGAGAAAGAGACGGCCGTTGCGTTTGAGCGAGTTCCCTGGGGCAAACCTTCTTCCAGGCTGAACACGATGCTACTGCAGAGCTGGGGCATTTGTATTGGGGGCTACGGCAATCTTCTTGGGGCACTCATTTGAATAGTGACCTTTGGTTCCACATTCATAACAAGTCCCCTAAGACTTGTCCTTTGCTGCAATAGGCACAACATTGCTTCCATTCCTTGGGGCAGTGTTGGTGTTTGTGGCTGCATTGTTTTTGGTAAACTTGGGTGGTGCACGATTGAAATTTCTGGGGTTTCTGGGGTTGTTGTTGTGATTTCCTCTGATCCTTGGGTTTCATCCTCGATAGGTTGGACGGTTCATCGGGGGTTTGTTGGTCCTTGGGGCGAACCCTGGAGATGGGTTCGGGCAATACTTTGGTGTATGGTGGGTTCCTTGTTGATGCATCATGCGACGCTTGCGATTCTCATTTGCTTGGTTGATCCTGCTTTCCATCTGAATGGCAAAATCCACTAAGGCTTCAATATCAGAAAAGGGGATATTGACCAACACTATCTGCATCTCATCATGTAGACCATTCAAGAATCTCTCCTTCTTCTTGGCTTCAGTGTCAATCTCATCCGGTGCATACCTAGCCAATGACAAAAATTTGTCACGGTACTCCACTACGGTCATCCTGTCTTGCTTTAGTTCCCTGAATTCATCTCTCATCCTCTTGATCAAACCAGGTGGCACATGGGTTCTGCTGAACTTGATTTTAAACTCTTCCCAAGTCATCATCTGACCTCCATTCATGGCACGAACGTTGTTCCACCACGCTCTTGCATTTCCGGCTAGATAGTGGGTGGCGAATAGTACCTTCTTGTTAGCTTCCACTCTGGCAACTTCTAGGTTGTTCTCCATGGTTTGCAGCCAATCATCGGCATCGAGGGGCTCTTCAGACATAGTGAAAACGGGTGGATTGGTGTTCTGGAAGTTCTTGAGCTTGGATCCATGGTTGTCCTGATTCCCATGGCCTTGGTTATTGTTGGCCATCTGAGCTATCTGTTGAAGGGTGGCTATGTTGGCTTGACATTTGGATCTCTCAGCTTCGCGGTCCGAAACCAACATTTGCAAGATTTGCATCATCAGGTCCGGGGATGAATTGCTTCCTCCGCGAGGCATTTGAAGATTGAGATAGATCATGAGAAAAGAGGGAAATTTCTAAGGTTCAGGGTTTTGTTTTTGAAAAGTTTTCAAAGTTTGACTCAGGTTTTTCTAGCAAATTCCTTTTCATTCATTCATTCATTCATAGCACACGATACAAACACACACCACAACAAAGGAAATCAGATGGTTTAAAGAACCATTATGTGAATCTACGATACAGTCGGACTGGATACAACTCACTAACGCTAGTGCTAAAGTGCTACTACTCCTCGGAGTCTGTGTTCTCATCATCCTCATCATCATCAATGAAGGAGAAGTCATCCTCATCATTGAAGAAGTCCATGGCCTAATCCTCCAAAAAGTCATCATCGTCACTGAGATAGGAGTAGGGGTCTCCACCAAGGTCTTCCCCTGCATTCTCCCTCTCCTCCCCCTCTCGTGGACAGTCTCCTCCAACTCTGTGATCCGGTGGCAAAGATGGGCAATGATGCGCTCCTTATTGTCGAGCTGACGACGATGAGACTAGCAATCATTCACTAGCATGGCAATGGTCTGATCCTTCTTGGCGGCAATGGCGTACTTGTGGTTGGCGTAGGAGCGGGCATTGTCCAACTCCTTCTGACGGTCATACATCATGAAGCTGAGGTGGTCCAGTTGATTTTTCAGCTCATGGTGAGATGGGGCCTCTAGTGGCTGTCCCATAACATCACGCCTTGGATAGAACTCAAAGCGGGTACCCTTGATCTGATTGATACTCTTCCCACATAGACGGGCAAGAGCTTCCTGCATGGCCCTGGCAAGTCCGCTGAGCCAGTTGTTCTCTCTCAAGGTGAACTGATTTCCCTCTAAGGTGGGGGCTTCAATCTTTCCTCGGAGACTTGCAACAACTAGCCATTGCAACTCCAATCCTTCCTAATCGTTGAGCTGAGCTCCGAAGAACTCGGGGTGCGGACGCTCCAGCCTCTCCAATAGCTGGTCCAAGTCACGCTCAAAGATGAGGTCTCCTCCATTCCCCAAATGATAAAACTTGCTATACTTCACGTCCATCTATAAGAATATTTGAGGAACATGATTTTTCATGAAAGAGTCTAAGTGGTAAGAATGAGAATAGGTTTTCATAAATACTCACTTTGGTTTCGAAACTAAGTTTTTGATTCAAACGTCCATTCTAAACCATAGCGTCCATTCTAAACGTCCTATGGTCAGGTTGGCTCTGATACCAACTTGTCAACACCCGGATTTTTAATCCCAGATGCTTGTTATGCCATACATCGCAATCCCAGGATTACCATTTTTGCGAGACATAACAGATTGGATATCACAGTACATCATCCATTACAAACCATACGTAAGGTCTTACAAAAATAAAGGATGTCATGATCCAATCTTAATACAATTCAAGCAACGGAATAATGTAATAATAACAATAGCGTAGGCGAGGCTCCATCTTCATTGTCAACAGGAAATGCTGACGATGGGAGATGATCCTAGTTGTCATAACCTTCCTGCTACTACTCCTCTTAATACTAAGCTCTAGGGTTATTTTGCAAAAAGCCAGATTTATCTCTACTGAGTTCAGAATCAAAGAAAGCTAGTTGAAAGTTTTATAACACCTAAGTGGGAACCTAAATTTCATATCACAACCCTGTTGGTCAAGTCAAAGTCATGAATCGTTTCATAAGTCATTTTGAAAACATTTGACGATGGAACAGTATCGCCACTCCAACTATCCATAACCATGGACGCGGCTATTCGAATAGTTTGACACTCTGCAGAGGTGGTACATTTTCACCACAACATTCGATACATCCGTCAGGAACAATCCTGAATTTACCATACTCAGTATGCGGATAATCAATCCTAACCTTTCAATTACACGCCCTAGTATGGGCATCTCTCCTATGAGATTGGCCTCCCAACCATGACCAACTATCATCTTGGGAACTGCATAGGTGGACAATCTTCACAAGGTAGCCTCAGCTCAAACCTTGGCCGCAAGGGAACCCATACTAAGCTATATAAATTTCCAGTCAAGCCCTACCCAAATTTCAGGTATTGTGGTTGTACGATAAAATTGGAATGGTATTGCATCCAGACAACAATCAGTTTTATAAAGGGCTAAGGCTCCTATCTTAATATTTTCATCATCAAAATCATCTGGTGTTCAAGAACACATGTCAAAACATTTCAGTATAATGACTCATCATTCTAAGGTTTTCAGAACAATTTTTACCAAGTATTCCCATCTAAAGTGATCAAGTTTTATGCTTAGCACTAGCATCTATAAGTGGGGGTAAATACTAATGGGGGTGGTAAACAAGTGTATCTTATCTAAGTTCAATCGCATGCCTCAGGATGACATCAAGATTATCAAACTTAGGTCAAGTTTTATGCTCTTTATGCTACCTTTAAATATCTTTCTAAAGTCTACCAGTTATCAAGTAAACTTAACTAGAAAGCTTTGATAAAGAAATAAAATACTAAACTTGCAAGTAAAACTAAGATTTGGTCTCCTCAAGTGGGTATAAGCTTGCAACTAGAACTTGCATGGTTTATCTTGTTCAGATAGTAGTATAAGCTTGCTGAGTTGCAAGTGTTAGCTTGCCTTGTGCAGAGCAGTGGTTGAAGTTCTCCTCGGCTTCTTCCTCGTAGTATCCTCCTTCCTCATCGTATCCTTGGTCGGTACTAGTGTTTATAAATAAATACGAGGTACACAATCACCACACAATACTTAACTACTTCTATTTATCACACCAAGGTTTTCACTAGATGATCTAGTATCATTACAAGCATTACAATCATCAAGGGAAATAGTTTTATTTCCTTTATTTTAGAAAAGTAATTTCTACTCATTGAAAAACTACTTAAGGTTTAATATTCTCCAAATAAAACATGGGATCATGTTGACACATGTCATCACCACATATTTCAGTACATGGGAATGTGATTTAAAGTGGTGTCACAATTTAATAAGTTTTACCTTTTTATTTTAATTAATTAAAGTGACCAGAATGGCCTACGAGGCAATCTTTTATTGCTTGACCATTATGTTGGAATTATGCCCTAGAGGCAATAATAAAGATGTTATTATTATAATTCTTGTTCATGATAAAGTTCATATTCCATGGTAGAATTGTATTAAGCGGAAACTTTGATACTTGTGTGGTTTATGAACAACACCGTGTCCCTAGTACGCCTCTATGGACTAGCTCATTGATTGATGATGGTTAAGGTTTCCTAACCATAGACATGAGTTGTCGGTTAATAATGAGATCATGTCATTAGGAGAATGATATGATGGACAAACCCAAATTAAGCCGAGAAATTAGATCATGTCATCGCGTTCATCTTTGTTAAGCTTTTTCTTATGTCAATTATTGTATTCCTTGTACCATGAGATAATACAACTCCCTGGTATCGGAAGAAAGATTTGAGGTCATCAAATGTCATCCTATGTGAGAGAGATCATAAAGGTGTCTCTCAGGTGATCGGAAAGTACATGTTGGTTTGTATGCATCGAGATGGAATTTGTCCCTCCCGAGTTGGAGAGATATACTTCGGGCCCACTCGGTAATCGATATCAACACCGCTTGCAAGCACGTGGTTAAGGAGTTAATCACAAAGTGATATCGGATTACGAAACGAGTAAAGTACTTGCTGTGAACGAGATTGAACTAGGTATGTCGATACCAACGATCGAATCTCGGGCAAGTAAAATATCGCGTGACGAAGGGAATACATATATGAGATTAATTGAATCCTGGCATCGTGGTTCATCCGATATGATCATCGATGAATATGTGGGAGTCAATATGGGTTTCCAGATCCCGCTGTTGATTATTGATAGAAGATCATGTGTGCATATTCTCGAACCCGTAGGGTCACACACTTAACGTGCATCGACGCTAGGATAGAATGGATAATTGGTTTATGATTTTTTGTTCAGAGTCTCGGATGAGATCCAGGACATCACGAGAGGTTCCGGAATGGTCCGGAGAATAAGATTCATATAAAGGAAAGCTGTTTTTGGATTTCGGAATCGTTTTGGAGTTTATCGGTATTGTACCGGAAGGTTCTAGAAGCTTCCAGAGTGGGACCAACGTGGGCACACTTGTCGGAGGCCTGCGTGGGACTAAGGGGAAGTTCCCTGGCCACTTTGGGCCAGGGGCACAAGGCCCCCAGGGCCCAGCCGGCCAGCCCTAGGGGAAACCCTAGGGAAACCTTCTAGAAGGAAGGGGGAAACTTGCCCCCCACTCCACCCTTGGGGCCGCCGCCCTAGGGCTTGGAGGAGGGGCCAAGTGGGGGGCCGGCCAGCCCCCATATAAGGTGGGCAGGGGCACACCCTCCCCCTGCTACTCCTCCAACCCTAGCCGCCCTGCTACCCTTCCACCTCTCTCTCTCCCGACTGCGCATAGGCGAAGCCCTGCTGCAGAAATTCTCCACCATAAGCACCACGCCGTCGTGCTGCAGATCCAATCTATATCTCCACCCCACTTGCTGGACCAAGGAAGGAGGAGACTTCGCGGCACCGTACGTGTGCATCTCTCGGAGGCGCCGCCACTTGCGGCGTTGGATCGGATCGAATCGCGAGGAGGAGAAGGCTAGTTCGACTACATCACCCATGTTCTGTTGAACGTTTCTGCTGTGCGATTTCTTCAAGGGTATGAAGATCTCATCTATCTCTCTCGTTGATTGCATCTCCTAGATTAGATCTTGGATTTCTTGTTCGCATCCGTAGAATTTTTTTGATTTACTATGCTGCGAAACCCTTTCAGTGGTATCAGAGCTAGATCTATGCGTAGATGTGTTTCACGAGTAGAACGCAACATGCTTGTTGCGGGCGTTGATGTTTTCTGTTGCAAACCTCTTGTGTTGTATTTCTTATGGCGCGGCATAGTGAGATCGAAGCAGTCTAGGCCAACTTTACGCGACCTCGTTCGCGAGACCGGCTCCGCACTTGCTAAGAGTGGCGATGGACGGTGCTGCATGCCCTAGACAAGGTTGGAGAGGCTAGTGCGGCCACTAGCTCGCTGGCGACAATGGGGTGGCAAGTTTTCTCTCGGCATGCTCACCATTGATGGCTAGGCTTTCTTACAGTGGTGCTAAAGATAGTTAAAGGGGCTAGATGATCTACTAAGGGCTAGTTGCAACCAGAGAGGGAACAAGTTAGGCCAATTTTACTGCACACTATAGTGTTTGTTGTTTGTTTGATTTGAATCTGCAAGGTGTTTGATGAAATGGCCACAAGAACTTTAAATTTGAATTTTGAATTCAAACTTTGTGGGTTTGCTAGGCACATACTAGGGAGTGTCTAGTTAGTTGGATTAGTCAAGGGGCACTAGTTTGGTTGGGTTTTGAAAATAGATGATCTTCACATATGAATAACATTCAATTTTGAATTATGATTTGAATGGGGTTGCCAAATGTTTCTGCAAGTTTGAAAGGTGGGCCTTGATTCACTTTTACTAGTTCTATAAAGGGGTGAAAATAATTGGGAAAGTTTCTGTTCGAAATCTTGGACTAGAAACACTCAAAGTGACCTAGTGAACCAGATTGGCAAAAATGACTATTTGCTTTATTTGGTTTGTTTTTTATTTTCTCTTTATTTGTTTCTGTTTGGAAATGTTCTAGATGATTTTATAATTGTCTTTAAACCATTTATTTCTAACTAGATTAATCACACAAGTCCATTCATGCAATTGTCAAATCATTTCATTCACACATGCATTCATATGATTTTAATTAATCAAAGTTTTTGTTAACCCTAATTTTAGGGATTAGAGTTTGATGATCCTTGTTTTACATTTTTGGGATGTTATAGAAGGTTTGTAACATCCCAAAAATATTGATCAAGGTTATCAAATTCCAATCACCAAAATTAGGGTTAACAAAAACTTTTGTTAATTCAAATCATATGAACGCATGTGTGTATGTGATGAATGTATGAATGCATGAATGGACTTGTGTGATTGTTGTGAATAGCAAGGAATGGTTTAAATATGAAACCAAAATCATCTAAATCATTTCCAAGCAGAATCAAAACAATAGAAATTCAAAAACAAATAAAACAAGCAAATGGTTATTTTTGCCAATCTTGCTCAGTAGCTCACTTTGAGTGTTTCTAGTACAAGATTTCAAAGAGAAACAATTCCATTTCTTTTCACCCCTTCCTAGACCAAGTAAAATTGAACCCAAGCCTACCTTTCAAACCCACAGAAACATTTGACAACTTGATTCAAATGACAATTCAAAATTGAATCTATATCATATGTGAAGATCACCATTTCTCAAAAACCAACCAAACCAGTGCACCTTTACAAAACCAACTAACCATAGACTACCTAGTATGTGACTAGTACACCCACCAAGTTTCACTCAAAAATTCAAGTCTCTTTCAGCCATTTCATCAAACACCTTGTAAACACAAATCAAACAAAACATCAAACACTAGTGAGCAGTGTTTGTGCCTAACTTGTCTCCCCTCTAGCTCACAACACACTATTAGTAGATCATCTAGTTCATTTAACCAGCCATTGCTCATTGTAACCTTGGCATTGTCATCAATGGTGAGCATGCTCGAGCCCAAATGATCACCCCATTGTCGACAGCAAGCTATGAGCCTCACCAAGCCTAGCCACCTTGTCTAGCAGACACTCCACCGTCCATCGCCACCCCCTGTCCAGAGCCCAAGCACTGCCATCCCCTGGACCACTCAGACCGAGTGCGCTCATTCTCTCTACAAGCATGCCGAGAGCTCCCCAGAGCGCCCCAGAGCGCCGCGCTCGACACGCGAGAACAGACTGCGCGCCGCCCTTGCCGCTTGCGTGCGTTATAACCACCACCCAGGAACCGCCCGGACATGCCCGTTCATCGCCACGTGACCAGGAGAGCCCCTGCGCCATTAATTTTCTCATTAGACCCGCCTAGAGCACCGAAGCGTTCCGACCAATTTGCACCGCCCCATGCCTCGTCACCATGCCGTTGAGCTTTGCTAGGAGGAAGAGCATTGTCCCCTACCCCTAGCCATGCCGTTAGCTCGCTGTGAAGACGAACACGACTAGCTCCACCTGCACCCTTTGATCCCCTCGTTTCACTAAAAATAGAGGCCTCCCCCGTTCGGTTTCAGCACACCATCTCACTCCTCTCTCTCTCAGAACCACCCCACCTCATCCCCGGATCAAGGCGAGCACCAGGTGGCCAGAATTTCGTCGGAGTCTGCCACGGAGGAGGAGAAGAGGAGTTGTCGATTGGATTCGCCCCAGGAGGAGCTGCCGGTACCAGGAGGATCACCGTCATCGACTTCGTCGTTCTGCCCCATCGCCGACCATCGCCTGAGCCCTGATGAGCCCCCATCCCCACTGGCCGCGTTAGGGTTCAGTTTCGCCGGTGCTACCCGGTAGAGAAGACAAGCCCCAGCCATTAGATTAGATGTTAATCGCACGATCCATATTGCCCTGTACCCCTTCGCACCCCCCTTCGCACCCCCTGTACCCCTGCCACTTAATCCCACCCGCACGCGCGCTGTGCACAGTGGGCCGGCCCAGTTAACCTCCCTTGCGACCCAATAATTCAAATTTAGGTTTATTAATTTAGTTTCAAACTTAGTTCTATCCCCAGATTCAGAAATCAATTAAGGAAGATTCACTGAACCAAATTGCATGAAACTAATTTTTCTAGAAAGGTACTAAAATTCTTAATCCAAGCCTGTTGGATTCAAATCAATTGGAATTGTATATCACCTATAGGAAAAATAACAAGGCAAAGGATTTTCTGCATTCAAACATTTTTCAAAATTAAACCACAAAAGATTTTGAGTTGGTTCCAACTCTCAAAAATCATATTTAACAATACCTTTAAGAATATATAAAAATATCCAGGTTTACTTGCAGTAATATTGAACAAGTAATAAAAGAATGCCTCATAGGCAATTCTAGCCACTTTAATTAATTAAAATAAAAGGGTTAAGCCTTATTAAATTGTGACACCACTTTAAATCACATTCCCAAGTACTGAAATATGTGGTGATGACATGTGTCAACATGATCCCCTATTTTAGTTGGAGAATATTAAATTTTAAATAGTTTTTTAATGAGTAGAAAGTACTTTTCTAAAATAAAATAAATAAAACAAGTGCTTTAATCCTTGTTATAATAGTGATGATGTTAGATCATCTAGTATGAACCTTTGTGTGCTAAATATAATTAGTTAAGTATTGTTTGGTGATTGTCTACCTTGTATTTATTTATAGATGCTAGTACCGAACAAGGATACGAGGAGGAAGGAGAATACCACGAGGAAGAAGCAGAGGAGAACTTCAACCACTTCTCTGCACAAGGCAAGCTAACACTTGAAACTGTGAAAACTACATAACATATGCAATGCATTAGGCATGCCTTGATTATATCCATGATTATACCAAACCCAGTTTTACTTGCAAGCTTAGTTATTTTATTTCTTTATCAAAGCTTTATATTTGAGTTTACTTAGTGACTTGTAGATTTTGGAAAGATATTTAAAGGTAGCATAAAGAGTATAAAACTTGGCCTAAGTTAGATAAATCTTGATGTCATCCTGAGGCACGAGATTGAACTTAGATCACCCCCAATTGTTTACCACCCCTCATTAGTGTTTACCCCCACTTGTAGATGCTAGTGCTAAGCATAAAACCTGATCACTTTAGATGGGAATACTTGGTGAAAATGGTTATGAAAAATTAGAATGATGAGTCATTCTAATGAAATGTTTTGACATGTGTTCTTGAACACCAAATGATTTTGATGATGAAAATGTTGAGGCATGAGCCTTAGCCCTTTATAAAACTGATGGTTGTTTGGATGCGATACCATTCCAATTTTTCCATACAACAACAATACCCCAAAATTGGGTAGGGCTTGACTGGAAGTTTATATACCTTAGTATGGGTTCCCTTGCGGCCAAGGTTGAGCTAAGGCTACCTTGTGAAGATTTTCCACCTGTGCAGTTCCCAAGATGACAGTTGGTCATGGTTGGGAGGCCAAACTCATAGGAGAGGTGCCTATACTAGGGCGTGTAATTGAAAGTTTAGGATTGATTATCCGCATACTGAGTATGGTGAATTCAGGATTGTTCCTTACAGATGTCTCGAATATTGTGGTGAAAGTGTACCACCTCTACAGAGTGTCAAACTATTCGAATAGCCGCGTTCGCGGTTATGGACAGTTGGAGTGGCCACACTGTTCCATCGTGGGATGTTTTCAAAATGACTTGTGAAATGGACCATGACTTGACTTGACCACAACAGGGTTGTGATATGAAAACTCAAGTTCCCACTTAGGTGTTATAAAACTTTCAACTAGATTTCTTTGCTTCTGAACTCAGTTAGAGATAAATCTGGCTTTTTGCAAAATAACCCAGAGCCTAGCATTTCCTACTCAAAACCACTTCACTTGTTAGTATTAGTTTGCGAGTACTTAAAGAGTACTCATGTCTTTGACCCTGGTTATTCCCGTGGCCAGACTATGAAGAGGACTATTAGGAGGATGGACCGCATGAAGGTTACGACAACTAGGATCATCTCCCATCGTCAGCATTGCCTGTGACCATGAAGATGGAGCTTCACCCATGCTACCGTGATTATTACGTTATTCCGCTGCTATGATTGTATTAAGACTGGATCATGAGATCCTTTATTAGTCGCAAGACCTTATGTATGGTTTGTAATGGATGATGTACTGTGTTATCCAATCTGTTATGTCTCACAAAAATGGTAATCCTAGGATTGGATGTATGGCATAACAGGCATCTGGGATAAAAAATCCGAGTGTTGACAAATAGCATCATTGTTGTCACAATACACGTCTAACGAATTGGATGATCCCTGAACCACACCAAGATCCATGAGGAAATGCCTCATGCAAACCTCTTCCTTTGCTGTCTCTGAGGCGGCAATATACTCAGCCTCTATTGTAGATGCAGACATAGTCTCTTTCTTGGAACTCTTCTAGCTCACAGCACCTTCATTTATTACCAACACATACCCGGATTGCAAACGAGAATCATCAGAGTCGGTAAGATAACTTGCATCCATCTAACCCTTTACACTGAGTTCATCTTCACTACCATAAACCAAAAACATTTCCTTAGTCCTTCTCAAGTACTTTAGGATATTTTTAGCCACAGTCTAGTGGATTTCTCCAGGATCAGCCTAGTATCTGCTCACAACACTTAGAGCATAGGAATCATTTGACCTAATACAAATCATGGCATACATACTGGATCCGACTGTAGAAGCATATGGAATCACACTCAACCGACTTCACTCATCAGTTGTCGACGGACACTGAGTCTGGCTAAGTTTTACACCATGGGACATCGGTAAGAACCCCTTCTTAGACGATTACATGTTGACCTTCTTCAACACTCTGTCCAAATAAGTAATCTGACTCAATCCAATGAGCCTCCTTGATCTATCTCTATAGATCTGGATTCCGATAATATATGTTGCCTCACCCAATTATTTTATTGATAAACTCCTTTCCAATGATTCCTTGGTTTCTTGCAACATCTAGACATCATTTCCAATCAATAATATCTCATCCACATATAAGACTAGAAATTTACTTTGATCCCACTAAAGTTCTTGTATAAACAAGAATCATGATCACTCTTGATGAAGCCAAACGATTTGACTACCTCATAAAAATGAATATTCCATCTCCGAGATGCTTGATTCAACCCATAAATGGATTTCTGAATTTTTCACACTTTGCCAGCATTAGCCGGATCGACAAAACCCTCTGGTTTTATCATATACACGTCCTCGGTTAAATTTCCGTTAAGGAATGCAGTTTTGACATCCATCTGCCATATCTCATAGTCGAAATAGGCCGCTATAGCTAACATGATCCAAAATGATTTAAGCATCGCTACGGGGGACAAAGTATCATCGTAATCAACTCCTCGAACTTGTCGGATCCCCTTCACGACAAGACGTGCTTTATAGACTGAAACATTTCCATCCATATCGGTTTTCTTCTTAAAGACTCATTTGCACTCAACGGGTCTCGCACCGTCTGGCAGATCAACCATAACTCAGCACATATATCTAAGGTTCGTTAACTTTATCAAAGTTCTATTGTCCTCTCCCTTAACTTTTGCGAAAAATTCCTTTTTCAAGAAACTTCACATTTCAAGCGACAAACCCTTTTTTCCTCGGTGTTATGGAGGAATACCCAATTGTTATTCTAAATAACCTACAAAGACATGCTCATCCAACTTTGGTTGTAAACATCTTACTTATGCTTAGCATACCAAAATTTAAGAAAGGACAACTTGGGTTTTACCCCAATACATAACTTACATGGTGTCATTTCAACGGATCAAGATGGAGCTCTTTTCAGTGTAAAAGTGGTAGTCTCTAAAGATTTAATCTTTTAAAACATAATGGCAGTTTTATTAATAACACCTTTTCTCCAACCATGTCAAACAAGGTTTCATTACAAATCTCAAACACTCCATATTCCTATGGTGTTTCGGGAGATGTAAATCTAGGTGTCTTGCTAAACTTGCAACTCAAAAAATCGCTTTATGATAAATTCATTTATTTTCTTGTTACAATGATTTTCCACTTCATCTTGAAAGTCTTTGAACATTTTCAAATATTTCATAATTCTTTATCATTAAGTGAATATTCACTCAAATTTCCGGAGAAAGCATATGAAGTTGAAATCCATCGCTTACGACTACACATAATGGACTACATACATCAATATGTATAAATTCCAATAATTTACTCGGTCGTTCTTATTTGGCCTTTGAATGAAGTTTTAATTATCCTGAGGAAAGTCTCATAAGCGTCACTTGATCAAATCAAAGACTCCAAAAATCCATGAATATGGAGATTCTTCATGTTTTATTTCCAATATAATTTAAACGGCGATGTCACTTCGTAAGTGATCTTCCAATCATTTGTCTTGCGACATTTTAGCATTAGTTTTACGAATGTGATTTCTCCAACTAGATTTGTAAATGATCCATCTTATGTGAAATACGGTAATTATTTGAACAATCTTTGTTCTCATAATACCTGATTTAAATAAATATTATTAAAACAAATCTTGAAGGCAAGCTTTGATGTCAACGAGAAATACAAACAACGATTTGTTTGCTTTCGATGAACATTATCACATATTCTCTTGCTAGTTACTTAGCCCATTATGGTTCATGAATTGCGTCGTTCTGGATGAAATTTCATACCAACAAATTTGGTATTCAATACCCAAGAACCACATTGTTTAACAAGCAAGGAATACAACCATAACATGTATATCATCTATATACCTAAACTGGATATTTCTAGTCTTTTCTTTTCTGCCAAATATATTTTATAGATTCTCTTTAAGCATTTCCTTTTTCCTTTTAAAAGAATCTATCAACATCAAAAGTGGCGCCATATACATGACACATAGTCCAAAGCGTGTATATTCAAATACTAATACCTTTGCACATGCACTTTTAAGTAGATCACCATCATCAATTGATTGGCGTTCTTTCAAAATCCATTTTTTAGTAATCTTTTAGTGTAGTAAACACTTTACATACATCTTCTATTCATCCTTATCATGAAGACTTTCATGATCAAGCTAATGTAGCTTATAAAGGCGAATCGTGAGTATAACATTACTTTCCAAAACCCTTTTGGATGATTAGGATGTCCAGCATCTTCATCCTTTGCAAATTCTCATCCAATATTAGAACATATATTATACTCTATCATATTTCAACCAAAACATTGTTTTAGATATCATTATATCTGCCACACATTATGGTTTTTGAAACAATGCTTTCAGCTCCTAGATAATCTCGTTATTTAAATCAAGAATCATGGAGGCAAACATGATACTTTAGATACTAACACTTGAATTGTCACTCTCGATTTAATACTAATTATTAAACTTCACGGAGTAAACCAAGTTTGCTGAAAGTTTGCAATAGGACTTTAATCTTTGGATTGACACTCAACACAATACGATACCCGTTCGTAAAGTAAATATCCAGAATTCTATAGTTCTATTATCTCAGTTACAACTAAGCATAAGGTGGTGAACGAATGCCAATGACAATAACAAATTATGCAAATTCACATTGATTTAAGTTATGATAAATTGAGTTCTACTATTCCAAATTAGAAATGAACTCCCACTCAAAAACTGCATCCCTCTTGACTTTTTGGTGATTACATGAACCAAATCCACTACACCAAATCCGATCATCACATGTGTCGGTGTAGCTTCAAAGGCGAGCATCTACATGGTCATAATATCAAGCATATGACTCATGCTTAACGTTTTGGTCCGTGTTCCGAGGCCATGTCTACACATGCTACGATCAGAGAGTTTAAATCCAAAACTTAGTGTTAAGGGTCAGAGAGTTTAAATCAAACCATTTTCAAAAGGTTTTACTCAAAAAATTATTTTTAAAACATAATCAACAATTTTTGTTTTACTAGAAATCATTTTATTCATGGAATAATTCCTTAGTGTCACAAAATATACTTTTAAATCCAAAAGTTGGTTTTTATGGTCAGTATGTTCAAAACAAACCATTTGAAAAAGATTTTACCCTAAAAGCATTATTAGAATAATTTTTATAACTAAAATAGGCCTAGAAATGTTTCTGCAAAAACACTCAATTTTCCAGAAGCAAAATACTAAACTAATGGCATGGTTGCATAGTTCACATTTTTGTGAAACCATTGATATAAAATTTGCAAATTTTTGCCAAGCAGAACAAATGTTATGGAATTTACAAATTCAAACAACTAATAGAAAAGTTTATATTTTTAAAATAAAAGACATGCCACGTGTCTTATTTCTATTGGTCTGTACCGCTTTGGTTGGATCACGCTACGCGGGCTGTAGGATCTGATTGGATCTGTGCGGCTCAGATCATCGCGTACCCCTTCACTAAACGTTCTATCGCATCCAACAGATTAACATCTAATGGTACAGAGCTTGCCAACCATAGATGGGCGGCGCGGCTCGACGGCGAGCGGCGGTGGCGGTCGGGTGATGGTGTTCTGGTGAACCTAGGAAGCGAGAGAGAGGGGTAAGGGGCTTACCAGACTTTCCATGATGAGGAGATACTCGAGGTGGTCACCGTTAGTCAAGGGGCGCACGGGTTCATCGTCGATTGCTCGCCGGAGAAGCTCCCGGCGACGGATGCGTCTATTCGTCGACGTTGGCGAGGCTACAGTGCTCACCAAGGCAAGAAAAAGTGGTTGTTAGATGCGTGAGAGAGAGGAGGTTGTAGTGGTAACAACTAGAGAGGAGGGGCGGTCAGTGCTTACGGGGAGAGGTCGCCGGAGTGGACGTAGTCGACGGCGGCGCTCGGACTTGGTCATTGCCGATACTCTGGGGCACGCACGGGCGAGATGGAGCTACTGGCAGGTGCGTGAGAGGATGGGGAGCAGGCTCGAGGAAACCAGGGGCAGTGGGGGTGGCTGGGGTGGTGGTAATTGTCGCTGGAGAGTCGTCGGAACAGTAGGGTTGCAGGGAGAAATTTGATCAGCCCTGGTGCGGAGAGGGAGTGGCGTCTGGGAGGAAAAGTAGAGGAAAGGAAGGAGATTTAACGAGCATGACCACCAGGAAAAATCAATGTGGCGTTTATGCGAATTGATTCAATTGATTTGCGCCAGAAAACGGTAGAGAAATTAGGGGGGAGAACTGGTCACGCGCGGGTGGAGAAGATGATGATCTGGTGGTGGGGCCGATTTGTCAGAGAGGTGGAGGGTACATGCGTGGGTAAGAAAACTTTTTGCAAGGGGGAGAGCTCGGTTGCCGGGTGGGCTGGTAATCGGAAATGACCAAGTATCTGGGGTAGGTTTAGTTGGGTTGGTATTTTTCATTTTTTTCTTTCTGAATCTTTTTATTTTTATTTTCCGATTTTCTGTTTTGGTTTTATTCAAATGATTTCAAACCCTCTTTTTATTTCAAATCTTTTCCAAACCTTGAGTAAGTTTTTATACTATTTTAACAATGTATTTAAACTCTATTTTAGAATATTTTCTTATATTCTCTTATGCTTTATTATTTATTTAAATTAGACACTTGTCTTTATTTAAATAAGATTTTAAATATGGTTCCAATCCATATTATTCTCTTTAATTATTATTTTGTTCCTTTTTAGTTAATTAGATTACTTTTATTCCACTTTGGAAATTTCAAATATTTTTCCCATGATTTAAATAATCATTTATATTATGGATTTTGTCTTCATTTAAATATAAGTTGGATATGGTTTCAATCCCATATACTTTTATTTGAATATTCTTTATCCCTTTATTTATTTGGATTATCTTTATTCCATTTACTTTGGACACTAAGTCTTGCTAAGTTTTACACCATGGGACATCGGTAAGAACCCCTTCTTAGACGATTACATATTGACCTTCTTCAACACTCTGTCCAAATAAGTACTCTGACTCAATCCAATGAGCCTCCTTGATCTATCTCTATAGATCTGGATTCTGATAATATATGTTGCCTCACCCAATTCTTTCATTGATAAACTTCTTTCCAATGATTCCTTGGTTTCTTGCAACATCTAGACATCATTTACAATCAATAATATCTCATCCACATATAAGACTAGAAATTTACTTTGCTCCCACTAAACTTCTTGTATAAATAAGAATCATGATCACTCTTGATGAAGTCAAACGATTTGACTACCTCATAAAAACGAATATTCCATCTCCGAGATGCTTGATTCAACCCATAAATGGATTTCTGAATTTTGCACACTTTGTCAGCATTAGCCGGATCGACAAAACCCTCTGGTTTTATCATATACACGTCCTCGGTTAAATTTCCGTTAAGGAATGATGTTTTGACATCCATCTGCCATATCTCATAGTCGAAATAGGCCGCTATAGCTAACATGATCCAAACTGATTTAAGCATCGCTACAGGCGACAAAGTATCATCGTAATCAACTCCTCGAACTTGTCGGAACCCCTTCGCGACAATACGTGCTTTATAGACTGAAACATTTCCATCCATATCGGTTTTCTTCATAAAGACCCAGTTGCACTCAACGGGTCTCGCACCGTCTGGCAGATCAACCATAACTCAGCACATATAGCTAAGGTTCGTTAACCTTATCAAAGTTCTATTGTCCTCCCCCTTAACTTTTGCGAAAAATTCCTTTTTCAGGAAACTTCACATTTCAAGCGACAAACCCTTTTGTCCTCGGTGTTATGGAGGAATACCCAATTGTTATTCTAAATAACCTACAAAGACATGCTCATCCAACTTTGATTGTAAACATCTTACTTATGCTTAACATACCAAAATTTAAGAAAGGACAACTTGGGTTTTACCCCAAACCATAACTTACATGGTGTCATTTCAACGGATCAAGATGGAGCTCTTTTCAGTGTAAAAGTGGTAGTCTCTAAAGATTTAATCTTTTAAAACATAATGGCAGTTTTATTAATAACACCTTTTCTCCAACCATGTCAAACAAGGTTTCATTACAAATCTCAAACACTCCATATTCCTATGGTGTTTCGGGAGATGTAAATCTAGGTGTCTTGCTAAACTTGCAACTCAAAAAATCGCTTTATGATAAATTCATTTATTTTCTTGTTACAATGATTTTCCACTTCATCTTGAAAGTCTTTGAACATTTTCAAATATTTCATAATTCTTTATCATTAAGTGAATATTCACTCAAATTTCCGGAGAAAGCATATGAAGTTGAAATCCATCGCTTACGACTACACATAATGGACTACATACATCAATATGTATAAATTCCAATAATTTAGTCGGTCGTTCTTCTTTGGCCTTTGAATGAAGTTTTAATTATCCCGAGGAAAGTCTCACAAGCGTCACTTGATCAAATCAAAGACTCCAAAAATCCATGAATATGGAGATTCTTCATGTTTTATTTCCAATATAATTTAAACGACGATGTCACTTCGTAAGTGATCTTCCAATCATTTGTCTTGCGACATTTTAGCATTAGTTTTATGAATGTGATTTCTCCAACTAGATTTTAAATGATCCATCTTATGTGAAGTACGGTAATTATTTGAACAATCTTTGTTCTCATAATACCTGATTTAAATAACTATTATTAAAACAAATCTTGAAGGTAAGCATTGATGTCAACGAGAAATACAAACAACGATTTGTTTGCTTTCGATGAACATTATCACATATTCTATTGCTGGTTACTTAGCCCATTATGGTTCATGAATTGCATCGTTCTGGATGAAATTTCATACCAACAAATTCGGTATTCAATACCCAAGAACCACATTGTTTAATAAGCAAGTAATATAACCATAACATGTATATCATCTATATACCTAAACTGGATATTTCCAGTCTTTTCTTTTCTGCCAAATATATTTTATAGATTCTCTTTAAGCATTTCCTTTTTCCTTTTAAAAGAATCTATCAACATCAAAAGTGGCGCCATATACATGACACATAGTCCAAAGCGTGTATATTCAAATACTAATACCTTTGGACATGCACTTTTAAGTAGATCACCATCATCAATTGATTGGCGTTCTTTCAAAATCCATTTTTTAGTAATCTTTTAGTGTAGTAAACACTTTACATACATCTTCTATTTATCCTTATCATGACGACTTTCATGATCAAGATAATGTAGCTTATGAAGGCGAATCGTGAGTATAACATTACTTTCCAAAACCCTTTTGGATGATTAGGATGTCCAGCATCTTCATCCTTCGCAAATTCTCATCCAATATTAGAACATATATTATACTCTATCATATTTCAACCAAAACATTGTTTCAGATATCATTATATCTGCCACACATTATGGTTTCTGAAACAATGCTTTCATCTCCTAGATAATCTCGTTATTTAAATCAAGAATCATGGAGGCAAACATGATACTTTAGATACTAACACTTGAATTGTCACTCTCGATTTAATACTAATTATTAAACTTCACGGAGTAAACCAAGTTTTCTGAAAGTTTGCATTAGGACTTTAAACTTTAGATTGATACTCAACACAATACGATACCCGTTCGTAAAGTAAATATCCAGAATTGTATAGTTCTATTATCTCAGTTACAACTAAGCATAAGGTGGTGAACGAATGCCAATGACAACAACAAATTATGCAAATTCACATTGATTTAAGTTATGATAAATTGAATTCTACTATTCCAAATTAGAAATGAACTCCCACTCAAAAACGGCATCCCTTTTGTCTTTTTGTTGATTACATGAACCAAATCCACTACACCAAGTCCGATCATCACGTGTGTCGGTGTAGCTTCAAAGGCGACCATCTACATGGTCATAATATCAAGCATATGACTCATGCTTAACGTTTTGGTCCGTGTTCCGAGGCCGTGTCTACACATGCTACGATCAGAGAGTTTAAATCCAAAACTTAGTGTTAAGGGTCAGAGAGTTTAAATCAAACCATTTTCAAAAGGTTTTACTCAAAAAATTATTTTTAAAACATAATCAACAATTTTTGTTTTACTAGAAATCATTTTATTCATGGAATAATTCCTTAGTGTCACAAAATATACTTTTAAATCCAAAAGTTGGTTTTTATGGTTAGTATGTTCAAAACAAACCATTTGAAAAAGATTTTACCCTAAAAGCATTATTAAAATAATTTTTATAACTAAAATAGGCCTAGAAATGATTCTGAAAAAACACTCAACTTTCCAGAAGCAAAATACTAAACTAATGGCATGCTTGCAAAGTTCACATTTTTGTGAAACCATTGATATAAAATGTGCAAAATTTGGCCAAGCAGAACAAATGTTATGGAATTTACAAATTCAAACAACTAATAGAAAAGTTTATGTTTTTAAAATAAAAGGCATGCCACGTGTCTTATTTCTATTGGTCTGTACCGCTTTGGTTAGATCGCACTACACGGGCTGTTGGATCTAATGGGATCTGTGCAGCTCAGATCATCGCGTACCCCTTCACTAAACGTTCTATCGCATCCATCAGATTAACATCTAATGGTCCAGAGCTTGCCAACCATAGATGGGCGGCGCGGCTCGACGGCAAGCGGTGGTGGCGCTCAGGCGATGGTGTTCCGGTGAACCTAGGAAGCGAGAGAGAGGGGTAAGGGGCTTACCATACTTGCCATGATGAGGAGATACTCGAGGTGGTCACTGTTAGTCAAGGGGCGCACGGGTTCATCGTCGATTGCTCGCGGGAGAAGCTCCCGGTGATGGATGCGTCTGTTCGTCGACGTTGGTGAGGCTACAATGCTCACCAAGGCAAGGAAAAGGGGTTGTTAGATGCGCGCGAGAGAGGAGGTTGTTGTGGTAGCAACCAGAGAGGAGGGGCGGTCAGTGCTTATAGGGAGAGGTCGCCGGAGTGGACGCAGTCGACGGCGACGCTCGGACTTGGTCGTTGCCGACACTCTGGGGCATGCACGGGCGAGATGGAGCTACTGGCAGGTGCGTGAGAGGATGGGGAGCAGGCTCGAGGAAACCAGGGGCAGTGGGGGTGGCTGGGGTGGTCGTAATTGTCGCTGGAGAGTCGTCGAAACAGTAGGGTTGCAGCGAGAAATTTGAGCAGCCCTGGTGCGGAGAGGGAGTGGCGTCTGGGCGGAAAAGTAGAGGAAATGAAGTAGATTTAACGAGCATGGTCACCAGGAAGAATCAATGTGGCGTTTATGCGAATTGATTCAATTTATTTGCGCCAGAAAACGGTACAGAAATTAAGGGGGGAGAACTGGTCACGCGCGGGTGGAGAAGATGACGATCTGGTGGTGGGGCCGATTTGTCAAAGAGGTGGAGGGTACATGCGTGGGTATGAAAACTTTTTGCAAGGGGGAGAGCTCGGTTGGCAGGTGGGCTGGTAATCGGAAACGACCAAGTATCTGGGGTAGGTTTAGTTGGGCTGGTCTTTTTCATTTTTTCTTTTTGAATCTTTTTATTTTTCTTTTCCGATTTTATGTTTTGGTTTTATTCAAATGATTTCAAACCCTCTTTTTATTTCAAATCTTTTCCAAACCTTGAGTAAGTTTTTATACTGTTTTAACAATGTATTTAAACTCCATTTTAGAATATTTTCTTATATTCTCTGATGCTTTATTATTTATTTAAATTAGACACTTGTCTTTATTTAAATAAGATTTTAAATATGGTTCCAATCCATATTATTCTCTTTAATTATTATTTTGTTCTTTTTTAGTTAATTAGATTACTTTTATTCCACTTTGGAAATTTCAAATATTTTTCCCATGATTTAATTAATCATTTATATTAGGGATTTTGTCTTCATTTAAATATAATTTCGATATGGTTTCAATCCCATATACTTTTATTTGAATATTTTTTATCCCTTTATTTATTTGAATTATCTTTATTCCATTTGCTTATGCATTTAATTCAAGTTTTAAATTGTCTTCCAAATAATTTTCTTGGGATTTATTATTTAGTTTAGGAAATTTGTCTTTATTTAAATAAAATTGGACATTGTTCAATCCTTATGATTTTATTTAAATAATATTTTACTCCTTTTTATTATTCAATAACTTTTCATTTTATTTGTTTGGCCAAGATTTAATTTGGATTTTAAATATTCCTTATTTATTTATTTCTTTCTTTATCTTATAAAATCCATATCTTTTTATTTATAGATCCAAAATTGGTGATTCCAATTTGTATAATTTTATTTAATATTTGTTTATATTTTTAAATCCTTTTAGGATTATTTTTCTCACAATTTGGCATGGGTTTTGGTTAGGAGCTTTATTAGCCTTGGAAAATATTTCTGTTTGTCTTATTAATTTCATAAGTTTTTATCCATGGCCCCAAATTAGGTGAAGCCAATTTTCGTTGTTTTATAATGTTTTTGTTTATCATTTTTGATCATTTTAAAATGATTGTTTCTGAATTTTTATAAGGATCCAATCCATAGTGTTAGAGAGATCTTGGAAATGATTTTCTTCCATTAGGGTTTTCGGGTTTTGGTTTAACTTTTCCAACTGTTTAAATTTCAAGATACATTCATTGATGAATGCAATTCACTTGATTGAAATTTTGTTAGATACCCTTTTCATTCAAAAAAATTCAAGAAGGGTTTTGATGTTTCCATTTAGAAGCAAAAAGTTTCTTTTCACCCTCAATTTCAACAATTATTTCTTTTGTTTATTCATTTTTCACATTTCAAAATTTGGAAAATTTTGGGATGTGACAGGCTATCACCCTTAAAAGAAATCTCGTCCCGAGATTTGGGAAGGCTAGAGGTTACAAGTTGGCTTCAAAACAACTAGGGTACTACCACCCATAAAATATTTTCAACTAGATTACATCTTGGCTTACTTGGGGTCTTGATGAAACTTCTCTGGACAGATGTTTGCATAGTGTCCTTTGTTTCCACACTTGAAACATGTAACAAGGTTGATGCCTCTCATAGGTTTTCCTGTCTTGTCTTCCTTTTTTTCTGGACAATGTGATGCATAATGGCCTAGCTCTTTGCATTTATGGCACATCACTTGGCTAACATCTTCTTTCATCTTTGGCATCACTATCTCTTGTTTGTTTTCTTGGCTCTTCTTCTTTTCTGGACATTTATTGGCATAGTGTTCCATCTCTTTGCAATTGAAACTTTGCACCTGGCTAATGTATTTCTTGCTAGGGTTGGAACATTTCTTCTTTTTGGGTCTCTCCAAAGCTAGGAGTTCTCTTAGTTCATGTTCTTCATACTTCACCTCAAAGGTGGGAAATCTTTCTCTCTTGTTGGGGCAGTCACTAGACATGTGGCCTTCTTCTCCACATGAGTAGCAACACTTTGTGGTCACTTTGGATGTGGCCTTATGAGGCACATTTCTGATTTTGTCTTTATCCTTCTTGGTAGAAGTTGTTACCTTATGGAGGTTTCCAAACATTTGATGCATTCCATCTTGTTTCATTTGTTGAACTATAGGATAGATAGGGCATTGGATAGGGACATGATCATTTCCTTCACATACGAAACAAGTAACTTGAGATGTGGGGCATTGTTTAGTTGGATGTTTCTCTTCACAATTAGGGAATTGGTCCACATGATCTTTATAAGTGTGTTCCATGTCTCCACAAATATTGCAAGCTTGAGTTCCTTCTATAATATCATCCTTGATATCATTGTTGTCACAAGCAGTTTGAGAAAGGTTGTTTCTCATGTTGATCATTTGATTGGTCATCCTTTGCAACAATTGGGATTGGGTTTCCAAGAACTTTTGCACGGTTGGCTCTAACTCATTGTTGTTGCCTAAAAATTGAGTTGTCACTTGATTCAACTGGGCTTGGGTTGCTAGAAGTTGTTCTCTCATGTGCATCTCTTGGTTGTTGTTGTCACCATCCTTGATATTGGAGTCTCTTGGAGAAGTCATCGGTTTAGGTTGGATTGGGATTAGATTAGGCAAAAGATTTCTATAGAAGAAGTCTACTCACACACAAAAATTCACACAAGCAATGTGCAAGCAATCACAATCAACATTCCACTCAAACAACAAGATTCAAGCATATTTTTAGGCAATAAAATATTTTTCCTACACCACATAAGTTGGTGTGATCAATATATGATCTAAACTAAACACTAGTATGGTGGTCCAACTATAGGTTTCCCTTGTGATCATTCAATTCTTCTTGGTTGTTTCTTCTTGAACAAAATCATGGTTTCCTTGAAAAAAATCTTGCATCTTGGTCACAAAACTCAAAGGTTATGGTGGTTTCTTCTAAGTTTAGTCTTCAAGTCTTGAGTATTATTTCTTGTCTCACTTGTAGTCCTTAGTGATATCTAAGTTGAAGTACTTGGTGAATCCAAAGATGAAGTCATTGGTATTGGTGAAGTCTTTGCTGAAGTTGAAGTTTTTGTCCATCAAGTTGAAAAGGAAGAAATGTAGAATCAAAACCAAAAAGGTTGAGGAAAGAGTTTACAAGATTGTGTGTAAATAAGTTTTGGAGCAAATACAACTCGTATTTTTCTAAGGGGTTTTGTCCAATCCTAGGGTTACAATCCTGCAGGCAACACAGTGCTCTGATACCATCTGTAGAGGTCCCAACCTGATAAGGTAGAGATCCCTGTGTTTACAATGCTAGTCCCTGGATCAATAGATAGCATCCACGGTTTAAGATGTAATATCAAGAAACAATGGTCATATTACAACTTTATAACCAGGAATAAAATAATTCATTACATCTTACATAGCTCATTTGGCTATCTCATTACAATGCAGCAGAAATATCTATATAGAAGTGATTCCTTCATCTTCAAAGTGCCACAGGCAATCATGTTGGTTGTAGACTTGTAATCCTATTCAACACACTTCACTAACATCAAACAAACCTGCAACATAATAAGTTACAGCCACAAGGGTCACTACATTTGAATTGTATTGGCAAGTGATAAAATGGTAGAATAGTGGTATCTATCATCTATATGCATTTGGCTAAGTGGAGCTTAGGCTTGCTTTGCTCAAAATATATTTTCCTTATCATTTGAAAACACTAAGTTCTTGTTTGTCAAAAATCACCCAAGGAACACAAGTGTGATACCAAGGTTGTCCAGTCACTGGGCCTTGTCTAACCACTGGTCATTTGCCCTTGTTCAACCATAAGTTTTTAACTTAGAAATTGGGATGAGGAGATCCTTGATAGCTTCCATTTGTTGATTCTCAAATTGTCCATTGCCGGGGACACGGCTAAGTACTTAGATTTTTCCTTCTCGAGAGGTGGTGCACTTTCCCCACAAGACTCGACATGCATCGAGACAAGATCTTTCAGAAGCCTTCCCTTAGACCAAATGGATGCGTTCCAAACCTACCACCCCCTACCACCTTATGTCCATCTGGCTAAGTTATTGCAACCTATATGATCCTAGAAGAGCCCATATACCATGTGGTTGCACTAGAAGCTTCTCAACATTTGACATCTCAAATCTCTTTGTTCCTGGGTGGCTTTCCACAAGTGTGATACACAAGTTTTCCCCAGTTTACTGGACTTGTGATACACAAGTTTTCCCCAGTTTACTAGACTTGTGTAACCACTCAACATATCCCATTCTCACCATTCCACCCAGGTGATTCATTCACTTAGTAGTTTTATTAAGCAAAAACATAAGTCAAAAGACTTAGCCAAATTTCCATAGCTTGTATATAAACAAGGCTTGTTCGCTACCATCTAGGCTAAGCATGATAGTAGTAGTAATCTTAACTTAGGGAAAATTCTACTAAGGCATCATCTACTAGGATTTCCCATGGCATAGTTATTCACATAGAAAATTCCATGGAAGTCCTACTTAGAGTTTTCACTAATGCATAGTTAAAATAATAGGACAAAAATGTATGAAGAACCCCTTGCCTTTTTGGTAGAGAATATATGTTCACTCCTTGATCTTGCAATTTTCACACTCTTCAAAATTCACTACAATTCGACCAAGCAAGGCACAAATTCAACTAGCATTCAAACAATTCATCACATGAAATAATGAAAACAAGACAATGCATGCAAGCATGCAAAAGATTGTTTTATTGGAAAAGTGGTTTCTAATAAGGCTTTAAACATTTTAATACACCTATTGGTCATTTATAAAAGTGGAAAAACCATTTAAAATCAAGTTAGTGAAAATAGCCCATTTAAATCATTTTTGTTTTGCTAGAAATGATTTAAATCAAAGTAATGATTTCTAGTGTTTGACAAATATGTTTTTTAAACACAAATGTTAGTGTTTAAGGTTAAAGTGTTTAAAACAAATCCATTTACAAAAAGGTTTCACTCAAAAATCATTTTTAAATCAAAGCAACATTTTATTTTACTAGAAATGCCTTTAATCAAAGTAATAATTTTATAGGGTTAATCAAATACATTTTTAAATCCAAAACTTAGAGTTTAGCGTCAGAGAGTTTAAATGAAACCATTTGCAAAAGGTTTTACTCAAAAATTATTTTTAAAACATAATCAACAATTTTTGTTTTACTAGAAATGCTTTTATTCAAATAATAATTCCTTAGTGACACAAAATATACTTTTAAATCCAAAAGCTGGTTTTTATGGTCAGTAGGTTCAAAACAAACCATTTTCAAAAGATTTTACCCTAAAAGCATTTTTAGAATAAACTTTATAACCAAAATAGGCCTAGAAATGTTTCTGCAAAAACACTCAATTTTCCACAAGGAAAATACTAAAATAAGGGCATGGTTTAAAAGTTCACATTTTTGTGAAACCATTGATATAAAATTTGCAAAATTTGGCCAAGCAGAACAAACGTTATGGAATTTACAAATTCGAACAACTAATAGAAAAGTTTCTACTTTTAAAACAAATTTGGCCACGTGTCTTATTTCTATTGGTATGTACCGCTTCGGTTGGATCACGCTACGCAGGCCATTGGATCTAATTGGATCTGTGCGGCGCACATCATCGCATACCGCTTCACTAAACATTCAATCGCATCCATCAGATTAACATCTAACAGTCCAGAGCTTGCCAACCATAGATGGGCAGCGCGGCTCGACGGCGAGTGGCCGTGGCGCTCGGGCGATGGTGTTCCGGTGAACCTAGGAAGAGGGAGAGAGGGGAAGGGGCTTACCAGACTCTCCGTGATGAGGAGATACTCGAGGTGGTCACTGTTAGTCAAGGGGCATACGGGTTCGTCGTCGATTGCTCGCTGGAGAAGCTCCTAGCGACGGATGCATCTGTTCGTCGATGTTGGCAAGGCTACGGTGCTCGCCAAGGCAAGAAAAAGGGGTTATCAGATGCGCAAGAGATATGAGGTTGTAGGGGTAGCAACCAGAGAGGAGGGGGTGGTCAGTGTTTACGGGGAGAGGTCGCCGGATTGGACGCAGTCGACAGCGGCGCTCCGACATGGTTGTTGCCGACACTATAGGGAACACGCGGTTGAGCTGGAGCTACTGGCAGGTGTGTGAGAGGATGGGGAGCAGGCTCGAGGAAACCAGGGGCAGTGGGGGTGGCTGGGGTGGTCGGAATTGTCGCCGGAGAGTCGTCGGAACAGTGGGGTGGCAGCGAGAAATTTGAGCAGCCCTGGGGCGGAGAGGGAGTGGCGTCTAGGGGGAAATGTAGAGGAAAGGAAGGAGATTTAATGATCATGGTCACCGGGCGGAATCAGTGTGGCATTTATGTGAATTGATTCAATTGATTTGTGCTAGAAAACAGTAGAGAAATTTAGGGGGGAAGAACTGGTCACGCGCGGGTGGAGAAGATGATGATCTGGCGGTGGGGCTGATTTGTGAGAGAGGTGGAGGGTACAGGAGTGGGTAAGAAAATGTTTCGCGAGGGGGAGAGCTGGGTTGCCGGGTGGGTTGGTAATGGGCCAGATTGAGCTGGGGTCTGGGGTAGGTTTAGTTGGGCTGGTCTTTTTCATTTTTTTCTTTTTGAAACTTTTTCTTTTTCTTTTCTAATTTTCTGTTTTGGTTTTATTCAAATGATTTCGAACCCTCTTTTTATTTCAAAACTTTTCCAAACCTTCATTAAGATTTTATACTGTTTTAACAATGTATTTAAACTCCATTTTAGAATATTTTCTTATATTCTGTTATGCTTTATTATTTATTTAAATAAGATTTTAAATATGGTTCCAAACCATATTATTCTCTTTAATTATTCTTTTATTCCTTTTAAATTAATAATATCACTTTTATTCCACTTTGGAAATTTCAAATATTTTTCCCATGATTTAATTAATCATTTATATTAGGGATTTTGTCTTCATTTAAATATAATTTGGATATGGTTTCAATCCCATATACTTTTATTTGAATATTCTTTATCCCTTTATTTATTTGGATTTGTATTATATTTATTCAATTTTCTTATGGATTTAATTCAAGTTTTAAATTGTCTTCCAAATAATTTTCTTGGGATTTATTAATTAGTTTAGGCAATTTGTCTTTATTTAAATAAAATTGGACATTGTTCAATCCTTATGATTTTATTTAAATAATCTTTTACTCCTTTTTATTATTCAATTAATTTTCATTTCATTTGTTTGGCCAAGATTTAATTTGGCTTTTCAATATTCCTTATTTCTTTCTTTCTTTCTTTATCTTATAAAATCCATATCTTTTTATTTATAGATCCAGAATTGATGATTCCAATTTGTATAATTTTATTTAATATTTGTTTATCTTTTTAAATCCTTTTATGATTATTTTGCTCATAATTTGGCATGGGTTTTGGTTAGGAGATTTATTATCCATGGAAAATATTTCTTTTCATCTTATTAATTTCATAAGTTTTTATCCATGGCCCCAAATTAGGTGAATCCAATTTCCATGGTTTTATAATATTTCTGTTTATCATTTTTTATCATTTTAAAATTATTGTTGCTGAATTTTTATATGGATCCAATCCATAGTCTTAGTGAGATCTTGGAAATGATTTTCTTCCATTAGGGTTTTGGTTTAAATTTTCCAAGTGTTTAAATTTCAAGATACATTCATTGATGAATGCATTTCACTTGATTGAAATTTTGTTAGATACCCTTTTCATTCAAATATGTTCAATAAGGGTTTTGATGTTTCCATTTATAAGCAAAAAGTTTCTTTTCATTCTAAATTTCAACAATTATTTCTTTTGTTTATTCATTTTTCACGTTTCAAAATTTCGAAAATTTTGGGATGTGACATATACTTTTACTTACAACATCACCATATCATGACACTAGCACAGGAACAATATAAACTAGACGCTTCTAATTTATCCATTGCAAGTTTTACGTGGCTTAGGGATTTCGGAGATAGAATCGTTCTTACCTACGAACATGGAACTACAACAATGATAATATAATTATTGTCAACTCCTTGTAAATCAGATATTGACTATAGTAGGAGAAACGGACACCCGCTAGCCACTTATGCAAAACTAGTTGCATGTCAAGCATGGAACATGTCTCATGTGCGAGGACGTGTAAAGTTTGTCTGGGCTGCTTCATCCCACTATGCCACCAATATCCAAAGTACAAGGAAGAAGTAATAACATGACCATCGGTGCCCACATATTCATATGTGTACTACCCGTGCAAAGCATCTATGCATAGATCCGGCTCTGATACCACTGAAGGGTTCACAACATAGAAAACAAAAAATTCATACGATGGGAACAACTAAGTACCAAGATCTATCTACTAGATACAACAATGGGTGGATATACATCCATAGAATACATACCCTCGAAGACCGAATAGAGTTAACAAGGTTGTACTCGTGGATGATGTAGTTGAACGCTTGCCGATCTCAAGATCGTGATGAAGTCCATCTGGTCCAGCCGGTCCAGCACCATCAAGTCCAGCACCGCAGACATGGTGCATCCGTGATCGCACACACATCCGGGTACCCTGACAACCTCCGCGCCCTTGCTCCAACGAAACAGCAGAAGCAACAAATCCTTCTAGAAAAAGCCACCGGGAACATGTATCTCGCTGATCCGAGACCATGGGGAAATTTTAAAGGGGGAGAGAGATCCTTCACGAGGAGGTGCGGGGGGCAGCCCAAGGGGGCATGGCCGCCGGCTAAGGAGGGTGCCCCCACGTCTCCCTCATTCATGTGGTGGAAGCTCCACTCACATAAACACACCTCCACTCACATGCATTAATTTTCCACCAAAATTAATGCAAGCTCTCATTTAATAAAACATTTTTGTTTATTTTATTCAGAATTTTCTTAATTACTCTAATTAACAAACATTCACATAAAACCCCTTATAACATTTCAATTTCACATGCAGAACCAGTTTCAACAATTTCAACCGAAATGATTCTGGTGTCTAGTGAAATAAATTCTTGTGCTTTCTTTTTCTTTCTCTAGCATATCATTTGTTCTGAATGGTGTCAGTATCCCTTAAGTGTGTCACCCTACGGTTCGCGAATAATGTAGACATGATCGAGACTCTCTCCGATCAATAATTAGCAGCGGGACATGGAGATCTGTACTGACTCCCACACATTCAATGATGACTTCTCTGATCGTGTGAACCTTACATGTCCGAGATTCGATCATCGGTATCTCCATACCTAGTTTGATCTCGTTACCGACATATACTCTTTTCTTGTTCCCGTGATATAACATTCTAGTGATCAAATCACTTGCTTGCACGCTAACTAATGTGATATCACCGGGAGGGCCCAGAGTATATCTCTCCGTCATCAGGATGGAAAAATTCCACTCTTGATCCACGAGCCTCAACAAAACACCTTTGTAGCACTAAACCAACCTTTATAGTCACCCTTTACGGTGTGACATTTAATGTTATCAAGATACTCTTTCGGTGTTAGTGATTGACATGATCTCATGGTCTAAGGACTAAGGTTACTTTATATGATGTTATAGCAATATAAACACAATGACCTTTATCGTAATGCTATACTTCAGATGAATGTTCATCACATCATTCCAACAACGTTGTGACCTCGTTATTAACAACATCCAATGTCCATGATCAGGAAACTTTGATCATCTTGTTAATCAACGAGCTAGTTTATAAGAGAGGCATAACTAGGAACTTCCTTTTTGTTTATTAAACACTCATGTATTAACGGTTCCATATTAATACAATTATAGCATGCAAAATAAAAATTTATCATAACTAAGGAATAATATAATAACCACTTTATTATTGCCTCTCGGGCATATTCCGTTCATAACCACCCATGGTTGTCATACTGATTGGTCCACATACATCACTATGTACTAGTCCCAACAAGTCGGATGCACTTTCGCAACTCTTTGCAAAAGGTTTCTTGGTCATTTTGCCTAGTAGGCAAGATTCACATGTCTCGAACTGCTCTAAGTCGAATGAAGGTAGGAATATATCATCGTGGAGATTCTTCTTGCGTTTCCAAGTTACATGACCAAGCCGATAGTTCCAAAAGTAAGTCATATTCAGATCATTTGGTTTCAACCTTTTAACATTTATATTATAAACCGACTCCCATCAAGATCCAAAATAAATAACCCATCCTAGACGGGTGCAAAGCCATGAAACATATCATTCAAATATAAAGAAAAACCATTATTCTTAATATTCGACTCATAGCCTTGCCTCATCAAATATGAAGTAGAAATAATGTTTTGAATGGGCACTTGAACGTAATAACAATTATTTAGTTCCATAATGAATTCGGAAGGTAAATGAAGCTGCATCGTGCTGACTTCCAACGCAAAGACTATCTCTTTGTTGCCGACGAATATCAACCTCGCCTCTTGCTACGCTCCTAGTTCTTTCTAGTCCCTGCAGTGAGTTGCAGATATGAATAATTGATCCGGCATCATATACCCAAGAACTATTAGGTGCATCAGCAAGATAAATCTGTATAACATTGCAAACAAGTGTACCTGATTCGTAAGTCATACCTCCACTCTTGGCTTTGTCAGCCTAATACTTGCTGCAGTTCCTCTTCCAGTGGCAATCCATCTTGCAGTAGAAGCAAGTGGATCTGGCTGAAGGAGATGGCTTAGTCCCTGAGGAAGTTCTTGGGATCGGGTCCTGAGCCTGCTTTCCTCTCGACTTAGCCTTCTTCTTAGTCCAAGAACTCTTCTTGAACTTAGCCTTATTTTGCACCATCAACACTTGACTAGCTCCCTTCTAGAGATCCGCCTCTGCCTTCTTGAGCATCCCATGCAATTTAGTGAGCTTATTATCCATACCATGCATGTGGTAGTTCGAAATGAACTATCCATACGCACTAGGAAGGGAGTTTAGAATTATATCCATAGCGAACTCTTCGCTTATGGGGTAGCCAAGCCTCTCTAGAGACTGCACGTAACCAACCATTTTGATCACATGCGGCCTCAGTTGATCACCATCCTTAAGCTTGCAACTCAGCAAAGACTAAGAGACTTGATACCTCTTAGTCTTTGCCTGATCCTGGAACATACTTTTGAGGCTTTCAATCATATCGTAGGCCTCAACATTCTTGAATTTCTTTTGCAAGTCCGGCTCCATGTGAGCAAGCATAAGACAGCTAAGATACATGGACTCATCCTTAGCCCGACGGTAGGCATTGGTGGCAGCGACAGTCACATTCTCATTCGGCTCATCTGGAAGCGGGTTGTCTAGGACATGTTCCTTCTTTTCTTATTTGAGAACAATTCTCAGATTTCGATACCAGTTGGTAAAATTAGTCTCAAAGCAAAAAACGGATATCTGACGGTGACTGCTAGTTGGTGCCATCATCTACAATAAAAAATATGCAAAACACTTAAGACATGTATTCATAAAAGAGAAAGCATATTAAACACTTTAATAGTTTATGCTCCCAATAGAACCAACACCCCCTGATGGTTGCTTAGTGACTCAGGATCCTAAATAATAAATTCGGATAGTGAGCTTTAGCATCACCTCTAACCGCCAAGTGCTCTAGGTAGACAACTCCTTGTTAATCGCATCTCATATGACTCCTGTTGGACGGGTGACATCATAGGGCCCGGCTCCCGTCCGACTTTTCCCCGAGTCCCACAACCGTTGTGATAGACCCGTATAGCTTATCGACTGTTTCCGCTATGAGTCCGAATCAAACCCACCTAGTCGGAAAGAATTGGCAGAACCTCAATTTTATGAGCCCACTACCAAAAATGTCCGACTTGTGATGGTGAAAACACTGCAGGAAAACCGACTAGACCTTCTTTGAGGGATTAAATTTTACCGGCTATCTAATAGAGGTAAAATAGAGACATATCAACAACACAAAATAAAGAAATTATAATGTGAAATGGTATGGCTCTATTCATGGCGATCTCCATCTCCACAAAGCCTGTAATCCGACTCGTGACAACTCTTGTCACTTGCCGTCTTACTCGATGTCGCCGACATGTACATCGCCTTGCATGCCATCCGGGTTCTCCACAAAGCTACACTAGCTTAGTAAAGTAAATTACATGAGGAATCCGACACGCATATCGTTATAAAATAAAATGACAACACCTAGGCTCCAGCCGGCTGACAAAACCGTGATTCACAGATCACATATGGATTACACACATACATCTACATCACATGCACATTAACCATACCATTCACAACTTCCTGCAAAAACAAGTTATGCATAGATACACTATCTACCGGCGTTGTGAAACTTGCAACGACATGTAAGGCGCTACGACAGGGCAAAGCCGGCGGTCCCTGCTTCTGGATTCTGACCGTTATTCCAATTCGATCAAACTCGCAACGGCATCTAAGGTCTCATCTACGATCTGGACATGGATTTCGACCGTTATTCCGATTCGATCAAAATCTTTTATCTTCGATCACCGCTTCTGGATTTATGTGTCACAGTCTACCCCGATGGAGAAAACCTACCAGTAGGGGTATGTCGTTCCACCACCTCAGCAATATGATCATGGAAATCAAATCTACCATTCTCTGAGTATAGTTGATCCAATCAACCTCGTACAAAACCAATCTATCTCATATATCGACCACCAAAAAAGCATATAGATCCAATCTACAGCCAACCACATATCACCTATGCAATATCTCAAGCCTAAAACCAGAAGCTATCGCTCTGATACCACTGTTGGGCCACACAGAGATAAAACAAAACTTTTTCCCTCGAACATGGTGATCCCAAGATCTAGTTGATTACTGATTACTGATGAAGCACGTCAAATGAATGTAGTGCAGTCCTCACGATCCGATCTCATCACGATCGTCCTGGTGCTGATCATACATCACCGCTGCTGGTATCCACACATACAAGGAGGAGCGCCGGCAGTGAACTGCTAGGTTAGGTACGTCGACAGGACTGCTGTGGAGCTAGGATTTCCAACTCATGGAATGACCTAACCGATCAACCCTTCTCGGTTTCTGCGCCCCACTATATATAGGGAGTGAACGTGGGCTCCACTCAGTCGTGGCCCATTCACTAAAGCCCGTATAATATTAGTAACCGTGAGTTCGACTTAGTTATTCTGTCCAAATCTGGCTCGGGTCCAACCCAATAACCAGAGTTCCGGTTCAGATCCAATCTAAACTTGCTCCCGCTCTTAAGTGTGTGACCCCGCAGGCTCATGGCTACTTGGACACGATCGGAGTCCGACTCTCAATCGATCAGTCGGTAGCGGCTCCTAGCAGAACATGCCGACTACCAAGTACCAAAGAGTCATGACGACTTGCCTTTCCAACGTGACTTGCATCCGAGTCCCTTTTGCCTCACGATATACCTTGTCAGACTATAGGAGAATATTTTTCATCCCTTAAATAGTCCGACTCTCTTCTCGATCCGAGATAAGTGATTCATCCGACTAACTCTTAGTCGATCGCCTTGGTTAAAACTTAACCGAGTCGTGCATGGCCATGCTTTCTGAACCATATCATTTGAGAGGGCCTAGAGAATATCTCTCCAAGTGGAGGGTCAAAATCCCATCTTGGTTATTCACATCACGCATCTTGATTCTCAGTCCACCCGAACTCTGCCTTTATAATCGCGATTCACGGATCAGCGTTGTGTAACCTAAGTTGGTGATCCTCAACTCGGACTGTGCAACAACCTCAGGTCTAAAGATTACATTGATTGAGATATACAAATGACAACTTGTTCGTTGTACCTTAATATGGGTCAATCCGACTCGCTAAACTCTTTAGCCTAATCTGTGTAAGTCGGAATAGAATCTCCATGCCCATGACAAGTGGAACCAAGTCATCATGCCGACTTTCACATTGGTCTAAGTTGTGTGTCCAGCACAACCTCGATGACCAAGGATATTTAGTACAAACAACATGAATGTATAGTTCCACAACCGAATCACATATTCAATGATATACATCAGATTCTCATATAAGGACAACTTAATAACTTTATGAATACAATGGGAAGTATCATCATACATGATTGCCTCTAGGGCATATTCCCAACAAAAACAACATGCATGATTACAAATAGATGATCTTGATCATTAACGGAGCTCACAAGATCTAAACATGGTAGCACAAAGGAGGAGATACAACCATCTAGCTACTACATGTACTAGTAGTCCAAGGTGGAACTACTCACACTTCATACCGGAGGCTGGCATGATGAATAAGAAGGCCTCCGGGATGATCTCCCCTCCGGTAGGGTGCCGGGAAGATCTTCAGATCCCCCCGATATAGGGACGATGGTGGCGGCGGCTACATACAGTTTCGTGGAATATTGATCATGTCCATAGGGTTTCTGCATCAGGGGTCTTTATAGGCGAAGAGGTGACGCAGGGGGCAGCCAGGGAGGCCGCACGCCCCCCAGGCGTGGACTGGTCCCATCAGCGCAGCCAGGGGGTGTGCCCCTTGGTGGATCTCCTCTGTCTCGTACTCTGGCTTCGTGTTCCCCAGGGAGAATATTGATTTTCTGCCTTTTCTGGAATCAAAAATAGAAGAAAACAAGAAACTCGCACTGTGGCAACTTGTTAATAGGCTAGTACCAGAAAACATATAAAAACACCTCAAAGTGTAGACAATGCAAAGCAAAGTAGATACTAAAGAAGCATGGAGCATCAAAAATTATAGATACGTTTCCGACGTATCAGTGGGGGAGGTGGTGGTAGCTACTAACTTGCCCAACCTGCTCTATCACCCTTTTGGAACCAGTTGCCCGGCTGAGTCATGTTGTTTGCCGTCTTACTCGGACTTTGCGTGTGGAACTTGCACGGCAGATCCAACTTCATCTCGTAGGTGTATTTTTCCCTTTCTTGCCAAGGCTTCTTCTGTTCATATGGATTTTTGCCATCGTTCTTTGGTACCCATTGTTGTTGCCCACTTATTCTTTGACGCTATCTACTGCCGGCATCTGGATGATCTTGACTTACAACAGCCACATGAGTCGAACCGTACATGTAATCCAGACTCTCATATCATCTCTTGCTTCTGTACTGGTTATGGTCCTGGCGCCTTTGCGACCCAGCTGCATCATAACCCGGACTCTCTATGTTTCCATATGCCGAGATAAGGAGAGGCAGAGTCAGGTCTTCTAATGCATACGACTCAACAATCTTTATTGTCTCGGCTAAGCTTGTCGACATATCCCTTTGCAAATTTCTGCCACAACACATTTCCATGTAGGCAACCTTGTGCAAACCATGCTATGGCCTGCGACACGATTACCCCTTCGCAAGAATTGTGCATAGTGCACCACCTAGTGACAAATTCTCTGTCTGTTTCATTCGGCTTTTGTTTGCACATTGCCAATTGTTGTGGGCGATTCAGCCTCTTGTATGTGCTAGTGAAGTTACTCACAAACGCTTCTTGAAAATCAACCCAGTTAATGATGCTTCTAGGTGGCAACTTATTCAGACACACCCTCGCTGGTCCTTCCAGCATCTATGGCACATACCGCACTTCCCACCTCAAATTACCATGCACAATGTTTACCGCAGTTCCATTATCGATAAACCAATCCTCAGGTTTGGTGCTACCATCATATGTATTGGTTACTCTTGCCAGCTGAAATTTTAGCACTAGCGGCTCTCTCATGATTCTTGGTCCAAAGCTTGGTGGACTCGTCGGACCTTGTGATTTGAAAAGTCCAGCCATCTTTATTCGGTCGAGCTTTAGTGTAAAGGTCCCAACCTTTATAAGGTAGATATCCCTGAGTTTACAATGCTAGTCCCTAGATCAATAGCTAGCATCCACAGTTTAAGATGTAATATCAAGAAACAAAGGTCATAGTACAACTTTATAACCAGTAATAAAATAATTCATTACATCTTACATAGCTCATTTGGCTATCTCATTACAATGCAGCAGAAAAATCTATATAGCATGGAGTCCTTCATCTTCAAAGTGCCATAGGCAATCATGTTGGTTGTAGACTTATAATCCTATTCAACACACTTCACTAACATCAAACAAACCTACAACATAATAAGTTGTAGCCACAAGGGTCAATACATTTTAATTGTATTGGAAAGTTTCACTACTATGTGGAAATAAGTGGAACCTATCAATATATGCATATTTGGCTAAGTAGGGTTTAGGCTCATTTGGAGAAAGCAATATAGTTTTATCCTATCTTTTCAAAATAGTTTTGATCTTTTGACAATCCCTTGTAATCTTTCTAAACTCCTTGGAAAACTCCAAGTTCTTCTAATCCCTTGTTGACACCATCAAGTTTTACTTTGAGAAATTGGAATGTCGAGATCTTCCATAGCTAAAGGCCTTATTTGCCCAGAGTTGTCCTTAACCGTGGACACGGCTAAGTACTTAGAATTTTGATCTTCTGCAGAAGTTGTACACTTTACCCACATGAAACAATCTCGTCTTGATGCCACCAGTGGCCGCTGGATAAGTACACACCAAATGGAGTACCGGTAGATCGAGAATGTGACAAAGTCTTTCCATAGAAGTCCTTCCAATACATAATGCTAGCACGTCTACCAGGCACCAATGTAAGGATATATTTCCAATACATGAATCCGGTTACCTGAGTAGGTGCCAATGCAAGGGTCTTCCACTATGTAATTGACTAAGCCAGAACCCATTTAGCATGCGGCTGTACACGGAAGCCACTGTACGAGAAACATGTTCAATCTCTAAGTCCCTGGGTGGTTTTCTTCTAGTGCACATACAAAAAGAGCCATATAAACATGGTTCCCATTGTTGCCACCTTATCCACAATTGGGTATCCACATTCCACCCAGGTGATTCATTGAGTACTTGTTTTATTATATAAAACATATATTTTTCCAACACTTCATATAATCATAACATGGTATTCCACCCCAAATCTATAGTAGGGATAAGCATACTACAACTATGATGTTTTCACTAAGGAAGATATAAACGATATCCCAATAGGACATAGCATATCATAGTAATATAGTAGCCCTATCATGCATAGTACAAAAATTCTACTAAGTGTAATGAAAATAGTAGGACATGGATGATAGTGCCACTTGCCTTTTTAGTAGAGAATATTGGTTCACTCCTTTATCTTGCAATAATCACACTTCAAATTTCACTACACTTCAATCAAGTAAGCACATATTCAAACTAGCATTCAAACAATTCACCACATAAAACAATAAAAAACAAATCAATGCATGCAAGCATGCAAAAGATTGTTTTATTTGGAAAATTGGTTTCTAATAGGATATAAACATTTTAAAACACCTAAAGGTCATTGATAAATGTGGTAAAATCATTTGAAACCTAGTTAGTGAAAATGGGCCATTTAAATCATTTTGTCTTGCTAGAAATGATTTAAATCAAAGTAATATTTTGTAGTTTTAGCCAAATATATTTTTAAACCCAAATGTTAGTGTTTATGTTTTAAGGGTTTAATATTAATCCATTTGCAAGGTTTCACCTAAATTCCATTTTTAAATCAAAACAATATTTTTTATTTGCTAGAAATGCCTTTAGCAAAGTAATATTTTACTAGGGTTCATCAAATATATTTTTAAATCCTAAAACTTGGTGTTTAGGGTCAGGGAGTATAAATCAACCCATTTGCAAAAGGTTTTACTCAAAAAGAATTTTTAAACCATAATCCACATTTTTATTTGACTAGAAATGCTTTTATTCAAGGATTAATTCCTTAGTGTCACACAATATACATTTAAATCCAAAAGTTGGTTTTTATGGTCAGTAGGTTCAAAACAAAACATTTAAAAATATTTTACCCAAAAATCATTTTTAGAATAAATTTTATACAAAAAATAAGGCTAAATATGTTTCTGCAAAAACACCCAACTTTACATAAGCAAATACTACACTAATGGCATGGTTGCAAAGTTTTTATTTTTGTGATTCCATTGATATAAAATTTGTAAAATTTGGCCAAGCAGAACAATAGTTATGATTTTTGCAAGTTTAAACAAACAAAATCATTTTCTGGATTTTAACAGACAGACTCAGGCCACGTGTCTTAATCTTATTTGCTGGTACCGGTTCGCACGGATCACGCTCTATGGACCGCAGGATCTAAAGTGAATCGCACGGCACAGATTGCTTCGTACCCCTTCGTTAAGTTATCTATCACATCCTTCCGATCTAAATCGAAGGACTTAAACGGTGGCGACCACAGATGGGCGGCGTTGCGACGGTGGAGAGCGGCAGAGCACTCTGGCGGTGGCGTTACCAACGAATCAGGAAGCGCGAGAGAGGGAGGAGACCATTATCAAACTCGCCGTGATGAGGAGAAGCTCGAGGTGGTTGCTGTTCGTCAAGGGGCACACAGGAACAGCGACAATTGCTCATCGGAGTTGGTCCAGGCGACGGGCATGCTCATGTGTGGTTGTTGCCAATGCTACAAGGAATAAAAAGGCGAGGCAGAGGGTTTGTTATACGCGGGCGAGTGTGGAGAACACGTGAGCATCATCGAGAGGGAGAGGCGAGGTCAGAGTTACCGGGGAAGGGTCGCCGGAGTTAAGACAGACGTCGTCGATGCTCAGGTGTTGTCCCTACCGATGCTCTGAAGCGCGCGGGCTAGCTGGGACTACTGGTAGATGCGCAAGGTATGGGGGAGTGAGATCGCGTGCACAAGGAGGTGGGGTACGGTCAGGCATCGCCGTAATTGGATGAAACGCTCGCCGGAGTTAGTGGCGTTGCCGCGAGCAATTCGGGCAGCCTAGGGGCAGGGAGGGAGTGGTGTCTGGGGGGAAATGGAGAGGGGCGTGGGCGTTTAAGAGGGCGTGGTCACCGGCAAGGATTGATCGCGCATTCACACGAATTTACGAGGATTAATCGCGGCAGAAACGACGAGGTGCGAGGGGTGGAACGGTCGCGGGGTGGAGACAATGATGTTGATGTGGCATGGGTCCACGCGGTCAGTGCCTGAGTGGGTGAGCACATGAGTGAGAAAACGCTTCGCGGGGAGGGGGAGATAGTGGGCCTGCTGGGCTGGACTGGGCCTGGTTAGTGGGTTGGTCCTTTTCCCCTTATTTTTCTTCCTGATTTCTTTTTCCTTTTCTATTTTGATTTTCTGTTTTCAAATTCAAACATTCATTTGAATTCAGATTTATTTTTCAAACCTTTTTCAAATTTTCAGTAGGTTTATTCTATTTATAAATATGTTTTAAAGTCCAATTTAAAATATTTCTTTTTATTCTATTATGGTTTATTATTATTTTAAAATAGACATTTTGTCTTTATTTTAAATGAGATTTAAATATGGTTTCAAACTTCTTTTGAATTCTAACTTTTTCCAAACCTTTTTCCGTATTTTTTATTCATTTGTGTGTTAAATATTTCACTTTGAATTTATTTAAAATATTTTAATATGATTTACTATCCATTTAATTAGGGCATTTGTCTTTATTCAAATAAAATCAAATATGGCTCAAGTCCATATTAATTTTATTCCAATAATATTTATTCCTTTATTTTGTTTGGATTAGTTTATTCCATTTGCTTATGTTTTCAACCAAGATTTAAGTTTGGCTTTTAATTATTCCTTATTTATTTCTTTCTTTCTTTATCTTATAAAATCCATATCTTTTATTTAAAGATCCAAAATTGGTGATTCCAATTTGTATGATTTTATTTAATATTTGTTTATCCTTTTAAATCCTTTTAGGGTTATTTTGTTCACCATTTGGTATGGATTTTATATGAGAGCTTTATTAACTTTTGCAATTAATTCCTTTTCACTTACTAAATTCATAAGTTTTTATCCAAGGTTCCAAATTGATTGAAACCAATTCCTATGGTTTTATAATATTTTTATTTATCATTCTTGATCATTTCTAAATGTTTGTTGAGAAATTTTTATATGGATCAAATCCATAGTCTTAGAGAGATTTTGGAAAAGAATTATTCCATTAGGGTTTGGTGTTTTGGTTTAACCTTTCCAAGTGTTTAAATTTCAAGATACATTTATTGATGAATGCATTTCACTTGATTGAAATTTGTTGGATTCCCTTTTATTAAAAGTTTGTTCAAGATGGGTTTTGATGTTTCCATTTGGATTCCCTTTTCACCCTAAATTTTAACAATTATTTATTTATTTTTCACATTTAAAAATTTGCAAAATTCTGGGATGTGACATTTAGTCTTGCATCATCCGGCTAGAGATTACTGCCTCCCAGACGAGATCCCAGCACGTTGTACACGTGATCCGACATTTCATTGCCGGCATTCATCATGGCTGACTAACCATTGTTGTATCTATTAGTGTTTTGATCTGCGGGTTGATGCGCTGCTCACCCTGCATTTTGTTGCTGCTTTTCTAGATGTGCTGGTGGCGGATTCGGAGGTGGGTTTCCTCCTCCTGACTAGTGACTTCCACGCCTAGGCTGTGTTGGGTAATTCTGACCTCCATTGTTATTTCTTTTACCGGCATGCCTTTCTTGTCCAGTTTTCCCTTGATTCTCGTATCCCTGGCAAGCATTTTTCTTGTGCCTTGACCATGACCTGGATTGCCTTGAGAAAATGTCGGATCATATGCAACAATGTACTTGTTTCTTCCTGAGTCTACACTCTTTTCTTGTCTTTGTCTTGGTGCATCACATGGCGAGGAATCTGCATGTCTAGTGGATCTGGCCGGGACTGGCATCGCCAAGTGAACCAGCTGTGATCTTCCTGCTACACCCAGATTTTCCTTGTAGTATGCTTCATTCAGTTCACCACCTTCTTTCACCAACTCGTTTACTCTTTCCTGTTGTTTTATCTTTGCCTCACCGGTCAAGTGAGGTAACTCGTCCATCGCTGCTTCTGCATCTCTGACATTTGCTGTAACATCCCAAATTTCATCAAATGCAAAATCATGTAATTTCATTCATAACATCATGGCATATCTACCTTGCATAAACTTTTCAAATCTTAAACCATAAATAAAACCATATTTAAACCCCTTCTTATATTGTATATATGGAGCAAGGTTTTATTTTATTTTCAAGACCCAAAATGTTTTTGAGTGATTAATGTGTTTGACACACTTTTTGACACTAGGATCACAACACAAAAGTTTGGTGAAGATTTGAATTCATTTGGATTTGAAATGACCATTCAAATCTAATTTAGAAAATCAGAAGAGGAAAGAGCCAAAGGAGAAAAAAATAAACCCAGCCAACCATTTTGTCCTAGCAAGCCCTGGCAGCCCACTACGCCCAGCCGGGAAACCTCCCTCTCTCTCTGTTTTGCACCCGTGCATGCACCCTCAACCTCGCTGACAAGCGGACCCCGCAACCACGTCCTCCTTCTTCCCTAAATCCCGCGTGACGATCGCGCCGCTGTCGTTTCACCGCTGTCACTGGTGTTGATTTCGTGGGTTAAATCCCATTGATTCGCTGAGTAATTCTCGCACCTACTCCGGCTACTTAATCTCCACCACTTAGCCAGCACCAAGCGCCGCCAGGATCCTCCAATTTCGCCTCGCACTGCCGCAACACCGAGCAGCTCGGGCGAGCTATTCTGGTAAACACAGCGCACCACTCTGCCTCTTGTTCATGTGAACGTGTTCCTCTTGCTCATGTGCATCTACTCATGCCCTTGGCTTGTCCTATTTTGCCCCAGGTCGCCGTCACCGTCAAAGTCTGTAAGCAACCGAGGCGCAGCTCAACTCCGGCGAGCAATCTCGGTAAAATTTGTGCACCCCTTGACCTCTCCTTCACACGACTATGTTCTCCGTGACCTTGCGCACCTCCTAATGCCTACCGTTTGCCTTTTTACGCCCTAGGTTGTCATCTCCGTCTCCGTTTGTGAGCACCCGATGCCAGTACAGGCTCCGATGAGGTTTTTCTGCCGTGTCTGTGCTCCCTTGTCCAAACCACGTCCATGTTGAGCTTCCCCACCTCCTCGCGACCGTGGTAAGCGCCAACACATACCCCCTTGCCCCCTGACCTCACCGGCGTGTCACCACCAGTGGCGTCACCGCCGCCAAAGCAATTACTGCCGCTAGGATATGGTCAGACAAGCCAGCTTCGTTGGATCTAAACCTTACGATTAGATTTGGGCCATGCATCTGCACTTAAATCCTACGGTGCGCTAGCGTGATCCAACGTGAACTGGTACGCGCCAATCAGAATACGCCGTGAGGCAGTGATGTTGTTTTAAAATCCAGATTTTGATCTATTAGTTATTTAAACTTGTAAATTCAATAACTTTTCTTCTGTTTATCCAAAAATTACAAATTTTATATCAATGGATTCATAAAAATTAGCACTTTGCATATATGGCCTTGGTTTGGACATTTGCTTCTGGAAAATTAGGATTTTATGCAGAAGCATTTTTAGGCCTATTTTGACTATAAAAATTATTTAAAAAATTATTATAAAGTAAATATGGTTTATTTAGACTTTAGAAAGTATGCTTTGTATTCAGTACTAAAAATTTTGTTTTGAAAAGTGTGACATGTCATTCCTTTGAATTTTTCATGCATTAATATTTATTTTTGTTTGAATATTGTTGTATGAATTTATGTGTAGATTTTGTGGAATTTGGAGAGTGTGATTGTGAGGATTGTGCCTATTCCCCTAGCTACCAAGGCAGTTTATACTTCATATTTTTGTCCTAATATTTTATCTATGAACTAGTGATATTTTTTGTGGGATTTGCATGGTAAGTTTTCAAAGTATATGCTATGCTATGGTGGATCCTATAGATAATATCTTTGTAGGAATTTTCCTAAGTTAAGAGACATGTTATGCTAGTATGCTCAGCCTAGCTAGTAGAATGCAAGGGTGGAATATTCATTTTATGATATTATGCAAAGTTTATGCCTATGTTTTTGATTAATAAAACAACATGTTAATGAATCACCTGGGTGGAATGGGAAGATTGGTTTGTGTTGAGTGGTTAGGCAAGGCCAATGTCTATGGTTTACCTTGTGTATCACACTTGTGGATGGCCACCCAGGAACAAAGATATTTGAGATGTCTAGTGTTGAGAAGCTTCTAGTGCAACCACATGGCATATGGGCTCTGCCTTGAACAACTAGGTTGCAAGAACTCAACCATATGGATAGGTGGTGGTAGGGTTGATAGGATGGAATGCGTCCATGGTGGTCTAAGGGAACGCTTCTGAAAAGTCTTATCTCGATGCATGTCGAGTCTTGTGGGGAAAGTACACCACCTCTCGAGAGGGTAAAACCTATGTACTTAGCCGTCTCACCATTATCAGAAAATTTGAGCATCGAAGACATTGAAATGATCAAGGATCTCCTCATCCCAATTTCTCTAAGTTAAAAACTTGTGGTCGAACAAGGGTAAAGGTTCACCAATGTCTATTGGTGGTTCCTTGGGTGTTTTTATCAAACAAAAACTTAGTGGTTTCAACTAGTAGGACAAAACTATTTTGTGCAAAGGCAGCCTGAAACTACACTTAGCCAAATTCATGTAGATGATAGTCTATACTATATAACTATGTTATCACTTGCCAATACAATTCCAAATGTATTGATCCCTTGTGGTTGTAACTTATTATGTTGCAGGTTACTCTGATGGTGAGTAGGGTTATGAGTCTACACTCAACATTTTTGCCTATGGCATATGAAGATGAAGACTTTATTTATTTTGTTAAGTATTGTGAACTCGATGTATTAGCCTTGAGCTAATGAGTTGTAAGAACTATGTATCTATGGATATTACGATGTAATAATGACCTTTGTATCTGTGTACTTCGTCTTAAACTGTGGATACTAGCATTTCGATCCAGGGACTAGCATTGCAATCACAGGGGCCTTTACCTTTAAAAGGGCGAGGTCCTACATTTCCAACGGCCGTTTTATATGTCAGTCGTATGGAGGTTTCATGGCTACACTCCGGAGTCACTCTTGACGTGGTGTCCGATGCTAGCTCGTTATTGAGGTTCCTTCCTCTTATTCTTGTTGGGTCGAGCCAGGTCTTAGCACCCCTTACTCCATTTTAAAATTTATACTCTCGGATAGTAATCTCTAGATCCTGCTAGAGCCGTGCAACCTCCTTAGCTCTTTCAAACACCTTTTCATCGTTTCTTCTAACTCTGCTTGTGCATGCTCCAGATTAGTTGCTAGTGCCACTAGTTTTTCTAGCTTATCTATCGCTTCCTGCAGCTCTTGTCCTCTCCTACTCGGTGCTATGTTCTCCGGTATCTCCAGAGGCACCTTTGCAGTTCTTGTTGCCTTGGGTGTGGCATTCGGGTCATCTTCCTCGGCTGGCTCGTTTGACACTGGAACTACTAGAGGTGCTAGTGGACGCGAGGGAGTGGGTGCAGTCATCATTACCTCAGCCGAAGCAACCTGGTGCAGTTTTCCCACAGCGTGAACCGCGGGTGGATCCGGCGCTAAGACAACTCGGTCGCGCGCACCACGCGCACCACGATGCAGACTTGATGCTCGCCGAACTTGCTGAAGCGACCGCCCCTAGGGAATGACCTTGTGCTGGAGCATCCAACATTGTCTGGGACGTAGTTGAGAATGCCAAACCTCTGGATGAGGCCTGAGTATACGCGCTCCCCCATTGAAGCGATGATGTTGCCCGTCTGGATGAACACCCTAGCAAGCGCCGCTGATTGCCCCACGATGGGCGTCAACTGCCGTGCTGGCGTCACAACAGATGCCATGGGTAGGCTTGAGTTGGGGCCGGATGGACACTTGAGGAATCCGGGGAGTGTGTGCGCAGTGTTTCCGCATACGAAGAACATGCTTGAACTACCAAGGACTTGTGAATGTATTCCACTTTCTTACTTACAAGTGCTCCTTGAGTTGTTTTCCTATAAGCTACAAGCAAGAAGGAAGATTGCCAGCATTGGGGCATTAGTTCAGCACATCTCTAACCCTAGCTATGCCCCTCCTTATATAGGCAACGATAATATCTAGGTTACATTTTGGTTCCTATGGTTTACTGTTTGGGCCTTGTCATTGTCTTGAGGGCTGGGTCAGTGGGCCAGCACTAAGCCCTTGACCCAGTCAGCAAAGGTACATAGCCAACAGTCCTCTTGTACGTAGACGCCATCTCCTCTGGCGTCACTATTCTCTTTATACGTCACTTGGTGCTTTTGGCGTCACCCGACACCTCTAGTTGGTGCTTTTGACTCTGCTTTAGCGTGGTCCTTCCCGGATCTTACTCGGAAAGGAGCCATGGGCCTTCCTTCACTCGGCTTCCCTGTGTGAGACTCAGCCTGTCATTACCTGCAGATTGCAAATCCTTGTCCTTTATGAGCCAATTTATTTCTTATGTCGGCCCGTGCTGGCAATATGACCCAACCACTGTTATTCGACCTGTGTCAACCAGACTCGGCCCAACCCAGGCTGGTACTGCAATGAGTTTCACCCCTTATGACCCTATCAAGGGCTATCCCCCGACACTCAATCAACAAATGAACTTCTTTATTATACTCCGTTGAAAGTCAATACATTGTGTTGTATAAACAAGACCCCTCCCATTACACCCAATAAAATCTCCATTGCCCGTAAAGAGAAAATAAAGATAATAAAAATAAACAAAAATGAAAAGAAGATACTAACAACTAGCGAAAAAGAGAAAAAACTTGAAAATAAATAAAAAATACTACATCGGAAGTGAGAGAAAGTGTATACGTAACTTGCGGAGCGTAAAACCAGAGAAGAAAGGAAAAAAAACAAAAAGAGAAAAAGCGGAAAGAGAAAAAACGGCAACTTCCTCTTGTCCACTTTCCCAGGATGTGTTCGCGTCGACACGTGTCGGATAGCTAAGGCACATCCCTCGTGTGTTCACGCATCGTGCAGTGCGCGCTAGTCGCTCTCCTTGCAAGCTATGTCAATGTGTTATCATCGAGAGGGCCTAGAGTATATCTCTCCGTAATTTGAATGGAAAAATCCATCTCTTGATCCATGAGCCTCTACATAACATTATCGGAGTATATGAACCCATCTTTATAGTCATCATGTTACGGTATGACGTTTGATGTTATCAAGATACTCTTCATATATTATTATTGACATGATCTCATGGTCTAAGGATTAAAGTCAATTGTAATGATGTTATAGAAATTTAAACATAATGACTTTGATCTTATTACTATACTTCGTATGAATGTTCATCACATCATTTCACCAATGTTGTGACCTTGTTATTAACAACATCCAATGTCCATGATCAGGAAACTGTAACACCTCAAAAATGTTAATTAATATTATCAAGTTCTAAGTACCCAGTTTAAGGTTAACAAAAACTTTTATTATTAAAATTAATATGAATGCTTGTGTGTATGTGATTAATGCATGAATGATTGAATTTGCCATGTTTGATTGCTATGGATGATAAGGATTGGTTTATAGATGAAAACAATATCATCTAGGTTAACTCCAAACAAAACAAATCAGAAGGAAATTCAAATAAGAAGGCATACGATCAAGTGGTCATTTTGACCAAAATCAACCACAAGCCCACTTGGGGCATCTCTATTAAATGATTTCTAACAGAAACAAATCCAATATTTTTTACCCCTTGCTAGACAAGTAACAATGAACCCAAGCAAACTCACAAACTTACAAAAACTAATTTCAAATCCGTTTGAGAAGCATTCAAAAATTGAATCCTTAATAGGTACAAAGATGGCCATTTATCAAAAACCAACCAAACCTATTCCCCTAGGAAAACCCTAGCAACCACAGACTACCAAGCTTATGACAAGATCACTCAACAAAATTCATCCAGAAATTCAAATTTTGAATTCATGCGGCCATTAGAACGAACACTTGGTGGACACAGATAAACCTTGCCTAACTTATACTGTGGTGAGCAGTAATTGGTCAACCCTTTGTCCCCATTTCACTCCTTGGTCTCGCCTAGCACCTAGCAACGCAAAATACCAACTCCTTCCTCGCCGCTACGACAGTACCACGCCGCTCGAAGAGCACTCGCCGGTCGAGCATGGACCACTCGCAGGTGCCAGCCCCGCGCCCGTTCACAATGTCTAGGAGAAAGGCCACCGTCCACCGCCACTCCCTGTCCACCCCTCAATCGCAGCCCAGCCGTGGACCACCCGAGAAATGCCGCGCCCATTTCTCTGTCTGCCATGCCGAGAGAACGCGAGAACACCGCAGCCGCCTCACATGCACACGCCGCGCCTTTCTCTCTCCATGTGTACCCGCACTAACCATGAGACCAGTGACCCCCAGGACACAACCGTTCGCTGCAGCGTGAAACAAGACCACTGTATGATATATCAAACACCCTCCGTTTCCGCACAGAGCGCGGACCGCTCTTGACCATTTGCAACCGCCCCTTGTTGTGCCATCACGCGCATGAAGACCGCCAGGGAGCACTACGTCGACCAGCACCCTCAGTCATGCCCGTAGCACACTGCAACGACGTCGCCGGAGGAGCCAGACCATGCCGCTCTTCCCCCCTCGCCGGTATATAAATAGAGGCCACCCTGCCTTAATTCACCACTTCATCTCACTCCCCTCTCTCACAGAACCTCCCACACTTCTCCCTGGAGCAAGGCAAGCACCGCATCGCCGGAATTTGGCCAGAGTCCGCCGCTGCAGAGGAGCAGAGGATCCGTCGATTGGAGCCACCGTGACCACCATTCGAACTGCCGTCATCGACACGATCGTTCTCCCCCATCGTCAACCCTATGTTAACACCCGGATATTTAATCCTAGATGCCTGTTATGTCATACCTCGCAATCCCAGGATTACCATTTTTGTGAGACATAATAGATTTGGTACCACAGTACATCATCCATTACAAACCATAATAAAGGTCTTACAAATAAAGGATCTCATAATCCAGTCTTAATACAATCAACGCAGCGGAATATATAATAACGGTGGAGTGGTCGAGGCTCCATCTTCAGGGTCACAGGCAATGCTGACGATGGGAGATGATCCTAGTTGTCATATACCTCCTATTGTCCATCATCCTGGTAATCCTCCTCATAGTCTGGCCATGGGAATAGCCAGGGACAAAGACATGAGTACTCTTTAAGTACTCGCAAACTATCACTAACAAGTAAAGTAGTTCGAGTAGGAATCCAAAGCTCTAGGTTTATTCGCAAAAAGCCAGGTTTACTTCATAATAAGTTCAGAAGTAAAGAAAACTAGTTTAATGTTCTACAACACCTAAGTGGGAACTTAGTTTTCATGTCCACAACCCTGTTGTGGTCAAGTCAAAGTCGTAGTTCATTTCACAAGTCATTTAAAAAAAATCTGATGACAGAACAAGATGGCCACTCCAACTGTCCATCACCGCGAACACGGCTATTCGAATAGTTTGACACTCTACAGAGGTGGTACACTTTCACCACAACATTAGATACATCCGTTAGGGACAACCCTGAATAATCATCCTTATTATGCGGATAATCAATCCTAACCTTCAATTACACACCCTAGTATAGGAACATCCCCTATGAGTTTGGCCTCCCAACCATGACCATATGTCATCTTGGGAACTACATAGCTGGACATTCATCATGAGGTAGCCTCAGCTCAACCTCTTCCTCAAGGGAACCCATACTAAGATATATAAACTTCCAGTTAAGACCTACCCAATTCAGGTATTGTGATTGTTTGGTAAAATTGGAATGGTATCGCATCCGTACCCAACCATCAATTTTTTAAAAGATCTAAGGCTCATGCCTCAACATTTTCATCATCAAATCATCTTGTGTTCATAACACATATCAAAACACTTCAATAGAATGAATCTTCATTCCAAGGTTTTCATAATCATTTCACCAAGTATTCCCATCTAAAGTGATCAACTTTTAAGCTTAGCACTAGCCACTAAAGTTGAGGGTATTCACTAGCGAGGGGTGCTAATACAGTGTGACTATCTAACACTAGTTTTATGCCTTTGTGATGACATCTAGTTCTAAATACTTAGGCCTAGTTTATGCTCTTTATGCTATCTATACTATTTTTCCAAAACTCACAAAGCGCTAACTAAAAGTAATAAAGAACTTTGGTAAAGATAAAAGAATAAAGCTTGCAAGTAAAACTGGGATTGGTGTAATCAAGGTTGCATAACCAAAGCATGCCTAATGCATCTTGCTTAGATTATCCTTCCTAGGTAGCATGCAAGGTTCTAGCATGCATAGTTAAGAAACTTGCAAGTGTTAGCTTGCATAGTTAACTTGTAGTGTTGGGCTTGCCTTGATTGGTGTAGTGGTTGAAGTTTTCTTCTTCTTCTTCCTCTTCGTAGTACTCCTCCTCCTCGTAGGCTTGGTCGATTCTAACGTCTATAAATGAATACAAGGTACACAATCACCAAACAATACTTAACTACCTCTATTTGGCACACAAAGGTTCACACTAGATGATCTAGCATCATCACAATCATCACATGAAATAAATACATAGTCCTTTTTATTTTAGAAAAGTAATTTCTACTCATTGAAAATACTTAAGATTTAATATTCTCCAATTAAAATATGGGATCATGTTGACACATGTCATCACCACATATTCTAATACTTGGGAATGTGATTTAAAGTGGTGGTCATATTTATAGAGTTTAAAATTACTATTTTATACAATTAAAGTGACTAGGAATGCCTATAGGGCATTCTTTTAGTACTAGTCCAAGATCACTGCATGTAAACCTAAATATTTTTACATATTCAGATAGATCTTGTCAAATGTGATTTTTGAGAGTTGGAATCAACTCGAAAGCATTTATGATAGATCTTGTCAAAAGTTAATTTTGAGTGTTGGGATCAACTCAAAAGCATTTATGGTTGATTTGTGAAAAATGTTTGAATCCAACGGGCTTGGAAAAGTCTCTGTCTTGTTATTTTTACAATAGGTGATCTATAATTTCAAATCGTTTGAATCCAACGGGCTTGGATAGATAATTTGAATACCTTTCTAGCAAAATTGGAATCATGCAATTTGGTTCATTAAATCTCCTTGAATTGATTTTTGAATCTACTGACAGAACTAGGTTTTAACTAAAATGGAAAAAGGTTATTTGAATCACTGGGCTAAGCGCGGGCATGGTACTGGGCCACCCCAACTGCATTGCGTTCATGAAGCGGGCTGCTGACAGGGGGGTCCCGATAGTCAGACGCTCTATCTAACTGAATAGGTATGTTTCAATCTAGGCCCTACGATTAGACTACGATCTACGGCCGATGTTCGTTGTCTCCGTCGCACAGCTCTGGCGAGACTGAACCCTAATGGCGATGGTGGGGGTACGCGGTGGTTCCCTTGGGCTCCAGCTAGGGTCGGCGATGGGGGCGAACGACGTTGTCGATGATGGCGGTTCGAATAGTGGTCGCGGTGGCTCCTGGGAAGGCGCCCATCGATGGCTAATCTCCTCCTCTGCAGCGGCGGACTCCGGCCAAATTCCAGCAGGCTGGTGCTCGCCTTGCTCCAGGGAAGGGTCAGGTGTGGTTCTAGGAGAAGTGGGGAGTGAGATTGTGTGAAGAATGAGGGCTGGGTGGCCTCTATTTATACACCGGCGAGGGGGGGACAGAGCGGCATGGTCTGGATCCTTCGGCAATGTTGTTGCAGTGAGCTACGGGCATGGCTGAGGGCGTAGGACGGCGCATTGTTTCCTGGCGGTCGTCGCACGCTTAATGTCCCGGCATGGGGCGACCGAGTATGGTCGTTAGCGGTCTGTGCTCTATGCGTAAACGACGGTATTCGAGATGGCGTACAGGGGCTAGTGGTCGTGTGGCGGCGAACGGGCATGTCTGGGGGTATCTAGGGTCATGGCGAGTGCAGGTACACATGATGAGGACAAGGCGCGGGCGTGTGCGCGCATGTTGGCTGCGGCGCTATGGCGCGCTCTCGGCATGGCGCAGAGAAAATGGGTGCGGCGGTTTTCTGGTGATCCACGGCTGGGCTGCGCTCGAAGGGTTGACAAAGAGTGGCGGTGGACGGTGGCTTGTCTCCTAGACATGGTGGACGGGCACGGGGCTGGCTCCGACGAGCTGTCCATGCTTAACCGGCAAGGGTGGCTCGGGTGGTGCTGCACTAGTGCAAACGACAGGGGGGTGTTGATTTAATGCGACCAGAGGAGTGAAATGGGGACAAAGTTTTGATCAATCACTGCTCACCATAGTATAAGTTAGGCAAGGTTTTTCTATGTTCACCAGGTATTTGATGAAATGGCCGCATGAACTCAACATTTGAATTTTTGGATGAATTTTGGTGAGTGATCTTGTCATCAGCTTGGTAGTCTATGGTTGCTAGGGTTTGCCAAAGGGAATTGGTTTGGTTGGTTTTTGAGAAATGGCCAACTTAGTACCTATTAAGGATTCAATTCTGAATTGTCCTTTAAATAGACTTGGAATTTGTTTTTGTTGGTTTGTAAAGTGAGCTTGGGTTCACTTTTACTTGGTCTTGAAAGGGGTAAAATAATTGGATTTGTTTCTGTTTGAAATATTTGACTAGGAACACCCAAAGTGGTCTAGTGAACAAGTTTGGCAATTGCAATCAAACATGGAAATTGCAATCATTCACGCATTAATCACAAACACACATGCATTCATATTAATTTTAATAATAAAAGTTTTTGTTAACCCTAAACTTGGGTGATTAAACTTGATAATCTTGTTTAATATTTTTGGGATGTTACAAACCTTCCCTCCTTAAAAAAAATCTAGTCCCGAGATTTAAGAAAATGAAAACTAGGAACTAAAGAAATCTAGAAACTCATTCCTAATGTAATCTTCTCGCTCCCAAGTAGCTTCTTCTTCAGTATGGTTACTCCACTGGATCTTGAGAAACTTGATACTCCCGGTTCTAGTGGTTCTGAAGGCTTCTTCCGAAATACGAATGGGTACTTCACGATAAGTTAGTTCATTGTTGATCTCTATGGTTGTGTGATCAATATTCTTGAAAATTTCTGTCTTCTCCAGAACTTCTAGGCATTTGTGAAGTAACGAGATATGGAACACATCATGCACGGCTAACATCTCCTCTGACAGTTCTAGCTAGGATGATACTTCTCCTCAGTGATTCAAAAACTAGAAGGGTCCAATATATCTAGGGGAAAGCTTTCCTTTGAGTTGGAAACGTTGCATTCCTTTCAAGGGTGATACTTTCAGATAGAAAAAAATCTCCGATAGTGAAGGCTAGATCTCGACGTCTCTTGTCGGCATAACTCTTCTGTCTGGATTGGGCGGTCTTAAGGTGCTCACGGATCTTGTGAACTTTCTCTTTGGCCTCTCTTAGGATATCGGGTCTGAAAATCTGACTCTCTCCTACTTCCGACCAATTCAGTGGGGTACGACACTTCCTTCCATACATGAACCTGAATGGGGCCATTTGCAAACTGGCTTGGTAACTGTTGTTGTATGAGAATCCTGTGAAAGGCAGACAATCTTCCCATTTAGATCCAAATTCCAATAGACAAGCTCTCAACATATCTTCAAGTATCTGGTTTATTCGCTCCGTTTGTACATCAGTCTGAGGGTAATAAGTTGTGCTGAAATCCAGTTTGGTTCCCAATCCTTTTTGGACTTTCTTCCAAAATCTCGAGGTAAACTGGGTTCCTCGATGCGACACAATGTTCTTGGGGATTCCATGCAAACTGTCTATCCTAGCAATGTACAACTCTGCTAACTTCGAGCTCTGATAAGTGGTCTTGACCGGTAAGAAATGGGCAACTTTAGAAAGTCTATCAAACTATGACCCAATAGAATCATTTCCCCTACTAGATATAGGCAAACAAGTGATAAAATCCATTCCTATAGAATCCCATTTCCATTCCGGAATCTGCAAAGGTTGCAGAAGTCCTGCGTGTCTCTGATGTTCCGCTTTGACTTTCCGACAGATATCACATTTGGCTATGTAGCTTCCAATTTATCTCTTCATCTTGTGCCACCAAAATTGATCCTTCAAATCCTTACGCATCTTGGTTCCTCCAGGGTGGATAGAATAAAGGGTATCATGGGCTTCTTGCAAAATAGCTTGTTTCAACTCTGAATTTGCTGGCACACAGATTCGTCCTTTGTACCACAAAATAGTTAGTGAATCCGGGTACCTTCCCTATACCGATACGACGTTTGATTCCGTCGATACTAGCATTTCATTTCTGCGCCTCCTTGATCTGACTGCTCAAAGTGGGTTGAAGTTCTATGCTAGGCAAAAATCCTTCACTAACTAGCTCCACTCTGAAATTTTCCATCTCCTCATGCAAAATTCGCTGGGCTTCTTTTATCATGGTGTTCAATCGACACGGAAATCTACTAAGAGCATCTGCTACCACATTGGCTTTACCGAGGTGATAGTGAATGTCAAGGTCATAGTCCTTGATTAACTCTATCCATCTCCTTTGCCTCATATTTAGCTCCTGCTGGGTGAAAATATACTTCAGACTCTTGTGATCCGAATAAATCTCATAGCGGTTACCCATGAGGTAATGCCGCCATGTCTTCAAGGCTAAAACTACGGATACTAATTCGAGGTAATGGGTAGGGTAATTCTGCTAATGTTGCTTCAGTTGTCGGGACAAATAGGATATGACTTTGCCTTCTGGCATCAACACACATCACATCAAAAGGCATATTGATATCCAGCATAATCAAGATTGGGGCTGAAATCAATCTCTTCTTGAGCTCTTCAAAACTTGCTTCACATTTGTCCGTCCATTCAAACTTCTTATATTTCTTTAACAACTGGGTCATGGGTCGTGCGATGCTCAAGAATCCTTCTATGAACTTGCGGTAATATCCCGCTAATCCGAGAAATGCGCACACTTGGGTTTGAGTGGTTGGGGCTTTCCATTTTTGAACATCCTTAATCTTGGAGGGATAGACAGAAATTTCTCCTGCCGACACGATATGTCCTAGGAATCCTACTTCCTTTAACCAGAACTCACATTCGCTAAACTTGGCATACAACTGATGCTCTCTAAGGGTTTCAAGGATGGTCCTCAGGTGTAGCTCATGGTCTTCTTCTGATTTGGAATATATCAGAATATCATCAATAAAAACAACGACAAACTTATCTAGGAAGTTCTTAAAAATCATATTCATGAGATTCATGAAATAAGTGGGGGCATTGGTTAATGCAAAATACATGACAGTGTACTCATACAATCCATATCTGGTGGTAAAGGCAGTCTTTGGAATATCCATTGCGCGAATCTTGAGTTGGTGATAACCAGTTCTAAGATAAATCTTAGAAAACACTTTGGCACCGGTCAACTGGTCAAACAGATCTTCGGCAGTGGGTACTTGTTCTTAATGGTGACATCATTCAGCTTCCGATAATCCGTGCACAAACGGTTACCTCCATCTTTATTATCCACAAACAAAACAGGTGATATCCATGGCGACACACTTGGTTGAATCAAACCTATCTCCAGCATAGATTCAAGTTGCTTCTTTGGCTCTGCTAATTCAGACGGGTTCATACTATAAGGCCTCTGAGCTATGGGTCCAGTTCTAGGGATTAGTTCAGTGATAAACTCGATATCCCGGTCTAGGGGCATACCAGGCAATTCATCTAGGAATACGTCGAGGTATATATAGACTACTCTGAATTGGTCAATGGTTAGTTGGGCTAGACTCTTGTTGCACTTGAATTGATAGGGCAAAGTCTCAGATACATGCTCTACTGATACTCCAGTGGTACTAGTCATGGTTATGGCTTTCTTGGCACAATCGATTAATCCTTTATGTTTCGACATCCAATCCATTCCTAGTACCACTTCCAAACCTTTGGTTCCAAGTACTATTAGATTAGCATAGAAATATATTCCATGAATTCTGATAGGTACGCCCTTGCAAATTTGTCTAGCTTTGGTGGTTGAACCAGGTATTTGAACTATCATAACATGCTTCAATTTTGTTCGTTTAATCTTACTAGTGCATGCAAATTCTTCTGTAACAAACGAGTGCAATGCTCCAGAATCAAACAACACTCTTGCAAGTACTGAGTTAATAGATAACATATCCAACACGACATCTGTCCCTTCCTGAGCTTCTTCAGCATTCATGTGAAACAGACGGCCGTTGCGGTTGAGTGAGTTCCCTGTGGTAAATCTCCTTCCAGGCTGAACACGTCATTGCCACTGAGCTGTTGAATTCACATTGGTGGCTGCTGCAACCTTCTTGGGGCACTCGTTGGAGTAGTGACCCTAGAATCCGCATTCAAAACAAGTAATCAGAGACTTGTCTTTTCCTGCAACAGGCACGACATTGCTTCCAGTACTTGGGGCAGTATTGTTGTTGTTGTTGGACTTGGGTGGTGCACAGTTGAAATTGTTGGAGTTTCCGGGGTTGTTGTTGTGGTTTCCTCCGGGCCTTGGGTTTCCTCCTCCACGGTTGGGATAGTTCGGATGGGACATAAGGGGTCTATTGTTTCTCAAGGCATATCCTGCAGACGGGTTGGGGCGATACTTTGGGATATGGTGGGATCCTGGTTGATGCATCATTCGACGCCTGTGATTCTCGTTGGCTTGGTTGATCTTGCCTTCCATCTGGACTGCTGAATCCACTAAATCTTCAAGGTCAGCGACGAGAATGTTGACCAGCACTATCTGCATCTCATCATGCAGACCATTCAAGAATATCTCCTTCTTTTTGGCTTCAGTACCAATCTCATCAGGGGCATACCTAGACAGAGACCAAAATCTATTGCGGTACTCTACCACAGTCATCCTTCCCTGCTTCAGGTCCTTGAATTGACCCCTCATCCGTAGAATCAAACCCGGTGGCACATGGGTTCGGCTGAAATTGAGTTTGAATTCATCCCAAGTCATCATCTGTCCTCCATTCATGGTACAAATGCTATTCCACCAAGCACTTGCATCACCTTCCAGATAATGGGTGGCAAATAGTACTTTCTCATTGGCCTCCACTCCTGCGACTTCTAAGTTATTCTCCATGGTATGCATCTAGTCATCAGCATCTAATGGCTCTTCAGACTTACTCTATATGGGGGATTGTTGTTTTAAAAGTTCTTGAGCTTGGATCCATGGTTATCCTGGTTTCCATGGCCTTGATTATTATGGGACATCTAAGCTATTTGTTGAAGGGTGGCTAAGTTAGCTTGACGTTTAGCTCTTCCAGCTTCACGATCAGCAACCAACATTTGTAGGATTTGCAGCATTGGATCTTGAGATGAACTGCTCCCTCCGCGAGGCATCTGAAGATTGAGATAGATCATGAGATGTCACATCCCAAAGTTTTCCAAATCTTGAAATGTGAAAAATAATCAAATAAAAGAATCAGATGTTGAAATTTAGGGTGAAAATAAACTTTTTGTTTCTAAAGGGAAACATCAAACCTTACTTGAACAAAATTTCAATGAGAAAGCAACAAACAAATATTCAAAAGATCAAATGAATTCATGCATGGAAAGTATCTTGAATTTAAAGCACTTGGAAAAGTTAAACCGAAAACCTAAACCCTAATAAAAGAAATCATCATCAAGATCACTCCAAGACTATGGATTGTTCCATATAAAAATTTAGAAACAAACATTTCTAAATGACAAGTAATGGTAAATAAAAATATTACAAAACCATGGGATTTGGTTTCACTCCATTTGGAGCCATGGATAAAAACTTATGATTTTTATAAGATAAAAGAAAGTATTTCCAAGGCTAATGAAGCTCCTAACTAAAATCAAAACTAAATTGTGAGCAAAGTAATACTAAAAGCATTTGAAAAGATAAATAAATTGGAATCACTAGTTTTGGAACTATAAATAAAAATATATGAATTTTATAAGACAAAGAAACAAATAAATAAGAATTATTGCAAAGACAATTTAAACCTTGGCTAAATCCATAAGTAATTGGAATAATATTTATATAATTAATATAAAAGAATACAAGTTTATTTAAATAAACTTATATGGGCTTATGAACCATATTCCATTTTATTTAAATAAATAAAATATGCCTCACTTAACTTAAATGAATATTAAATCATCAGAAAAATATTCGAAATACTCCAAATTAGACTAATTAATCCACTTATAATTGGTATAAAATCTACCGAAGAGTTTGGTAAAATTTTGAATCAATTTGGAGTGGAAATAAAATTGTTTTGAATAAAAAAAAACAGAAAAATAAAAGGAAAAATAACTGAAAAAAAGAGAAAGAAAACCCAGCCAGGCACAATTTCCCCCAACAACCAGCCCCCCCGGGCCACCTCTCTCTCCCTGCATGCTTCCTTTTCTCACCTACGCACCCACACGCACCCTTGCTGACCGCCTAGACCGACTGCTTCGTTAGCATCGTCATCTTCACCGCACGTAGAACAAGCCCTCCTCCTCGTCGTTTCTGCTCAAATTTATTCAATTCAATTCGCTTAACTGCCGGAGTGATTCCCTTCCTCGACCATTCTCTCTTATTTATTTCTCCCTCCTTTTCGTTTCCCCTCACCCAGCAACCACAGAGAGCCCCCAGGCTGCCCCAATTCGATCCCACACCTCTGCTGTCTTCGATGTGCTCCGACGAGAATTCCGGCGAGCACATACCTCCCCTCTTGCCCTAGATCACACTGGCCTACTCTCCATCCTCATACTCTCCTCCCTACGTTCCCCGTGTGCTCACGCACGCCCTAGAGGCTCGGCTCCGTCATCACCTGCAAGCCATAGACAGTGAGCGCAACTCCAGCGACAAAATATGGTGAGCACCGTGTGCCCCTCGCCCTCTCGTTCATACGACCTTTCTTGACATCCTCTCATTCATGCACTGAAACTCCCAGCATGCCTTATCATGCTCTGTAGGATCGCCCATGATGACGACTGCACGCACCCCACGGTGAGCTCATCTCTGACGAGGAATCGCCACCGCACATGCGCGCCCCAGCCTCACCCACGACCACCTTGAGAACCGCCACGTCCTGGCGACCTTGGTAACGCCCTGCACCCCCTTTCTTACCCCTAGCGCTGCCAGAACACCATCGCTCGACGCACTGCCACCGCGCACCATCGTCAGTGCCGCCAGACAATGGTCAAGCGCTGTGGTCCGTCAGATGCGCATCCTAAGGCTAGGATTAGAAGATTAGGCGAAGGGATACGGGTTGATCTAATCCATGTGATGTTACTTTGATCTAACGGCTCGCATAGCGTGATCCTCACGAAGCGGTATCGACCAACCAGAATAGGCCACATGTCCGTGATTTAGAATTAAAACCCAGATTTGATCTATTAGATGTTTAAACTTGCAAAATTCATAACATTTGCTATGTAATTCCAAAAATTACAAATTAGGTGTCTATGGATTTAGAAAAATGAGGCCTTTGCACCTATGGAATTACTATAGTCATTTTCTTATAAAAAATTAGAGTTTTATGCAGAGACTTGTTTAGGTCTATTTTGAATATAAAATTTTTTCTAAAATTTATTTTTGAGTGAAACCTTTTTCAAATGGTTTTGTTTTGAACCCTATGACCATAAACACTAACAATTGAAATAAAAAATATATTTTTTTGACACTAGGAATTATTCCTTTGAATAAAAACCTTCCTAACAAAAGAAAAATTATTTAAATGACTTATTTTCACTAACTTGGTATCAAATAAAAATTCCACCTTTATAAAAGACCAGTAGGTGTTTTGAAATGTTTAGAACCTTGTTAGAAACAACTTTTTCAATAAAATAACCTTTTGCATGCTTGCATGCATTTCTTTGTTTTCTTGTTTTGTTTTGTTATTTGGTGTGCTAGTTTTGAGTGTGTGCTTTTGCTTGATTGTATTGTATTGGACTTTGAGGAGTGTGACAATTGCAAGAACAAGGAGAGTAGCTAGATTATCTACTAAAAAGGCAAGTGATACTTTGGTCATCAAAAGTCCTATCTTTTCAATATTGCATTAGTGATATTTTTGTAGTATGCATGATAAGACTATTTTGTATATTGCTATGCTATGGTAAATCCTATATAATATATCTTGGTAGAAATTTTCCTAAGTTAAGAGACATGTTATGATAGTATGCTTAGCCAAGCTATTAGAATTCAAGGGTGGGAATTCATGTTATGATACTATGGAAAAGTTATGCCTATGTGTTTTTGGCTAAGAAAACAAGTTGTTCATGAAACACCTGGGTGGAATTGGAAGGTATGGTTTGTGTTGAGTGGTTACTCAGGCCCATTTCGATGGATTACCCTGGTGTATCTCACTTGTGGATGGCCACCCAGGAACAAAGATATTTGAGATGTTTAGTGTTGAGAAGTGCAGCTACATGGCATATGGGCTCTGCCTTGACCAAAACCAAATAGGTTGCAAGAACTCAGCCAGATGGGAAGTTGGTGGTAGTGATGATAGGATGGAACGCATACATGGTGGTCTGCTGGATTGCTTCTCAAAAGTCTCCTCTTGATGCATGTCAAGTCTTGTGCGGAAAGTGCACCACCTCTCGAGAGGGTATAAAACTAAGTACTTAGTCATGTCCTCGGTAATAGACATTTTGAGCATCAAAGACATTGAAATGATCAATAATCTCCTCATCCTAATTTCACTAAGTTAAAACTTGCTGGGTGAACAAGGGAAGCACCTGGTGTGTATCCAGTGTGCCATTGTTTGATAAATTGTGTTCAAAAAGAGAAAAACTATTTTGCAAAGGATAGGAAAAAATTATTTTATGCAAAGGCCAGCCAAAACTCCACTTAGCCATATATTCATGTAGATGTTAGATTCTCCATATCAATATGATATCACTTGCCAATACAATTAAAATGTATTGACCCTTGTGGCTGTAAGTTATTATGTTGCAGGTTGTTTGATGTTAGTGAAGTTTGCTGATTAGGGTTACAAGTCTACAACCAACATGTTTGCCTATGACATATGAAGATGAAGGACTCCATGCTATATAGTTATATCTGCTGGATTGTAATAAGATAGCCATATGAGCTATGTAAGATGTATTGAACTATTTTATTCCTAGTTATGAGTTATAATATGACCTTTGTTTCTTGATATTACATCTTAAACTGTGGGTGCTAGCTATTCTATCCAGGGACTAGCACCGTAAACATAGGGACTTGTACCTTATTGGTTTTAGGCCTCTACATGAAACAAGAGGGAAATTACTAAGGTTCATGGATTTGTTTTTGAAAAGCTTTTAAACTTTGAGTTTGACTCTGGTTATGCCAACTAGCAACTTTCTTTTCATTCATGCATTCATAGCACCCAAGACAAACACACACCACACAAGGGTAACAGATGGTTTTAGGAACCATTCTATGAAGCTACGATAAAGTGGGACCGGATACAACTCACACCTACTATGGTGCTCAAGTGCTACTACTCATCAGAACTAGTGGCTTCTTCATCATCAATGAAGGCAGACTCATCACCATCAGTGTGGAAATCCATGTCGAGGTCCTCCAGGTAGTCATCATCAGCACTGAGATATGAGTAGGGATCTCCACGGATATCGGCCACTGTAGTTCTCCTCCTTGCTGATCATTGAGATGTGCCCCATAGAACTCGGGGTGCAGGCGCTTAAGAAGTTCCGAGAGTTGGCTTAAATCTCGCTCGCATATGAGCTCTCCTCTGTTGCCCAACTAGTAGAGCTTGCTATACTTGACTTCCATCTATAAGAATGTAGGATGAGTAAGTTAGTGAGGTGATCAAGTGTGTCAAATTTTATATAGGATTGCAAGAATTTTTTAGGAAAATGAATTTTCTTGAAAGAATCTTAGTCATAAGAATGAGAATACGTTTTCATAAATACTTACTTATTTTGTTTTGAAACTAAGTTTTTGATTCAAGCGTCCATTCTAACTAGGGTCTCCTATGGTTGGGATGGCTCTGATACCAACTTGTCAACACCCGTATTTTTAATCCCAGATGCCTGTTATGCCATACCTCGCAATCCCAGGATTACCATTTTTGCGAGACATAACATATTTGGTACCACAATACATCATCCATTACAAACCATAATAAAGGTCTTAAAAATAAAGGATCTCATGTTCCAGTCTTAATACAATCAACGCCGCGGAATATATAATAACGGTAGCGTGGCTGAGGCTCCATCTTTAGGGTCACAGGCAATGCTAACAATGGGAGATGATCCTAGTTGTCATAGACCTCCTACTGTCCATCATCCTGGTAGTCCTCTCATAGCCTGGCCATAGGAATATCCAGGGACAAAGCCATGAGTACTCTTGAAGTACTCGCAAACTATCACTAACAAGTAAATTAGTTCGAGTAGGAATCCTAAGCTCTAGGTTTATTTGCAAAAATCCAGGTTTACTTCATAATGAGTTTAGAAGTAAAGAAAACTAGTTTAATGTTCTACAACACCTAAGTGGGAACTTAGTTTTCATGTTCACAACCCTCATGTGGTCCAGTCAAAGTCATAATTCATTTCATAAGTCATTTTAAAAACATCTGACAACTGAACAGTATGGCCACTCCAACTGTCCATGACCGTGGACGCGGCTATTCGAATAGTTTGACACTCTACAGAGGTGGTACACTTTCACCACAACATTCGATACATCTGTAAGGGATAACCTTGAATCATCATACCTAGTATGTGGATAATCAATCCTAACATTTCAATTACACACCCTAGTATAGGCACCTTGCCTGTGAGTTTGGCCTCCCAACCATGACCATCTGTCAGCTTGGGAACTGCATAGGTGGACATTCATCACGAGGTAGCCTCAACTCAACCTCTTCCGCAAGGGAACCCATACTAAGATATATAAACTTCTAGTTAATCCCTACCCAATTTAGGTATTGTGGTTGTACGGTAAAATTGGAATGGTATCGCATCCAAACCCAACCATTAATTTTTAAAAGGGCTAAGGCTCATACCTCCACATTTTCATCTTCAAATCATCTTGTGTTCATAACACATGTCAAAACATTCCAATAGAATGAATCTTCATTCCAAGGTTTTCATAATCATTTTCACCAAGTATTCCCATCTAAAGTGATCAACTTCTGTGCTTAGCACTAGCCACTAAAGTTGAGGGTATTCACTAATGAGGGGTGCTAATCAAGTGTGACTATATAACACTAGTTTTATGCCTTTTGATGACATCTAGTTCTAACTACTTAGGCCTAGTTTTATGCTCTTTATGCTATCTATACTATTTTTCTAAAATTCACAAAGCACTAACTAAAAGTAATAAAGAACTTTGGTAAAGATAAATAAATAAAGCTTGGAATTAAAACTGGGATTGGTGTAATCAAGGTTACATAACCAAAGTGTTAGATAGCATATTTATGCTCTTTATGCTAATGCATCTTGACTAGATTATCCTGCCTAGGTAGCATGCAAGGTTCTAGCTTGCATAGTTAAGAAACTTTCAAGTGTTAGCTTGCATATTTAACTTGTAGTGTTGGTCTTGACTTGATTGGTGCAGTGGTTGAAGTTTTATTCTTCTTCTTCTTCTTATTCTTCGTAGTACTCCTCCTCCTCGTAGCCTTGGTCGGTACTAGCGTCTATAAATGAATACGAGGTACACAATCACCAAACAATACTTAACTAACTCTATTTGGCACACAAAGGTTCACACTAGATAATCTAGCATCATCACAATCATCACATGAAATAAAGACCTAGTCCTTTTTATTTTAGAAAAGTAACTTCTACTCATTCAAAATACTTAAGATTTAATATTCTCCAATTAAAATATGGGATCATGATGACACATGTCATCACCACATATTCTAATACTTGGGAATGTTATTTAAAGTGGTGGTCATATTTTATAGAGTTTAAAATTACTATTTTATACAATAAAGTGACTAGGAATGCCTATAGGGCATTCTTTTAGTACTAGTCCAAGATCACTGCATGTAAACCTAAATATTTTTACATATTCAGATAGATCTTGTCAAATGTGATTTTTGAGAGTTGGAATCAACTCGAAAGCATTTATGATTGATTTTTGAAAAATGTTTGAATGTGGAAAAGTCTATGTCTTGTTATCTTTACTATAGGTGATCTATAATTTCAAATGGTTTGAATCCAACGGGCTTGGATAGATAATTTGAATACCTTTATAGAAAAATTGGAATCATGCAATTTGGTTTAGTAAATCTCCTTGAATTGATTTTTAAATCTACTAACAGAACTAGGTTTTAACTAAAATGGAAAAAGGTTATTTGAATCACTAGGCTAAGAGAGGGAATGGTACAGGGCCGGCACAACTGCACTGCGTGCACGCACGGGCTGCTGACAGGGGGCTCCCGCTAGTCAGCGGCTCTATCTAACCGAAGTGGTATGTTTCAATCTAGGCCCTATGATTAGACTACGATATACGGCCGACGTTCATCGTCTCCGTTGTGCCGGCCCTAACAGCGACGGTGGGTAGCATATGGCTCACCTGGGCTCCATCTAGGGTCAGCGATGGGGGAGAACAATGTTGTTGATGACGGCGGTTCGAACAATGGTCGCGGCAGCTCTTGGAGTGGCTCCAATCGATGACTCCTCTCCTCCTCTATAGCGGTGGAATCCGTCCAAATTCGGGTGGACTGGTTCTAGCCTTGCTCCGGGGAAGGGTCAGGTGTGGTTCTGGGAGAAGTGGGGACTGCGATGGTGTGAAGAATGAGGGCTGAGGTGGCCTCTATTTATACACCGGCAAGGGGGCAGAGCGGCATGGCCTGGCTCCTCCGGTGATGTCGTTGCTGTGAGCTACCAGCATGGCTAAGGGCGTAGGACAATGCGGTGTTTCATGGCTGTCGTCGCACGCTTAATGGCGTGGCACGGGGCGGTCAAGGATTGTCGGGAGTAGTCTGTAATTTGCGCGGAAACAACGGTATTCGAGACGGCGTACGGGGGATACTGGTCACATGGTGGCGAACGGGCATGTCTCGGGAGTAGCTAGAGTCATGGCAAGTGTAGGTACGTGCAGTGAGGGCGAGGCGTGGCGTGTGCGAGCATGTCGGCTGTGGAGCTCTGGTACGCTCTCGGCATGGCACAGAGAAAATGGGCGCGGAGGTTTTCTGGTGGTCCACGGCTGGGCTGCGCTCGAGGGGTGGACAGAGAGTGGTGATGGACGGTAGCCTGTCACCTAGACATCATGGACGGGCGCAGGGCTGGCTCCTGCGAGCTATCCATGCTCGACCGACAAGGGTGGCTCGGGTGGCGTGGCACTGGTGCAAACGGCAGAGGGGGTGCTGGTTCAATGCAGTGCTAGCTGCTGGGTGAGACCAGGGGAGTAAAATGGGGACAAAGGTTTGATCAATCACTGCTCACCACAATAGAAGTTATGCAAGGTTTTTCTTTGTCCACCAGGTTTGATGAAATGGCCACATGAACTCAATATTTGAATATTTGGATGAATTTTGGTTAGTGACCTTGTGATAAGCTTGGTAGTCTATGGTTGTTAGGGTTGGCCAATGGGAATTGGTTTGGTTGGTTTTTGAGAAATGGCCAACTTAGTACCTATTAAGGATTCAATTTTGAATTGTCCTTTAAATAGATTTGGAATTTGTTTCTATTGGTTTGTAAAGTGGGCTTGGATTCACTTTTACTTGGTATAGCAAGGGGTGAAAATAATTGGATTCGTTTCTATTTGAAATCTTTGACTAGGAACACCCAAAGTGGTCTAGTGAACAAGTTTGACCAAAATGACCATTTGCTCATATTTCTTATATTTGATTTTCTCTTCAATTTATTCTGCTTGGAACTGATCTAGATGATATTGTTTTCAGCTTTAAACCAATCCTGAACATTTATAGCAATCAAACATGGCAACTGCAATCATTCATGCATTAATCACACACATGCATGCATTCATATTAATTTTAATAATAGAAGTTTTTGTTAACCCTAAACTTGGGTGATTAGAACTTAATAATCTTGTTTAATATATTTGGGATGTTACACCCTAGTTGGGGCCCTGGTAAGCCGCTACAGACCCCCACCGTCGCAGTTAGGGTTCGGTCTCGCTGGAGCTGTGCGATGGAGACGACGAACCACCGCCGTTGATCTTAGTCTAATCGTAGGGCTAAGATTGAAACTTACCGTGTCGGTTAGATAGAGTCGCTGATGCATGGGACCAGCTTGTCAGCAGCCTGCTGCACCAGCGCAGTGCAGTTGTGCCGGCCTATTTTCGTTCCCGCGCATAGCCCAATGATTCTAATAGTTATTTTCCATTTTCATTAAAACCAGATTCTATCAGTAGATTCAAAAATCAATTCAAAGAGATTCATGAAACCAAATTGCATGATTCCAATTTTGTTAGTAAGGTTTTAAAATTATCTATCCAAGCCCGTTGGATTCAAACCATTTTATATTATAGATCACCTATAGTAAAAATAACAAGACAGAGACTTTTGCACATTCAAACATTTTTCAAAAATGAACCATAAATGATTTTGAGTTGATTCCAACTCTCAAAAATCACATTTGACAAGATCTATCTGAATATGTAAAAATATTTAGGTTTACATGCAGTGATCTTGGACTAGTACTAAAAGAATGCTATATAGGCATTTCTAGTCACGTTAATTGTATAAAATAGTAATTTTAAACTTTATAAAATATGACCACCACTTTAAATCACATTCCCAACTATAAAATATGCTAGATCATCTAGTGTGAACCTTTGTGTGCCAAATAGACGTAGTTAAGTATTGTTTGGTGATTGTGTACCTCGTATTCATTTATAGACGCTAGTACAGACCAAGGCTACGAGGAGGAGGAGTACTACGAGGAAGAAGAAGAAGAAAATTTCAACCACTTCACTACTCAAGACAAGCCTAACACTACAAGTTAACTATGCAAGCCTAACACTACAAGTTAACTATGCAAGCCTAACACTAAAAGGTATCTATGCAAGCCATCCTTGCAAGAAAACCTATGCAAGATGCATTAGGCATGCTTTGGTTATGTAACCTTGATTATACCAATTCCGAGTTTTACTTGCAAGATTTATTCTTTTTTTACCAAAGATCTTTATTACTTTTAGTTAGTGCTTTGTGAATTTTGGAAAACTACTGTAGGTAGCATAAAGAGTATAAAATTAGGCCTAGGTAGTTAGAACTAGAGGTAATAAAAAGGCATAAGAATAGATTTGGATAGTCACACTTGACTAGAACCCCTCATTAGTGAATACCCTCAACTTTAGTGGCTAGTGCTAAGCATAAAAGTTGATCACTTTAGATGGGAATACTTGGTGAAAATGATTATGAAAATCTTGGAATGAGGATTCATTCTATTGAAATGTTTTGACATGTGTTATGAACACAAGTTTATTTGATGATGAAAATATTGAGACATGATCCTTGACGCTTTATAAAAACTGATGGTTGGGTTCGGATGCGATACCTTTCAAATTTTACCATACAACCACAATACCTGAATTGGGTAGGGCTTGACTGGAAGTATATATGTCTTAGTATGGGTTCCCTTGCGGAAGAGGTTGAGCTAAGGCTACCTCTTGATGACTGTCCACCTATGCAGGACCCAAGATGACAGATGGTCATGGTTGGGAGTACAAACTCATAGTGGAGGTGCCTATACTAGGGTGTGTAATTGAAAGGTTAGGATAGATTATCTGCATACTAAGTATGATGATTCATGGTTGTCCCTGATGAATGTATCGAATGTTGTGGTTAAAGTGTCCCACCTCTACAGAGTGTCAGACTATTAGAATAGCCGCGTCCAAGGTCATGGACAGTTGGAGTGGCCATACTGTTCCATCGTGAGATGTTTTTAAAATGACTTGTGAAATGAACTATGACTTTGACTTGACCACAACAGGGTGCTGAACATGGAAACTATGTTCCCACTTAGTTGTTGTAGAACATTAAACTAGTTTTCTTTACTTCTGAAATCAGTATGAAATAAAACTTCCTATTTGCAAATCAACCTAGAGCTTAGGATTCCTACTTGAACTACTTTACTTGTTAGTGATAGTTTGCGAGTACTTAAAGAGTACTCATGGATTTGTCCCTTTCTATTCCCATGGCCAGACTATGAGTTGGGCTACCAGGAGGATGGACAGCAGCAGGTCTATGACAACTAGGATCATCTCCCATCGTCAGCATTGCCTGTGACCCTGAATATGAAGCCCCGCTATGTTTAATTTCCGCTGCGTTGATTGTATTAAGACTGGATCATGAGATATTTTATTTTTAAGACCTTTATTATGGTTTGTAATGGAAGATGTACTATGGTACCAATTATGTTATGTCTTGCAAAAATGTTAATCCTGGAATTGCGAGGTATGGCATAACAAGCATCTGGGATTAAAAATCTGGGTGTTGACAAGTTGGTATCAGACCCATCCTGACCATAGGAGACCCTAGTTAGAATGGACGCTTGAATCAAAAACTTAATTTCAAAAACAAAAGAAGTGAGTATGTATGAAAACCTATTCTCATTCTTATCCCTGAGATTCTTTCAAGAAAATTCATGTTTCTCAAATTTTTTGCAATCCTACATAAAATTTGACACACTTGATCACCCCACTAACCTACTCATCCTACATTCTTATAGATGGAAGTCAAGAATAGCAGTTATACCAGTTGGCAACGGAGGAGAACTCATCTTCGAGCGCGATTTAAGCCAACTCTCGGAATTTCTTGAACGCCCGCACCCCGAGTTCTTTGGGGCACAGCTCAATGATCAGCCCAGAGGAGAACTATAGTGGCTGATAGTTGCAGATCTCAGAGGCAAGATGGAGGCACCCACCTTAGAGAAGATCCAATTCAGCTTGAGGGAGAACAACTGGCTAGACGGACTCGCCAGGGCTATGAAGGAGGCTCTTGCCTGTCTATGTGGGGAAAACATCAACTAGATCAATGGCACTCGCTTTGCTTACTACGCAAGGCATGATTCTATGGGATAGCCATTGGACGTGCTAGGCCATCCGGAGCTAAAGCATCAGGTGGATCATCTTGACTTCATGTTGTATGATAGGTAGAAGGAGTTGGACAACGCCCGCGCCTATGCCAACCATAACCATGCCATTGCAGTCAGGAAGGACCAGACCTTCACCATCCCTGCCAAGGAGTGCTATTCACTTCGCCGTCAGCGTGACAAGAAGGATCGCACCATCAATCGTCTTCGCAAGAGGGTGGCCACTCTTAAGAGGACCATCTGTGATCAGGTGAACCAACTTGAATAGAAGGAGGAGGAAGGTGAAGATATCATTGGAGATCCCTACTCCTACCTCAGTGATGATGATGACTACCTGGAGGACCTCGACATGGACTTCCACACTAATGATGATGATTCCTCCTTCATTGACAATGAGTATTCACATTAGGGCACTATCATATGGGTGAGTTGTATCTGATGACCCACAAGTATAGGGGGGTGTATCGTAGTACTTTCGATAAATAGGAGTGTCGATCCCAACGTGGAGCAGAAGGTGTTGACTAGTGTTATGGAGCAGGAAATCTCTGTAAATACTTAGCAAACGGGTTTTTAGGGGTTTTCTGATAAAGCAAAGAAATAAAGTGCAAGTAATAAAGACAACGAACAATTGAATCAAGTGGCCTAATCCTTTCTTAGCAAAGTACAAGCCGGTGGAAATACTTATAAGGACCAAACGTTCTAGAGGACACATGGGAATTCTGTGAAGTTCTTTCGCTTCATATAGCTGAGTAGTCTTCTTTGGTTTTGTAAGTCTTGCGGGGTGAACCTGTGCTAATGTACCAACCTTACTTGGACTAATACATACTTGTGATTAAACCCCCTGCAAGCATCCGCAACTACAAGAAAGAAATTAAGGTATAAACCTAACCATGGCCTTAAACTGTGAGATCCTACGCTCCCTTGTGTAATGGTGACCTAACGGGGGTTCAGGTTTCTGTCACTCTGGCAACCCCAAAATTAGTATCCAAATACACAATGCATTCCCCTAGGCCCATAAATGGTGAAGTATCATGTAGTCGAAGTTCACATGACACCACTAGAAGAATAGCACCACAACTAAAATACTAAACCATTGAATAATATCTCAACACAAATCCACTACTAACAACATGACTTCTCCCATGTCCTCAAGAACTAAATGAACTACTCACGAGACATCATATGGATCAAGATCAAAGATGGTGTGGTGATGAATAACAATCTGAACATAAACAATAATACAATGGTTCCACTCACAAGCATCAACTAAAATAGTAATCAACACCGGGAAAGTTTCCCCTAAGAACTATGCAAGTATTCAACACAATTGTTACAGAGGGATGGAGTGGTGATGATGGTGCTGGTGGTGATGATGGTGTGGATGATGATGATGATCCCGATGAAGTCTAGCTTGATGATGGTGTTGATGGCGACGATCTCCCCTCTCTGGGAAGGAATTTCCATGGCAGAAATCTATCTGCCGGAGAGCTCTTTCTCTCTCGGTGTTTTCCACCCCGTAGAGGCGGCGGAATCTTTCTGTGGTCGCTCTCCGTGTATTATGGTTTCGAGCAGAAGATATAGGCGAGAGGGCGGAGCTAGAGGTGGGCTAGGTGGGCCACACCCCCTGTAGGCACGGCCTAGGGGTGGCCCATGCCTGGGGGGTGTGGGCCCCCTTTAGACCATCTCTGCCTCCCCTTCTAGCATTTTTCGTCTTTTGGGAAAATATGATTTTCCGTAGTTTTTCTAGTATGTTTCTGATGTTTGCGAAATTCCATCAAAACACCTCTTTTCCATCAAAACCTGACTCTAGCAGTTCATCCTCCCAGAATCATCCAACATGCAAAAATAGATAAAAAATACATAAGTAACACATCTTAATATGAAATATATCAATGAACAGAGGCAAATTATGATATAGAATGGTTATGCAAATTGGACGTATCAACTCCCCCAAGCTTAGACCTTCGCTTGTCCCCAAGCAAAAACTGAGCTTAGTAAACATGTCCACAGGTTTATGGAGTGAAGTGTCGATAAAAGAATACGGACAAGAAGCATCACACTTACCATTACACAACTCATAGAAGAATGAAACTCACCATTATATAACTTAGCTTGCAACAAGTAAAGGAGTCGCAATAGAGATGCATAAATATAAATCATAATTGGAATTGGCAAACTTTGTTCTTGGTCAGAGAATAGCTGGCAAACCGTTTCATAAATAAAGCTTTTGTAAAGAAGTTTCACAACAAGAGTACTCTTTGCTCAAGCATAAAAGGTTTTTCACAATGAAGGCTTTCAAAGTAATAATCATTAAATAAGAGTATTTTTCAAACAAGGAAGATAAAGAACATGATTAAATAAATCATCATATAAATGCTTGAAACACAACAACTCAAATGCTTGCTGGAGATAAAGAGGAAGTAGGTTTACTGACTCAACTCAGAAGTAGAAGAAAGGCCCTTCATAGAGGGGAGCTGGGATTTCAAGACATAAAGAGCTTCCAAAAGATTATGGTACTTACTAGCTTTGAGACCTAATTTCCCCTATCATAAGCATCTTGAGGTGACTAAGGTTAAAGTGAGCAAATATGGAGTCTATGATTGACGAAATATAAGTTGGCAATCTCATGTCGCTTGAGTACGAGGGCCGCTCCTCATGCTACTCAACTTATGTTACCGGTAAGTTCTTGTCATTGTAAGTACATGTGTATCATAAAGAACCGCCAACGAGGTACCCCTTGCACATGATACAGGAGCTATCCCATAATCAAAATGATAAGGCAAGCAAACAGTGAGCATCTCAGCGATCTTTTTATTTGCTATTTGCATAGGTTTTTATTGAGGATGCTTCACAGATTGCTCACTATGGTTATGCTGCAAGTTTCCACCATGATTAGGCATGGCTTAGGCTAGCGGCCCAGGCGTTTCTCTAACACACATACATAACTCCATGGACTTACAAGCTCCCCTTTTATTTCACACCGACTGGATATGTATCCATAAGTGTAGAAAGCGTTCCCCGTGACAACACGGTTCTTCTAATCCCAACATATAGATGCAAGCATATACAACTTCGATGACACAATGGTTCAAGTTTATGAGGGAAAGAAAATAAGGTGTGCCATCAAGTTTGTGAGAGCTTTGCTAACTAGTTTTCACATAACTAAATAATTTTTAATTCGAAAGATATATGAAGCTTGAGAATTTTCTTGGAATGGTAATAGGTATATATGGTGGACACAAATGGCACGGGTTTGGTTCAAAGGGATTGTGTAACATCCCTAAAATCATGTTTTCAAAGCTTGCATATCACTCATGCATTCATAATCATTTTAGGATCATTTGCAAGTTATTACAAAATAGGAGCATTTGAATGCCTATTATTTTATGTAAGCAAGGCTTTGATCCAATGCTACTCTCTAGTAAGAGATTATTTGTTTTAAACCAAGAATGCTTGAACCTAAGTTTGAGTGATGCTTTCCAAAGCATGGACATGGATTTCAAGACAAATTATAAATTTATAACCATTTTTATGCCTTTATTAAACAATTTTTAAAATTTCATTGTGCCAAATTATTTTCAAGTGTACAACTTTGTTCTGTAGCCAATTGTGTGCAGGTTTCACTTTATAAAAATCCACAAAGTGTTTGAATTCAAACATATTTGAAATCATTTGAAAAATTTTCCTGGAAAATCAAACAGAAAATGAAAAAAGTGAAAAGAATAGGTAAAAGGCCAGCGCTGCTAAACTAGCCTAGTACCAGATTCGGCCCAAAATCCCACACGGGCCATTCCCTCCCCCTCTCTATCACCCGCGCCGAATCAACCCACCATAGACTGACCAATGGCCCCATCGCCACGTCGTCATCGTCCTCCCGAAAATTCCGCGCGATGAACACGTCATCGCCGCCGTTACCTCACAGATTAAATCGAATCAATTCCCTTGATTCCGGTAGTAATTCGCCCAGCCTTCAGCTGCTACTTAAACCCACCCCGCCGCGGTCATTTCCCCCCACACTACACACTCTCCTCGCCACCAGGCTGCCGGCAATTCGAGTTGCATCACCGCTGTACCGAGAGACTCCGACGAGACATCACGGTGAGTACCGAGCGCACCTTGCCTTCTGGTTCACGCGAGCTGCTTCGCAATCATCCTGCGCATCTTCTCATGCCTTTCTTTTGTACTAAATCTCCCTAGGCCGTCGTCATCGTCCACCTCTGGAAACGACCGAATCTCAACTCGACTCCGACCACTAATTCCGGTGAGCCCCGCGTTCCCCTCTATTTCTAAATCACGCGGTCATGTTCGCCAATGTCTAGCGCACCTGCTAACGTTTTATGTTTGGATCCTTGCGTCCTAGAACGTCGTCTTCGACTTCGACAGTGAGCACCCGACACCGCCAGCAACTCCGACGAGGTCCTTGTTGTTGTGTCTGTGCGTCCCGACCCTGCCCGTCCACACGTTGATCATCCCCATGTTCCCGCGGTCTCGGTAAGCACACGCCCGACCCCCTGCCCCTCTGGTTTCGCCGGAACATCGCCGGCAGACGCGCAGCCGCCGCGGCAACCATTTGCGCCGCCCGTTGTTGGTAAAAGCAACGTGGTTCGTCAGATCTGAATCCAGCGCTTAGGATTAGATCTATAGCACAGAGGTACATTTTGATCTGGACCGTGCGCAGTTAGTTCGATCCAACGGTGCGCGAGCGTGATCAGGTACAAAGCTGTATCTTCCAATCATACGCTGCCGCGTGGCCTGTTATTCAATTTAAAAATATGAATTTGATCTATTAGTGAATCAAACTTGCAAAATTCATAACTTTTGATACACACGTTCAAATTTTGTAAATTTTATATCATTGGAATCAGGAGAAAGAATTCTATCTATTTATGCAATATGTTTAATGTTTTGCTTCTGTAAAATTGATTATTTTTCAGAGATATCTATAGGCTTAATATGAGAATAGAAATTATTTGAAAAATGATTTAAAGACTAAATAAAGTTTATTTGGTGTATAATTATCTTGTTTATGATTCAGTACTGTATACTTATCTTGTTTGATTTGCATGCATTCATATATTTTTGTTTGTATATTTTGATATGTGAATGTGGTGCTATTATTTTATGGGTAGATTTTGGTGCTAATAGGTGGTTGTGAAGATTGTTGTTGCTACTCTCCCAACTACCAAGGAAAGTGGTGCTTCATGTTTTTATCCCAATATTTTTGCCTATGCATTAGATATATTTTTGTATAGGTCTTGCATGAATATTTTGCTAAGTATCTATATGCTATGCTTGGGAAATCCTAGTATTAGTAGAAATGTTAGAATTTCCTTTAAGTTAAGATACTTGTCATTGCCATGCTTAGCCTAGCTAATAGCAACCAAAGGGGTGGAATATAATCATGCTATGGAAAATATTGTTAAGTCTTTGACTTATGGTTTTACTTAATAAAACAACTAAGTGAATGAATCACCTGGGTGGAAAGGGGCTTGCTTGGTGGTTTTGGTTGAGTGGTTACACAAGGCCCATTTCTATGGTTTACCTTGTGTATATCACTTGTGGAATGCCACCCAGGAACAAAGGGATTTGAGATTCCAAATGTTAAGAAGCTTCTAGTGCAACCACGTGGCAATATGGGCTCTGCCTAGATCATATAGGTTGCAATAACTTAGCCATTTGGACAGTTGGTGGTAGTGGGATGATAGGTTGGAAGATGTCCATTTGGTCTAAGGGAAGGCTTCTAAAAGGTCCTGTCTTGGTGAAAATCAAGTCTTGTGGGGAAAGTGCACAACCTCTGCAGATGGAATAAACTAAGTACTTAGCCGTGTCCCCGGTAATGGACAACTTGAGCATCAAGACATGGAAGCTATCAAGAATCTCCTCATCCCAATTTTCTAAGTTAAAACTTGTGGTTGAACAATGGTGAAGGTTCACCAATTTCTATTGGTGGTTCCTTGGGAAAGTTTTGTCAAAGAAAAACTTGGTGTTTTTAACTAATAGGTAAAACCTATTTTGAGCAAAGCAAGCCTAAGATACACTTAGACAAATTCATGTAGTAACTAGATGTTAATATTCTACTAAGGTATCACTTGCCAATACTATTCCAATGTATTGACCCTCTGTGGCTGTAACTTGTGATGTTGCAGGTTATTCTAATGATGATTAGGGGTTATGAGTCTACACTCAACATGCTTGCCTGTGGCACATGAAGATGAAGACTTTATTTATATTGTTATGATTAAACTCCTGTATTAGGCCTATGGCCATGGAGTTGTAAAAGACTATGTTATCTCTGGAATGATGATGTAATAATGACCTTTGTTTCTGTGTACTTCATCTTAAACCGTGGATGCTAGCATTTGATCCAGGGACTAGCATTACAATCACAGGGATCCTTACCTTTATAAGGGTGGGATCTTACAGATTGGATGCTTGAGAAGTATTCCTTCTCAAAACAAGTTATTGGCTAGCAAGGCTAGGTAGCAAGCAAAAGAGTTGAAAGAAACAAGAAAACATACAAGTAATAAAGTCAAACATGCAATCTTCCTTGAAGACACAAAAGATCTTAAGTAAAGAGTACTAAGCTTATGATCCAATCAAGAAATAAAACAAAATGATACAAAATACCTTTAAGCTTTTTCTCTTTTCCTTTCAAATCTCAAAAAGTGTTTCTACTGACCAGAGATCGGTTTGACAAAAACAATTTAGATCTAATTGATGCTCCCAAATTTATGACAATACTTATCAACAGTATCAATCATATAATAGAGATTGCAAACTAAAATAAGAGGTGCAAAAAGTAAAAGATGAAACTTCTCATTAATATTCCGTAAAGGCACTCACACCAAGGGATACATAGATAAAAACTAAAGGAGAGATACTTCCACATGCAAACCAACCTATAAGATAACTTATCTACCAAAGATAAAGCTCTACTAAAAAGGTAAAAGATAAAATATCATGATGTGATACTGCGGCACTCCCCCAATCTTGGAACAAGCCAAGGGGATGCCAAACCTGATGATGAGTTAATCCTTAGGTGGTGGCGGTGTTCCCTTGCAATCATGAGACTTCCAAGGTAAAGGTTCCCCATCCAAAAAGGATGCCTTGGTTTCTGAAGGGAATATGCCGAAGAGGCAATAATAAAGTGGTTATTATCGTATTCCTTATTTATGATAAATGTTTATTTTGCATGCTATAATTGTATTAATATGGAAACATTAATACATGTGTGTTTAATAAACAAAAAGGAAGTTCCTAGTTATGCCTCTCTTATAAACTAGCTCGTTGATTAACAAGATGATCAAAGGTTTCCTGATCATGGACATTGGATGTTGTTAATAACGAGGTCACAACATTAGTGTAATGGTGTGATGAACATTCATCCAAAGTATAGCATTACAATCAAGGTCATTGTTTTTATATTTCTATAACATCATACGAAGTAATCTTAGTCCTTAGACCATGAGATCATGTCAATCACTAACACCGGAAGAGTATCTTGATAACATCAAACGTCACACTGTAATAGGGTGATTATAAAGATGGGTTCAGTGCTACGAAGGTGTTATGTTGAGGCTCATGGATCAAGAGTGGAATTTTTCCATCCCGATGACAGAGAGATATACTCTGGGCCCTCTCAGTGATATCACATTGGTTAGCTTGCAAGCAAGTGATTTGATCACTAGAATGTTATATCACGGGAATGAGAAAAGAGTACATGTCGGTAACGAGATCAAACTAGGTATGGGGATACCGATGATCGAATATCGGACATGTAATATATCGCGATACAAAGGGATTGAGTTACATGCGTATAAGGTTCACACGATCACAGAAGTCATCGTTGAATACGTGGGAGTCAGTACGGATCTCCAGGTCCCGCTGCTGATTATTGATCGAAGAGGGGTCTCGATCATGTCTACATTATTCACGAACCATAGGGTGACACACTTAAGGGATACCAACACCATTTGGAGCAAATAATATACCAGAGAAAGAAAAAGGAAAGCGCATGAATTTATTTCACTAGACACCGAAACGGTTTCGGTTGAAATTGCTGAAACTAGTTCTGCATGTGAAATTGAAATGTTGTAAGGGGTTTTATGTGAATGTTTGTTAATTAAAGTAATTAACAAAATTCTGAATAAATAAATAAAAGAGTTTTATTTAAATGAGAGCTTGCATTAAATTTGCTGCAAATTTAATGCATGTGAGTGGATTTTTGAGTGGAGGCTTTTTATTTTGAGTGGGAGCTCCACCCAAATGAATGTGGAAGAGGTGGGGGCAGCCACCATGGCTGGTGCCATGCCCCTTGGGGTGCCCCCCCTCTCCCTATAAAAGGCCCCCCTCTCCTCCTCTCAAAACACACCTCCTCGCGAAGGATCTCTCTCCCCCCTTTAGAATTTCCCCATGGTCTCGGATCAACGAGATACATTGTCACATCCCAAATTTTAGATTTGGTACTGCATAGCATACATGTCATTGCATCATGATCATCATTGCAAAAAAATTCAGTTTGAAAAGGTTCCGGCAAAACAAAACACTTGCAATTGCATTTTGACACCTACACTTTAATGCTCGGCTTTACCATACTTCAATTAAAAACAGTATATTTTGGTTGTTTGGAAGGCACAGGTGCGTAGAGGGTTCCTCCACGAACCCGTAGCACTTTGAATTGCCTCAATCGGAGCTTCGTAGCAATTTTGATGGCAATCTGAATTTTTGGACTTAGTTCTTGACAGTTTCAGAAAAATTCAGTTAAGAAATTCACCAGGAAAAAGGAAAAGAAAATAAAAAAAAGAGAAAGCACAGCCAGCGCTGACAGATAGCAGGCCAGCCGCTGCCACGCTGGCGATAAGCAGCGTACACGCTTAATCGACAGGGGGCCCCACCTGTTAGCCCGGCGAGCCAACGACGAACAGGTATCCGCCGGTGCCCAATCTTCGCATGACCGTTTCTGAGCAGGATTCCGCCCGACCCCCCCCCCCTTAAACCCTCGGGCCTCAACCTTCTTCCCCCCCTCGAACCCTAGCTCGTTCTGAGCTTGCTCACCCCGCCGTCGACATCGCCGACATCGCCGCCGCCAGAAAACTCGCCGCGCGAGGTAGGAGGCGCCGCCCACTCTCTCCCTTACCTCTGTGATGTTGGCCACCCCCGACCGCGTCTCCTCATGGCCTTTTCCCCTTCTGCAGGGTCCCACATCACCGGCGATTTCTCGCCGTTGCTCTCGTCGGAGTCGACGCCGACGCCGCCCTCCGGTCGCCCACAACCGCCTCTCACGGATGCGAGGGACCCCGCCATCGCCGCCTTGAGCTTCAGCGTCACGCCCCGCACACCGTACACCACCCCGCCGCCGCCGCCCCGGTGAGCCTCCCCTCCGCGTCCTCCCTCTGCAGCTCGATCGGCATCCAACACTCCAGATGGACCGTTGATTAGTCAGCCCATGGCGCTGACTGGTCAGCGCCACGTCGGCGTAGTCAAACGGTCAAGTTTGACTATTTAATTTTAATTCAAATTATTTTGGCAGATTTTAGATGGAACTTGTAAAATCCATAGAAAATAATCTACTGGGCCAAGAATTGCAAATAAAATACATATGGAATCGGTGTCTCACGTAGAATATTGCTGTATAGTTGTTTTATGCTTTTGCAGCAAGGTTTTATCTTGGTTAATTAAATGAGTTAATGTTCTTTTTAGAGTATTAAATTCATAGAAAAAGTTCCGCAACTCCAAAAATTGTAAATAAGATGTCCCTAGAATGAGTAGAACAAGTGGAATCTTACAGTCAATTAAAAAGGTAGACTTATAGTATTGGAATTTGCAGAATCTATATAAAGGTTTAATGGAGTATCTTAATTACTCAGGGAATTTATAAATCCTTTTTGAGTAATTCCAATTGGTACTGGTTCTATTTTAGGTTTCCTACACAGTGGATATTTTTCCAAGATTTTACAAATAGTTTATTAGTAGTGGCTAAATAATTGGGTTCTAGTTCAATTGTTTGGGCATTTAAAATTTGCATTCTTTATTTTCTATGCACTTAAAATATTTTCCATGCATACATATAGTAGGTATATTGAATAAGTATATATGAAGCTACCGTAGCAATGTTCAACTTGTCATGCATGCATCTTGCATTGTCATTGTTTGTATATGATTGTGTATGGTTTGTTTATGTGATTGCAATTGTATCGTGTAGATTGTGACGAGTGCAACGCTTGCTCGTGTGTGGGTTGTTCGTTTGACCGCTATAGCCAAGGCAAGTAGATGCTACCTTGTTCATGATGTTGTCCTACTATTTTTAATGCATTGTCGTGTATTTTGTAGATGCATGTGTAGGATATTACTATCGTTATGCTATGTCCTATTATGTGGTAGGGTTTTTCCTGTAGATGAACCACCGTTGGTAGATGTGCTTAGCCATGCTATGATGAACGAGGGCTGGGTTATATCACTGAAGTTGTTTCTAAATGTGTTGGTCTGTGAAAATTAAAAACAACTTAATCAATGAATCTCCTGGGTGTGATGGGATTGATAATTTTTGGTGGTATCATTGCGAAAAGGCGCCCAGGTATCAAGAGAAAATAATTGGCTTCTTTATTTTGTAGCTTACGTGCACAACCATGTGCCAATAATAAAATGGGCGGTTGGTTGGACTCAGTAGGTTGTGGTAACTCGAACCCACGTATCTAGAGATGTAGAATTTTGGTATGTTAACCGGTGCGTGTCGGGTTTGGGGAGCTACTTCCCGAACGGTCCCTTCTTGGACTTCTCCCTATAATCACCCAATATGAGAGTGGTGGTACGAGCTGGGCTGGGCAAGTCACATGGGTAAAGTGTACTAACCCCTGCAGGGTGTATGAACTAATCGATTAGCCGTGTCCCCAGTTATGGACATCTGAGTTGCTTGATATTGATTTCATGACATGTTTCTCGCTCATCCTAATTTCCTAATTGCTTTAATGTTGATGGGTTAACTTAATTGGGATCTTTTCAAAGAAAATCAAAAAAACTGTTTATGAACGTAGGACAAAGGTTTTTTTGTAAATGCAAGCTAGCAACAGCTCCACTTGCCAAATATGCATGTAGATGTTATCTCTATTGTCTCTTTTAATAGCTCTACTAGCCATACATTCCATGTTATCTCTGTTGCAGGATATTCCGATTCTTAGTGATCAAATTAGGCCACGGTACTCCACTCGGCACTTGTTCACTTGTGGGCAATTTGAAGAATGGAGGAATTATTTTATTCTTGTTGCTACTTGAATAAGCTAAGCTAGCCTTGGGCTAAGCCTTTATTGTAATAATGATACTCTAGATCATCGTTATTTATGATGCACGGATATTTTGCTATGTTATTCATCTTTATTCTATTGTGGGCCAATGAACAGATCCAGGGATTGGCATGTCACATAGAAGCTACGGTCTTTTCAGAACCGTAGTGTTACAAGATGGTATCGAGCACATGTGTGTGTCGATCATGACCTAGGTTTGGATTAGGAAGCCATAGAATTATTAAAGCTTATATTAACTCTGTCTTTCATCTTATGCCTTTCACTCTTGTAAATCTTTACCATATGCTATTAGTTGATAGATGGGAGATGTCAGGACTGAGTATGCAACGATAGAATCACCAAGGCCCTTTGCAAGACAGTTGGCACAGCTCTCGCAGTCATTGGGATTGCCACTGCCCATGTTCAAGGGAAGGAGGCTGTACACCTATGGATATGGCTAGGACACCTGGGAGATCACCACCTTCATCTTCAGGGATGCCGCCTTGCCAAACCCTGTGCATCTGGTTTACACCAAGACATACTGCAACTAGGGACTTGGAATAAACTTGGCCCTGCATGAAGCCCTGTCACGCCAGTGCCATCTTGTCTGACACCTGCTGCCAGAAGACTCACGCTACCATGACTACAAAAGGCGTGATGAGAATGGGAACGTTGTGGTTACCCCGGGCGACAGGAACAACATGACGCCCCGTCGGAGGCACATAGAGGACATGGAGAGGGAGAATGGAGCACTAGCCGAGAAAGTGATGATGGTAAAGGAGATAGCAGATTTTGCTAGCAATGGTATGGTGGTCTAGGGACAGGAGATACAGACCTTGCATGAAGCTTTGGATGTTCTGAATAATGCACTAATAGGCAGGGATGCAACCATAACACAGCTTAATGGGACCGTGCAGTAAAACAATCAGACCATACAACATCTGCAAGGGACCGTCCAGGAAAGGGACCAGACTATTGAAGATATGGCAGCCCAGATTGCCGCTCTCCAAGCACAGCTGGATCCACCCCCTGATGATAACAATGGAGATGATGGAAACAATGATGATGATGATGACAGTGGGAATGATGATGATGATGAGGACGAGGATGATGATGATGGAGACGATGATGGTGGAGGAGATGAAGCTGTTGCGGCCGCAACAGAGAATGAAGAAGAGGTTCCAGAAGAGGTGGAATTTGAAGTTTCAAGTGATGACTCAGGAGAGGTGTATAATTCGCCGCCATGGTTGGTTCGTGGACAGAAGCGCCAACGCATGAGTGCGAGGACCTACTGCAACCTCTTCATGAAGTAGATAGATGCCCACCAATTAGTCTTTGTTAGGTTAAATCGTTAGATTAAGTCTCGATCAATGTAAAACTCAAGTAATGTTAGCTTAAAGTGTTTAGTTGCTTTTATGTGTACCCCAAAGTCCTAGGATTATTTTTGCGAATTTTATAGAAGAGTTATGACAAGTTTTGGTTGATATCTGAGTTTTTCCTGATGCAGTTTTCTGTTGACACAGCTGTACTGCACGAATTTTCATATTTTATTGGTAACTGGGAAAATCCTGAAAAACATAAAGTTGATTCGAAACTCTCTGTATTGTATACACAAAAACCAGCAAAAATTCCTGACGAGTTTAAGTCAGGTAGAAAAATTCGTGAACACTGCTGGACTGTTCAGGCAGATTCCTGCTTTTAATGCTTTGTTGGTCAATTGGTGTTGATAACTATTACCAACACTTCTAAAACTATTTCAGTAGCTATAAACTGCTAGGACAACCCCTGGAACGTTGCTGGATCGTTTGTTTGCTGATGTGTTGCTTGCTCATGTTTGCCTGTGATTGCTTTGTTGTTGTTTGAACATAATGCATGGGTAGAATCCTGTTTTCGTAATCGATTCTTTCTAAGATTACCTGTGCTGAACCGCAGATGCCTCCCCGCCGTCAACCTACTGAGTTGGAGCAGCTCATGGCGGCTTAGGCACAGCTGACCCAAGTGATGACCCAGTTCATGGAAGCTCAGAACAACAACAACAACAATGGGAACAACCAGCCTCAGGGAGATGCACTTACAAGGTTCCTGAGGCTAAGGCCAGAGAAGTTCTCTACTACAACGGAGCCGATGGTTGCTCTCGACTGGTTGCGTTTAGTGAATAAGGATCTGGTAACTGTTGGGTGCACAGATGCTGAGAAGGTGAGATTTGCTGCTCACCTACTGGAGGGACCAGCCGCTTCGTGGTGGGACACTTTTCAGATCACCCACCCGCTGGACACTGTGACTTGGGCAATGTTCGAGGAAGGTTTCAGGACCAACCACGTTTCTTCAGGAATTCTGAGCCTGAAGAGGAAGGAATTTCGCAACTTGCACCAAACCAACCGCACCGTGGCTGAGTAGATTGAGGAGTTCAACAACCTGTCTCGTTATGCACCTGGGGATGTTGACACTGATGCCAAAAGGAGAGAGAGGTTCCTGGATGGCCTCAGTGATGAGTTTCAGTGTAGCCGGTGGTGGTTTATTGTTCCACTTTCCAGGAGCTTATGGACAAGGACAGAATCTTGGAGGGGAAACACAAGCATGTGGAAAACCGCAAGAGAAAGAGCAGCAATCACCACTCTAGCTCTCATCACAAGTCACGCCCTTCTTATGATGGATACTCCAAGCATGGGGGAAGTGACCATGGACACCATGGGAGCCATGACCGCCACAACCATGGAGGCGATCGACATCGCCATGATAGCCACAAGAGCAACCACCATAGCCACAAGGGAGGACACACTCACCATTTAGGAGGACACAGTGGGCATGACCGCAACCGTGATCGCAACTTTGTGAAGAAGGACCTGAGTGAGGTGACATGCTTCAAGTGCGGCTAGAAGGGACATTATGCAGATAACTGTCCGAATAAGAAGGGAATGAAGCCATGCAACAACCAGAAGGCCACAGTGAACCACATGAATGTGGAGGAGATCTCAGATGAGCCTGAGCTTGTGGTTGGTAAGTTTCCAATCAACACTCACCCTGCACTTATACTTTTCAATACTGGTGCATCGCATTCATTCATATCAAGGGCATTTTTGGATAAGTATAAGTTACCCATGGAGTCTCTGAAAGGGTCTATTAGAGTAAGCTCACCTGGAGGGGATATGATAGCTAGCGCGGGATGCCGCGACTTAACTGTGAGGATTGGAGCACACAATTTCATTGCACATCTAGTAGTATTGGAATCACAAGTTTTAGATGTAATATTGGGCATGGATTGGATGTCTATGCATGGGGACACATAGATTGTGCACAGCGAGCGGTTTCGCTCAAAACTCCGGATGGTAAGAGGATTAGGTTCAAGTCGTCTGTGCGACCGAGAAGGTGTAAGCTGAATTCTCTTAAGGGGGTTAGCATGGATACTGTGCATGTGATAAAGGAGTACCCCGACGTGTTTCCGGAAGAGCTACTAGGGATGCCACCTGACAAGGATGTGGAGTTTCTCATCGATCTTTTGCCGGGAACAGGATCTATAGCGAAGAGACCATATAAGATGGATGTCGATGAGCTGAAGGAATTAAATAAACAGCTAAAGGAGCAGTTGTACAAGGGATTTATTCAGCCTAGTTCGTTGTCATGGGGTGCACCTGTTCTATTTGTGGAGAAGAAGGAAAGCAGCAAGAGGTTAGTGGTGGACTATTGCTCGCTGAATGAAGTGACCATCAAGAACAAATACCCCCTGCCGAACATAAATGATTTGTTTGATCAACTAGAAGGAGCAAAGGTGTTTAGCAAAATTGATCTGCGATCGGGCTATTTCCAATTGAATATCCGGGAGGAGGACATACCAAAGACTGCTTTCACTACTAGGTATGGTTTATATGAGTATACGGTTATGTCTTTTGGACTAACGAATGGTCCGGCATATTTCATGACCATGATGAACAAGGTATTCATGGAGTACTTGGACAAGTTTGAGGTTGTGTTCATAGATGACATACTGATATATTCCAAGAATGATGCGGAGCATGAGACATCTGCGACTGATTATGGAGAAGCTGAGGGAACACAAGCTGTATGCCAAATTCAGCAAGTGTGAATTCAGGCTTAACACTGTTGGGTTTCTTGGACACGTGGTGTCAGGAGAAGGAGTCGCTATTATCCAAGCAAAGTGACTACAGTAACTGAGTGGGAAGCGCCCAAGAATGTGGGCGATATTCGGAGCTTTTTGTGACTTGCTGGATATTACAGGAGGTTCATTGAAATTTTCTCCAAGATTGCTAAGCCGATGATGGAACTTCTGAAGAAGGAGAGAAAGTTTGAGTGGACAGATGAGTGTGAAGCCAGCTTTCAGGAACTGAAGCATCAACTAGTGACCGCACCTGTTCTGTGTTTACCTGATCTTCAGAAGGATTTCCAAGTGTACTGTGATGCCTGTCGACAGGGACTTGGAAGTGTGCTGATGCAAGATGGGAGAGTGGTGTCATATGCCTCGCGACAACTTAAACACCATGAGAAGAATTATCCCACGCATGACCTTGAATTAGCATCAGTTGTGCATGCGCTCAAGGTATGGAGGCACTACCTAATGGGAAAACACTTCGATGTGTACACCGACCACAAGATCCTGAAGTACATATTTACACAGAAGGAACCGAACATGAGGCAAAGGAGATGGTTGGAGCTTATCAAGGATTATGATATGAATCTGCAATACCACCCAGGAAAAGCCAATGTAGTAGTGGATGCTCTAAGCTGTAAGGTCTATGCCAATGGATTGACTGTTGGGGAATTGCCCGAGGATTTGTGCAAGCAATTCAAGGACCTTAGACTGGAGGTAGTGTCAGAAGGATACTTGGCAGCAATGGAAGTCCAACCAATGCTACAGGACAAGATCAGGAAGGCTCAAGTAGGAGACAAGGAGATGGAAGAAATAAAGGAAAAGATGAAGGAGGATCGAGCAAAATAATTCCGCGAGGATGATCAAGGAACCTTGTGGTATGTAGATCGTTTATGCGTTCCCAACGATCCGGAGATACGGAAGTTGATTCTGCAGGAAGCTCATGACTCGCCGTATTCCATACATCCGGGCAATACGAAGATGTATATGGATCTAAAGGATAGATTTTGGTGGAACAACATGAAGGGAGACATCGCCGAGCATATTGCCTTATGTGATGTTTGCAGCCAAGTGAAGGCGGAACACCAGAAGCCAGCAGGATTGCTACAGCCATTGCCCGTGCCGGGTTGGAAGTGGGATAGAGTGGGAATGGATTTTATCATAGGATTTCCCAGGACCAGGTCGGGATACAACTCTATTTGGGTAGTGGTCGACCATTTGACCAAGGTAGCCCACAGGTTGGCCAAGATTTATATGGACAGAATTGTGTGCCTACATGGAGTTCCCAAGATCATTGTATCAGATAGAGGCACCCAATTTACATCACACTTTTGGCGCCAGCTGCATGAGTCATTTTGAACTAGGTTGGAGTTTAGCACAGCGTTCCACCTACAGACTGATGGACAGAACGATAGGGTAAATCAGATTTTGGAGGATATGTTGAGGGCTTGCGCCTTGGCTCATGGTTCTAGTTGGGATGAGAATTTGTCGTATGCTGAGTTCTCCTACAACAATAGCTACCAAACCAGCATCAAGACATCGCCGTTTGATGTACTATATCGGAAAAGGTGCCGGTCACCATTGTTATGGGATGGAGTAGGAGAACGTCAGCTATTTGGACCTGATTTGATCAAGGATGCTGAGGAGAAGGTCGCTTTGATTATGTAACATCCCAAAAATAATAAACTTGGATCATCAAACTCTAAGCATCAAAATTAGAGTTAACAAAAACTTTTCTAATTAAAATTATGAAAGCATGCATATGAGTATGCCTTGAATTTGAAATTCTTTTGAACCAACTTGTTTGTGTGTTCCTTTGCTTGTAAAATGTTTCTTAGGTGAAATAAACATCATCTAAAACATTTCCCAAACTTTTCCTAAAGATAAGTAAATCAAAACAACTAAAATAAAGGAATGGTCATTTTGACCAATTTAACTCCCATGCCTACTTTGGCTGTCTCAAACTTTCAGAACCTAACAGAGACTTTTCTGGATCTTTGCACCCCTTGAATGTACTCATAACAAAGTATCAAGGCCCACTTTGTGATCATACAAAAACTTTCAAATACATAGTTTAAATGACAATTCAAAATTGAATCTTTATCATATGGGAAGATCCCACTTTTTGAAAAAAACACTCAAACAAGCTCAACTTCCAAAACCCAAGCATTTGCAGACTCACCAGCACCAATCTAGCACACTCACCAAAAATCTTTTCAAAATTCAAAACTTGAATTCATGCGGCCGTTTCATCAAACACATTGCAGACACAAATCAAACAAAATTCAAACACTGTTTTGAGCAGTGAATTGAGCCTAACTTGTTCCCTCTCTGGGCACCACTAGCTTTAGTAGATCATCTAAGGAACTTAACTAAGCACTAGCACCACTGTGAGCTTGCCAAAATCATCAATGGGAAACAGCTAAAGCCACCCTTGCCACCCCAGTGTAGACAACAAGCTAGGAAGAAAGCTAGCCATGCCAACCTTGTCTGGGAGATCACCCATGCCTCACCGCCCCCTCTCGACCAGCCCTGCCTCGAAGACACCGACCAGAGCACCCAGGAATGCCGCGCCCGTGCCTCTGCCAACCGTGTCGAGCATGCGCCAGAGCGCCACCCTCGACCGAAGCCCACAGACCGCGCGCCGCCCTCGCCGCGTGCATACACGATCACCACCGACCCAGGAGACCGCCAGACATCCCCGTTCACCGCCCCGTGACGCACATCCACCGCTCGCTGTCGAAGACGCCGCCTCTGCCGCGTAGAGCGTCGCGTGTTCCAGACCAAACCGCACCGCCCCTACAAGAGCATTAAAGCCGTAGAGCATCGCCAGGAGACCACCAAGCGATCGCCACCGCCGGCCATGCCTCTAGCAGCCCGTAGCCATGTCGCCCGCCCATGCCGTTCGGTCTCACCGTCGAGACTATAAATAGAGGACTCCCCCGCTCGAATTCTTCACACCATTCCACTCCTCTCTCACCCAGAACCACCCCACCTCAGTCCCGGAGCAAGGCGAGCAGCGCATCGCCGGAATTTCATCGGAGCCCGCCGCCTCTGGAGAAGAAGGGGGCCATTGATTTCGTCCACCCCAGGAGCTGCCGCGACCACCCCTGAGTTCGCCGTCGTCAACTTCATCGTTCGCCCACCTCGCTGACCCTCGCCAGCATCCCGGTGAGCCCCTAGCAACCCCCACTTGCCGCGCTAGGTTTCTGTCTCGCCGGCGTTGCTCAACCGTTGGATTAGAATCAGATCGAACGACCCACATTGTCCCATACCGCTTCGCACCCCCTGTCTCACTGACGTGTGGGGATAGCCACTTAAGCAGCCCGCGGAAGAGCTATGCTTAGCAGGCCGGCCCGTTAACTTTTCCCGCGCAGCCCAGTTATTCAAATTAAACCTTTTTCATTTTATTTCAAACACACTTCTGTACCCAGTTTCAAAAATCAACCCAGATCGATTCAGTGCACCAAATTGAATGAAACTAATTTTTTTAGAAAGATATGGAAATGCTGAATCCAAGCCCGCTGGATTCAAGTAATTTGGATCTATAGATCACCCATGGTAAAACTAACAAGGCAGAAGCTTTTCTGCATTCAAACATTTTTCAAATTTAAACCATAATAGCTTTTGAGTTGATTCAAACTCTCAAAAATCACATTTAACCGTACATTTCCGAATATATAAAAATATATAGGTTTACTTGCAGAAATAATGTTCAAGTAATAAAAGAATGCTACATAGGCATTTCTAGACACATTATTTAATTAAAATGAAAGGGTAAAACCTTATTAAATTGTGACACCACTTTAATTCATATTCCCATGGACTAAAATATGTGGTGATGACATGTGTCAACATGATCCCATGTTTGGTTTGGAGAATATTAAATCTTAAGTAGTTTTTCAATGAGTAGAAATTACTTTTCTAAAAATAAAAAGAAATAAACCAAGCCTTAACCTTGTAATGTTAGAGATGATGCTAGATCATCTATAGGACCCTTTTGTGTGATGATTTCAAGTAGTTAAGTATTGTTGGTGATTGTGTACCTCGTATTTATTCATAGACGCTAGTACCGACCAAGGATACGAGGAGGAAGGAGGATTCTACGAAGAAGAAGCCGAGGAGAACTTCAACCACTGCTATGCACAAGGCAAGCTAGTAACCTTGCAAGCTAACACTTGCAATTTAGCAAGCTTATACGGATATTATGCCAGTAAACCATTACTTGTTACCCTTCCTACTATATGCCATAAGCATATGTGATCATACCCACTTGATAAACCCATCCTAGTTTTTCTTGCAAGCTTCTTACTTTATTTCTTTATCAAAGCTCTTACTTAGAGTTTACTTAAGAGATTGGTAGATACTAGAAAGATATGTGAAGGTTGCACAAAGAGCATAAAATTTGGCCTAAGTTAGAAACCTTGATATCAGCCTAAGACCTAAGGTTGTACTTAGTTGAAACTCCACTAGTCCACCACCCCTCATTAGTACTTACCCCCACTTATAGATGCTAGTGCTAAGCATAAAACTTGATCAACTTTTAGATGGGAATACTTGGTGGAAAACTGGTTATGAAAACCTTGGAATGATGGATCATTGTATTGAAATGTTTTGGACATGTGTTTCCGAACACCGGATGATTTTGGTGATGAAAATGTTGAGGCATGAGCCTTAGCCCTTTATAAAACTGATGGTTGTCTGGATGCGATACCATTCCAATTTTATCGTACAACCACAATACCCGAAGATTGGGTAGGGCTTGACTGGAAACTTATATACCTTAGTATTAGTTCCCTCACGGCCATGGTCTGAGCTGAGGCTACCTTTTGAAGATTGTCCACCTGTGCAGTACCCAAGATGACAGTTGGTCATGGTTGGGAGGCCAAACTCACAGGAGAGGTGCTTATACTAGGGCGTGTAATTGAAAGGTTGGGATTGATTATCCGCATATTGAGTATGGTGAATTTAGGATTTGTTCCTGACAGATGTATCGAATGTTGTGGTGAAAGTGTACAATCTCTGTAGAGTGTCAAACTATTCGAATAGCCACATCTGCGGTTATGGACAGTTGGAGTGGCCATATTGTTCCCCCGTCAGACTTTTCAAAATGACTTGTGAAATGAATGGAGACTTTGAGTTGACCATAACAGGGTTGTCACATGAGTTACAAGATCCCACTTAAGAGTTATAAAATTGTGACTAGCTTTGGAACTTCGTAGAGATAAATCTGGCTTTTGCAAAACAACCCTAGAGCCTAGTGTCCCATTATCCACAAATCCCTTTACCTATTAGTACTAGTTTTTGAGTACTTAAAGAGTACTCATGGCTTTGTCCCTGGCTATTCCCATGGCCAGACTATGAAGAGGAGTACCTGGAGGATGGACCCCAGGAAGGTTACGACAACTAGGATCATCTCCCATCGTCAGCATTGCCTGTGACCCCGAAGATGGAGCTTCGCCTACACTACCGTTATTATTACGTATTCCGCTGCTTGAAGTTGTATTAAGAACTGGATCATGAGATCCCTATTTGTGTAAGAACTTATGTACTGTTTGTAATGGATGATGTACTATGGTATCCAATTTTGTTATGTCTCTCAAAAATGGTAATCCTGGGATTGCGATGTATGGCATAACAGGCATCTGGGATTAAAAATCTGGGTGTTGACAAGTTGGTATCAGATCCATCCTGACCATAGGAGACCCTAGTTAGACTAGACGTTTGAATCAAAAACTTAGTTTCAAAACCAAAGAAAACAAATATTTACAAAAACTTATTCTCATTCTTATCCCTTTGATTCTTTCATAAAAATTCATGTTCCTCAAAAACCCTTGCAAAACACTTGATCACTCTGCTAACCTACTCATCCTCTCTTCTTATAGATAGACGTGAAGTACAGGAAGTTTTATCAGTTGGGTAATGGAGGAGACCTTATCTTTGAGAGGGATTTGGACCAGCTTTCGGAACTTCTGGAGCGTCCGCACCCCGAGTTCTTCGGAGCTCAGCTCAATGATCAAGGAGGAGAAGATCTGCAGTGGCTAATTGTTGCAAGTCTCAGAGGAAAGATTGAACCTCCCACTGCTGAGGGAATTTAGTTTACCTTAAGAGAGAACAACTGGCTCGATGGACTTGCCAGGGCCATGCAGGAAGCTCTTTCCCTTCTATGTGGGCAGAGCATCAATCAGATCAAGGGTACTCGCTTTGAGTTTTGCCCATGGCGTGATGCAAATGGACAACCCCTGGAAGCCCCATACCACCCCGAACTAAAGACTCAATTGGACCACCTTAGCTTCATGATGTACGATCGTCAGCAAGAGTTGGATAACTGACGTGACTACTCCAACCACAAGTCTGCCATCATTTAGACGAAGGACCAAACCATCGCCATGCTAGCAAAGGATCGCAAGTCTCGCCGCCGTCAGCTCGACAAGAAGGAGCACATCATTGCCCGTCTTCACCACCGCATCTCATCTTTGGAGGAGACCATCCACGAGAGAGACATGCAGTTGGAGGAAAGGGAGAATGCCGGAGAGGATCTTCGTGGAGACCCCTACCCCTATCTGAGTGATGACGATGATTTTCTGGAGGATCAGGCTATGGACTTTTTCACCGATGAGGATGATTTTGCCTTCATCGATGACGATTAGGAGGATGAGGCCACTGATTCCGAGGAGTAGTAGCACTTGAGCACTAGCATAGTGAGTAGTATTCGGTCCCACTGTATCGTAGTTCTCAGAATGGATCTTAAAACCATCTGTTTTTCTTTGTTGTGGTGTGTGTTGTACTGTGTGCTACGAATGAATGAATGAATGAATGAATGAATGAATGAATGAATGAAAAAGCCAGTTGCTAGAAAATCTGAGTCAAACTTTTAAATTTTTTTTAAAGACCCAAACTTTAGAAATTTCCCTCTTTTCTCATGATCTATCTCAATTTTCAGATGCCATGTGGAGGAAGTGGTTCATCCCCGGACCCGATGTTCCAGATTCTGCAAATGTTGACTTCTGATCATGAAGCTGAAAGAGCGGAACGTCAAGCCAACCTAGCCACCCTTCAGCAGATAGCCCAGCTAGCCCATAACAACCAAGGCCACGGAAATCAGGACAACCATGGATCTAAGCTCAAGAATTTCCAGAATACCAACCCACCTATTTTTACTAAGTCAGAAGAACCCCTAGACGTCGATGATTGGTTGCAAACCATGGAAAATAACCTAGAAGTAGCCGGAGTGGAAGCCAACGAGAAAGTCCTGTTCGCCACCCACTATCTAGCCAGAGATGTCAGGGTATGGTGGAACAGTGTTCGTGCAATGACCGGAGGCCAGATGATGACCTGTGAGGAATTCAAGGTCAAGTTTAGCAGAACCCATGTGCCACCAGGTTTGATCAAGAGAATGAGAGACGAGTTCAGAGAGCTGAAGCAAGGAAGGATGACTGTAGTGGAATACCGTGACAAATTTTTGTCATTAGCTATCCAGATGGAATTTCCAAATGACTGTAGTGGAATGCCCCGGATGAGATCGACACCAAAGCCAAGAAGAATGAAAGATTCCTGAATGGTCTGCATGATGAGATGCAGACTGTGTTAGTCAATATCCCCTTTGTGGATATTGAAGCCCTTGTGGACTCAGCTATCCAGATGGAAGGAAAGATCAACCAAGCCAATGAGAACCGCAAGAATCGCATGATGTATCAACTAGGAACCCATCAAACCCCAAAGTATCGCCCCAACCCATCTCCAGGATTTTCCCCAAGAACCAACAAACCCTCGATGAACCATCCGACCTACCGTGGAAAACCTAGACCCGGAGGAAATAACAACAACCCCGGTAACTCTAGCAATTTCAACCATGCCCCACCCAAATTCAACAACAACAATGCTACCGCCAACACCAACGCTGCCCCTAGGACTGGAAGCAATGTTGTGCCTGTCGCAGCCAAGGACAAGTCGCAAGTGACTTGTTATGACTGTGGAAATAAAGGCCACTATTCCAACGAGTGCCCCAACAAGAAGAGTGCTACCGTCCCTAATGCCAATGCCCCAGCTCAGCAGCAGCGTCGTGTTCAGCCAGGAAGAAGATTTTCCCCAGGGAATTCACTCAACCGCAACGGCCGTCTTTTTCTCATGCATGCTAAAGAAGCTCAGGAAGCGCTAGTTGTCGTGTTGGGTATGTTTTCTTTCAATTCAGTACTTGCAAGAGTGTTGTTTGACTCTGGTGCATCGCATTCATTTGTCACCGAAGAATTTGCATGCACTCGTAAGATTCAACCAACCAAACTGAAACATGTAATGATTGTTCAAATTCCCGGATCAACCACCAAGGCTAGGCAAATTTGCAAAGCCGTCCCTATCTGAATCTATGGCATAGATTTTTATGCTAATCTCATAGTACTCGGAACTAAAGGTTTGGAAGTAGTACTAGGAATGGATTGTATGTCCAAACATAAAGGATTGATTGACTGTGCCAAGAAATCCATAACCATGACCAGTACTGTCGGAATATCAGTCGAGCATATATCTGAAACCTTGCCTCGCCAATTCAAATGCAACAAGAGTATAGCCAAACCTACCATTGACCAAGTCCGGATAGTCTGTGAATACCCCGATGTATTTCCAGATGTTTTGCCCGGTATGCCCCCAGATTGGGATATCGAGTTTATCATCGAACTAATTCCCGGAACAGGACCCATAGCCCAGAGACCATATAGCATGAACCCGTCAGAGCTAGAAGAATTCAAGAAGCAACTGGATTCCATGTTGGAAATTGGATTAATTCAACCAAGTGCGTCACCATGGAGGTCACCTGTCTTGTTTGTGGACAAGAAGGATGGAGGTAACCGTTTGTGTACGGATTATCGGAAGTTGAATGATGTCACCATCAAGAACAAGTACCCCTTTCCCAGGATAGAAGATTTGTTTGATCAGTTGACCGGTGCCAAAGTGTTTTCTAAGATTGATCTTAGGACTGGCTATCATCAACTCAAAATTCGTGCAGAGGATATTCCAAAGACTGCCTTTACCACCAGATACGGATTGTACGAGTATACAGTCTTGTGTTTTGGATTAACCAATGCCCCCACTTATTTCATGAATCTCATGAATAAGATTTTTATGGACTTCCTGGATAAGTTTGTCGTTGTTTTCATTGATGACATTCTGATTTATTCCAAATCAGAAGAAGAACATGAGCTACACCTAAGGACCATTCTTGGAACCCTTAGAGAGCATCAGTTGTATGCAAAGTTTAGCAAATGTGAATTCTGGTTACAAGAGGTAGGATTCCTTGGTCACATTGTATCAGCCGGAGGAATTGCCGTTGACCCTACCAAAGTGAAAGATATAGAAGATTGGCAAGCCCCAACCACTCAAACCCAAGTTCGTGCATTTCTCGGATTGGCGGGATATTACCGCAAATTCGTAGAAGGATTCTCTAGTATCGCCAGACCCATGACCCAATTGCTGAAGAAGGACAAGAAGTTTGAATGGATCGACAAATGTGAAGCGAGTTTTCAAGAACTCAAGAGGAGATTGATTTCAGCCCGAATCTTGATCATGCCAGATATCACGAAGCCCTTCGATGTGTATTGTGACGCATCCAAGATCGGTCTCGGATGTGTGCTAATGCAAGAAGTCAAAGTTATATCTTATCTATCTCGACAACTGAAGCAACATGAGCAAAACTACCCAACCCATGGCCTCGAACTCGCAGCCGTAGTTCTAGTCCTGAAAACATGGAGACATTACCTGATGGGAAACCGTTGTGAGATCTATACGGATCACAAGAGACTAAAGTATATATTCACTCAGAAGGAGCTGAATATGAGGCAGACAAGATGGATTGAGCTAATCAAGGATTACGACCTGGACATTCACTATCACCCTGGTAAAGCCAACGTGGTAGCAGATGCCCTTAGCAGATTGCCGTGCCGCTTGAACTCCATGATTTTGAAGGAGCAACCAAGTTTGCACAAAGAGATGGAAGATTTTCGAATAGAATTAGTAAGTGAAGGATTTTTGGCTAGTATATAACTTCATCCCACTTTGATCAGTCAGATTAAAGAGGCGCGAAAGGAAAATGCTAGTATTGACGGAATCAAGCGTCGTATCGGTACAGGCAAAGTACTTGGATTCACCGAGGACGAAGAAGGAGTTTTGTGGTACAAAGGGCACCTTTGTGTACCAGCAGATTCTGAGTTGAAAGAAGTTATCTTGAAGGAGGCTCATGATACCCTTTATTCTATCCATCCCGGAGGAACTAAGATGTATCAAGATTTGAAAGAGCAATTTTGGTGGCATAAGATGAAGAGAGAAATCGGAAACTATATCGCCAAGTGTGATATTTGTCAGCGAGTCAAGGAAGGACATCAAAGACCCGCTGGATTGTTGCAACCCTTGCAGATTCCGGAATGGCAATGGGATTCTGTAGGAATGGACTTTATCACTGGACTGCCTACTTCTAGTAGGGGAAATGACTCTACCTGGGTCATAGTGGACAGATTTTCCAAAGTCGCCCATTTCTTACCCGTCAAGACCACATATCAGAGTTCGACGCTAGCGGAGTTATACATGTCTAGGATAGTTAGTTTGCACGGAGTCCCCAAGAACATCGTATCTGATCGAGGAACACAATTTACCTCAAGATTCTGGAAGAAAGTCCAAGAAGGTTTAGGAACCCGCCTAGATTTCAGCACCGCATATCACCCTCAGACCGATGGACAAACGGAGCGAGTAAATGAAATAATTGAAGATATGCTGAGAGCATATGTGTTAGAATATGGATCTAAGTGGGAAGACTGTCTGCCATTTAGAGAATTTGCATACAACAACAATTATCAAGCTAGTTTGCAAATTTCCCCATTTGAATTCATGTACGGAAGGAAGTGTCGCACCCCTTTGAACTGGTCGGAAGTAGGAGAGAGTCAGATCTTCGGACCCGACATCCTACGAGAAGAAGAAGAGAAGGTTCACAAGATTCGTGAGCACCTCAAGACAGCCCAGTCCAGACAGAAGAGTTACACCGACAAGAGACGTCGAGACCTCGCCTTCAACATAGGAGATGTTGTATATCTAAAAGTGTCGCCATTGAAGGGAATGCAGCGTTTCCAACTGAAAGGAAAGTTAGCCCCCAAATATATCGGACCCTTCAAGATTCTGGACCATCGAGGAGAAGTGTCGTATCAATTGGAACTACTTGAGGAGATGTCAGTCGTGCACAATGTGTTCCATATATCATTACTTCGCAAGTGCCTCGAAGTTCCAGAGAAGACTGAAGTGTTCAAGAATATCGATCACCGGACCATAGAGATCAACAATGACTCGACCTATCCTGAAGTACCCATCCGTATTTTGGAAGAAGCTTTCCGAACCACCAGAACCCGAAGCATCAAGATTCTCAAGATTCAGTGGAGCAACCACACAGAAGAGGAAGCTACCTGGGAGGGCGAAGATCACATATGACGGAATTTCCCGATCTCTTCAAATCCTAGGTAATCCTTTTCGTCCTTTTTCAAATCTCGGGACTAGATTTTTTTTAAGGGGGGAAGGTTTGTAACATCCCAAAAATAATAAACTTGGATCATCGAACTCTAAGCATCAAAATTAGAGTTAACAAAAACTTTTCTAATTAAAATTATGAAAGCATGCATATGAGTATGCCTTGAATTTGAAATTCTTTTGAACCAACTTGTTTGCGTGTTCCTTTGCTTGTAAAATGTTTCTTAGGTGAAATAAACATCATCTAAAACATTTCCCAAACTTTTCCTAAAGACAAGTAAATCAAAACAACTAAATAAAGGAATGGTCATTTTGACCAATTTAACTCCCATGCCTACTTTGGCTGTCTCAAACTTTCAGAACCTAACAGAGACTTTTCTGGATCTTTGCACCCCTTGAATGTACTCATAACAAAGTATCAAGGCCCACTTCGTGATCATCCAGAAACTTTCAAATGCATAGTTTAAATGACAATTCAAAATTGAATCTTTATCATATGGGAAGATCCCACTTTTTCAAAAACCACTCAAGCAAGCTCAACTTTCAAAACCCAAGCATCTGCAAACTCACCAGCACCAATCTAGCACAGTCACCAAAAATCTTTTCAAAATTCAAAACTTGAATTCATGCGGCCATTTCATCAAACACATTGCAGGCACAAATCAAACAAAATCTAAACACTGTTTTGAGCAGGGAATTGAGCCTAACTTTTTCCCTCTCTGGGCACCACTAGCCTTAGTAGATCATCTAAGGAACTTTACTATGCACTAGCACCACTGTGAGCTTGCCAAAATCATCAATGGTGAACAGCCGAAGCCATCCTTGCCACCCCAGTGTAGACAGCAAGCTAGGAAGAAAGCTAGCCATGCCAACCTTGTCTGGGAGATCACCCATGCCTTACCGCCCCCTCTCGACCAGCCCTGCCTCGAAGACACCGACCAGAGCACCCAGGAACGCCGCGCCCGTGCCTCTGCCAACCGTGCTGAGCATGCGCCAGAGCGCCACCCTCGACCGAAGCCCACAGACCGCGCGCCGCCCTCGCCGCGTGCATACACGATCACCACCGACCCAGGAGACCGCCAGACATCCCTGTTCGCCTCCCCGTGACGCACAGCCACCTCTCGCCGTCGAAGACGTCGCCTCTTCCGCGCAGAGCGTCGCGTGTTCCGGACAAAACCACACTGCCCCTACAAGCGCATTAAAGCCGTAGAGCATCACAAGGAGACCACCAAGCGATCGCCACCGCCGGCCATGCCTCTAGCAGCCCGTAGCCATGTCGCCACCGTCGCCCGCCCATGCCGTTCGGTCTCATCGTTGAGACTATAAATAGAGGACTCCCCCGCTCGAATTCTTCACACCATTCCACTCCTCTCTCACCCAGAACCACCCCACCTCAGGCCCGGAGCAAGGCGAGCAGCTTATCGCCGGAATTTCACCGGAGCTCGCCGCCTCTGGAGAAGAAGGGGACCATTGATTTCGTCCACCCCAGGAGCTGCCGCGACCACCCATGAGTTCGCCGTCGTCGACTTTGTTGTTCGCCCGCCTCGCCGACCCTCGCCAGCACCCCGGTGAGCCCCTAGCAACCCCCACTGGCCGCGCTAGGTTTCTGTCTCGCCGGCGTTGCTCAACGTCGACGATGACTCTCAGCTGTTGGATTAGAATCAGATCGAACGACCCACATCGTCCCATACCTCTTCGCACCCCTGTCTCACTGACGTGTGGGGACAGCCACTTAAGCAGCCCGCAGAAGCGCTATTCTTAGCAGGCCGGCCCGTTAACTTTTCCCGCGCAGCCCAGTTATTCAAATTAAACCTTTTCCATTTTATTTCAAACACACTTCTGTACCCAGTTTCAAAAATCAACCTAGATCGATTCAGTGCACCAAATTGAATGAAACTAATTTTGTTAGGAAGATATGGAAATGCTGAATCGAGGCTCGTTGGATTCAAGTCATTTGGATCTATAGATCACCCATGGTAAAAATAACAAGGCAGAAGCTTTTCTGCATTCAAACATTTTTCAAATTTAAACCATAATAGCTTTTGAGTTGATTCAAACTCTCAAAAATCACATTTAACCATACCTTTCAGAATATATAAAAATATATAGGTTTACTTGCAGAAATAATGTTCAAGTAATAAAAGAATGCTGCATAGGCATTTCTAGACACATTATTTAATTAAAATGAAAGGGTAAAACCTTATTAAATTGTGACACCACTTTAATTCATATTCCCATGGACTAAAATATGTGGTGATGACATGTGTCAACATGATCCCATGTTTGGTTTGGAGAATATTAAATCTTAAGTAGTTTTTCAATGAGTAGAAATTACTTTTCTAAAAATAAAAAGAATTAAACCAAGCCTTAACCTTGTAATGTTAGAGATGATGCTAGATCATCTATAGGACCCTTTTGTGTGATTATTGCAAGTAGTTAAGTATTGTTTGGTGATTGTGTACCTCGTATTTATTCATAGACGCTAGTACCGACCAATCATACGAGGAGGAAGGAGGATTCTACGAAGAAGAAGCCGAGGAGAACTTCAACCACTGCTATGCACAAGGCAAGACAGTAACCTTGCAAGCTAGCACTTGCAATTTAGCAAGCTTATATGGATATTGTGCCACTAAACCCTTACTTGTTACCCTGCCTACTATATGCCATAAGCATATGTGATCATACCCACTTGATAAACCCATCCTAGTTTTTCTTGCAAGCTTCTTACTTTATTTCTTTATCAAAGCTCTTACTTAGAGTTTACTTAAGAGATTGGTAGATACTAGAAAGATATGTGAAGGTTGCATAAAGAGCATAAAATTTGGCCTAAGTTAGAAACCTTGATATCAGCCTAAGACCTAAGGTTGTACTTAGTTGAAACTCCATTAGTCCACCACCCCTCATTAGTACTTACCCCCACTTATACATGCTAGTGCTAAGCATAAAACTTGATCAACTTTTAGATGGGAATACTTGGTGGAAAACTGGTTATGAAAACCTTGGAATGATGGATAATTCTATTGAAATGTTTTGGACATGTGTTTCCGAACACCGGATGATTTTGGTGATGAAAATGTTGAGGCATGAGCCTTAGCCCTTTATAAAACTGATGGTTGTCTGGATGCGATACCATTCCAATTTTATCGTACAAGCATAATACCCGAAGATTGGGTAGGGCTTGACTGGAAACTTATATACCTTAGTATTAGTTCCTGCACGGCCAAGGTCTGAGCTGAGGCTACCTTGTGAAGATTGTCCACCTGTGCAGTACCCAAGATGACAGTTGGTCATGGTTGGGAGGCCAAATTCATAGGAGAGGTGCTTATACTAGGGCGGGGTAATTGACAGGTTAGGATTGATTATCCGCATACTGAGTATGGTGAATTCAGGATTTGTTCCTGACGAATGTATCGAATGTTGTGGTGAAAGTGTACAATCTCTGCAGAGTGTCAAACTATTCGAATAGGCGCGTCCGCGGTTATGGACAGTTGGAGTGGCCATACTGTTCCCCCGTCAGACTTTTCAAAATGACTTGTGAAATGAATGGAGACTTTGAGTTGACCACAACAGGGTTGTGACATGAGTTACAAGATCCCACTTAAGTGTTATAAAATTGTGACTAGCTTTGGAACTTCGTAGAGATAAATCTGGCTTTTGCAAAACAACCCTAGAGCCTAGTGTCCTATTATCCACAAATCCCTTTACCTATTAGTACTAGTTTGCGAGTACTTAAAGAGTACTCATGGCTTTGTCCCTGGCTATTCCCATGGCCAGACTATGAAGAGGAGTACCTGGAGGATGGACCCCAGGAAGGTTACGACAACTAGAATCATCTCCCATCGTCAGCATTGCCTGTGACCCTGAAGATGGAGCTTCGCCTACGCTACCGTTATTATTACGTATTCCGCTGCTTAAAGTTGTATTAAGAACTGGATCATGAGATCCCTATTTGTGTAAGAACTTATGTATCGTTTGTAATGGATAATGTACTATGGTATCCAATTCTAATATGTCTCGCAAAAATGGTAATCTTGGGATTGCGATGTATGGCATAACAGGCATCTGGGATTAAAAATCCGGGTGTCGACAGATTAGGGACATGCTGAGGTAGCACAGTCGAGGCAGAAGAGCTACGCTGACGCCAAGCGCAAGGAAGTGGTGTATGAGATAGGTGATAGAGCATACCTCAGAGTGTCGCCACTGCGTGGAATTAAGAGATTTGGAATCAAGGGTAAGCTGGCACCTCGGTTTATTGGACCATATCGGGTCTTAGCATGCAAAGGAGAGGTTGCTTATTAGTTGGAGTTGCCAGAGGCTATGTCCACCTTCCACAATGTGTTCCACGTGTCCCATCTGAAGAAGTGACATCCGGAGATGGTGGATACACCATTGAGAGACACGGTGCCACTAGAGGAGGTTCAGCTTGAGAATGACTTGACCTATGAGGAGAAACCGGTCAAGATACTGGAGACAGCGGAGATTATTACCCGTACCAAGACGATCAGGTTTTGCAAGGTGCAATGGAGCCACCACACCGAAGAGGAAGCCACCTGGGAGCGTGAGGATGACATCCGAGAGGACCACCCACACCTATTTGCTAGCCACGCCGAATCTCGGGGACAAGATTCATCTTAAGGGGGTTAGTCTTGTCACATCCCAAATTTTAGATTTGGTACTGCATAGCATACATGTCATTGCATCATGATCATCATTGCAAAAAAAATCAGTTTGAAAAGGTTTTGGCAAAACAAATCACTTGCAATTGCATTTTGACACCTACACTTGAATGCTCGTCTTTACCATGCTTCAGTTAAAAATAGTATATTTTTGTTGTTTGGAAAGCACATGTGCGTAGAGGGTTCCACCACGTACCCGTAGCACTTTGAATCGCCTCAATCGGAGCTTCGTAGCAATTTTGATGGCAATCTAAATTTTTGGACTTAGTTCTTGACAGTTTCAGAAAAATTCAGTTAAGAAATTCACCAGGAAAAAGGAAAAGAAGAAAAAAAAGAGAAACCACAGCCGGCGCAGCCAGCTGGCCCGTGGGTCTGGCCGGCCAGCTGTGGCCTGCCAGTTGCAGCAAGACGCGACGCTGCTGCAAATAGTCATGCCGCCAGCCAAGCCGCACTGGCTGACAGGAGGGACCCACCTGTCAGCCCGGCTAGCCAGCGACGAACAGGGCTCCGCCGGTGCCCGATCTTCGCATGGCCATTTCCGAGCAGGATTCCGCCTGACCCCCCCCCTTAAACCCTCGGGCCGCAACCTTCTTCCCCCCTCCTCGAACCCTAGCTCGTTCCGAGCTTGCTCACCCCGCCGCCACAAGCAAACTCGTCGCGCGAGGTAGGAGGCGCCGCCCATGCTCTCCCTTTCCTCTGTGATGTTGGCCACCCCGACCGCGTCTCCTCATGGCCTTTTCCCCTTCTGTAGGGCCCGGGCCCAACATCGCCGGTGATTTCTCGTTGTTGCTCTCGCCGGAGCCGACGCCGACGCGGCCCTCCGGTCTCCCACAGCCGCCGCCCGTGGACGTGAGGGACCCCGCCATCGCCGCCTTGAGCTTCAGCATCGTGCCCCGCACACCGTACGCCACCCCGCCGCCGCCGCCCGCTGCCGGAGAAGCGTCGGCGTCGACCCCGACGCCGCCCCGGTGAGCCCCCCTCCGCGGCCTCCCTCTGCCGCTCGATCGGCATCCAACGGTCCAAATGGACCATTGATTAGTCAGCCCAGTGCGCTGACCAGTTAGCGCCACGTCAGCGCCACGTCGGCGTAGTCAAACGGTCAAGTTTGACTATTTAATTTTAATTCGAATTATTTTGGCAGATTTTAGATAGAACTTGTAAAATACATAGAAAATAATCTACTAGGCCAAAAATTGCAAATAAAATATGTATGGAATAAGTGTCTCATGTAGAATATTGATGTACAGTTGTTGTATGATTTTGCTGCAAGGTTTTGTCTTGGTTAATTAAATGAGTTAATGTTCTTTTTAGAGTATTAAATTCATAGAAAAAGTTCTGCAACTCCAAAAATTGCAAATAAGATGTCCCTGGAATCAGTAGAACCAGAGGAATCTTACAGTGAATTAAAAGGTAGACTTACAGTATTGGAATTTGCATAATCTATATAAAGGCTTACGGGAGTATTTTAATTACTCAGGGAATTATATAAATCCTTTTTGAGTAATTCCAATTGGTACTGGTTCTATTTTAGGTTGCCTACACAGTGGATATTTTTCCAAGATTTTACAAACAGTTTATTTGTAGTGGCTAAATAATTGGGTTCTAGTTCAATTGTTTGGGCATTTAAAATTTGCATGCTTTATTTTCTATGCACTTAAAATATTTTCCATGCATACATACAGTAGGTATACTGAATAAGAATATATGAAGCTACTGTAGCAATGTTCAACTTGTCATGCATGCATCTTGCATTGTCATTGTTTGTATATGATTGTGTATGGTTTGTTTATGTGATTGCAATTGTATCGTGTAGATTGTGACGAGTGCAACGCTTGCTCGTGTGTGGATTGTTTGTTCGACCGCTACAACTAAGGCAAGTAGATGCTACCTTATTCATGATGTCGTCCTACTATTTTTAATGCATTGTCGTGTATTTTGTAGATGCATGTGTAGGATATTACTATCGCTATGCTATGTCCTATTATGTGGTAGGGTTTTTCCTATAGATGAACCACCGTTGGTAGATGTGCTTAGCCATGCTATGATGAATGAGGGTTGGGTTACATCACTGAAGTTGTTTCAAAATGTGTTGGTTTGCGAAAACTAAAAACAACTTAATCAATGAATCTCCTGGGTGTGATGGGATTGATAATTTTTGGTGGTATCATTGCGGAAAGACACCCAGGTATCAAGAAAAAATGATTGGCTTCTTTATTTTGTATCTTACGTGTACAACCATGTGCCAATAATAAAATGGGCGGTTGGTTGGACTCAGTAGGTTGTGATAACTCGAACCCACGTATCCAGAGATGTAGAATTTTGGTAGGTTGGACCGGTGCGTGTCGGGTTTGGGGAGATACTTCCCAAACGGTCCCTTCTTGGACTTCTCCCTATCATCACCCAATATGAGAGTGGTGGTACGAGCTAGGCTGGCCATGTCACATGGGTAAAGTATACTAACCCCTGCAGGTTGTATAAACTAATCGATTAGCCGTGTCCCCGGTTATGGACATCTGAGTTTCTTGATATTGATTTCATGACATGTTTCTCGCTCATCCTAATTTCCTAATTGCTTTAATGTTTATGAGTTAACTTGATTGGGATCTTTTCAAAGAAAATCAAAAAAACTGTTTATGAAAGTAGGACAAAGGTTTTTGTAAATGCAAGCTAGCCACAGCTCCACTTGCCAAATATGCATGTAGATGTTAGCTCTATTGTCTCCTTTAATAGCTCTACTTGCCATACATTCCATGTATTGACCCTTCGGGGCTGCTACGTTTCATGTTGCAGGATATTCCGATTCTGAGTGATCAATTTAGGCCACGGTACTCCACTCGGCACTTGTTCACTTGTGGGCAATTTGAAGAATGGAGGAATTATTTTATTCTTGTTGCTACTTGAATAAGCTAAGCTAGCCTTGGGCTAAGCCTTTATTGTAATAATGATACTCTGCATCATCGTTATTTATGATGCACGGATATTTTGCTATGTTATTCATCTTTATTCTATTGTGGGCCAATGAACCTATCCAGGGATTGGCATGTCACATAGAAGCTACGGTCTTTTCAGAACCGTAGTGTTACATACATGTTCCCGGTGGCTTTTTCTGGAAGGATTTGTTGCTTCTGCTGCTTCCCTAGTGCGAGGGCGCGGAGGTTGTCGGGGTACCCGGATGTGTGTGCGATTATGGATGCACGACTGCCTTGCGGTACTGGACGTGATGGTGCTGGACCGGCTGGACCAGATGGACTTCATCACGATCTTGAGATCAGCAAGCGTTCGACTACATCATCCACGAGTACAACCTCGTTAACGCTATATGGTCTTCGAGGGTATGTATTCTATGGATGTATATCCACCCGTTGCTTGTATCTAGTAGATAGATCTTGGTACATAGTTGTTCCCATCGTAGGAAAATTTTTGTTTTCTATGCTACGAACCCTATAGTTGTATCAGAGCCGGATCTATGCGTAGATTCTTTGCATGGGTAGTACACATATGAGTATGTGGGCAATGATGATCATTTTATTTCTTCTTAGTTGTACTTTGGATATTGGTGGCATAGTGGGATGAAGCGGCCCGGAAAAACTTTACATGTCCTCACACATGAGACCTGTTCCACGCTTGACATGCAACTAGTTTGCATAAGTGGCTAGAGGGTGTCTGTCTCTCCTACTATAGTTAATATCTAATTTGCAATGAGTTGTCAACAATTTGGTTATCCTCGTTGTGGTTCTTGTTCGTAGGTAAGAATGGTTCTATCTTCGAAAGCCCTAAGCCACGTAAAACTTGGAATCGATAAATTAGAGGCGTCTAGTTTAGATTGTTGCTGGGCTAGTGTTATGATATGGTGATGTTGTAAGTAGAAGTATGAGATGATACTATTACTACACACATAACGTGTAGGTTCCATAGATCTTGGCCTTACACATAGAGGTATGATAGAGATCATACCACGGTGCACATGATGGAGATCATATGCGGGAACCATATCATTTCACATATTAACATGTGATGTTTGATTACATCTTATATTGCTTGTTTGGCGTTTTATTAGCATAATAAGATGATCCCTCATTTAGATATCAAGATAAAAATGTGTTCTTCCTTAAGTATGCACCGACAATGTTTCGTCGCTTCAAGACATCACGTGATGATCGAGTGTACTTGAATCCACGAGCATATCTCGGGTGTAAGACAGTTACATAGGCGAATACTAAGGTTCTTACTTGGCGATCCTAGTGTGTATAGACATGGCCTCGGAACAAGGACCGAAAGGTTAAGCATGAGTCATATGTTTTGATATGATGACCATATGGATGCTCGCCTTTGAAGCTACACCGACTCACGTGATGATCGGAATTGGTGTAGTGAATTTGGTTCATGTAATCACCAAAAAGACACGAGGTATGTCATTTTTGAGTGGGAGTTCATTTCTAATTTGGATTAGTAGAACTCAATTTATCATAAATTAAATCAAAATGAATTTGCATAATTTGTTGTAGTCATTGGCGAATTCACCACCTTATTCTTAGTTGTAATTGAGATAATAGAACTATAGAATTCTGGATATTTACTTTACGAACTAGTATCGTATTGTGTTGAGTGTTAATCTAAAGTTTAAAGTCTTATTGCAAACTTTCAGCAAACTCTGTTTACTCCGTGAAATTTAATAATTGGTATTAAATCGAGAGTAACAATTCCAGTGTTAGTATCTTAAGTATCATGTTTGCCTCCATGATTCTTGATTGTTTCAATATCAAGTTCATCTAGGAGCTGAAAGAATTGTTTCAGAAACCATCATGTGTGGCAGATATAACAATATCTGAAACAATGTTTTGGTTGCAATATGATAGAGTATAATATATGTTCTCATATTGGATGAGAATTTGTGAAGCTTGGAGATGCTAGACATCCTAATCATCCAAAAAGGTTTTAGAAAGTAATGTTATACTCACGATTCGCCATTATAACCTACAGTATCTTGATCATGAAAGTCATCATGATAAGGATGAATAGAAGATGTATGTAAAGTGTTTACTACACTAAAAGATTACTAAAGAATGGATTTTGAAAGAATGCCGATCATTTTGATCATGGTGATCTACTTCAAAGTGCAAGTCCAAAGGTATTAATATTTGAATATACACGCTTTGGACTATGTGTCATGTATATGGCGTCACTTTTGATGTTGATAGATTCTTTTAAAAGGAAAAGGAAATGCTGAAAGAGAATCTATAAAATATATTTGGCAGAAAAGAAAATATTGGAAATATCCAATTTAGGTATATGGATGATATACATATTATGGTTGTATTCTTTGCTTGTTAGACAATGTGGTTCTTGGGTATTGGATACCGAATTGGTTGGTATGAAATGTCATACAGAACGACGCAATTCATGAACTACAATGGCCTAAGTAACTACCAAGAGAATATGTGATGATGTTCATCGAAAAAAAACTATTGTTTGTATTTCTTCTTGACATCAGAGCTTGACTTCAAGTTTTGTTTTAATAATTGTTATTTAAATCAGGTATTATGAGAACAAAGGTTGTTCAAATAATTACCGTATTCCATATAAGATGGATGATTTACAAATCTAGTTGGAGAAATCACATCCATAAAAACTAATGCTAAAATGTCATAAGACAAATGATTGAAAGATCACTAACAAAGTGACATCGCCGTTTAAATTATATTGGAAATAAAACATGAAGAAACTCCATATTCATGGATTTTTGGAGTCTTTGATTTGATCAAATGATGCTTGTGAGACTTTCCTTGAGATAATTAAAACTTTGTTCAAAGGACAAAGAAGAACGATCGACTAAAATATTGGAATTTATACATATCGATGTATGTAGTCCATTATGTGTAGTCGTAAGCGATGGATTTCAACTTCATATGCTTTCCCCGGAAATTTGAGTGAATGTTCACTTAATGAGAAAGAAGTGTGAAATATGTGAAAATGTTCAAAGACTTTCAAGATGAAGTGCAAAATCATTTTAACAAGAAAACAAATGGTTTATGGTTTTATCATATGGGATTTATTTGAGTTACAAGTGTAACAAGAAAATAAATGAATTATGATCTTATCATAAAGGGATTTATTTGAGTTACAAGTTTAGGAAAACACCTAGATTTACATCTCCCGGAACACCATAGGAGTATGGAGTGTTTGAGATTTGTAATAAAACCTTGTTTGACATGGTTGGATCAAAGGTGTTATTTATAAAACTGCCATTATGTTTTAAAATATTAAAGCTTTAGAGCCTACCGCTTTTACACTGAAAAGAGCTCCATCTTGATCCGTTGAAATGATACCATGGAAGTTATGGTTTGGGGTAAAACCCAAGTTGTCATTTATCAAATTTTGGTATGCTAAGCATAAGTAATATGTTTACAACTAAAGTCGGAGGGGCATGTCTTTGTAGGTTATTTCGAATAACCATTGAATATTCCTCCATAAGACCGAGGACAAAAGGGTTTGTCGCTTGAAATTGAAGTTTCTTGAAAAAGGAATTTTTCGCAAAAGTTAAGGGGGAGGACAATAGAACTTTGATTAGGTTAACGAACCTTAGCTAAATGTGCTGAGTTGCATAGCACCGGAAATCATTCCAGAGGATGCCATAATGCTCATAGCTTATGTGCCACAAAGGTTGTGGTCACGGAGATGTAAGTTCTTATTGAACCAAGTCAGTCGGATAAACAATCAAATACTTGAGAGTAAATCATTATTGTTTGAGAATGATGAACCGACTGCATGCAAAGAAGCGATGATGGGCCCTGACTCCGTCAAATGGCTTGAAGCCATAAAATCCGTGATAGTTCCATATACGAGAAATCAAGTTTTTAACTTGGAAGACCCTCCGGAAAGGTGTAAAAATCGATCGGTCGTATTTGGATCTATAAATAAACATACATGGATGTTTCACATCTATGAAATAGTCGACATATCGGTAAAGTATTTTACGACAATGTTCAAGGAGTTGACTATGACAAGATTTGATCTTTCATAGCGATATTTAGTCTAGACGGATTAAAGTAGAAACCACTACATATAATTTGGTATATGGTAGATAAATAAACAAACAAAGTTCTTCTAATAGAATGGTTACCTAGGATGTGTACATGACACGGTCCAAAGGGTTTTGTTAAATTCAAAGGATGCTAAAAGGGCATGCAAACTTCAATGGTTGAAGTAAGCATCACAGAGTTGGAATCTTCATCATGATGAAAAATGAGTTTTTCATCAGGAGACGATGAAGATGCTTGCATTTGCAAGAAATTAAGTGGGAGCGCTAAGACATATTTCTAATACATTATGTGGAGGACATCTTGTTGATTGGAAATGATGTATCTTTTATTGACAAAGGTTAAGTATTTCATTTCGATGAACAACTTAGGCAAAACCCGAATATTTAGCATGAATGTCTTTAGTGGATAGACTGTGATGCTAATATGGTTATGCCAAACGTATATATATGAGATATTGAAAGAGTTCAATATAGAAAAGACAAGAAACAGTTCTTGTTGCATGGAAAGGAATTGAATCAAGATTCAAGTGTATCGACACTTGATAAATGAAACAAGATTCAAGTGCTTTGACAATTGATGAGTGAAATCACAAGGATGTTTTGATCGATCATACCATCATATGTACACATCTAGATATGTCCTATGCTCTAAGTGTTATGAGCATAGTACAGAATGAATCATAAAATGATCATTGGACGATAGTGGGGATATTCTTATGATCTTTTGGAAGAACTAAGAATATATTTGTATAGAGGTGACAAAAAATTACAAATAGTTCATTGTAAAGCATTACATTGATACTAGTTTTGTCACAAGATACAAAGTTAAGTTTATCTCAATTTAAACTATGGGTGGCACAATGAAATGGGAAGGAGTTTCCATGAAGATTTTGGATGAAGTCCAAAGTTAAGACATTGTGACAGATACTACAACAAAAGGTTAAGTATATGACTGCTAGAGTAGCAGCAAAGGAGGGCATTTGTGTCAAGTAGTTTTTTATCAAACTAAGGTGTGGTTCGCAACGGGCTAACACTAAAGATATATTATACGACAATAGTATCGACATGATTTAACCCCAAGGAACTAAAGGTCTCACCAAAAGACCAAATTTATACAATGACATCTCATTAGAGAATGAGTAATGCGTGGATATGCAAAGACATGCAAATACACAAGGACCTGAAGCGTCAGATCCGTAGATGACGTTAACCACTTGCAATTGCGTATATGGAACACCAGAAAGCCATATGTGTTCAATACGCAAAGTTGTCAAACTAGATTATTGTCTCTAGTGCAAGTGGGAGACTGAAGGTAATATGCCCGAGAGGCAATAATAAAGTGGTTATTATCGTATTCCTTATTTATGATAAATGTTTATTTTGCATGCTATAATTGTATTAATATGGAAATGTTAATACATGTGTGTTTAATAAACAAAAAGGAAGTTCCTAGTTATGCCTCTCTTATAAACTAGCTCGTTGATTAACAAGATGATCAAAAGATTCCTGATCCTGGACATTGGATGTTGTTAATAACAAGGTCACAACATGAGTGTAATGATGTGATGAACATTTATCCGAAGTATAGCATTACGATCAAGGTCATTGTGTTTATATTGCTATAACATCATATGAAGTAATCTTAGTCCTTAGACCATGAGATCATGTCAATCACTAACACCGGAAGAGTATCTTGATAACATCAAACGTCACACCGTAGCAGGGTGATTATAAAGATGGGTTCAGTGCTACGAAGGTGTTATGTTGAGGCTCATGGATCAATAGTGTAATTTGTCCATCCCGATGACGGAGAGATATACTCTGGGCCATCTCGGTTATATCACATTGGTTAGCTAGCATGCAAGTGATTTGATCACTAGATTGTTATATCACGGGAACGAGAAAAGAGTACATGTCGGTAATGAGATCAAACTAGGTATGGGGATACCGATGATAAAATCTCGGACATCTAATATATCGCGAGACAAAGGGATTGAGTTACATGCGTATAAGGTTCACAAGATCACAGAAGTCATCATTGAATATGTGGAGTCAGTACGGATCTCTAGGTCCCGCTGCTGATTATTGATTGGAGAGGGGTCTCGATCATGTCTACATTATTCACGAACCGTAGGGTGACACACTTAAGGGATACCGACACCATTTGGAGCAAATAATATACCAGAGAAAGAAAAAGGAAAAGCGCAGGAATTTATTTCACTAGACACTGAAACTGTTTCGGTTGAAATTGCTGAAATTGGTTTTGCATGTGAAATTGAAATGTTGTAAGGGGTTTTATGTGAATGTTTTTTAATTAAAGTAATCAACAAAAATCTTAATAAATAAATAAAAGTGTTTTATTTGAATGGGAGCTTGCATTAAACTTGCTGGAAATTTAATGCATGTGAGTGGATTTTTGAGTGGAGGCTTTTTAATGGGAGTGGAGGCTTTTCATTTTCAGTGGGAGATCCACCCACATGAATGAAGGATTTGTTGCTTCCGCTGCTTTGCTGGAGCGAGGGCGCGGAGGTTGTCGGGGTCCCCAGACGTGTGTGCGATCACGGATGCACCACTGCCTTGCGGTGCTGGACCGGCTGGACCAGATGGACTTCATCACGATCTTGAGATCGGCAAGCGTTCGACTACATCATCCACGAGTACAACCTCATTAACGCTATACGGTCTTCGAGGGTATGTATTCTATGGATGTATATCCACCCATTTCTTGTATCTAGTAGATAGATCTTGGTACATAGTTGTTCCCATCGTAGGAAATTTTTTGTATTCTATGCTGCGAACCCTACAGTTTCCACAATCCTGAAACTAACAGCAGAGCTTATGCGATCAAATCTAGCCTCATACTCATAGTTTTGATTTTGTATGTCGTAGAGCTATGCTTGTAATTGCTTGGTGGCCTGATGGAGTGAGAGGATTTCATCTCGAAGCTTCGCAACCTCCTCCTTGTGCTTGGTGATGAGTTCTGAACTTATCTTATGGATGATATCCACTTCGTCTTCCACCATCTTCTTGTACCTGAAAACTTCCTGCTCCAATGCTTCCATCCTGTCTTCCAGACTGCCTTCTCCTTTAGGGCCTTGAACTTCTTTCATCTGCACCTTCCCATCCTTGAGAATCAACTCCTTGGGATGAATCTTCAACTCATACATGTATGGGTTGATAGCATTCGCGGAGGAATCCTCAATGGGTGATCCATAGGAAGACATTTTAACTCCAAAACTGAGAATCTGCCTGACAGAAACAGATCGAAACATAAACACGACGAGGACACGATATATGAACCTCGGGGGGATCCGGGGGGTTATATATTACGAATTTTAAATGCATAAGGAAGGTACTGGTGCGAAAACAGGGCGGAGACAGAGCTCAGGGGGCTCACACCCCCTCTAGGCGTGGTTAGCTAGGGGCCCGTGCCTAGGGTGGGTGCGGCCACCCTGGCCTCCATTTCCTCCTCTGTTTTGTCTCGTAACCTTCCGTATGTAATAAAAACATCAAAAATATAAAAATATAAGGTTTTCACGAACCTTCTGTTTTCACCAATTTTACCTATTCAAAGACGGACTCTGTAGATTCTGGTGTTTTGTTTCTAATAAACTCTTTCGGAGTCATCATTTGAATAATATCAACATCTTCATTATAAGAATCTCCAGAAATATAATGTTTGAGCCTTTGACCATTCACCACCTATGTAGTGTTGTCCTTCGAAGAAGATATTTTGATAGCCCCTAAACGATACACTTCCTCAATAACAAAAGGTCCTTCCCATTTTGAGAGTAGTTTCCCTGCAAAAAATCTGAGACAAGACCTATACAAAAGAACTTTCTCACCAACATGGAACTCCCTTTTTAGAATTATCCTATCATGCCATCTTTTTACTTTTTCCTTAAAGAGTCTAGAATTTTCATAAGCTTCACTTTCACTCATCTAAGGTACTCAAATCAAGCAATCTTTTCTTGCCATTAAGTTTAAAATCTCTATTCAACACTTTCGCTGCCCAATAAGCTTTGTGTTCTAATTCTAGAGGAAAGTGACATGATTTTCCATAAACCATTTTGTAAGGATACATTCCCATAGGATTTTTATAAGCGGTTCTATAAGCCCATAAAGCGTCATTCAACTTTTTTGCCCAATTTTTCCTACATCTATTAACAGTCTTCTACAAGATAGATTTAATTTCCCTATTCGAAAGTTCTACTTGCCCGCTGGTTTGGAGGTGATAAGCTGAAGCAATTCTATGGTTAACATCACATTTAGCAAGATTTTTCCTAAAACCACCATGAATAAAATGAGAGCCTCCATCAGTCTTGAGATATCTAGGCACACCAAACCTAGGACAAATAACATCCTTGAGCATTTTCAAAGAGGTCTTACCATCAGCGTTGTTTGTAGGTATGGCTTCTACCCACTTTGTAACATAGTCAACAAGAATAAGAATATGAGTATACCCTTTTGAAGGAGGAAAATGACCCATAAAGTCAAATCCCCAACAATCAAAAGGTTCAATAACAAGAGAATAATTCATAGGCATTTCATTACGTCTAGAAATGTTACCAACTCTTTGACATTCATCACAAGATAAAACAAACTTCCTTGCATCCTTGAAAATGGTAGGCCAATAAAATCCAGATTGTAAAACTTTTTGTGCAGTTCTATCCCCAACATGGTGTCCTCCATAAGCACTGCCATGACATTTTCTCAATATTTCTTTTTGTTCATATTCTGGAACACATCTTCGTATAATACCATCTACTCCTTCTTTTTATAAATGTGGGTCATCCCAAAAGTAATGCCTCAAATCATAAAAGATTTTTCTTCTTTGCTGAGCTGTAAAGGTTGGAGGCAAATACTTGGAAACAATAAAGTTAGCATAATCAGCATACCAAGGACTCTCATGTGGGCTTACCCTTATTGCAGCCAACTGCTCATTCGGAAAACTATCATTAACGGGCAAAGGGTCAAAAGAAATGTTTTCCAAACGAGATAAATTGTCAGCAACGGGGTTTTCAGCACCTTTCTTGTCTACAATATGCAGATCAAACTCTTGTAAAAGCAACACCCATCTAATAAGCCTAGGCTTAGCGTCTTTCTTTGTCATAAGGTACTTAATAGCAGCATGGTCTGTATGAATAGTAACCTTTGAATCAACAATATAAGGTCTAAACTTATCGCATGCAAAGGTTACAGCTAAGAACTCCTTTTCAGTAGTAGCATAATTCTTTTGAGTAGCGTCTAGAGTCTTGCTAGCATAATGAATAACATTCAACTTCCTATCAACACGTTGCACAGGAACAACACCCACATCAAAATCACTAGCATCACACATAATTTCAAAAGGTAAAATCTAATCAGGTGGTAGAACAATAGGAGCATTAGTCAAAGCTTTCTTTAAAGTTTCAAAAGCTTCCATACAATCATTATCAAAAAAAGGTAATCTTTTTGAAGTAGATTGGTAAGGGGCTTTGAAATTTTGGAGAAATCTTTAATAAACCTCCTATAGAAACCAGCATGACCAAGGATACTACGAATACCTTTTACATCCCTAGGGCAGGGCATCTTCTCAATTGCTTCCATTTTGGCTCTGTCAACTTCAATGCCTCTTTCAGAAATTTTTTGTCCTAGAACAATCCCTTCATTAACCATGAAATGGAATTTCTCCCAATTAAGAACAAGGTTGGTTTCTTCACATCTCTACAAAACTTTATCGAGGTTGTGCAAATAATTATCAAAAGAAGTTCCATAGTCGGAGAAATCGTCCATGAAAACCTCCACAATTTCTTCACAAAAACCATAAAAAATAGCAAACATACATCTCTAAAAGGCATACACCTATAAGCATAAGTGCCATAAGGACAAGTGAAGGTGGTTTTCGCTTGGTCTTGTGCTTTCGCAACAATTTGAGAAAACCCAAAATAACCATCAAGAAAACAAAAGTGGGTGTTTTTAGACAACCTTTCTAGCATTTGATCAATAAAGGGCAAAGGATAATGATCTTTCTTAGTAACTTTATTAACCTTTCTAAAATCCATACACATCCTATACCCAACCACTACTCCTTGGGGTATAAGCTCATTATTTTCATTAGGCACAACAGTGATTCCCCCTTTCTTGGGACACAATGAACATGGCTAACCCATTGGATGTCAGCAATAGGGTAAATAATACCAGCATCAAGGAGTTTTAATACCTCATTTCTTACCACATCCTTCATCTTAGGATTTAGACAGCATTGGTGCTCAACAACTGGTTTTGCATCAGGTTCTACATTAATAGCATGGTGACATATAGTAGGAGAAATCCCTTTTAAATCATGAAGAGTATAGCCCATAGCTCCTCGGTGTTTCTTCAATATTTCCAATATCCTTTCTTCATCCTTTCCTGAAAGTTTAGAACTAATAATAACATGATATACTTTATTATCATCTAGATAAGCATATTTAAGAACATTAGGTAAAGTTTTTAATTCAAAAAAAGGGTCACCTTTAGGTGGTAGTGTGGTACCCAAATCTTACACAGGTAGATTATGCTTAAGTAACTAAGGATGACGAAGGAAAACCTCATCAATCTCATTTCTTTCCTTCATGAAGACCTCGATTTCATGATCTTCCATAAACTGCTGCAAGGCATTATTAGGAGCAAGAGAAATAGCAGAAAGTTGTTCAACCCTGAAATCCTCATTAGGCAGTTCATTTTCATAAGGAGTTTTAGCAAATTTGGAAAAATTAAACTCATAAGACTCTCCATCAAACTTAGTCAAAACTTTTTCCTTCCTACAATCTATGATAGCCCCACAAGTATTCAAGTAGGGTCTACCAAAGATAATAGGATAGGTTTTACTAGCTTCAGAAACAATTACTAGAAAATCAGCAGGATATTTAATCTTACCACAAAGAACCTCCACATCTCTTACAATGCCAATGGGACAGACTGTCTCTCTATTACCACGGTGAATAACCACATCAATATCCTCAAGCTCACAAGGACCAATTTCATGCATAATTTTCCTGTAAAGCTCATAAGGAATAACACTAGAACTAGCACCAATATCACACAAACCATAATAGCAATGATCACCAATTCTCACAGAAAGCACAGTGATACTAGCTTTTCTAGATTTTCTAGGATGAGAGACAATATTAAAAGTGTCTTCACAGAAGACAATGTGCTCATACTCTATATTTTTAGTGACAATATCTTTCACAATAGCTACCACAGGTTCAATATTTATTTTTTCATCAGGTTCCACAACTATGATAGAATGTTCCATTACCTTAGCAGGAAACGGACTTTTCTCAACATAAGGTTCATGCAAAATAGGATCAACAGTACAAACTTCAATGCTAGCAGGAACATGGGTAACAATATATTTATAAGGAGCATGGTACTTGTCCCATTCCTTTTTAGGAATTTCAATATAATAGGCAAAGGCCTTAAAACATTTTGCAAGAACTTGAGAATCAAGACCATATTCAGTACTAATACCACGGAAGTCATCAGTTCCCATAAAGGATTTAATGCATTCATAATCATAATTTATACCTGACTTTGTCATTCTCCCATTCTTCAGTGTTCTCTTGAATACAGTCTAGGAGATCCCATTTAGCTTCTTCCTTCATACGTGTGAATGATCCAGCACAAGAAGCATCTAGTAAATCTTTATCATGAAGAGAAAGCCTACCATAGAAGTTATTGATAATAATATTGTTAGGGAGTTCATGATTAGGACATTTAAGCATTAGTAACTTCAATCTCCCCCAAGCTTGAGCTGTCTCTCCATCATGGGGCCAAAAGTTATATATCAGGTTCCTATCCTTATGAATTTCACTAGGAGGATAGTATTTAGAATAAAAGAGAGGCACTATTTCCTCCCAATCCATGGATTGTCCATTCTTCAGCAACTTATACTATTGTTCAGCTCTTCCTTTCAAGGATATAGAGAGTAACTTCTTCTTCACCTGTTAAGTTGTGATGCCTGCCCACTTAAACAACCCGCTTAATTCATGGATAAAAAGCAAATGACTACCAGGGTGGACAATTCCATCCCCTAAATAATAATTATCCATAACACGATCAACAATACTTGTAGGTATCTTAAAAGGATGTATCTCAATAGGTGGTGGTTCATCTACTACCCTAACAGTGGTAGTAGTTTTCCCAAATAGAAAACCAAGTGGGTTATCCATATTGGAAACAAAGTAACAAACATAAATAAAAAGCAATACTCAGAGTAGAAGATTTCCTTTACCAGTCCAACTCTTCAACAACGCTTCACTCCCTGGCAATAGCGCCAGAAAATAGTCTTGATGACCCACAAGTATAGGGGGTGTATCGTAGTACTTTTGATAAACAGGAGTGTCGATCCCAACAAGGAGGAAAAGGTGTTGACTAGTGGTATGGAGCAGGAAATCTGTGTGAATACTTAGCAAACGGATTTTTAGGGGTTTTCTGATAAAGCAAAGAAATAAAGTGCAAATAATAAAGACAACGATCAATTGCAGCAAGTGGCCCAATCCTTTCTTAGCCAAGGACAAGACAGTGGAAATACTTATAAGGACCAAACGTTCTCGAGGACCCATGGGAATTCTGTCAAGTGCTTTCACTTCATATAGCTGAGTAGTCTTGTTTGGTTTTGTAAGTATTGTGTGGGTGAAGCTGTGTTAATGTACCGACCTTACTTGGACGAATACATACTTGTGATAAAACCCCCTGCAAGCATCCGCAACTACAGGAAAGCAATTAAGGTATAAACCTAACCACAGCCTTAAACTTTGAGATCCTACGCTCCCTTGTGCAATGGTGTCCTAACGGTGGTTCAGGTTTCTGTCACTCCGACAACCCCACAATTAGTAGCCAAAAACACAATGCATTCCCCTAGGGCCATAAATGGTGAAGTATCATGTTGTCGATGTTCACATGACACCACTATAAGAATAGCACCACAAATTAAATACTAAACCATTGAATAATATCTCAACACAAATCCACTACTAACAACATGACTTCTCCCATGTCCTCAAGAACTAAACGAACTACTCACGAGACATCATATGGATCAAGATCAAATGTGGTATGGTGATGGATAACCATCTAAACATAAACAATAATCCAATGGTTCCACTCACAAGCATCAACTACAATAGTAATCAACACCGGGAAAGTTTCCCCTAAGAACTATGCAAGTATTCAACACAATTGTTACAATGGGATGGAGTGGTGATGATGGTGCTGGTGGATATGATGGTGTGGATGATGATGATGATCCCGATGAAGTCTAGCTTGATGATGCTGTTGATGGCAACGATCTCCCCTCTCCTTGAAGGAATTTCCCTGGTATAAATCTGTCTGCTAGAGAGCTCTTTCTCTCTCAGTGTTTTCTGCCCCATAGAGGTGGCGGAAACTTTCTATGGTTGCTCTCCTTGTATTACGGTTTGGAGGAGAAGATATAGGCGAGAGGGGGGAGCCAGAGGTGGGCCAGGTGGGCCACACCCCCCGTAGGCGTGACCTAGGGGTGGCCCGTGCCTAGGAGGGGTGTGGGCCCCCTCTGGCCCATCTCCACCACCCCTTTTGGCATTCTTCGTCTTCTGGGAAAATATGATTTTCTATAGTTTTTCTGGTATATTTCTGATCTTTGCAAAATTGCATCAAAACACCTCTTTTTCCATCAGAAACCTTACTCCGGCAATTCATCCTCCAAGAATCATGCAACATGCAAAAACAGATGAAAATAAATAAGTAACACCTCTTAATACGAAATATATTAATGAATAGAGGGAAATTATGATATAGAATGGTGATGCAAATTGGACGTATCATTATCCGGTCCCACTGTATTGTATCTTCACAGAATGGTTCCTGAAACCATTTGTTACCCTAGAGTGGTGTGTGTTTGTATTGGGTTCTATGAATGAATGAAAATAAAGTTGCTAGTTGGCAAAACTAGAGTCAAACTCAAAGTTTAAAAGATTTTCAAAAACAAATCCATGAACCTTAGAAATTTCCCTCTTGTCTCACTATCTATCTCAATCTTCAGATGACTCACGGAAATCCCGGAGGAAGCAGTTCATCTCAGGATGCAATGCTGCAAATCCTACAAATGTTGGTTGCTGACCTTGAAGCTAGAAGAGCTGAACATCAAGCTAATTTAGCCACCCTTCAACAGATAGCTCAGATGGCCCATAATAATCAAGGTCATGGAAACCAGGACAACCATGGATCCAAGATCAAGAAATTTCAAAACACCAATCCCCCCATATTTAGTGTCTGAAGAGCCATTAGATGCTGATGACTGGCTGTAGACAATGGAGAACAACTTAGAGGTCGTAGGAGTGGAGGCCAATGAGAAAGTACTGTTTGCCACCCATTATTTGGCAGGTGATGCAAGAGCTTGGTGGAATAGCATTTGTACCATGAATGGAGGACAGATGATGGCTTGGGATGAATTCAAACTCAAGTTCATCCGAACCCATGTGCCACCAGGTTTGATTCTGCGGACGAGGGATGAATTCAAGGAGCTGAAGCAGGGAAGGATGACTATGGTAGAGTACCATGACAGATTTCAGTCTCTGTCTAGGTATGCCCCTAATGAGATTGGTACTAAATCCAATAAGAAGGAGAGATTCTTGAACGGTCTGCATGATGATATCCAGACAGTGCTGGTCAACATTCCCTTCGCTGACCTTGAAGCCTTAGTGGATTCTGCAATCCAGATGGAAGGAAAGATCAACCAAGCCAACGAGAATCACAAGCGTCGAATGATGCATCAACCAGGATCCCACCATACCCTGAAGTATCGCCCCAACCCTTCTGCAAGATATGCCCCGAGAAACAATAGACCCCCTATGTCCCATCCGAACTATCCCAACCATGGTGGAGGAAACCCAAGGCCTGGAGGAAACCACAACAACAACCCCGGTAACTCCAACAATTTCAACCGTGCACCGCCCAAGTCCAACAACAACAACACCAGCAACAAGAATACTGCCCCAAGGACTGGAAGAAATGTGATGCCTATTGAAGGAAAAGACAAGTCTCTGATTACTTGTTTTGAATGCAGAGTCAAGGGTCACTACTCCAACGAGTGCCCCAAGAAGCTTGCAGCAGCCACCAATGTGAATGCACTAGCTCAGCAACAACGCCGTGTTCAGCCTGGAAGGAGATTTGCCCCAGGGAACTCGCTCAACCGCAATGGTCGTCGGTTTCACATGAATGCTGAAGAAGCTCAGGAAGCGCCAGATGTCGTGCTGGGTATGTTTTGTGTTAACTCGGTACTTGCAAGAGTGTTTTTTGATTCTAGAGCATCGCACTCATTTGTTACAAAAGAATCTACATGCACTAGTAAGATTCTACCATCAAAATTGAAGCATGTTATGATAGTTCAAATACCTGGTTCAACCACTAAAGCTAGACAAATTTGCAAGGACGTACCTATCACAATCCATGGAATAGATTTTTATGCTAATCTAATAGTACTTGGAACCAAAGGTTTGGAAGTAGTACTAGGAATGGATTGGATGTCAAAACATAAATGATTAATCGACTGTGCCAAGAAATCCATAACCATGACTAGGACCACTGGAGTATTAGTAGAGCATGTATCTGAGAATTTGCCCCGTCAATTTAAGTGCAACAAGAGTCTAGCCCAATCAACCATTGACCAAGTCAGAGTAGTCTATGAATACGCTGACGTATTCCCAGATGAATCGCCCAGTATGCCCCCAGATCAGGATATCAAGTTTTTCATTGAACTAATCCCTGGAACTAGACCCATAGCTCAGAGACCTTATAGTATGAACCCGGCTGAATTAGTGGAGCTAAAGAAGCAACTGGATGCTATGCTAAAGATAGGCTTGATTCAACCTAGTGCGTCGCGATGGAGATCACCTGTTTTGTTTGTGGATAATAAAGATGAAGGTAACCATTTGTGCACGAATTATCGGAAGCTGAATGATGTCACCATTAAGAACAAGTACCCACTGCCAAAGATATAAGACCTGTTTGACCAGTTGACCGGTGCCAAAGTGTTTTCTAAGATTGATCTTAGAACTGGTTATCATCAACTCAAGATTCACGCAACGGATATTCCAAAGACTCCCTTCAACACCAGATATGGATTGTATGAGTAAACTGTCATGTCTTTTGGATTAACCAATGCCCCCGCTTATTTCATGAACCTCATGAATAAGATTTTTAAGAACTTCCTGGATAAGTTTATCTTTGTTTTTATCGACGATATTCTGATCTATTACAAATTAGAAGAAGACCATGCGCTACACCTGAGGACCATCCTTGAAACCCTTAGAGAGCATCAGTTGTATGCCAAGTTTAGAAAATGTGACTTCTGGTTAAAGGAAGTAGGATTCCTAGGACATATCATGTCGACAGGAGGAATTGTTGTTGATCCCACCAAGATTAAGGATGTTGAAGAATGGAAAGCCCCAACCACTCAAACACAAGTTCGTGCATTTCTCGGATTATTGGGATATTACCACAAGTTCGTAGAAGTATTCTCGAGCATCGCAAGAACCAAGACCCAATTCTTGAAGAAAGATAAGAAGTTTGAATGGACGGACAAATGTGAAGAAAGTTTTCAAGAGCTCAAGAAGAGATTGATTTCAGCCCCAATCTTGATTATGTCGGATATCAAGAAGCCTTTTGATGTGTATTGTGACGCATCCAAGATTGGTCTTGGATGTGTGTTGATGTAAGAAGGCAAAGTCATATCCTATATGTCCCGACAACTGAAGCAACATGAGAAGAATTACCCTACCCATGACCTCGAACTAGCAGCCGTAGTTTTAGCCTTGAATACATGGCGGCATTACCTCATGGGTAACCGCTGTGAGATTTATTCGAATCACAAGAGTCTAAAGTATAGTTTCACCCAGAAGGAGCTAAACATGAGGCAAAGGAGATGGATAGAGTTAATCAAGGACTATGACCTTGACATTCACTATCACCCCGGCAAAGCCAATGTGGTAGCAGATGCTCTTATCAGATTGGTGTGTCGATTGAACACCATGATAAAAGAAGCCCAACCAAGTTTGCATGATGAGATGGAAAATTTCATAATGGAGCTAGTTAGTGAAGGATTTTTGGCTAGCATAGAAATTCAACCACTTTGATCAGTCAGATCAAGGAGGCGCAGAATGAAAATACTAGTATCGACCGAATCAAACATCGTATCGGTACACGGAAGGTACCCAGATTTACAGAAGATGAAGGAGTTCTATGGTATAAAGGACGAATCTATCTGCCCGCAGATTCAGAGTTGAAACAAGCTATTTTGCAAGAAGCCCATGATACTCTTTACTCCATCCACCCTAGAGGAACCAAGATGTATTAGGATTTGAAGGAGAAATCTTGGTGGCATAAGATGGAGCGAGAAGTAGGAAGCTACATAGCCAAATGTGATATCTGTCAGAGATTCAAGGCGGAACATCAGAGACTCGTAGGACTTCTGCAACCTTTGCAGATCCCAGAATGGAAATGGGATTCAGTTGGAATGGATTTTATCACCGGTTTGCCTATATCTAGTAGAGGAAATGATTCTATTTTTGGGTCATAGTGGATAGACTTTCTAAAATAGCTCATTTCTTACCAGTCAAGACCACTTTTAAGAGCTCGAAGCTAGCAAAGTTGTACATTGCTAGGATAGTCAGTTTGCATGGAATCCCCAAGAACATTGTGTCGGATCGAGGAACCCAGTTTACCTCGAGATTTTGGAAGAAAGTCTAACAAGGATTAGGAACCAAACTGAATTTCATCACAGCTTATCACCCGCAGACTGGTGGACAAACAGATTGAGTAAACCAGATACTTGAAGATATATTGAGATCTTGTGTGTTGAAATATGGATCTAAATGGGAGGACTGACTACCTTTCGTAGAATTCTCATACAACAATAGTTACCAAGCCAGTTTGCAAATGGAAGAAGCCTTCAGAACCACCAGAACTGGTCACAAGAATTCTCACATATTGAGTTTATGTATGGAAGGAAGTGTCGTACCCCACTGAATTGGTCACAAGTAGGAGAAAGTCAGATTTTCATACCCGACATCCGAATAGAAGCCGAAGAGAAAGTTCAAAAGATCCGTGAGCACCTTAAGACCGCCCAATCCAGATAGAAGAGTTATGCCGACAAGAGACGTCGAGATCTAGCCTTCACTATCGGAGATTTTGTGTATTTTAAAGTATCACCCTTGAAAGGAATGCAACGTTTCCAACTCAAAGGAAAGCTTGCCCCCAGATATATTGTACGCTTCAAGATTTTGAATCGCCGAGGAGAAGTATCATATCAACTAGAACTGTCGGAGGAGATGTCAGCCGTGCATGATGTGTTCCATATCTCGTTACTTCGCAAATTCCTAGAAATTCTGGAGAAGACCAAAGTTTTCAAGAATATTGATCACCGAGCCATAGATATTAACATGGACCTAACTTGTCATGACGTACCCATTCGTATTTTGGAAGAAGCCTTCAGAACCACCAGAACCCGGAGTATCAAGTTTCTCAAGATCCAGTGGAGTAACCATACTAAATAAGAAGCTACTTATGAGTGAGAAAATTACATTAGGATTGAGTTTCCAGATCTCTTTAGTTCCTAGTTTTATTTTTCCTGAATCTTGGGACGAGATTATGTTTAAGGAGGGAAGGTTTGTAACACCTCAAAAATGTTAATCAAGATTATCATGTTCTAAGTACCCTAGTTTAGGGTTAAAAAAAATTTATTATTAAAATTAATATGAATGCATGTGTGTGTGATTAATGCATGAATGATTGCATTTGCCATGTTTTATTTCTATGGATGATAAGGATTGGTTAAGACGAAAACAATATCATCTAGGTCAATTGCAAATAAAAAAATCAAAAGGAAATTCAAATAAGAAGGCATATGATCAAATGGTCATTTTGACCAAAATCCACCACTAGCCCACTTAGGGCATCTCTATTAAATGATTTCTAATAGAAACAAATCTAATTCTTTTCACCCCTTGCTATACGAAGTAACAATGAACCGAAGCAAACTCACAAACTTACAGAAACTGTTTTCAAATCCATTTGGGAGGCATTCAAAAATTTAATCCTTAATAGGTACTAAGATGGCCATTTCTCAAAAACCAACCAAACCAATTCCACTTGGAAAACACTAGAAACCATAGACTACCAAGCTTATGAAAATATAACTCACCAAAATTCATCCAGAAATTAAAATGTTGAATTCATGCGGCCATTAGATCGAACACCTGGTGGACACAGATAAACCTTGCCTAAGTTCTACTATGGTGAGAAGTAATTGATCAATCCTTTGTCCCCATTTCACTCCCCTGGTCTCCCCCAACACCTAGCAATGCAACAGACAAGCCCCCTTCCTCGCCACTGCACCAGTACCACACTGCCCGATGATCACTCGTCGGTCGAGCATGGACCACTCGCAGGAGCCATCCCCGTGCCTGTCCACGATGTCTAGGAGACAGGACACCGTCCATTGCCACTCCCTGTCCACCCCTCGATCGCCACCCAGCCGTGGACCACCCGAGAAATGTTGCGCCCATTTCTCTATCTGCCATGCCGAGAGGATGCGAGAAAACCGCAGCCGCCTCGCGCGCACACGCCGCTCCTTGCTATCTCCACGTGTACCCGCACTCACCACGACATCAGTGACCCCCAGGACACGACCGTTTGCCGCCGCATGATCCGAGACCACTGTACGCCATATCAAACACCCGCCGTTCCCACACAGAGCACGGACCGATCCCTACCATTTGCAACCGCCCCTTGTGGAGACGAGAGAAGCCGTTGATTGGATCCATCCCAGGAGCCGCCACGACCATAGCTCGAACCGCCGTTGTCGACACATTCGTTTGTCCCCATCGCCGACCCTAGATGGAGCCCTGGTAAGCCTCTACAGACCCCCATCGTCGCCGTTGGGGTTCGGTCTCGCCGGAGCTGTGCGATGGAGACGACAAGCCACCATTGTCGATCTTAGTCTAATCGTAGGGATGAGATTGAAACTTACCGTTTAGGTTAGATAGAGCCGCTGACGCATGGGACCAGCCTGTCACCAGCCCGCTGCGCCAGCACAATGCAGTTGGGCCGGCCCATTTTTGTTCCCGCGCATAGCCGAGTGATTCAAATAGTTAATTTCCATTTTCATTTAAACCAGATTCTATCAGTAGATTCAAAAATCAATTCAAAGATATTCACTAAACCAAATTGCATGATTCTAATTTTGTTAGAAAGTTTTTCAAATTATCTATCCAAGCCCATTGGATTCAAACCATTTGAAATTATATATAACCTATAGTAAAAATAACAAGACAAAGACTTTTCCACATTCAAACATTTTTCAAACATCAACCATAAATGCTTTTGAGTTGATTCCAACTCTCAAAAATCACATTTGATAAGATCTATCTGAATATGTAAAGATATTTAGGTTTACTTGCAGTGATATTGGACTATTACTAAAAGAATGCTCTATAGGCATTTCTAGTCACTTTAACTGTATAAAATAGTAATTTTAAACTTTAAAAAATATGACCACCACTTTAAATCACATTCCCAAGTATTAGAATATGTGGTGATGACATGTTTCAACATGATCCCATATTTTAACTGGAGAATATTAAATCTTAATTACTTTCAATGAGTAGAAATTACTTTTCTAAAATAATAAAGAAAAGACTAGGTATTTATTTCATGTGATGATTGTGATGATGCTAGATCATCTAGTGTGAACCTTTGTCTGCCAAATAGAGGTAGTTAAGTATTGTTTGGTGATTGTGTACCTCGTATTCATTTATAGATGCTAGTAGACCAAGTCTACGAGGAAGAGGAGTACTATGAGGAAGAAGAAGAAAAAGCCTAACCACACAAGTTAACTATGCAATCCTAACACTACAAGTTAACTATGCAATCCTAACACTACAAGTTAACTATGCAAGGCATCCTTGCAAGATAACCTATGCAAGATGCATTATGCATGCTTTGGTTATGAAACCTTGATTATACCAATTCCTAGTTTTACTTGCAAGCTTTATTATTTTTTTACAAAAGTTCTTTATTACTTTTAGTTAGTGCTTTGTGAGTCTTGGAAAACTAATATAGGTAGCATAAAGAGTATAAAACTAGGCCTAAGTAGTTAGAACTAGAGGTCATTAAAAGGAATAAGACTAGATTTGGATAGTCACACTTGACTAGCACCCCTCATTAGTTAATAATCTCAACTTTAGTGGTTAGTTCTAAGCATAAAATTTGATTACTTTAGATGGGAATACTTAGTGAAAATGATTATGAAAACCTTGGAATGAGGATTCATTCTATTGAAACATTTTGACATGTGTTATGAACACAGGTTGATTTGATGATGAAAATATTGAGACATGAGCCTTGACGCTTTATAAAAACTGATGGTTGGGTTCGGATGCGATACCATTCCAATTTTACCGTACAACCACAACACCTGAATTGGGTAGGGCTTGACTGGAAGTTTATATGTCTTAGTATGGGTTCCCTTGCGGAAGAGGTTGAGCTAAGGCTACCTCGTGATGACTGTCCACCTATGCAGTACCCAAGATGACAGATGGTCATGGTTGGGAGGCCAAACTCATAAGGGAGGTGCCTATACTAGGGGTGTAATTGAAAGGTTAGGATTTATTATCTGCATACTAAGTATGATGGTTCAGGGTTGTCCCTGACAGATGTATTGAATGTTGTGGTGAAAGTGTACCACCTCTACAGCGTGTCAAACTATTCGAATGGCCATGTCCACGGTCATGGACAGTTGGAGTGGCCATATTGTTCCGTCGTCAGATGTTTTTAAAATGACTTGTGAAATGAACTATGACTTTGACTTGACCACAACAGGGTTGTGAACATGGAAACTAAGTTCCCACCTAGGTGTTGTAGAATATTAAACTAGTTTTGTTTACTTCTGACCTCAGTATGAAATAAACCTGCCTTTTTGCAAATAAACCTAGTGCTTAGAATTCCTACTCGAACTACTTTACTTGTTAGTGATAGTTTGTGAGTACTTAAATAGTACTGATGGCTTTGTCCCTGGCTATTCCCATGGCCAGACTATGAGGAGGACTACCAGGGGGATGGACAGCAGGAGGTCTACGATGACTAGGATCATCTCCCATCGTCAGCATTGCCTGTGACCCTGAAGATGAAGCCCCACTATGTTTAATTTCTGCTGCATTGATTGTATTATGGTTTGTAATGGATGATGTACTGTGGTACCAATTCTGTTATGTCTCGCAAAAATGATAATCCTGGGATTGCGAGGTATGGCATAATATGCATCTGGGATTAAAAATCCTGGTGTTGACAGAAACCTTGATGATCTTGTTAATCAATTAGCTAGTTTATATGAGAGGCATAAGTAGGAACTCTTTATTTGTATATTAAACACACATGTATTCATGTTTCTGATTAATACAATTATAGCATGAGAAATAAACATTTATCATAAACAAGTAATAAGACAATAAACACCTTATTATTGCCTCTCGGACATATTCCCTTCATAAATAGTCCGACTCTCTTTGATACCTTTTACTGATGATGAAATTGTTTTGTTATTTGTTGGTTGAAGCGGCCGACCGGTAGTGTAACATCCCAATTTTAGCAATCCTGAATTGTTGTCCAAAAGGCAAAAAAATCATGGGGAACAAAAACTTTTCTTGTTACATGTGCAATGTTTGTTTACTTGCTTGCTTGTGTTCTTGCAGCTGACTGTGTATTAGATGCTATACTTCTTATCTCAACACTAGTTGACAAAAGCTATTTTAAAAAAGAGATGTCTTGGGTCATCTTTCATATTCTCAAATGTTCTGGCATTTCAAAACCTGAGCCAAGATGACTTTGACAAAACAAAACTATTTTACTAGTTATATTAACAAAACTATGGAGATATAAAATATAATCTCCTTATGTTTTCAAGACAGAACTTCAACTAGCCATATCTCTAGGTTTTCCAAAACCTTCATTGAAACCTCGTTATTACAATCTTGGTAGGAATACCAAGATGATCCTTATCTCCCTTCCAAGCACAACCCAATTCAAAATACCCATCCTTACCTCAACATAGGCTTGATGGTAACCCTAGTGGTAGTTGTAGAAGTGATAAGATGAATTGCCTTGATCTGCTGTCTGATAAATTGCCTTCATATGTTGCTTGCCTTGTTTGCTTAGGAACTAGAGTGATCTAATCCAGTAGCTCATACCTTAGGACCAAATATATGCTTGTGATCCTTAATCTCATATCAAGCATCCACATCTGGATCTATCCTAAGACACTAAGGTGATCATCTCCCCTCCTACTCAGATCAATCCAGCGATAATCCCTTCTAATAGTTCCAACTCAGTGAAGACCCAATCCAAGCATGGATCCTATCTACTTAGTTAACACTTAAAAATCATATCCTTGATCATGAGTTTGGAACTGAGCATCCTCTCAAAATCATCCCCACGTGCACTCTAGTCTAAAACCCTAAATCTGCCAAAATGGCTAAGTTGGAATTCTTATCTAGATTCAATCTTTGGCGCTCTACCTTTTCAAACCTAGGTGCACCCTTGAGAATGCATTTGCACCATATTGAAGTACATCACTAGTAATACCAAATACCACTCTTTCCCTTAGCTAATCCCTTCTAATTCCCACTCATCCATGATGGTTTTATAGTCAAGATAATAATCTTTTCTGCAAATCTTATCATCTTGCCTACTTTGGCAGAAGCTCACATATATATGCCACCTCCCCTTGACCAAATCTTTCCGTGGTTATGATCTACCAACCATGGCCTGTCAACGTCCACTTCCCTTGTTCCCATTGAAGTTTTGTGCTTCTTAAACCCACATGGTTTAGGAGGCTACCTGATGTATCTGCTATGGCAGCCTTATTTTCAACAAAGTTTACCTTATCCTCTACACCACCTCAAATCCAACGAGGCCCAACCCTTGCTTCCATGATAAACTACATGACTTGGTCTATCTATCCATATACCCCTTGTGCCAAGGTGACCTCTGAGCTCCCTAATCCAACCCTGTTTAGGTGGCATTAGAATAACCAAAGCCTAGATCCTCCCATATTTAGTTTCCATCCTTTTCACCACCTTCCTTCAAAATTCAAGGGTTATTTTGATGCATATATCAAGTGTACATAATCTACCTTGGGTATAAGCATCCCCAAATAATTCCCACAAGTATTTGGATTATTAAACTATTTTAATTCCTTCACTTACTAAATTCTCAAAATCCGTGTTTATAAAGGCAAGTTTGTTTTTCCCCAAATCACCTTGCCAACTCAATGCACATTTGATGCCCACTTATCATATCCCATATTTACAAATCAAAAATAATTTTTTTTGAGATCCTTGATTATTTCTTTTTGCCCCTTTTCTTAAATGGCAAAAACAAGAAATAATTCCCTAAAAATAATTTACACCTTTTTAAATTCAAACAAAATTCTCCAATGTGTGTTATGGTATTTAGGACCATATCACATTAAAAACCAAGCTTGTCCGATGGAAACTTATCAAATAATCTTCTCGAAACTACTTTTGGACTATTTGAATATTTAAGTTTAAGTGCACCTTTAATCATTAGAAAAATCCCAAATAAATCTTGGATGTGTACAAGGACCTACCAGTACCCTTTCCCCATCTTGGCCAACGTAAATTTGTGGACTTGTTTCACAACCCAAGTTTTGATCAAATATGGCAAACTAGTCAAACCTTGCCTCAAACTAAATCCAATCATCCCCCAAGCTTGTACATAACTTCACCCCATTACCCAACACTCCCCTGATCGACACCACTATAGCACTCTGGTGCCCCATCCTTGTCTTTTATGTTTGTTCATGAGAGGGACAAAGTTCATGTCATTTAAAGCCATTTTAAAACCTTTGCAACTAATGCACCCTACCCCTTCACCCCTTCTACATGACCAGAGCACACCAGCAGGACCCACTCCACCACCCACCTCCACCTGTAACTGGCCAGCACCTCCCTCAATGCTCTCCATGGACATTGACCATCCTACCCCCATTACTCTTTGGTTTAAATGGGCTAGAGGGCAGAGCTTCCCCCCTCGCTGCTCATTTGCTCCCTCTTGCCTCCCAGAACACCCTCTCCCCTCCCCTTCCTTGCCCAGCCCGGAAGAAGGAGGAGAAGGGAGGCTTCAGCCTCCCTCTCCCACACCAAGCTCGGCTTTCCCCTCCCCATTCTCTCCCTATACATGTCTCCCCTGGTGCTCCTCTACCATCTCTGACTTTCCCTTGTGGTTTCTATTAACCAGGAACGCCCCTAGAGACGTCGCCATCTACCACCGACGGGTCCTGCCTGGTCACATTCGTGCGAGCTCACCTCCGTCATCAGCATTGCCCTTGCCGCCCCTTGTCGGACTCATCATCGTGCACCGCGTCCACTCCGCTGCCTCTCCTCCGCCGACAAGCCCTCCGGTGAGCGCCCTGCAACCGCCGCCACTCCTCTAGGGTTTCCCCTTTCTATCCACGTGATGGAGGAGGGAGATGACCGAGCGCCATCGATCTCTCCTGAATCCAACGACCCTCATCTGTCCATACCCCTTCACCTCACTGGGCCCCTAACGGATGGACCCGGGGTAGGTTCAAAACGACTGGCTCCCGCGTGTCACTGCCCCGGGTGGGCCGAATCCGCTGGGCCAGTTCCCCCTAGAGATCTAGCCCATGCCCAAATGCCCCCTTTATTCATTCTTTCGAGATCCATAAAAATAGCCTTCTGGTTTAAATCTTTTTGAAAATACAAAGTGCCTAAATAAATTTAGCTAATATTTTTCACCAGTACCTAAGTCCACACTCTAACGTGGAGACTTGGTTTTGGACCAAAATACTTAATTGATAAATCATAGAAAATAAATTAGCCAACTGTATTCATTCCACTAATAAATGCTTCTAGAGAGTTTGGTTTATCCAAATGGAGTAAATCCAATTGATAATAGAAGGTACTATCCATACCATGTTTATCCCACTGGCCCCACATAAAATGTATTCCCCTTTTGCCTGTAGAAAAAATAAAAATAAAGGCCATTACTGAATTTAGGAAATTCTCTAGGTCAAACCAAATGAGATTTTGATCTAATTCCAACTCCCCTTGAACAGACATAACCATATCCTTCATAATCCAGCAGCTCATAATTATATAAGTCTCTCTTATATTTTAGTGAATTAAACTCTTCTGTGCAAGGTTTATTCACTAATAAAATCATTACAGTAGCTCTATAACTACAAAAATGTTGATTCCAATTTTTACAGAAAGGTACATTCAGTACTTATTATGTGTCCCTGGAATCACCTGAAAAGATTCTGTAAAATAAATCAGACGAAAAAGACAAATCCCATCCATTACTGCCTTTGGGAATTTTTCAAGGGCATTCTGGTAATTGATTTGAGGTCATTCCAACTCCTCTTGATTCCTTACACCTAATACTATCTCTTAACCCATGGAAATAATTTTTGGAACTCCAGAGCAGTTCTGGTAAATTATTTCCTAAACCTAGAGCTTTAACCACTATAAACTCCTTTATAAATCCTAGGAAATTGATAAAATAGTGAAACCACTTTTGTTGGCTTCATTTTATCAATACCTATATGATGGTATCATTTTTATACAATGGTATCATACAGATCATGACCTTGGTCAAAAACCTCTCTTAGTTAGTTCCTAGACCTTAAATAAAAAAGGAACCTTTTTTTCCTATGCCTCCAAATCTTCCTCCAATCCAAACCAATCAAACCTCCAAAATCCTACTAATGTATATCCTGTAGTTATCATTTTCTTGTTGCATGGTTTTATGCTTAAATGGCTTGTATTGATTTGTGTATTGTTCGTTTGCATGAATGATTGATAACGATGATAGTTGCGATTGTGTGACGTCGAGAAGAAGGAAGGATCGGGTTATTCGATATTATTGTTGTTATTTGTATTCTGGTATTCTAAATAAGTCAAGTGACAACTCGCTGGTCATATTCAAGCCACCTTCTTTCTCATATCCCATGTCCTATTATTTTACCTATGCATGTTTTATCTACTCATTTATGCAAATTGGATCATTTTACTATTTTATATTTTATACCGGGAATGTTTGGCTCCTCCAAATCATTACACCTTAGTAATATTAGGTATAGATCATTTTATGGTACCTACCTGCCCTTAGTATGGTAGATGGTGTTTAACACCATAACCCCTTGGAGACCTAGTTTTAGCCGAAATAAAAACTATGGGATGGGAAGACCCCGGAAAAGAGTTACAAAAATGTTTTATGAGAAAACCTTGGTGAGGCTTGGCCTACCAAGTGGTTTAAGAAAATGAGAAAGGTTTTGGCTTTATAAAACGGTCCGACAGCGGATGGAGGAAAAATGTTTACGAAAACACGCTAGGCTATACAGTTTACTATGCTAGAACAATTAACCTGTGCAACCACATTACTCTAGAATGGGACGGGGCTGGGCTAGAAGTTTGACTAATCTGGTATAGGTGCCTCACACTACTAAAGGGGTAAACAATCCTCGGAGAGTGGGCCTTCTCTGTCTCATGGTCCATGCGTAGCATCAACCGGCAGAAGGAATGAAGGGTCTACGGGCCTCCGCGCGATACTATGAGCCCCTCATTGAAAGCGCACACCCATCGAGGTGCAAAACGCGCTCCGGTTGGCTGGTTACTACATAGGGCGTCCAGGTTTTGAGGGGATTAACCTCATAGGGTAGGCACTTGTATTAGAGAGGGCATCCGCAAGGTCTTGACCGGTTATTCGACCCATGATCGGTGTAGATCAGGGACGAGTAATCGGATGGTGTGGGTACATTGTACAACCTCTACAGAGTGTAAATCTTTTCGAATAGCCAAGTCCTCGGTCATGGATGGTTGTGCTGGCGGATGTACGGCGGGTGATGATCTTGTTTTCAAAAAGGACTTCAGAAAAGAAATGGCTTGGAAATGATTTGACCATGAGATGGTCGGGAAGAAGGAGGAAGGAGTTTGGTCACGAGATGACCGGAAGTAAAAACAAATGGGTGACCCAATCCTAGTGTTTTCTTAAAAAATTTCCAAAAGTTTTCAAAATGTTTTACAAAAGTTTTTCAATAAAGGTATAGAGACATGCTATATCTACAAGAGAAACTAGTTTATAAAAGAACCTCTCTTGGAACCATCCTACCACAGCCATGTTGCATATCCGATATTATTGTTATCTTAAGGTGGTTTGCGAGTATAGTCAAAGTACTCACCGGCATTGTCCCTGGCTATCTACTTGGATAGATTGCAGATGCTAAGAAGTGACGAAGATGCTGAAGTCTATGCGAGCTAGGACGTCTTCCCAGTCAGTCGCCTGTTGGTTAAGGAATGACATGGGTTTCGCGCTTGAAGACTTCCGCTATTGATGTGTATCGCCATAATGGCATAAATGTAAGTACTTGTATTCGTTAATTCTAGATGCTGTAATGATACTTGTCGGTTATGCTCACGACTCACTGATCATGGGAACGTGAATTACAGGCATAACGGGTACTCTCAGACCGTAAATCCGGGGTGCCACAGGTAGTCCGCATTGGCGGTAGCGCAAGAGGAGGCGCTTCGACTAAAAGCTTCAGTTGGTAAGTGATTTATCCTGGAGTTATTCACAATCATTTGAGTATCCAGGTTCTAATGATCGCTCTTGTTTTGTAGAGAACGAAACCGCCAAGATGGTGAAGTCTCACGAGGGCTATGTGCCAATCTCCGAGCTAGATTCGGTGAAAACCTCTCTTGCCGCGACAGAGGAGAAAGCAAGGGAGGCGATCGTGCCGGTAATTTGGATCGCACCGCTTCGATTCCATCATTGCGAATCTCCAAACCAAGTTCTCAATTTGGAGGAGCATGTCAAGGCGTTTCCACCATCTCCTTGGTGAGTACGATCTTTGTTTTCCTTTGTCTTGGAGGAGTCCCGAGCAGGTCTTGTTCTGAGTGGGTTGGGCGACCGCATCTGGTGTTCATATCATCTAACTTTCCATATCTTTGGGTGGGAGAGCGATCGTTAAACAACTCTGGGCTAGCTCTTTACTTGGGGTTTTCGCAAGGTGTGTGCGGTTCCATGTCGTGATGATTCCCCTAGCGTGCTACTTAACCATTTGAGTCATTGCATCCAAGGAGGGGGAGACAGGGTGCTGTGAGAAGCATGGCTGGTTGTCTTGGCTTGGTAGGCCAGTCAAGCGAGGCAAATCCGATGGGGGATCTCTCTTGGCATTTTCGTGGACAACACAAGGCTCGGGTTTCCCTGATGACCTTGTGATGCACTATTTGGGCTTGTCAAGTCGCTCTCCCAAGGGTTGGAAACCGGTGTAACATATAAAGGCTTGATGAGTGATTTGCACGAGACATGGCGAGTAAACACTACTCGGGAAACAATTTCTTATTAATTGGACGAGGGGTACACAATTTGTGTTACAAGGTTGGGCGCGAAGTGTAAGAATTCCTCCTGGTACGAAGAATTCTGGGGGTTTCTGCCATGTGCATCCGTTGCGACTAGGGCTACCTCCGGTAGTGATTTTTGCCCGGTGAATCGACCCATCTATGGGTCTCAGGCGAGGCGTGCCCAGAAGAGGTTGTTGTAGTCGATGCACATTATCCAAGTGATGTTTATTTTCAGCACCAAGAATGGGTTAAATCAGCAAAATCTGACACAAAATCCATTGCACATTACGAGTAAAAATTAAAGGTTAGAAAATTGAACAACATCGACATCGAACCCTACCAAATGCCCCAATCAGAATAGTGGTGACCATGCCCCAATCCCGAATCCATACCCCCCACCCCCACACCCATCCCACCTAACCCACCACCACCCCCACTCTAATGGACCAGTCGATGAGAGAAGAGGACGGAAAATATCGTGATTAGTTGATTCTGAGGTGAGCAATAACCCCCCATCAATCTAAGAAGCAAGAACTCCAAAATCAAAGCATGTTGAATATTACTAGTAGTACCCCTAGTGGCCCAATCGGAAGCAAACTAAACAAATCTGAATTTCGAGGTGAGAGAACACACCCACCTATCCCAGCAAGAACTCCCCAATCAGAGAAAATTTGGAAAAGAAATTTTTGCACCAGTTTCGACACTTGCTTGCCAGATGGGAGCTAGCTATTGGTGGTTTCTGGTTGGCAGAAACTAGAAAGGCATGGGAAGCGGAATATTAGTAGTTGTAGTAGTAGCGAAGTACATTTTTAATACAGTAATATTTCTAAGTGGTAGTAGCGGGATAGATTCCTGGGCGATTCCTAAATTTTTCAGCATGTGGTGGCCTACAGCTATTTCAGGTGATAATAAGTTAAAGCGGGACCCACGTCAGGGGGTGAGTTAAAGTGGGAGACACATCAATGTGGTGAGATAAAGAATTGACTGATCCAACCTCCTCCTTCCCTTGGTGCTACTAGTTATCCTGTGTTCCTCTCCCAGGAATGAGAAATTTGCCCCTCTTTGAATCAAATTGATCCCAACTTATATATCCTCTTACTGATTCGGCTCATGGAGCATTGAGGGGGGGGGGGGAAGGGCTGGAAAAGGACAAGATGGTGGTTGTTGTAACATAGGGCACTAGCATTGGATGCCTCAAAAGCTGCTTGGGAACCTTTAAAAGCATAAGCTGGGATTTCATACTAGAAACACATAGACATAGATATATACTAATATATGGAATAGTTTCCAATTATAGTTCTGCTAACAAAGGCCTAGAAATACTAAGGTACCTCCATATTACAATACTACGACAGTAGCGAACCAATCATGGGATAGCTCTACATATATTTAGAGAGATTCTGAGGTGCACCCCAATAGTTTTGCAGTTGGGCTAGTGATCATGAGGCTACCCAGACGACACCAAAACTGCACCCCTGATGATCAGCAACCCCGCATCAACTCCATCCAGAAGCAGTGTACCCGATCCATAGCCTCAGGTGCAGGCTCATCAATGAACAGGTCATCGTCATTACCATCAATGTCCTCTTCGATTGTCTGCTTCTGCGATTAGTAGATTAACAGATATATTTATAGAGAAATATCAAAGATACACAAAATGAACATTTTGCATTCTATAGATATACCTTGTCATCTGGCATAGCATAAGTAACAGAAATGAAACCTATTTCATGCGGCTTGCGCTTTTTCTCTCCTCCCCCGTCTCCAAGTTGATCTAGATAATTAGGAGCTTCCTCTGTCAGTTGATCTAGATGATCAACATCTGCTTCCCCTACTTGATATTGATGATAAAGATGTGCTTCGCCTGGTTCATATGTAGGATCATATGGTTCAGCATGAAATACCCATCTAACATATGTGCTTAGCATCCCAAATATAAAAACATGGTCTTCCACTATAGTAAGAGTTAGCACCCGATGATTCACACACAAGCGGCAGGGGCAATGTACATTTGATTTGTCACAATGAGCTCTAACAAACTACATTAATCATAGAACACGGAAGATATGTTTAGGGCTCTCTAGTGGAGCAAAATCTATCAAAAATCTATCCATATGTTTAATTATGACATACAAGATTTGTTTTATTAAAAGAAAAACAGGAAACATATAGATGGAGTACAAAAACAATATATGCCTATGCATTTCAGCAAACATATTGATAGCAAAAATCGGCGAAGCTATTTAAGAACACATATCGAGCACAAAATCAACTATGACCATGCAGATTTAGGATGAATTAAACTACATGTTTGAGGGGCAAATTGGGTGAAAGGAAAATAAATTGCCAACCAAATTGAGCTAAAGATAGAAGGACTACCATGGGATCAACGTGACCATTGGTCCATCTCATGAACACTGACGGGTAGGGAAAGTTTCTTCGCACTCACGGTGGTGATAAGTAGTAGTGGTGAGCGTGTCTTTTTTGTGGGCAAGGGGGTAAGGGTCAAGGTGGCGGAGGGTGGATGTTATTACACGGCGTGAATGGGTGTGGATGGAAAACTTTGGAAATTCTGACCAACCCTTCTTTGGGCACCACCATATACGTGGCCCACATGTTAGTGACCATAGAACCAAATTGGTCCCTTTTCACCAAATTGAGATAAACTATTTAAAGTGGAGAAATCACGAAACTTAAAAATTTATGAAACTCATGCATTATCTGTTAAATATATGATGTAGAGGTGTGATTCCATAGACTCCCTCTCTAAAATTTTGTAAACATCCGAAGGTAGAATTTCCCGTGCATATTAGAGGAGGCGTGCGAGGTAGCTCACTAGCGGGCACAAAGAACTCACCTAAACCATGTACATGGTGTTGCCACATGAGGGGACACATGCAAGTGTTCTATGCAAGTTGGACACTTATGTTTCCATGTAGCATGCGCAGAATACCCTCGTACTGACATGTACGGGACCCGTACGTGCTTTGGTGGGTAGTACGTATGCAGCCTAATTTTTTTGAAAAATGATCATTCCCCCACATGCAAAGAGGTATTGGTCGATCCGAGCCATCGATCTAATCTATCTCCTTCTTTTCATTCCTATGGGGGTCTACTGAATCGGAAGTGATGTATTAATTCGTGTGAAATTTGGGAAGGTGGCCTTTTGAGCAATATCTTATTTTATATTACCACTATATAGTGTACAAATAACTTTGAATATTGACCGTTAAATCAAGACTCGCGAATCCCAACATTGTCAGCCGTCGAATCTTATTTTCCATTCTACAAGCATCTGCAAGAAGATACTATTGATAGTCTTTAGCACAATGAACGCTATACACAAGAAGATACTATCTTATCTTCTCCATCATTTATCTAAACCATGTAACCAAAATTTTCAAGCATTAGGTATAGCTAATAAAGGTTGACTTCTACATGATACAAAGTACAAGAACCAAATATACAATCATACTTTATACAAATTTTAAATTTGTTGAGCTTTACATATTATATAATATTGCCACTATATAGTGTATGAATAACTTTAAATATTGACCGGTGGATCAAGATGGACTAGCAAATCCCAACATTGTAAACTATTGGATCTTCTATCTATTCTAGCATATAGAAGATTCTATTGATAGTATTTAGCACAATGATCGCTATGCACAAATGTCAATATACACTTCTCAATAATTCATGAATCTTCTTCGTCATGTCTCTAGAGCAGGTTGAGTATTAGGTATCTAATAGGTTGATTTCTATATGATACAAAGTATAAGAACCAAATATACACCCAATAATTTATGGATGTGGCTCAAAATTATAATTATTTTTGAGATTCACCTATTATAATTTTGTATAAAAATGATATTTCATAATTCTACTCCCTAATTCTCACGTTTGCAAGCCACATGCAACTTAGTAGTTCTTTGTAGTTGCTTCACGGCAGAAGTCGTTGTTGTCACTTGAAAAGTTCAAAATAACATCAATTTTGGAAGCTCCTTGATTTGTAGAAAATGTTTTAAATGCCAATATGCACCTACCTAATATGGACATGTTATCATAAACTATGTCAAATATATGTCCATGACCTTGGTATCATTTGAAATACAAGAATGTTCATACATAAATCGCCATAATAACTAATTTCATCCCTAATGTTTTTGAAAAGGTCCCAAATTTTGACTATAATAGCTTTTAGATTGAGATGTTGAATCTTGCAAAACTCTTGGTGGTTATCCCATATATTGTACTAAGGAACCTTAAAATGGTTTAAAAGGAATGTGAACTAGTTATAACACACTTGTAGGTCCAATTTTGAGATACTTTCAGCAAATTTCCATAAAGCTGAATTATTAGATGAATATATAGCTAAAAAAATTGAAAAATATGAAACCTAGGTAATATCAATGAAATAGGTTAAGGTGGTGGCATTTTAACCATATAATTTGTAGTTTCTTCACCAAAAAACATGGGATTTCTATTTTCGTTCCCTTGGTTCATTAATTGTACTTAGTTTTCCCCAGCCGCTTGAGTTTTCCTCACTTTCCCCTTCCTCTATTATGAAACCCTCGCAGGCGCTCGGACGGAGGGATGCTGTCAGATCAAAGGCTTGACCGTTACATGTTGACTGGTGGGACCGTGTTGTTGCGGGTCGTGCATTGAGGATTAGATTATGTGGCATCAACCGTTACATGCTGATGGGTGGGTCCGTGTTGTGACATGTCTTGCATAGGTGGTGAAGGGTGAGGCCGTGTTGGGACAGGTGTTGTATATTTGGTGAATGGTGGGGCCGCATGGATACATGGGACGGAAATTCTCCTCACCCAAAGCATTCACTTCCCCGAGCCTAGAACAGCTCCTACAGCCCGCCATTGTGCCCTCCTGCCTTATGTAGTCCTCGGCCCAGCGTCGACCATAGCCACGGAGCCCACTACACATCCAGCTCCACTCCCGCCGCTAGCCACGGAGACCACTACACCTCCGGCTCCGCTCCCGCCCCTGCTAGATCTAACCCTTTCGCGGAACAGTATGCAATGTTGGCTGGTGTACCGGCCATCCTCGTCAAGCGCAGAGAAGATTGGCTAGAATCGGAGGGATCTAAAGCATGGATTCCATCTGGGTAAGAATTGTTTAACTTTGTGGATTGATTATTTGGCGTGAATCACTCGTGCTCAACTAAGCCTTTGCTTTTGAATAGAATTGATCTAGTCTTTGGCATTTAATTTGGCGGTTATAATGGATACTAGCGTAATATGTGGTTGTGAATAGTATCTCTCTGGATTTTACTTCCCAGTAGTGGATGTAACTTCCATAACTCTCAGAGATTTTAAAGACAAAATTTATTCTAAATTCCCCTGGAGGAGTGGTGATTCTGTTCGTTTGCAATATATCAACATTAGCAAGCAAAGATTGCTCCAACTAACTAGCGAAGATGATCTGGTAATGCTTTTCTCTTTGAATGCTGCCAAACATTTTGGTCAAATTCGTCTCCATGTGCAACCTAAAGTTGAGAACACGGGATAGAGGGTTAAATCATCATCTGGTCGTCAGGCATCATCAAGTGGTCGGGCATCATGTGTTTGTGATGTCTCTGCTAATAGTGTGCGCCCCGACGCTCCTTTTAGGTACATAACTGTACCAGCTGTTTGCCTGGCAGTGTAAGCCAAATCACTCGTGTGGCCGATCTGGAGGACGAAGCGAGCACGATGAGGGCGCCTCCACTAGATGATTAGGATGAGTTGATGTTTCTTGAATTGGTAGATAGATCTGTAAACATGCACTAGAGGATCAATAAGCGGAGGAAATTTCCCATGGTGCAAAATTTGATGACACTAATGGCGAAGAGAACAATGGCAGCCTCGTTTTAGCTAAATGCGGTGGTGAGGACTTGCCAGTAATTGGTGTGACAAGGACGATCGTAAGATTTCAGAAGACATCGTATTTGAAATGATACGGGACTATCGTAATGCCCTTACTACATATTGCATTTTCACCGATAATGATTATGATGTTATTAAGAGTGAGCCAGCAAGGTTCATAGTGAAGTTCCCATACAAGAGGTGTAGGTGGAGGATGCATGAATCCACTATGCTCAGGAACATTTTGGTTTAGGTATTACAACTAGTTGTGTATTTTAGATCATTGTGTAGAGTTTGTTAGATGTACCTGACATTTTCATTATGTTTCAGATAAACTTAGTTGTGTCCGAACATTCTTGTCCACCTCAAGGGGTACAGCCAAAGGACAAAACAAAACTAGCAAAGACTATATAACATTGGATGAGAGTGAACCCATCACTTGGTGTAATAACGTTCATAAAAGATGTTTATAAAAAGTTAAATATTACAGTACCTTACATGAGGATGTTCTATGCAAAGGAAATAGCTCTTGAGAGGATCAATGGTCCATGGAATGAAAGTTTTTAGTTGCTTTACAACTTCAAAGCTGAAGTGGATATTTCTAGTCCAGGTAGTGTTGTATAGATAGACAAGCATAAAGTTTAGTACAAAATAAGAGGGAAGAAAATGGAGAAAGAGTGCTTTAGAAGGCATTTTGTTTGTTTCAAAGCTTGCTGGCAAGTGTTTCTAGATGGTTGCAGGCATTATTTGGCCGTGGATATAACAATTCTTCATGTTAGATTTAAAGGACAGTTAGTAGCGGCTACTGCAGTTGATGGCAACAATTGGATGTTCCCTGTTGCTTATGGAGTTTGGGAGATTGAGTCAGAAAAAAGTTGTACTTGGTTTCTGGAGAATTAGCGCGACCTTATAGGTGATCCACCAGGACTTACTATCCACACGGACGCTTGCAAAGGTTTGGAGAAAGCTGTAGAAGCAGTATTGCTTGGAGTGGAGCATAGGGAATGTATGTGACAGTTAGTGCAGAATTTATACTGACAACCTATGGCCAGCTTCATACACATGCAGTTTGAGGAAGCATCTATATCATTTGGAAGTGTTGTATAAACATAAACCTGCGGTGAAGGAGTACTTGGAAACACATCATGGAATGGTGTGGTTAAGAAGTCGATTCAATGAAATTTTGCTAGGTAGACTATGTAACTAGTAAGCTTGCAGAAACTTTTAATGCAAAAGTCAAGTCATTGAAAGGGCTTATGTTGTGGAAAATATTTGATAGGATTAGGCAGATGATCATGATAAAGATCGATTTGCGTCATAGAATTGCATCAACAGTATATGCTGGCCATCTCATCCTCCCATCTTTGATTAAGGCTTTACATGCCAGGGCAAAACAATTGAAGATGAAATGCATTAGAAGAGGAATGGAGGCTGAGGTAACATACACTAATAGTAAAGATGGGAAATGGAGGTATCAAGTGAGTTTGGTTGATAGGACATGCCATTGCAGGCAATGATAACTCCATGGGAAACTCTGCATACATGCATTGCTTTTCATGGGTGTTCTAGGAGGCGAAGACAGTGAAGTTGATCATTACATCTCGAAGTATTTCTCCGTTGCCAATTTAGGATAGCATATGCTCAGAATGTTCCATCCTGGTTGGTAAAAGAGCAATGGATGAAGTGGATCCAGTCTTCAAGCTATACCCTCCAGTTTTTACAAGACTAGCAGGTATGCCAAGGAAGAATAGGATGAGAGCTAGTGCAGAGGGTGGTGCACCACCTCGGTGCAAACATTGCGGGATCCTAGGGCATATTGCTAGGCTTTGTAAAAATGCAGTGGACCCAGCCTATTGAGTGGATGATCAGGTGGGAGAAGGAAATGCATATGAGAATGTAGTATTTGAACGAGCGGAGAATGAAGCAATGGATACATTGTAGATTGAACCAATGGATTGAGAGGAGATTGAACCAAATGTAGAGGATATTGAACCAAATGCATGAGAGATTGAACCAATGGATCAAGAGGAGATTGAACCAAATGCAAGGAGATTGAACCAAAAGCAGGGGAGAATGAACCAATGGATTGAGAGGAGATTGAACCAAATGCATGGGAGATTACATAAAATACATGGGAGATTGAAAAAGAGTTTAAACATAAAGGAATTACATGAGAGGATATTGATGAAATGGAGATAAAGATTTTTGAGCCATATGAACCAAAGGATGGAAACATGATTGAACCAATTGTACGGCAGACTGAAGCACTTGATTTAGTGGACGCAGAGAAAAAGAACAAAGGGAACAAACAGAAGAAGCTGATGGTGGACACCAAGAATATTCTAGCTAGGATCACCAGGAGCAAGGTGGTGAACCCAACAAAAAACACTAGGAGCAAGAAAAATGAATTTGAATTTTTATGATGATTTTGAACTACTATCAATGTTTGTATTGAATTCGAACTAGTGTGATGCTCCCAAGTTTGTATGTTGGATAATCCCATAATGTATGTGTTATTGCAAGTTTCTATGATCATGCGCCTAGTTGCTTAGCACTGCTCAGTGTTTCCCTCGACATGTGGCCAACTCATGGGGTTTGGCTAGTTCATGGCTTAAACGTTGGCCAATTGATCCAAAATTTGGCACACTTGTGTATCTTGGATTGATTTACCATATGAAATTTAAAATTTTGGATTAACTTGTAGTCAGCCACATTTTTCCTATGTGATTAAATTCAAAAAATGGTTTTAGGGTTAGTTTAATTCAAAAAAAAGTCAAAACATAGTGAAACCTTCAAATGGAGTCTTGCTATGTTGCCTATAACCTAGCATGAATAATAAATGAAAAGGAAATAAAGAGAAATGGACTTATCCCCTAAACCACTTCTTAAAACCTTCTTGGAATGAGGTTGTAGCTATGAAGTTGCATGGCTTTCTACTCGATCAACCTCCAAAATAACCCATCCCAAAACATACTTTTTCTAAATGAGGCCAAATTTGGAACAATTATGTATCTTTGAGTTGCAAACAATATAATGTCAGCCAAGATGAATTATTTTGTTCAAATAAAACATTTCCATTTTTTATGCAAAAAGCTTGAATTTTCCTTACTCATATTTTATTTGAGTGCCCTTGTTTAGCTCTACTCAGTTTTCCCCTCCCTCTAAAGTTTTCCTCACTTTTCCCCTCTCTCCTGACTCAAACCCTCACAACAGCTTGGCGCCCATTTTGGCTCTTGATCTCTGCTTGGTGAGATGTATGTCACAAGGATCTTGGCCAACCACCATTGGATACATCATGATCAAGCGGGTTGGAGGTCTCTCTCTCTTGATGGGCGCACCTACCTTGTATGGAGAGGAGAGCCCGGCTGGATGTCTTTCCTCCGTTTCCCTCACGCCCCTATACTAGCCACATCAACTAGCTCTTAGTTTGGCTGCACTCTGATTGGTCGAGATGTATGTCACACGGATCTTGGCCAACCGTTGGATACATCATGATCTGACGGGCTAGAGGTCTCTCTCTCCTAATGGGTGTACCTACCCTGTACGCAGAGGAGAGCTGTAACATCCCAAAAATAATAAACTTGGATCATCAAACTCTAAGCATCAAAATTAGAGTTAACAAAAACTTTTCTAATTAAAATTATGAAAGCATGCATTTGAGTATGCCTTGAATTTGAAATTCTTTTGAACCAACTTGTTTGTGTGTTCCTTTGCTTGTAAAATGTTTCTTAGGTGAAATAAACATCATCTAAAACATTTCCCAAACTTTTCCTAAAGACAAGTAAATCAAAACAACTAAAATAAAGGAATGGTCATTTTGACCAATTTAACTCCCGTGCCTACTTTGGTTGTCTCAAACTTTCAGAACCTAACAAATACTTTTCTGGATCTTTGCACCCCTTGAATGTACTCATAACAAAGTATGAAGGCCCACTTTGTGATCATCCAGAAACTTTCAAATGCATATGTCGTGGTGGTGGCACGGCAGATGCCATGGGTAGGCTAAAGTTAGGGGCCAATGGATGCTAGTGGGATCTGGCGAGGGAAGATGTAGTGGATTCTACACACGAGCTAACACAATGATCTGTATTTCTCCTTCCTTGAGTTACAAGTGCTCCTTGAGCTGTATACAAGGAGAAAGAGAGAACTTGACCAGCCTAACGGTACCAAGAATGGTGATCCCTTCCTCGGGGTCCAAGCCTGCCCTTATAAAGGAGAACCTTGAGTTCCCTTAGGGCTGATGTGGCAAGCATATTCGAGGAATATGCTTGTCCCAATTAATAGTTCAGCGCCCCCTTTCCTGTCACTCCCCTAATGGCGGCAAGGCTCGGAGAGGGCCCTCCCATGTGCCTCGGGCTTACGGGTGTCACCTCATGACCTCCTTACATCTCTCTGTCGCTCTGCACCTTTGTCCCTAGTGCTTGGCTCTGATTCTTCCTAGCTGCTACTAGAGTTTGACTTTAGGCTTCTCCTTCTCCTGCAAGCTTCGTATCATTCGGCCCTGCCTCGTAACCCGACTTGTTCTTCACGCATCAAGATTACTTGGGCTAACCCGGCCGACTTCTGTGTATCTCGGCGGGTAATGCCTTGCCCTTACCACAGGGTCCTGTCCTTTCCTATCTCGGCCGACCTCTACAGGATTCGGCCGACTCGAGTGTAACTTCGGAAACTAGGCAGGGAACACCCTTTCATCTTTCCCGTCTTTACCCTATCGAGGTTACCCCCAACATTAGTCCCGAAGCTGATGCGTTCCGCCCGATAACCTCGGCGGGTCATTATCGATCACGCTTCGTTATGTATTGTTTTGAGTTATATTGTCGTGGTGATAGAGCCGTATCGATGGCGCACACCTGCGTCCGTGTCATTCTCATCATTATTTCTCTAGTTTTTGTTCCTCTGGCGTTCTTGACAAGCTACGATTCTTTATGTCGTGCCTGTCGCGCCGTTGCTGCGACGCCTCGTGCCCCGTTCTTGTTGGGGATCGTGAGTTCCTTGGTCAATCGTGTGGCCTTCGGTGCGGTTCCGCTCAGCGACGTGTGGCCGTGCCGCGCACACGATCCGCGCCGCCAACTGCCACACCCATGATCCCACTACCTTGCCTGTGGCTTGGCTATAAAGGGGGCGCGGCGCCTGGGAGTTTCTTTTTCCCCTTCTCGCTCGCTCGCACCCTTCTTCTTCCTCGCGTTTTTTTCGCTTGTTCGTGGTTCCGCCGCCAGCATCAAGCTGGGTCTGCGACGAGGGTACTCGCTTGCGCTGCTCCATCTGCCTCGTCACCCGTTTACAATGCAGCGTCGTCACCGGTGAGTTCTTTTCAGTCGTGCCGCCTAAACTTTCCTCTAGATCTCTTCGTTTCCTCTTTGTTCGTGCTGCGGTTCTGTCTTCGTTCCGCCGTTGTTTTTGCGTAGAACTGCGATGGGGCCTCGTAGCTCTAAATTTTCCTCCGCCGCGAGCTGTTCCTCCGGCGATCTTTCCGGCGAAATCATGTCTAGTTCCTTTAGTGGTGCCTTGGTTGAGGATGATGATGCTGGCTCTGGGCCCGAGCGGGGCTCGTGGCAGGGCTCCTCAGTTACCCGGCGGGAGATCGAGTGGCTCATCGAACCGGAGGATTCCCGAGGTCTCTTGTCGTTTACCGGCAATGAGTTATCTCGAACTTCGGGGAGGGTGAGTATGTAGTTTTTATATCACATTTTTTGCGCGGCTTCGGTCTCCCTCTTAGCGATTTTGCGAGAGAGTTTCTCGACTACTTGACCTTGGCCGCATCATCTTCTATGACGCCATCGCTTCTCTTTCTACATTCATCTCCGCCTCGGAGGGATACTTCGGCCTATGGCCGTCCGTTCACGTCTGGGCGAAGTTCTTCCAGATTCGTTCTAATGTGGTCCCTGACAAGTCTCTGCACCTTTCCGAGAAACTGCTTACTCGGTCAGGCGGCATCCATTACACCTCGAGGAAGTCTGTATTTCCTCGCGTCACGGGTTAGAATCGTGCAAGAAGTGGCACAAATCTTTCTTTCGTCAAGAATAGAGGAACATAAGACAAGATTGGCTCCTGCCTTCTCCATTGGTCCACCTTCCAAGGTAAACTGGACTTACAATCCAAGGAGGAGCCACGTCTTGGCGAGCTCTTGAGACTCGGCTCAAAGAGTTGATCCGGGCAGATTCTGTGGCGAGGACTTGATGGCTAGCTTCATCGGTGGCAATTTGCCCATTCGAAAGGCGCACAAACTTTGCTACATGGTGGTCCACTTGATCCCAAGAGTCTCGACGTCGAGCTGGACAATTACCTTGTCTTCAAGCGCGTCGAGCTATATTTAAAGCGGAGATGCACGAAGATTGGACACAGGGATTGAAACCGTTTACCATGGCGTCCTCCTCCATGATGAAGTTTTAACCCTCAACGCTTTGATTCTCTTTTGTTTTCATAGATGTTTTCCCTAACCTTCCTTCTCCTTCGCCTCATAGAGGTTCGCGAACAAAGGGCGAGGGCGCCGAGGTTTTGTCGCTTAGTGGACTGCGGATCGAATACCCGGACGTTGGGGAGCCGGACTCTGAAGAATTCGTCCCTAAGTCGGATCCTGCTACGGCTCGCGTTTGGCAAAACTTGGTCCATGAGGAGGAAGGTGATTGACGAGGTCCAAGCTCTTGAGGTAGTTGCCGCAATGCCTATTTCTTATGCATTCCGGCTTCTACTTTCTCAGCTAATCCGGCCGGTCAGGTCCTGACGCCGAGCCTATGCATCCGGCCCCGATTACCTCGGGAAGCAGGGGCTCCAGCTAGTGCTTGAGGCGGCCCCAAGAAAGCGAATGAAGAAGTCTCCGAACCCTCCAGAGCAAGACCATGCACAGGGTTGCGAGAATAAGTTTGTTTTGCTCGTATTTCTTGTTTCCCTATTTCTGTTTTTCATCCTGACACCCTTTTTTCTTTCTTATTTTCGCAGTGCTCCGCTTTCCGTTAAGCCTGGCGGTCCTAGCATGACTAGCTGCCCGATTCGGCAACCGTCTCCTCCGCCTGTTGAAGATACTAGGATTCCTAGTCCTGCTCGTGCAACGTCTCCTCCAGCTCCACCTATGTCACCCCCTTGTCACGATGCGCCTGATATTCGCACCTCCAAGATTTCTACTGAACCCGTTGCCCCGCCACTGAATCCGAGCATGTCCACCGAGCCTCTTTCTACCTCGGTAGCTCCTACCGTAACCCCAGCCGCAGCCGTGGTTGATAATACCCCGGCGCCCTCAGCGCCTGTAATCCCTCCTGCTTCTAAGGGCACTGTTCCCATTGCCGAGGTATCAGCTTCTGCTGGTGCCTCCACAATAAGAAAAACTGTTCCCACTAAAACTTCCACTTCCCAAAAAGGTCTTGCCGGCTCTTCTCATCCTAGCATTGTCGACGTGCTGCGCAAAGGTACTGCGCCTACTAAAGCCTCTGTTACCTCTGCTGCCAACACCCAGCTTGCTCTTCATACAAGCCCTGCTGCTGCAGTGGTTACACAACATGTCCGAGGTAAAGTCTTAACCCGGACGGCTAGTGGGAACAGCCTCGGCTAGCTGGTGGAATATGCTCATAACTGGAATGCTGCTGATCAGCTTGAGGGCAATCGAAACAGTCAGCCGTTTCAACTCTCCGACATCAGCAGCCGTTTGGATCAAGCTGCCAAGATCATTCTGGATAGCAACAAGATGAACGAGGTAATTGCTACTTCTCGGGGTTTAGACTGATTCTCCAAATGCTATTATATATACATTAGTCCCCGAAACTTGCAAACGAGTAACTTGTTATTCGCTTGGAAGTTTTTATAGTGGTATACTTAGTTCTACTTAATTTATGGCTCGAGCCTATATCCGAGTAGATCTATCTTAAACTTTTGCTTAAATTTTCCCTAGCTGTTCTTTGAATGTCTAGCCACATAGGCCTGGGTTAAGCTTTCGCCTGACTCGAATCTACTTTTGGCTTCGAATATCCAGCCACCTAGATCTGGGTTAATTTCTCGCTTAACTCGGATCTGTTTTGGCTTTGAATATCCAGCCACCTAGATCTGGGTTAAGTTTTTGCTTAACTCGGATCTGGTTTAGCTTCGAATATCCAGCCACGTAGATGCAGGTTAAGTTTTGATTAACTTCGGATCTGTTTTGTCTTTGAATATCCAGCCACCTAGATCTGGGTTAAGTTTTGCTTAACTCGGATCTGGTTTAACTTTGAATATCCAGCCACCTAGATCCGGGTTAAGTTTTCGCAGCTCGGATCTGCTTTAACGAATATCCAGCCACCTAGATCCGGGTTAAGTTTTTACAACCTTTCGGATCTTCTTCTTTCGAATATCCAGCCACCTAGATCCGGGTTAAGTTTTCGCTTGACTCGGATCTGCTTCTTTCGAATATCCATTCATTGTTTGTTCCATTGCTCGGGTTCGCATGACCGGATTTGCTGAATTTCAAAGACTGCTGTTCTCGCTTTAAAGTTGGAAGAAAAATATGAAAAAGTTATTCTTGTGGTGAAAAAAGCAGGTATGCCCGATCATTTTCCTTGTCATCTCTATTATTGTCATTGTTTTGTCTGCGGGATGCCGACTTACTTTGTGGGTTTACAGGTAACATCAATAATCTTAACATTCGTCTTGAGAAGAAAGTCAAGAGCTTGGAAGGTTAGTTTTCCATCTACCTCGTACTTTTCCTTTTCTGGGGCGTGCACTAAGTTTCTTTTATTTTGTTTGGCTTTGATAAAGCGAAATATGAACCTTTGCATCATCTCACCAAAATTATGCGCCCATGCACGATGTAATGCTGCATTTGTTAGAACAAAGGCGCCACCCATTGGTGTGACTAAAGAAAAGGATAATGAGATAGCTAGCCTCTCTGGCGAGGTGGAGGCCCTTAAGCTTTCTCAATCCGATCTAGAGAAGGTCGATCAGGAGTTCTCAGGAGAAGAACCGGCTGGCTTTGGGTGCAAAAGAATAAAGAGCTCTTAGAGGCTGCGGAGCTAAAAACTCGAGGAATGGCGAGAAATTGCTCGCTTTGAGAAGAACAAGATTGACTGGGCGAAGGACCTTTAGCTGATGATGAGTTTCATTCATCGTAAGCAGCTTAACACAGCCGGATTATCTTTCTTCCTTCTGCTGCCCTTTGACGCCTCCCTTTTTGCGTAGGTCATTTTCCTGAGGCTAAACCCGTGAGCTCTAAAGCGGTCCTTGCTGGTCGTGCGTGCCGAGGTTTCCCTGTTGACGTGAACTTTGAGTATTCAATAGAAGATTTCTTGGTTTACATCGGTGGCGCCCTTGGTCGGTGAAAATCATGGCGGTACTTGGTCTTTGGCAGCTATTCGAGCCCACCGTGCTCTCTGGCTGAATACCTCTGGAACTCCTAAGATCAGCGAGATCAAATTGCCGGTGACTAGATTGAATTCCACTGAAAAGCAACTAAGTCTTTGGAGGGAATCTGCTGGGTGAGCTGGCGCGGATATGGCCCTCACCGTTATCATGTCATGGTACGAAGACATCTCTCTTGATATCTGAGGAATTTTTACTGAGTTCCGTTGGGTTGAGGATCCCACCTTTGTTGCTCTTGACAAGCTCGCGCCTTTCAACTCATCGAGTATGCCGGCGTGCACACCTGGAATGAAGGGCGAGTTTCCTTTCAAATCCGGACGAGGAGAATTAAGTCGTCGAGGATGCATCGGATGATTTCGGTGGCGGGGAGATGAAGATGACTTCGGCCACTTGGTGACTCCGATTCGAGCTCGGATGACAACGGCGGCGTGCGATCCTCCTCCAAGGGTACCGGGCATTCCACTGCGCAAATTGATGCTCCTCAGCAGCCTCAGGCTTCGGCCGAGGTTGCACCTAGGTCTACGGAGGGCGAGGTAACCTCGGCCGAAGTTCCTCCTACCTCGGAGTCCCCAGCCCCTGACCAGGTTGCTGTCTCTCCAGTGAAAAACGTTTAAGTCATTTTCTATCCCTGGTATGCCGGGTGTACGATGTCCGTGGAATACTCATTTATTTCCTGTATGACCTTGAATCTCCTTTTGCCGTACATTCTTTGCGACATATAAGTTTGCAGTTATTATAACTTTGCTTAAGTTGGTTGCCATCCGAATTCTTGCTTTGATATCCTGCATATTTTGGTGTTAGGATTTATCTTTGTCTTTGTTTTCTCATGTTTTAGTCGAGTAATCTGTGTGTGAGCTTCGAACATCATACGGGGTTGATCTGTTCTTATCCTGAGTGCCGAAGTGTGATACCCTTTCCGTATCAAAGATTGACTACCACTTTGGAACAATTCATGGCAGTCCCCGAGTGATTGCATGTTCTGCTGAAGTCTAGTGTGCAAACTAACTTTCAGAAAAAATACAAGACCACCACCGAGGTGCTGCTCAGGGCGTCAAGTTTTGGTGCCCAACATAGCTCTGGGGCGGTATATGGTAGTCTCCTAGCTGTTGCTTTGACTGCCGAGGTTTTAATTCATAACCTGAAATTGAAATAACATATGGCAGTCCCCGAGTCATTGCTCACGGATGCGAGGTTCAATACATAACATGAAATTGAAATAACATATGGCAGTCCACAGTCCTTTGCTCCGGATCTGAGGTTGATACATAACATGAAATTGAAATAACATATGGCGGTCCCGAGTCACTACTCCGGATGCGAGGTCTAATACTTCATTGGTCATTGACCTTGTAATACTATTCTATGAGTTAAATGGGCCGAAGCGGGCTACGTTCCATGGCCGCTTCTTCTTCACCAGCTTTATGCGCCTTGTCCTTTCAGGGGTTGAGCATCAATTAGATAATAGGCATCGTTATGTAATGCTTTGCTCACGATGAATAGTCCCTCCATGGAGGTGGCGACTTGTGCATACTGGGCCGTGCGTTGTACGATCACGAGGACTAAGTCTCCTTCTTTGAATACCCTTGGATTCACCTTTTTGCTGTGATATAAATGCGTAGGTTCTGCGATAAATAGCTGATCGTGATAGTGCCGGTTCTACGGCTTCTTCTAGAGTCTGATATCTTGCCGAGCTATTTAGTTCACTTAGAGGTTGTATACTAAGTAACTCTTGGCGAGTCATGTATTATGTCGGTGGAAGCTTGACCCTGCCCTATATACTAGAAAAGAATGGTGTGTACCCTGTTGACCTATTTGGAGTAGTTACGAGGCTCCATAATGTCGGCGGGAGTTCCTCAATCAACGTCCTGCCGACCTTTGCGAGGTTCAACCGGTCGTGGTTTTATTAGGACAATACTAGTCCATTAGACCTTTCCACTTGCCCATTAGATGCTGGGTGAGCCAGAGGCAATATCTAACCTTATGTATTTTCTCTACAAAATCGCAAAGGCTCATACGCAAAATTTGTGCCATTATCTGTAATGATCTTGTGGGTACCCATATGTTAAAATAATATCTTTGAGGAATCTCCTTTGCTGTTGGCCCATCGCATTTTCTTATTGGTTTCACTTCAATCCATTTTGTGAACTTGTCCACCATAACCAATATGTGGGTCCTTCCCCTCGGGCGGCTTAAATGGTCCCACCATACCTAAGCCCCATCTGACAAATGGCCATGTGATGGGTATTATTGTTTTAACTCGGCCAATGGCATATGTATTTTAGTTGCGTACCTCGGCAGCAACCATTGCATTTTCCACCAACTCTTTGGCTTCCTTCAGCGCCGTAAATAATAAAATCCATGCTGAATGCTTTGGATACCAATGCGAGATGAGGCATGATGTCCACACTCTCCTTGATGTATATCTAGGAGGATTTCCCGGCCTTCTGCCGAACTCACACACTTTTGCAATACGCTTGTGACACTTCTTTTATATAGCTCATTGTTTATGATCGTGTAAGCTTTCGCTCTCCTTACAGTTTGTCTTGCTAATACTTCATCGCTCGGTAATATCGCGTCTTTAAGGTAAGATAATATGGGTTGCGCCCATGGCGGTGTGATTTTTTCTGGTGTGGTCTCACTGTCTATTTCTATATTTTCTGCCGACATATTTACCTCGGCCTTCTCCATAATTGTGCTTACTTCTGCTGTCCTCCTCTTGGGGGATTCCGAGTTATATTGCTGGTCTACCTCCATCGGCACATTGTTTGCCGCTGAATTAGCCGGGATAAAGATAGATTCGGATTCTGGTGAAGGGATTATTGATGGTTTTCTGAGGTGTTCCAGGGCAATACCCGGTGGAATTATTGGCCGGGTTGATCCGAGCTTTGACAATGTGCGAGGCATCATTTTACTGCCCGGTATGTGGTGAAACTCACATCCTTCAAAGTATCCACTGATCTTTTGCACATGAAATCTGTATAAGGCCACATTAGCATCTAGTGCATCCCAATTGCTAGAGACTTGCTGTACCACTAGGTCCGAGTCCCCATAGCATAAGATTCGGCGTATGCCAATCTCTTTTGCTACTTTTAATCCATGGACCAGTGCTTCATATTCGGCTACGTTGTTGGATGCAGCAAAATGTATCTGTAGCACATATTTTAGCTGATCTCTTTTAGGCGAAGTTAATACTATTCCTGCCCCCAAACCATTTCTTAGTTTGGAACCATCGAAATGCATCGTCCAATAATTTGGATCTGGTAATGGTGGCTCATATTGCACTTGACCCAATCTCTGAAGAAATCGGTATTTGCTTGAGATTTGATTGCATCTCTCCTATCAAATTGTGGGCGTAAGGTGACAATTCGATTGCCCATTTGCTATTGACTTGCATCTTTGTTGCTCAATATATGGCTATGGGTGCTTCACAAATCACTCGATGGGATGCTCTTGAAATAATGTTTAAGCTTTTTCGTGACATATACACCCCATAAGCCATTTTACGATAATGTGGGTAATTACATTTTGAAGTGGACAACACCTCACTCAAATAATATCTGGCCTCTGTCCGAGCTTATTATTTTGAGTCGTTCTACTATGACTACAGCACTCACTACTCTATTTGTGGCGCTATGTAGAGTAACATAGGCTCTTTCGATAATGGAGAAGCCAAGATAGGTCTTTGTGACCAACATTTTTTCAACTCATGAAGCAGTCAAGCTTGTGGAGTCAAGCAATTTATCTGATTTCTTCATCAGCTGATATAGTGGTAGTGCCTTTTCTCCCAGTAGACACACAAACGGGCGAGGCTAGACAACTGTGAATTTTTGTACATCATTTAAGCATTTGGCAATTCCATTCTTTCTCGCCTTTATCTTCGTTGGGTTGGCCTCTATACCTCGGCTAGATACAAGAAAACCGAGCAATTTTCCTACCGGCCGTAAGCGTGCACTTTTCTGGGTTAAGTTTCATTCGGAATCTTCTCAAGTTTACGAAAGTTTGGCGTATATCTTCCAGTAAGGTTTTGCTTTCCTTGGTTTTGATGACCACATCATCTACATATACTTGTACATTCTTCCCTATTTGATCGTGTAGACATTTTGCATGCATCTACGATATGTTGCTCCTGCATTTACGTAGGCGAATGGCATCGATGCGATAACAATAAGCCCGTCTGAGGTAATAAATCGATCTTTATTTGATCGGCCGGTTAGCGGTGCTCGGTGGAAACAGTACCGTCTACAAATGATAATAACTCACAACCAGGTCGAGTCAATGACTTGGTCTATTCTAGGTAATGGAAAAGGATCTTTTGGACATGCCTTGTTCAGGTTCGTGTAATCGATACACATTCGCCATACAATGGCTACATTGGGATCATCCTTCTTCTTTTCTACCAGCACGGTTTGACAACCAATCCGAATTACACCTCCATGATGAACCCGGCTGCAAGGAGCCGAGCTATTTCATCCCCTATTATTTTCTCCTGTCTTGGTGACGGCGGAGAGGTTGCTTCACCGGCCTTGCTCCGGGCCTTACATTCAAAGAGTGCTCAGCCAACTCCCTCGGAACACCTTGCGGATCTGAGTTGACCACGCAAATATGTCCGATTCTCACGGAGGAAATTGGTGAGCTCGCTTTCCTATTTAGCGTCGAGGCCTGCACCAATAATGTGATGCGCTCTGGGAATTGCTCATCTATTTGAAACTTCTTCGTTTCTTTAGTGGTGAAAAGAAACCGCCATGCTTGGTTGGCTAGTGCGGCATGTTTAGCTGCGCCGGCGGCGAGCTGCTACCTCCTGAATCCTTCTTTTTCTCTTGCTATAACCAGCGACTCGGCCAAATTTGACCCGGCTGAAGCACACTCCATTGACTTCTTGTAATCCCACCTGTTATCACTCCTTGTGGTCGGGTAGCTTCATCTTGAGATAACTTCGTGGCACTGCCCATGAATTTATTAGCAGCTGGCCGTCCGAGTAAAGCATGATAACAACTCTCTAGATCCACCACCTCAAACTCTAAGTTTTCTGCTCTCGATTATCTCTTGTGCGAATAAGACATCGACTCGGACCTTACCAATGGGTTCACATGAAAGCCACAGGCACTATCCATGGAAAGTGGTCCTTGTGGACGCAACATGTTCTGCGATATTCCAAGTTTATGCATGGTATCTTTGTACATGATGTTGATACTACTTCCATTGTCAATGAGTACCTTTGAGAATTTCACATTGATGCTTGGTGACAAATGTCGGATCAACCTGATGCATATGACCCAGGATTCGGCATTATTTTGGGATGATCCCTTATGCTCCAAGTTACTTCCTGATCAGACCAAGGCACATATCTCGGTATCGCTGGCATAACTGCATTTACTTCCATATGCCGGCGTTGCACACTCTGTTTGTCTTCTTGTTCCATTGTGAACACGCCAATAAGGTGATGATGTTCTCTGTAATCATTACGTCCCGTATTTGCGGGTTTGTTCTTCCATCTGGACTTGGTTCATCACTTGATGCATCGCGTCTCTGATCAAGTTATCGTACCTCGGGGAGGGGTGGTAACATTAGTTGCTGCGCATTTGCTCCGATCCAAGCATGGTTGGCTGCTTGATGTACTTGATGGGGTGCACGAATCGCTCTGGGGTTACCCATTGCATTTTTCATCCATGCACCTTTGGCGGGTTGTATGGTTAGCTGAGTCTGGATGGGTTTGATGTGTAGAAATTTACGGCTGATCCAACATGGATTGAATGTGTGCTTGGCCTTTCACCTTGCTTGTTTCTTTTGTTCGGGGTCCATTGCCCTTTTCCTTCATTCCTTGGTGTCCATTGCTTTGAGGACCATTCCTTTCGTTGAGCTGCTCCATGATTCGGCTGATCTTGCGCTTCTGCTAGCTACTTGGGTGAATTATACCTATAATCTGGTCTTTCCTCTCTTCTTCTTCCTCTCAAATCACCGCACTTTGGATGACGGTGAAATCTCTTACATAATGATCTGTTGCTTTCGCGGTGATCCGCCGACATTAATTCTGGTTGGGTAGGATCTCCTAATGCGTGAGGGTCGCTATTACGATAGTTTACTGCCCGATGTGGTCGGCATATCTCTCTTAGCGTTGCCATGTCGCTGCCATAACGGCATCCTTGCGAACCACGCTATTGCTTGCGATTCTATGACTCCTTCACATGAGTTTCTCGGGTTGCACCAAGAGTTAAAATTCTCTCTCTGTTTCATTAAACCTGTTTGCACATGGCTAACTGTTGTGGCCTGTTGGGCCTCCTGTATGTACTGGTAAAGTTGCTGACAAACATTTCCTCAAAATCCAGCCAACAGTTGATACTGCCGGCTGGTAGATTATTCAGCCAAACTCTAGTTGGTCCTTCCAGCATTTGTGGTACATATCATACTGCCCATCGTAAGTTTCCACACGCTATTTTTACGGTGATGGCATAGTCGATCAACCAGTCTTGTGGTTTGGTACTTCCATTGTATGTTTCGTGCCTTGCCAATTTGAAAGTTACGGAGGTTCCCTCATGATCCGTGGTCCAAAGCATGCATCTTTGTACAGTAGACCCTGTTCTTCCAACAACTTCGGACCTGTATAGCGGTCGACTTCACTCTTGCATCATTTGATGGCAAATCTACATGAGAACTGTCATCACGTATTCCATAATGATTGTTTTCGCCATGGTTTCATATTCCATTTGAATAACCATCATTGTATCTCTCATTAATTTGATTGTGGCCGAGCTGGCGTGTTTCTCTTTCTACTTGGGGCTCATGCCTCGGTTGCGGGTTAGTGGCCATTCTCTCCGTGCTTGACGGCCAAATTGTTGTTCTCATGGCGCCTCGCGGGCTCTCTTCGAGGTCTCCGTTGCCTCGGCTTCCGCATCCTTCTCCACGGCCGTGGTTCCTCTCCCCTTGTTACCTCGGCTTGCATTGCCTCTGTTTTCGTTTGCCTTCCGGCCATTGCGGATCATAAAGGACAATCTGCTTGTTCCTCTTTCCGAGTTTCTGCTTTGTCTCTTGAGCATTATTTCAGGTGAAGATATGCGCGCCCTTGAGGAGCTGGCGCCGCTCTGCCCGAATGAACCATTCGCGAGGCCCCGGCCTCGCCAGGAGTTTACTCTGAGCATTTCCTCGTTTTGCTGGTTCGCGATCGCACCAGCTCGTTCTCTTTCTTGTTGTTTCTGCGGGCCTCTCCGGTTGACCCTCTAACTCTAAAGCTGCGGCATTTGCAGCTCTTAGGTTTCTTGCGAGAGTCTTTGTACCTCGGCAAACCTAAATCCTCTGATTACCTTTATGAGCTTCATGCTCTTTATTGATATCATCCATGAGGTTCTTCCCTCTCAATCTTAGTTCGTCCACCCGTTAAGGCGCGACGTCAGCTTATTGCTTTGGCATACTCTCGAGGTCTGTTTAAGGACTCCCTCAAGGCCGATACCTTTTTGCCTCTATCACCTTTTGCTGGTTTCTTCAACTCTGCTGAGCATTTGCGAGGTTAAGTATCGGCCTTCTGGTGTAGTCAATCTTTCTATAGTACGCTTTGAAGAATATTCTCTGGCCTTTCGAGGTAGCCCTCTTACCCTTGGTGCCTTTGGGGTGGTGTCTTGCACCTCGGTAGGGTTTGTTGGGGTGGGATTACCTCGGTGGGCATTGGCGGCGTCTGCACTGTCACGAGCCACATGCAGGTGGCGGGTTCTCTTCCTGATCCGTGCTTCTCCGTTGCACCCGGCCACGACCATTACCTCGATGCTACCAGGATGTGCTCGAGCGGATGGCCTGGAGTTAAGAGGTGGATCTCTGCAACAACAACTTGGTGAGGATAAACACGGAGATGTCGGCTGACATAAACACAGTGCTTGAGTTGATGAAAAACACCATTAAGCAGAGCCTTTCCCCTAAAGCTCCTGCATTATGTTGACATAATCACGAGACCAAATCTCTGGACTAAGCCAGAAACGCAGCTTCGCAGGTCTTGATAAGTTTCCCGTCAGGATCATTAACTCCATTGCTTGCAATGCTGCTGATGGCGCCAAGCTGTCGTGGTGGTGGCACGGCAGATGCCATGGGTAGGCTAAAGTTAGGGGCCAATGGATGCTAGTGGGATGCAGGGAGGAAGATGTGATGGATTCTACACAGAAAGCTAGCATAAAGGTCTGTATTTCTCCTTCCTTGAGTTACAAGTGCTCCTTGAGCTGTATACAAGGAGAAAGAGAGAACTTGACCATCTAACGGTACCAAGAATGAGTCGATCCCTTCCTCGGGGTCCAAGTCTGCCCTTATAAAGGAGAACCTTGGGTTTCCTTAGGGCTGATGTGAAAAACATATTAGAGAATATGCTTGTCCCAATTAATGATTCGGCGCCCCTTTCCTGTCGCTCCCCTAATGGCGGCAAGGCTCGGAGGGCCCTCTGTGCCTCAGGCTTCGGACTGTCACCTCAGTGACCTCCTTACATCTCTGTCGCTCTGCACCTTTGTCCCTAGTGCTTGGCAGCTCTGATTCTTCTAGCTACTAGAGTTTGACTTTAGGCTTCTCCTTCTCCTGCAAGCTTAGTATCATTCAGCCCTGCCTCGTGTAACCCGGCTTGTTCTTCACCTGCATCAAGATTACTTGAGGCTAACATGGCCGACTTCTGTATCTCGGCGGTAATGCCTTGCCCTTACCACGAGGGTCTGTCTTTTCCTATCTCGGCCGACCTCTACGATTGACCGACTCGAATAACTTCGGAAACTGGGCGAGAACACCCTTTCATCTTTCCCGTCTTTACCCTATCGAGGTTACCCCCCATGACATAGTTTAAATGACAATTCAAAATTGAATATTTATCATATGGGAAGATCCCACTTTTTCAAAAACCACTCAAACAAGCTCAACTTTCAAAACCCAAGCATCTGTAGACTCACGACACCAATCTAGCACACTCACCAAAAATCTTTTCCAAAATTCAAAACTTGAATTCATGCGGCCATTTCATCAAACACATTGCAGACACAAATCAAACAAAATCCAAACCTTTGCTTTGAGCGTTGAATTGAAATAACTTGTTCCCTCTCTGGGCACCACTAGCCTTAGTAGATCATCTAACGAACAACTAAGCACTAGCACCCGTGAGCTTGCCAAAATCATCAATGGTGAATAGCAAGCCACCCTTACCACCCAGTGTAGATAGCAAGCTAGGAAGAAAGCTAGCCATGCCAAACTTGTGCAGGAGATCAGCCATGCCTCACGCCTCCTCTCGACCAGCCACGCCTCGAACAGAGCCGAGCACCCGGGAGCAGCGCCGTTCCTCACCTTACGCCCACCGTCTTAGAGAGCATCAAGAGTGCCACCCTCGACAAGCCCACGGACGCGTAGCGCGCCCTCTCCGGCGTGCCACGATCCTGCCAGTCGGAGACCTCAGACATCCCGTTAATTGCCCATGGCGCACATCCACGCTGCGTCGAAGCGCCGCCTCTGCCGCCTGAGCGTCGCGTGTTCAGGCCAAACCGCACCACCTACAAAGCGCATTAAAGCCGTAGAGCATCGCGGGAGACCACCAGCGATCGCCACCATGCCCCCATACCTCTAACAACCTGTAACCATGTCGCCACCATCGCGCCCATGCCGTTCGGTCTCACCATCGAGACTATAAATAGAGGACTCCTCGCTCGAATTCTTCACACCATTCACTCCTCTATCACCCAGAACCACCCCACCTGGGTCCGGAGCAGGCGGGCGGCTCATGGCGAATTTCACCGAGTTTACGCCTCACGGAGAAGAAGACCAATGATTTGATCCACCACAGGCTGCCACGACCACCCCAGGTTCACTTATTCGTCGTCGACTTAGTGGTTCGCCTGTTGACCCTCTCGGCACTGTGATCCCCTAAGCAACCCAGCGCGCTAGGTTTACACAGCATCTCCAGGCGTTGCTCAGCGTCGATGATGACTCTCAGTTGGATTAGAATCAGATCAGGCGACCCACATCGTCCCATCTTGCCGCACCCTGTCTCACTGATGTGGGACAGCCACTTAAACAGCCAGCGGGCGTATGTAGCAACAGAGCCCGGCCGTTAACTTTTCCACTGACCTAGTTATTCAAATTAAACCTTTTCCATTTTATTTCAAACACACTTCTTACCAGTTTCAGAAATCAACCCAGATTGATTCAGTGGACCAAATTGAATGAAACTAATTTTTTTATAAAGATATGGAAATGCTGAATCCAAGCGCGTTGGATTCAAGTCATTTGGATCTATAGATCACCCATGGTAAAAATAACAAGGCAGAAGCTTTTACGCATTCAAACATTTTCAAATTGAAACCATAAGAGATTTTGAGTTGATTCCAACTCTCAAAAATCACATTTAACCATACCTTTCAGAATATATAAAATATATAGGTTTACTTGCGAAATAATGTTCAAGTAATAAAAGAATACTACATAGGCATTTCTAGACACATTATTTAATTAAAATGAAAAGGTAAAACATTATTAAATTGTGACACCACTTTAATTCATATTCCCATGGACTAAAGAGTAATATGTGGTGATGACATGTATCAACATGATCCCATGTTTGGTTTGGAGAATATTAAATCTTAAGTAGTTTTTCAATGAGTAGAAATTACTTTTCTAAAAATTATAAAAATTAAACCAAGCCTTAACCTTGTAATTTTAGAGATGATGCTAGATCATCTATAGGAACCTTTTGTGTGATGATTTCAAGTAGTTAGAAAGTATTGTTTGGTGATTGTGTGTACCAAGGATCTGAGGAGGAAGGAGGATTCTCTGAAGGAAGAATGAGGAGAACTTCAACCAATTTGCTATACTGCACAAGGCAAACCAGTAACCTTGCAAAGTAACATACTTGCAGATTTAGCAAGATTATCACCGGATATTGTGCGATGAAGCCACTTACTTGTTACCACTGCATACTATATATGCCATAGCATGTGTGGTCATTACCCACTTGATAAACCCATCCTAGTTTTTCTTTGCAAGCTTCTTACTTTATTTTTTTTTTTTTTTTTTTCTTTAACAAAGCTCTTACTTAGAGTTTACTTAAGAGATTGGTAGATACTAGAAAAGATAATGTGAAGCTTGCATAAAAGAGCATGAAATTTGGCCTAAGTTAGAAACCTTGATATCAGCCTTAATACCTAAGGTTGTACTTAGTTGAAACTCCACTGAGTCCACCACCCCTCATTAGTACTTACCCCCACTTATAGATGCTAGGCTTAAGCCACATAAACTTGAAATCAACTTTTAGATGGGAATACTTGGTGGAAAACTGGTTATGGAAACCTTGGAATGATGGATCATTCTATTGAAAGGTTTTGGACATGTGTTTCGAACATAGGATGATTTTGGTGATGAAAATGTCGAGGCATGATCCTTAATAGCCTTTATAAAAGCTGATGGTTATGCGGATGCGATACCATTCCAATTTTATCGTACTAAGCCACAATACTAGAAGATTGGGTGGGGCTTGGCTGGAAACTTACTTAACCACCTTAGTATTAGTTCCCTCACGGCGACAGGTCTAAGTTAGAGGCTACCTTGTGAAGATTGTCCACACATGCAGTACCCAAGATGACAGTTGATGTCATGGTTGGGAGGCCAAACTCACGGAGAAGGTGCTTATACTAGAAGCATGTAATTGAAAGGTTAGGATTGATTATCCGTTATCTTTTGACGGTATGGTTGAATTCATGATTTATTCTGTGGATGTATAAGATATGTTGTGGTGAGGTGTACCAATCTACTGCCCGTAGTGTGCAAACTATTCCGAATAAGCCCAGCGTCCCAGCGGTATGGACTGTTAATTAGATGTACGTCACTGTTCCCCGAATTAGAGCTTTTCAAAATGACTTGTGAAATGAATGGAGACTTTGACTTGACCACAATGAGGTTGTGACATGAGTTGCAAGATCCACTTAAGAGTTATAAAAATTACATGACTAGCTTTGGAACTTACGTAGAGATAAATCTCTGGCTTTGCAAAACAACCCTAGAGCCTAGTGTCCTATTATCCATAGATCTATCCGCTTTACCATTAGTACTAGTTTACGAGTACTTAAAGAGTACTCTTAGCTTTGTCTGGCTATTTCTTCCATAGCTAAGACTATGAAGAGGAAGTACACGGAGGATGGACCCCTGGAAGGTTACAACAACAAGGATCATCTCCATATTCGACATTGCTTGTGACCCAGAAGATGGAGCTTATTCTCACATACCATTATTATTATGTATTCCATTGCTTGAGTTGTA